>PVKZ01000273.1:0-600000 GCA_004027375.1 Macroglossus sobrinus | reverse complement strand
GGCCAACAGCAAATAAATAGAAAAAATTAAGGCATCCCATAGGAAGAATTTGTATTATAGGAATAAGGAATATTTTGCAGGTTTGGATTTGTGTACCCATGATTTTAAAATGCAGATCAACAGATTATCTGAAGAGAAGTATAGAAACATTTTACTTGTGTAAAGTCAGGGCTTACTTTCTTCCAGGATCCTAGCAAAATTAGGTTTTTTTTTTGGTCACAGTACATTCTTTTAAAAAATTACTCAAGTTGTCTCTTACCTTGGATGAGTGCAAGTGTGTGTGTGTGTGTGTGTGTGTGTGTGTGTGTGTGTGTGTGTGTGTGTCTGAGTGTTTGGACTTTATAATACCATAAAATGATAGAGATGATTGTTTTTATGCTATTTCTCCTCCCATCCATTGGGAGATATATTCATTTGTATGGGGGATAAATGAACACCCAGCAGTTTCCCAACATGTTTGCTTTCAAAATATTTTCCCTATAATTAGATAAAAACCTACCAGATGGCAATCACTATCCATTTTCTCCTGTCTGTCTTATTCTTTCAGAATTGACCTGGTAACTTAAAGATTATGACTCTTGGGTAATATGGCACCATAATTTAATATTTCTATTCTAGTCTTATGATAATCAATGTAAATGGTTGCAGTCATCAGTACATGTGTCACTGTTTTAATAACCCCTGCAGAGAATAGAACTCAATATTGTTTTTTGTCTGCTGTTACTAATAGCAGTTACCCTATTTGCCAGTTTTGAGATTTTCAAGACTCTAAGTACAGATCACAAAAATAACATAGATTTTAATAAAACTCTGGAATGCATAAAAGAGTTTTATAAATATAATTTGGATTAGGCTATAAATGATGAGAACACAGGAGAATAGAAGGGGCTAAGTTATTTAAGACATACATATATTAAAGGGAGTAGTGTGCAGTGTAAAACTCTGGGATGGAAACATAATGACTTTAAAAATTATGACTATTTTTTCTGTCTGACTTATTTTTGTATAATTTTATTAACCAATGTTACCTCAATTAATATAATTTAAAAAGAAACACAATGCAATATACAGATGATGTATTATTAAATTGCACACTTAAAACCTATATAATTTTATTAACCAAGGTCACCCCAATAAATTTAATAAAAATATTAAAAAATTATGACTAGTGAACCATGCTACACCCACGTGACCAACTATGAAAATTTTAACACTTTTCTGTAGGAGTTGTATGCTAATGAAATAGACATTTAATGATACAAAGATTAGTTCTTGGGTTGTAGGTAAATAGGCATTAGTAGAAAAAATGTATATGAAATTCTGAGCAGTATCTGGTCCATTGTAAGTTTTAGTAAATGGAGCTATTATGATTATTGTTTTAAGGAGTAATATTATATATGTGATAAAATAGTTCAAATATTAGTTTTATTCATTTTTCAACAGATGTTTATCAGGCACTTACTATAGGTAAAATACGTGTGATAATAAGATGAGTAAACTATTATTTTGGACATATAAACTATCACTACTAAAGATTACTAATAAAATCAAATTTTAATATCTCTTGATTTTTTTCATATCTGTGTTCATAATTCCACGTACTATTATTCAGTCATTAACATTACCAGGTTTTTATCTCTCTTACCCTCTGTCTGTCTGTCTGTTTGTCTGTCTTTCTCTCTCTCTCTCTGACACACACACACACACCCATATTACAATCTCTTCTCTTTGCTTCCAGTAGAAAAATTCTCTTACAGTCTCATGTAAATACCTCAGATAAAGTTGGCTGTCCTAAGGGCAATGTTACAGTCATCTTGGTGGGGGGAAGGGTTGGAGAAAACCCTAGAAGGATGCTGCAGCTGGGGAAAATAGAGAATTCAAAGTGAATGGGATTCACTAATCCCTGAGATAGACCCTAGGCGGAGGGTGTGGAGGGTGAGGGTTGTGAGGATGGGGAAGAGGGGGCATACAGTAAGATGGATCAGGATTAACTAAAAATGGAAGGAAGGGAGAGGGCTGTCCCTGGGATTCTTTCCAGTCCAGACAGGGGAAGTAGGTAGTACTTAAGTAGGGTGACCATACTATGTTATGGTTTGTCCAGAAGAGTCCAATTTATAACTTGGTCCTTGTGTACTTATTAATAGCTCTCAGAAGCCTAGGTTGGATGATAAATTATATGGTCATCCTTAGGGTACTAAGATTGTAGGAGTCAAGAAATTTCTCCTGGCTCATACAATATTCATGACCATCTACAGAGAGATGCGTTGAGGGGAAATGGTAACAAAAAGAGTTAACTGTAAACCATATGATAAACTTTAAATGTTCCACTTCAGCTTGCTTCATGTCTGTAGGAAAAATTAGAAGCTGAATGCAAAAGTATGTCAATTCTTCAAAATACTGGGTTTTGGAGGAACTGGATTCTAGATCTAAATCAGTCAATAACATGCTCTATGACTTTTCCTCTTTGGCCCTGCCAGAGCCTAAGTTTCCACATCTGTAAAATGAAGGACTGAATTAAATTATTTTTTAGGTCCCTTGCAGTTCTAATATATATATATATATTTTTTAATGAGAAGAGGACTGGAAAAGAGTCCTCTTCCAGAATTTTGCTCTAGTTTAAAAAGTTATATGTCCACATAAGTGAGATCACCAAGTGTGCTGTTGGTGAAATATATTTCCCAGCTGAGTGTTATGTGGTTTTGTAATACTAAATGAAGGCTTGCTCCAGTTTGCTCTGTGGAAATTGAGAAAAACATTTTTCAGACAGCTCTAGTGCCATCCATGTTGGAGAATTTCATTATCTGCATTTAGCCTTCTAAGAAGGATTCTCAGACAGAATGCGAGACTGAAAACATTGAGCTGTCCCCAGAAATGCCATCTTTTGATAAGGCAGTTCTGATGTAGGAGCTGGAAGCCCCCTTTCTGTTTGTGTCCATTGATTGATAGATTATAGCTCAGAAGCTCCAAGCTCGATCCTTAGTTTGTGTTCCTTTCTCCTTGTACTTCTTGCCTCACATTGTTAACAGGCTTTTACCTATTTTTATTTATACAAATGGTTATCAGAAGTTATATGACCCCATATTGATTAATGATCTGTTTGCCTTTTTTTCCAATATGGGCTTTCTTCAGATTGGATCTTAGAAGTCATGTCCCTGGTATCAGAGATAGTGTATACATCCTCGCTGGCCAGAGCATCAAAGCTTACTTTTTGTCTCTGCCTTTGTTAATGGCCACTCTCTTTTTCTGTAGTGTTCATTTTTTTTAGGGGGGTCTGTCAGTTACTGGATCATTTATTTATCCACAGTTCTGTCCATCCATCTGTCCGTCCATCCATTTATCCATCCATCAATCGATCCATTTCTTCTCCCTGAGTGTCTTATTTGAAATAATATTCTTTTACTCTCACTTGATCAGCAAGCTTATTCTTTCTTTTT
The DNA here is from genome assembly GCA_004027375.1 of Macroglossus sobrinus. Classification (NCBI taxonomy): domain Eukaryota; kingdom Metazoa; phylum Chordata; class Mammalia; order Chiroptera; family Pteropodidae; genus Macroglossus; species Macroglossus sobrinus. Next base: position 596,566 of record PVKZ01000273.1, on the reverse strand, counting down.
TTTTTTTTTTAGCTTTTCTCACTTTTGATAGTTTTACTGGGTTTATTTACATTGTTAGAACATGTAGACATTGCTTGCTATATTCTCTCCTATAACTATAATTTAGTCTTAGTTCTCGAAATATATAGTTAATATAGTTCTTACATAGATATTTTACCAGTTGTTTGAGTGGTCTGAAGTTTATTCTTTAATAGATTTATCTGGAAGGGCTCAGGAGAATAATATTCCTTGAGCTCTTATGTGTCCCTAACAGTTTTTCTATAGCTTGCCTGAAAGTCACTTCGGCATGATATAAAATCATTGGCAAATATTTTCTGTTCTTGAGTATCTTAAATATGCTGTTTTATTGTTTTTCAGCATAAAGTATTGCTTTAAAAAATTGGATATCTGATTTCCTTTTCCTTGTAAATAACTTGGTCTTTTTGCATATGACCAAGGGATATTTTCTTTCTCTCCCCAAGTTTTATTGAGACAAAGCATATTTTCTTTTCCCAGTATTTTACTGGAATATGTCTAGGTATATTGGTCATTCTGTGATGCATTGTGTCCTTTAAATATGTATTTTTTTTCCCAATAACATTTTATTGGATATAGTTTTTTATATTTATTCCATTCCACTGCTTTGGTTTTCTTTTTCAGGAATTCCTGGTATATATTTGCTAGATTTTAAAAACCTATTTTCTGTATTTGTCACTTTCTATGGAACTGTTTTTTATTTTTATTCTTTTTCTTTTTGTATTTTTTTAATCTATTTCTTTTAAGGCAGTATCTTTTATGTTTATACACTCAGTTCTTTTGGTCTTTATGTCCTTTGGGCCTTCTTTTCTCAGGAATGAAGATTTTCTTTTATTTTTAATACTTTACTAAGTTCTATCATCCCACTCCAGAATTTTCCTAAATGTGATTTATGCTTTTTAAAAATATTTTCTATCATTCATTCTCTTCATTTCATTTACTGTGTTTTGAAAGATTATAATTTTCATGGGCAAGTCTTTTATGGCATGATTTTAAAAAAAAATTTCTAGAGAATTATTCAGTGTCTATTTTTTTCTTTTTTTCCATGAGGTTGATTCTCATTCTTTTTGTTGCTCATTTTTATGCAAAATTTGTTTTTCTGAACTTTGAGGAAGGAAAGGTAGATTAGGAGAACTCTCCTCTCCTCCTCTCTCCTCTCCCTGTTACATTGTGTGTGTGTGCATGTGTGCGTGCGTGTGTAGCATTAAAAAGTGGCCTATGGCTTTCTGAGATATCCTGATTTTGTTTGACTCCAATTTTTTCTGAGTTTTCTATTTTCTTTGCCTCAATTATCTATGTACTTTACAATGTGGATTATTTTTCCAAGTGTTCTCATTTTGGGGAAGAGTTTTGGCTAATTGGTTTTGTGAGTTCTCTGGGCCTAGAGTGCTTCAGGCCCTTCAGACTTACCATGGGCCCTTGAACCCACCCACAAGTTGGATTATACAAAATCTTCCCAGCTGTTTCCTCCTACTGTTTTAAACTATGCCTGATGCTCTTTCCAGTGAGCATATTTTGAGAGAGAGAGAGAGAGAGAAAGAAAGAAAAAGATAAAGGGAGGAGAGTGAAGGAGAGGGGAGAGAGAATTAATGAATATGAACAAACATAAAGAAGAAGTTACACATATGAGTTAGGGAATTTTTGAGAAGGTTTCAGGAGCCAGATTCTCTATGCCTTACTCTGTAACCAGAGTATGTTTAGTAAAAGTGAACATAACCATGAATATAGACTTAATCTTTATATACTAATAAATATGTATTCAAGATCTATAGAGAAAATCAAATTACCGATATTGCTGAAAATTGAAATAAAATTTATCTTGTGCAAAATACATCCTCTGTTATACAGAAAGGAATATCAAATCGAGGAAAGATAATAAAAATGTTAAAACATGTGCTCCATTTATTTAAATGTTTATTATAAGTATGTGTTTACTTAAATATAGGGACCTACTTATATGTTACATAGAGTGCTTCAGAATATCCAAATGATTAAATTTTAATCCTCAAGCTACTTCTTAGTAGCTAATGATTTCAAGCAAGTTACTTAATCTTACCAAACTTCAGTTTTTTTCCCTCTTTAAAGTGAAGCTATGAAAAAGAAAAATGGGGCTATGAGAACCTGTTAGAGTTACTGTAAAGATTAAATGAGGTCATGCATTAAAATGGTTTGCACAGTGCCTGGTACTTAATACGTGCTTGAGAAAGTTGCTTATTTTAGGTATTATTTTTTGTGAGCATGGCTGGGTATAAGGATTTCATACAGGAGATGATGGAAGAGCTTACAATGACATTGGCTTTATTTTCACATTGTGTCTGTTTCTGGCAAGAATAGTTTTTGCTTGCTTATCTGACTGCATGGTATTGTGTGCTTACTCTTTCTAATAGTATGACTTTGTTTTGATTCCATTATTCTTTGCACAAAGTGGCTATTAATTAACTATTTGTTAACTATTTTTGTCTTCATAGACTATAAGTAGCATATTACTTGTTTTTAGATAATCTGGTTAAAGCTCAGGTGAGCCATGTCCAATTTTGTCTTCATTAAGTTTACCACCTGGACTTTCAGACTTTTGAGCAACTGGGTTTTTTTCTCTCTAGCTGGTGCTGGCTGTTGCTAGGTTTGATTGCTGCTTCATCTATTATTATTCTCACAAAGAGACACATAGACACATCAGTGATAATTAATTTTCATGTTTCTGACTGATCTATTCCATATTTTACAATTGCTTATTCACCATCAGTAATAGAAACCATGTAACTATATTCCTCGTAGTGCTTACCTAGTCAGTTGCTATCTTCTTTGGCTTTGGAACTTTTGACATACAAGTTATTTTCCTTTCTCCCTTCTTTCCATGGTCTGTGTGTTAAGTGCTATGTGGAATGCAAAGATGAATTTCACTAAAAATTTAAAGAACTGAAGAAGTTTCAGCATTTAATTGCTAAAACTTAGATACATTTAGCAAAGAGGTGCTGAGCAGAGCTAATTCTGGAAGCCTTTTCTAAAATAATAGAGCTCAGGTTCTACTTGCTGTCCTCTGAAATGATGCTTCTCAAACTTCAAATCTGAATTTTAATCATTTGGGAAAACTTGTTAAAATGTAGATTCTGATTTGGTAGGTTTGGGGTGAAGCCGAGATTCTGCCTTTCTGACCAGGTACCAGGTTATGTTTATGCTGCTAGATCTGTGGACCACACTTTAAATAGCAAGGCCTTAGAGCAGAGTATGATCTGACCAGATATGCGATGAACTAGTAAAACACAGTTTGCCTTCCATTTACATTTTTATGTAAATTAATTGTATAAAATATCTTAGAGCTGGCAAATTTTTTATATATAAATATCAAAGATAAATGAGAAGAAGATCTATTTATAGCTTTTAGTTCCAGTGAGGATGAATTAGGAATCGTATTTAAATTAGGATTAGGGGTTTAGTTTAGCTGTTAAATTTTTTAACATTGCTGGGCATTTTATTTCTGCCTGTATCCCCATGAATTATTACAACAATCCTGTAAATTAGATTACTGTTCTTGAGATTGAGATTCAGGGAGTTAAAGAAATTGAGATTTAGGGAAGTTAAACAACTTTCTTAAGGTTTCTTAGTAAGTAGTAAAGCTGGGATGAACTTAGGTCTGACCTCCAAGCTCATTCATGTAGAACTGCAGTAAGGTGCCTTCTGGGAAATGGGCTTTAAATAAATGTTTAAAAATGTCTTATGAAACTCTCTAAAGGAGTTTATATGTTTATCTGGGAAAGGTAGTTTAGTTTTGTCAGTCTTTACAGAGTTCTGTGATACTTACTGTGGTGATGGAAGGGGTGTGTCTGTGATTGTGCATGCACACACATATTCCTTAAATGAGATGCAATCTTCTAAGGAGATATTATCTCATCTCTACAAACAGAGGCCTGATAGATGATCTCTAAGATTCCTTTAAACCTAAATATCCTACGATATATGTGATATTTTTGTTTTTGAAAATGGATTGTGAAATAAATGGGAGGATTTGAAACATATCTACCAGCAGGTGGCACTCCAACATTTCTCAGCAGAGAACCCTTAGCTAGCTATTCTCTAAGTAGAGACTAGGCAAAACTGGAGACAAGGAAATAACAAACCTCAATTCATTAAAGTATGAAATGTTTCAGTTATAATTGTGATGGAAAATGTATCAAGTAATAGACCCCTATATATGCAAGTTAATAGTAAGTCATAATCCCTTATAGTGCTCCACGGCACTTTTCATCATACTCTATTATAGCACTTATCAGGTGAATTTGTATTTGTTAACCTGTTCATTTTCCAAACTAGACTGAGATTTTCAAGGGCAAGATTATTATTTGGACCCCAAGTTGCATGTGGGGATGGACAGACACACTACTTAGCCCATAGTCAGGATTCAATAAATATTTCTCCCGTTTATCTCCCCACAAATTGGTTGAGAATTGCCTTGAATGCAAGAGAACATTTCATGAACATTGGTTCATGCAAGCCTTTGTTTTATTTTTTTCAACAATTAAAAATTATTTGATACTTTTAAATCCTTGTCAAATATATTGTATGTTTTATTTTTACCTATGCTATTATGCTATATATCTCATTCTATTTTTTATCTTTGCATTTCTTGTATATCATTGTATTTAAAGCCCATTTATGTTGTTGCATGTACATTTAATTAGTTGCTTCTAACTGCCATTTACTCATTTTACTTGTCCATTTCCCTTGTAATGGACATCTGGTACCTCCAGTTTCTCAGTATTAAAATTGACGCTTTATTGACCATCCTTATTCAAGTTCTCTTACGAGCCTGTTGTGAGTTGCTTGGGCATTTATGCTCATAGTAAGATTTCTGGGTCTTAGGGAATACATATACATACTTTTACTCTAAATATTGTCAGATCACTCTCCAGAATGGCCCAACCAGTTTATAGTCCCATCAGCATGTAAGAAGGTTCTTCTCTCACCACATCCACAATTAGTGTTATCAAATATTCAAATTTTGCCAATCAGATGGTCTAAAGTGAAAACATTTATTGAATGAAGGAATAATCAGTTGAGAATCCATTAAGGCAAATAGAATATATAATATTTACTTGAATAACTTTACCCCTTTGAGGAGGGTCCCCACTATTAGAACTTTCATTATCTAAACTTAGGAATAGAATAGATTCCAATAATTTTTTGAGATATTCTTTTGCATTTGAAATCTTGCTCTTCATTACCTTAAGCCTAGGAATTAAATAGATTCAAATAACAGTATTTCTTGTCATCCAAACTTGCTCTCTGAAACTAGGAACCAAATAGAGATATATAAGATATATAAGGATATGCTGAGGCCCCACTCCAAATCAATTATCAGAATATCTGGGGGTGCCTTGGGCATGATTATTTTTAAAAAGCTCCTCAGGTGATTTTAATGTGTGGCCAGGGCTGAGAATCATTGACCTAGACTCTCAAGTTATTTTTATTTTGTCCTGAAGAGAAAAACATTTTTTAAGTATTTAAACACAGTATTGTGCTGACAAAAGAGAAATTTGAAATTTAAGTGTTTAATGAAAATGAAACCTATTTTCCAAAAGTTATAGCACATCAGTGTCTCTAGGTGATCGAAAAGACTAGAAGAATTGAGAAATTTGTTGAGAATTAAGGCTGGTAAGGTTTAACCTAATGGGTATTGAACTAGGGAAGGACTTGGATCTGCTTATGTGGGGACAAACTAAACACAGTTAGGGTATTTAAAAAGATCAAAGTGTGCCATTAGCCTAGGGAACAAAAGAAAATAGTCATTTATGGGGGCTCAACAAATATACTTATGTTCCATGCAATGTTTTCTTACAGGACCAATATCTCAATGTTGAGACTAAAATAGGAGGCTTACTGAGGTAAATATATATGATTAATAATATTTCATTTTCTTAGAAATATCTTTAACATTAATACTTAGAATTGTCTGACTAGAAAAGTGGTATAGTGGAAACTATAAACAACTTATAGTTGTTTGAAGGTATATATAAACTATTTACAGCTAATGAAGCTATAGAACATGTGAGAGGCAATTAGAATTTTTGTCCTGGGACATTATGGACATATAACATATATACATGTAACTTTTATCTGTAAAAGTCCTCAGGCATTTTCAATAACAAGCTCACCAAAGCATAGGCTAGTTATCACTCAGTAGAGCTAGGCTTTAGTCTAGCATTTTGAACTTTTTGAATCTTGATTTCCTTACCTGAATTATGAGGATAAACCTTGTCCTATCTGTGCTGTGAATATAAAATGGAACCATATGCATGTAGGTTATTATTACATTATTTAAAAACCTTAGGTTTCAGGTATAATAAGTTCTTCCTGCCTTATCTATGCAAATTTTATTTCTACCATGAAATCCAACCAGTGAAAATGATAGTTGAGTAAAGTAAATGCCAAGAGCTAAAGAAATTACCTCATTTAATTCTCACAACACACGTAGAGGGAGGTATACGTATTTTATAGATGGGAAAATTGGGGCTCAGTGAGAATAAATGACTTGTTCAACAAAGGTCGCATGAGCAGATAGTAAATTATAAAGCAAGTTTTAATCAAAGTCTGTTGAACTCAAAAGCCCATGTAAATTGCAGTATAACGTGTTTTTCAGGATTGACCTGAATGTACAAATGGACTAAGATAGTAATGAATGTGATTTAGGACATGAATACTTTTAACCTATTTTTCTGTTACTTGGTTGTCCAACTATAGCAGTTTCTCAAATAACTGTCATCCCTACTCCTAAACATGCTAAAGAATTTCAAACTCAATTCATTAGTTAACTACATTTATTATGGTTATTATCTATCCCACACACGTTTACTGCTTGATGTCAACAATGGGAACAAAAACCAAGTAGAGTTTGAGGTTGAATATAATGAGGTAGAATAATCATAGAGTTGTGAATTTCTTTCCCCTTCAACTTTCTATATGAAGAGTTTGTTGTCATTTTTTGCTCCTCTTAGCAGGACCCAGAGTCTTTGTTATTCCATAGCACTGTCCTTTGCCCATTGTTGTCTTCCCTCTCCTAGTGGAAAATTGAGAGATGTAAAACCTACTTAACTGTTTTCTTTTTTCAGATGCTATTCACAGGCAGAGGAGTATGCATAGTTAAAATATGTGGTATGTACTTTCATTATTACTTTTATTTTATTACTACATTTATTGACATCATATTAGAGATGACCTTTTGTTTCAAGTTTATCACAAAGCTATTTGTGTATATTTTAATTCTTGCCCTAGTCATCAGTTGACAGGTTGTAATTATGGCAAGTGTGGGAGAAAAAGGAATAAGAAATGACAAGAAGTGAACAGCACAATTGTTATCATATTTTAGAATTTATAAACTACTTTCTTCATACGTAACCTTATTCAATTCTTACTCTATTCTGTATTCTTACTCTATTCTATATTCTTACTCTACATTAACTTTACAGAGTAGGCAGCTGATACTGGAATAATTTAAAAATTTACCCAGGATCACAAAGCTAGGATCTGGCAAAGTCAGGACTTAAACTCAGATCTTCCAATTCCTAGTCAAAGATTTTTTTTTTCATTATACATTGAGAAGTTGTTATAGAGGGTATACAATATTTTAGCATACTCTAAAGTGGAGTGTGGTGGATAAGAACACAGACATAGGCTTTGGAGTCAGGTAGTCCTGGGTTTTCGGTGCTTACTACTATTTTTAGCTGTGTACCATGAGAAAGTTGCTTAACATTTCTGAGTCTCAATTTTTTCATATATAAACTAGATATAATAATGACTTAGATCTACTTATCAGAGTTATTCAAAATGTTTAATAAGAGAACACATATATAGCCCTAGGTAAGATGCCTGGGCCATAAGATCTCAATAAATAATCATCATCATGGATAAGTACACAGGCAGTGAATGAACTGGCTGCTATAGCTTCAGTTATGGTGGAAAGAATTTTTTTCTTGCTATTAGACATCTAGGTATAGTTCTCTCAGAAGGGAAATAACACTTCAAATGTTTAATGAAAGGAAAGGGTGACCGTCATTAAAAAGTATGTATTTCTTGCAGCAACATTGTATGCTACAAAGTAGAATTTGGCCATAAGCACTGGACATTTCATTGCTCCTAGTCACCAGTCCTCGTACCTTTCTTGGTTACTGGCATATTTCTACTTGTCTGAGATGAAATGATAAATATTACAGTGATTTTTTATGAAGCTAAATTTATTCAGTACAAACACTTGCTCTTTATTTTCACATATTTCAACTTTTTTTTGGCTGTTAAAATGTTATTTTCTTTGAGGAAGTAATAGTGATAAGTAGTTGATAGATTTTTTTAAGGTCCTTACTAGACAAAATAAAGAGCTGGCAAATGTATGTCAGCTCTTCCCCACTAGCTAATATTATTTTGAAATCCCATAGTCTGGAAATCACTTAACCAGTTAATCTTCAAGATTTCTTATAAGTCTGGGAAACCTGTAAGACTCCTATATACCAAAGGAATTTATCTATAAGGACCATTCAGTAACATCAGGCAGAGCATTTCCAAGGAGGCTTCAATGCATCTAGATCCCAGTAATTTATATTTTATGCAGAGACCCAGTTGTTGTCCCCTAGGAAATTATAATCTAAGAACAGAGATGCAGATTGTTGTCACCCAGCATACAGAAGATAGGATAGAAATATTAGTCTGTTATGTAGATTAATAATTGGCAAAACCCAAGGTATGAGGAGTAGGGGCTAATTGGAAAGAGTAGCCATGTGGAGCTCTATAACCAAACTAGAGCAAAGGACCAAACAATTAGATCGTCTTGGAGTCAACCAGGACTATCTGGAACCCCTTAAATGTTATTGAATTGCTTTCTTTGCCTCGATGTCCTGAGGCTGGACATGACTATAGAATTTCAGTGGCTAGACTAGAGAGACGGCTTTCATTAGGAATTTTTAAAAAAGGATTTTGTATTGTTTTTATTTTTATACTACATACAGGTTCTGATGAAAACATCAAATACTGATTAAAGTAAGTAGGCTACCAAACAGTTACAGAACAATTGGGTCCGTAAACAAAAATTGTGGATTAAATTCATAATTAAGAAGATTCTCATTATACCCAAGTTCATCTTTAGTCACAAGAGTAGGTATTTTTAAAAATTTTTTTCCCAGCTTTATTGACATATAATAGACAATTAGTTGCTCATGTTTACATTGTACAATTCAATGAGTTTTTTTTTCAATTATAATTGGTGCAAAAGTAGGTATTTTTTGGAAAGGTACATTAATATAAACATTTAGTAAATGATTTATTTTATTCGAGTGGTCTTCCTCTGGTTACTGTTAATGTGGCTTCTAAAAGTACATTCACTTGTAAGCAAGGGATGTTTAGGCCCTCGAAATACCTGTCTCCTTGTTAAAAATATATAATTGGTTTTAATTCTGAATATAGCAAATGAACTAATGACTTCTGCATTTGCAAGATAAAAGTATTTCCTGGAGAAGATGACCAGGAAAGTGCAATAACTGGGGAAACAAATTACAGAACAGAAATCTGACAAAGTTTACTGTGACAAATACAAATGTTTTTTCACATCCTTCTTGAGAGCAGTATATGATTTTAGTGTGTTGAGCATGATTTGATTTGCCAATAATTTATTTCACATACATCTATTGAATGGTTGGGTCTGGAGATACAAAGGTGCATTAAAATCTTTGTTCTGTCAGGCTGTCACCATCTCTAGGAGATTCTCAGTGCATATTTTAAAGTTACAATAATTTCTACTGGAACTTATATCGTACCACACACACATACACAGAAACACACCCATATTTTAAAGGATCTGGGTGTGTTAGAAATTTTCAGGAACTGAAGGAAGCAGGTGTAAGGGACCTACATCTATTAGACCCATATCTAATACATAAGTATATAGCAACTTGATATTTATTTATTATTTTTATTTTTTAAAATCATTTTTTTTATTATGGTGACATTGGTTAACAAAATCCAGTAAGTTTCAGGTATCCAGTTTAACAGTAAGGCATATCTATAATACGTCTTGGGTTTTCTTTCTCCTTTGGCCTTTTCTTTCTCCTTTTATGTGGTCCTATTTCCAGAAGATCTTCATGGCACTTCCCAGTCTAACTCAACCTAATATCAGTTGAAGGTCATCTACTCTAGCTCTTCTCAGATTCCTTAATCCTATCTGTGGGGAGGGAAAGGGAGACAGGGTGCCATTTCAGTGTTTGTAGGCTCTGACACTGCCATTTAAGCATTGACCTTTGGGAGAAAATTTGCTCTACACTTTATAGTTTTGCCTGTTTGATATTAGGAGGCCCTTGGACGCTCATGCATACCTATACTGCATAAAGTAGTTCTCTTTTTCTGGCCCATTTTTGCCCATTTTGGCCCATTTTGTTTCAGAAAGAAGCCAAAAGTGGGCCCAACAGTCTGACTACACAAACGGGCCTATCCTTTTCCTACAGGAGGTACCGTGGGTCTCAGCTCCCTGAACTAGAGCAGGTGATGCACCGCGGGGTTCAGGGCTGTTCTTGTGCATACAGAGTCACGTGGGGGCCGACTCTGGCAGACTCCTGGACAAGTTTGAAAACCTAACTGTGTCACTCTGTTCCTCTCTAGTACTGTACAGGCGCATTTCCCAGCAGCACGGATAAGCCCAGGGTTGACATCGAGGAGGGGCGGCTCTGCTTGTGCAGTGAACTAAAGTGGCCAAGCAGTAGCTCTGATCAGTGCAGTACCGCCCAGACTATACAAGCACAGAGCAGGTTGCTTTGACTTGGCCTAAGTCAGCGGGTATTGAAGCCCCCAAGACACTTTCGCTTCGGCTGCAGGCAGAACAGAGCTACCACAGCCTGGGCCCCTTTTGCCCAGGGTCAGATAAGCCCTTTGACCTGGTCACTCTGTATATTCCTTCTGACTATTCTTTGCCCTTTCGAGGTCAGAGGATGCTTCTGAATGGCTGCCCATCGCAAGAGGTGCCGACTTGTGTCCATAAAATCTCCCTCTGCACTCTGTGCTTTGGCAGGAATCACAGTCACCGCTGCAGGATCCCGCTGCAACTTAACCATCCTTGCTCTGCAGCTTCGACCCAAAAGGAAGGGCCTGGAGCGGAGGAAACACCGGACGCTGTCAGGACAAACAGGCGTGCGGCTGGTACAGAATCTTTAGCGCCCAGGGCTGGGTCTGAGGCTTTGGAGTCCGGGAGGGAGCTAGAACCGCCCTCCCCAGAGGCTCGCTGGGAGGGAATTAAAAACAAGACGTCCCGCCCCATACCCAAAACTTTACGACAGTACTGTTTCGATCCCTCCCTCCGCTTCCTGACCCTAGAGGGTTAAATTAGGAGGGTACAAAGCCACCCCTTCCTCCTACTTCCCGCCCCCACTCCCAACCCCTTACCTTTAAAAAGTTAAAAAATGTCTGCAGTCGAAATCTCTTAAAGGGGCGGTGCTGGTGAACGAGTACTCTTGGCACGAGTCGCTGAGAAGGCTGGCTAGGGGCGTGAGTTCGCTCCACCAGCACCAAAACACAGAAGAAAAAAAAAAAGAAAAAGAAAAAGAAAAAAGAAAGAGCAAGGGGGGGGGAAGGAAGGGGAAAAAAAGGGGGGGGGAAGAAGACAGACAAACACTTTAGATAAGGACAATTAGTCACCAGCGAGACCCTGTAGGAAGAGAGGTTTAAATCAGAGGGTTTAATGAGGGTGCTCTGTGCCTTCCCTGAAGCCATGTCCTCCAGCAACTCCTGCCCCCCCTCGTGCCTAGCCCCGGTGGCTCTCTTCTTGGCTCTGTTGCTCCATCTCTTCCTTTCCTCCCAAGCTGGAGACAGGAGACCCTTGCCTGTAGACAGAGCTCCAGGTTTGAAGGAAAAGACCCTGATTCTGCTTGATGTGAGCACCAAGAACCCAGTCAGGACAGTCAATGAGAACTTCCTCTCTCTGCAGCTGGATCCGTCCATCATTCATGATGGCTGGCTCGATTTCTTAAGGTAAGGCAGGGGCTTCGATGGATCATTTTTTTTTTTTTTTTTTTTTTAGTAACAACCCTCACCCCTTTCTATCCCTCATTCCAAAAGGGGAAGAAGAAGAAGAAAATAAGTCAAGCTGATCTCTCAGAGAAGAAAGGAGGTTTTCCTCCTCCTGGAATATTTGCTATGAGGCTGTAACTGGTGATTGAGAAAAGCAGTGTTTTCTATTAAGATGCACATGTTTGCAATGCAGAAGGCATTTCAGAAACTTATCAGTTATGACTGAAAAAATGTTGTGCTTACATATATCCACAATTAGCCTCCCCATCTTCTTCTGAAAAAGAAACGAGGTTCAGGACAATTACAAAAGTGAAGAAAAGGCTCTGAGCAACAAAGACCCTTGAGGAATGGATGTGTGTATGTGTGTGAGTGTGTGTCTGCATCTGTGTCTGTGAGTGTTCAAGTGGGGATCGCACGAAAGTGGAATTTTCCACGGAAAGGTCGTTTCGGAAGTTGTCTCCCACTTCCAGACAGAAAACAAATTTAAGCAGAGACTTGAGCAGTGGGCAAATTGGGTCAAATTAAAAATTTCCATTTTATGTCCTTGGCTGTCGTCTCCAGACTTCAGGACTTTGTAAGACGCTTCTTTATAGACGGAATGGAGAGTCCCTCCTCCTTAAATCTCCAGCGGTAACTGCATAGTTTAGTTTTTCTTTAAAGAAAAAAAAAATCCTCGCTCTGGTCATAGCATATATAAGAGCAGGACGGGTCCTAGAAAATACTCGGTGGATGTTTAGAAGTTTGAACCCGGCACTAGCAGATTAGTAAACCCGGAGGTTTATGATCACGGATCCCCTTACTGTAGAGCTTGGACTCTAATTGGGCTCATCCTTTCCCTGGTTACTGTTAAGTAGTTAGGCAACTACGATCCCTTCTCATTAGGGACAGAGTTGCAGTGTAAAATAAGAAATAAATAAATCATCTGCAATGTTGAATCCAAGTGTTGAGTCTTTAAAAATTCCCTCCAAATTGGAGCCTCAGCTGTTGGCTCTCCGTGAGCGCGCTGAGCGCTCTCATTCCCTCTTCTCCACCCAGAGGCCGCGTCCACCGCTCCTTTCGTGAGTATCTTTCACTCCTTACGAAATTTGAGGGTTGATTCTCAGCCTGTGCCTGCCTCTCAGCTCTTGGGATTATTTCAAGCCTCGGCCGGATCAGTGGACACCACAGGTAGCAGGAGGCGCAACGTGGGGGCACTCCTTCCACGTGGAGCAAGCGCTGCCCAAAGACAGTGGCTGCCGCCACTGCCTCCGCCTCCGCGGCCGTTTTGGGTCCTGCTCGCGCCTCCGCTGGGAGGGCGGGAACAGCTCTGCTCGACCTGGAGTCCTCCTCGGAAGCTCTTCTGTGTAACAGAACGAGTCTCAGAGCTTGTCCCCAGGTGGGGGGCGACAGGGGATTGCCGAAATACACGCCCCACTTGCATTGCACTTCTCCAGCTGTGCGAACTTCTTCAGGGTTCCTTTTAAAAAAACCATCCTGTTAGCGCCAGATGCTTGCCACAGAAAAGACTCTGGAAGGCGGCTTTGGGGGGGAGGGGGAAGAAGCCGTGGCGGGGAGCATTTGCATTGGCTGTGCAGGCTTCCGGACGGACGGTTGTTGGAAATGCCGTTTCCGCGGGGCCTGACTGGCGTGGCCATCTCTGCCTGCCGCGGGCCCACGCGACGCCAGGATCGCGCCGCCCTGGAACGCAGTTCTGTAGTCCTCCGCCACCGGACTGCTGGGGACCGCCGCCACGCAGGAACTCTCCCAAAGCAGAGTCTCCGTTTTGTTTCCTCTCGTATCCACCCCCTTTATGATGCTTTTCTTTTGGATTTGGTTTTCAGAACCTGAACCATCAAAACATTAAAAATAACAAGATCTGGAACTCAACAGCTAGACCCCTAAGCATTAAGAGCAGCTCATTGCTCTCTCTCCACCCCTTGCCGAAGTAGCAGCGCTTGGCTCTTAAAAAACCTATTAATGGAAATCCTGAACCTCAACAGACATTAAGGAATGCTATTGTTCTGGTGCTCCTTGAGTTTCCTTCGTTGTGCAGGTTCCACATTTCGGCAAACCTCACTTCCCAGCGCTTGCAAACAGCTGCAAGTAGGAAGGAGAAAAGATGGAGCCCATACGGGGGATGGAGAAGAGGATGTTACTTTTCTTGAGTTCAGGCTGCACTATTTCAGGAGCAAAAGAGATCTTGCCTTTACTGTGCAAGACTGGGGGTGAGGAGATTTCGCAGAAAGGAAAGGATTTACCCCAGGAATCTCTCTCGCCCTGGGATTTGGGAGATGGATGTGGTTGCTATAAGATAGTGGAGAAGGAAAATTAACTTTGGCATAAAAAAAAAAAGAGAAAAAAGAAAAAAATCTCCTTGACTTCAGGTGCCTGGTCTGAGAGAGAGAGAAGGCAGGGTGCACTTCCACGGATGTTGCGGTACCCTGGGACGCAGAAGGCAAATCCCGGCTTTCAGTGTAGAAGTTTGGCAAAAGTTAGAGCCCGGCGGTCCGCGCGCTGCGCGTCTCCGCCAGGAGCGCTTTCCCAGCAGTGGCAGAGCCAGGCAACTGCGCCTTAACCCTGTGTTCGCAAAAGTGTCCCCCTACCCCATGTACACTGTTAACAAACACAATCTAACCCTTCAGAAATAGGTACCTTTGGCGAGCAGTATCGGGGAGTCTGAGGGAGAAGGCTGCGGCCGGGATCTTAGCTGGCAGGGGCGCGGGGCGCACGCGAGACTCCGTGGAGCCACCAGGATCCCTCCGGGACAGCCGGCTGGGGCGAACACAGAGCCCCCTCGTCCCAGCCAGGTCGTCCGTAGAGAGTGGGTGGAGGGCTTTGCTCGGTGCCCAGCGGCCTCTCGCCTTCCCGCGGGATCCTTTCCTCCCTCTTTCTCTACTCCTACAGCTCCAAGCGTCTGGTGACCCTTGCTCGGGGACTTTCGCCTGCCTTTCTACGCTTCGGGGGCAAAAGAACCGACTTCCTGCAGTTCCAGAACCTGAGGAACCCTGCAAAAAGCCGCGGGGGCCCCGGTCCGGATTACTATCTCAAAAACTATGAAGATGGTGAGAAACTTGCTTCCCATTCTTGCGGAATGGGGAAAGTTTGGGGAGTGGGAGCCAGCACTCTGTGTGTGTGTTGCGGTGGGGATTGTGTGTTGTGTGTGTTTGGGGGGACAAATTTGGAGGAGAGCCTGGTAGAAGCCCTCCTCCCCGGAAAAGCTGGTAGCTGTGGGCGAGGGCACAGTGGAGTGTGGAACTCCTAATGTGATTTCACAAAGGGGCTCGCCAGGTTGTCCTGCACCCGGCTGCCAGCCTTCCGTGGCCGCCAACTAGTAGTCAAAACAGGCAGATTAGTCCTGTGGGGAGAAGATGCAGTGGGCTTCTTGGGAAAATTCAGACAGGTTCACAGGCTACTAACGGATCAGGCTTACGTTTTATTCCTAAATTTCTAGGGAAAAAAAATGCCTATTGTTTTTCTTATTTTTTGCTTTCCTGAGATGAGGATTCAGCTCTTTTTGAAATCTACTCTTAAGTTTTCTGGAATAATACCTTTTCTGTTGGTCCCTTGTTAGGGAAGGTTTGAAAATCCTAATAGTTCTTCAGACTATTTAATCTCAGAGTCACATCTTTTTTTTTTTTTTTCTGTTTGAAAATGGGGTTATAAATGCCAGCCATCTTTTCCTGCCAAGATCAGATGAGTTAACTGGTGAGCTTTGAAAACTCCAAACCCTATTCCAGTGTGAGAGGCCAGTCTTTTTAGGGTTGAACAATCTCATTTTTACTAGGGAAAAAGTGAAAATGGTATTTAAAAAAAATTGTTTAAAGGGTTTGGCATTTATGAACTTTTTGTGCGGGTAGAGTGACATGCCTTCTTTCAAATAGGGAAGATGGAAATTGGTAGGTCCTCAGTCTCTGAGGCTGTTTAAATTGGATAGAAGCATTAGCGTCCATTCTTGGAGGGCTGTCTCTGTCCTGCTGCTCCTTCTCATAAGTGAGCTACAGTTTTATTTTTAAAGGGTTCAGGGACAGTTTCTCAGAGGTTCCTGGATTTTGTTACATCTTGTCTTTATAAATCAGCAAAACAAGGAAATGCTGTTGTATTTTTCTGGGGCTTTCACTGAATGGAAATTCTGGAGAGATATTGGGATTCATTTCAAGCGTGGCTGAGAAACTTTAGGTGCCAGAATAGAGGAAGAGAGCAAGACTGAATTTGAAATGTGAATAGGACTTATTCTTTTATAGCATTTGCCAAGGAGTTTAAATGTTTAAGGCTACATCTTTCTAAAGGTAAATGTCATTGTCATAAAAATGTGGATTGGAAGTAGATTTTGCTGTGATTCAGCATAAAGTGGTGAAAGGTAAAAGATCCTGTACAGGAGCTCTGATGGTAATTTGACCCAGGGCCTTATAGCTCCCAGGGTCACTGTCAGGTCTGTAATCAGACACAAGAAGGGAGAATATTAATGGTTTTACTGATGAAACAGCCCTTCTATGAATCTATTTGAACTACTACATTTTTAATTTGTAGAAAAACTTGTAAGAGCCCCAGGTACTACTGGGGGGCGGGGTGGCATGCGGGAGGAGGGAAAGGACCATTATCAGTTATAGGAATTGGCCTTTTCCTCCCAAACTTGTACCTAAGATTATATTACTGATTCATTGAGAATGAGATTGACTTAAAACGAAGGATACAATTTATTTCTCTTTTGTGAAAGGAGAAAGTGGGCATCATGGGGAGAAGAGAAATTGGCAAAAAGGCTGTACTCCATAAAACTTCATAGAATTAAAAAAGCCAAAAATGGAAAAGATCATCTTTAGTCCTCCCATTTCAGGGGCCAGTGACAAGATCATTTTGTATGGAATCCTTTTCTTGTTTTGTCCAACCCGGTATTAAATATCTTTAGGAATATAGTTTTCACCACTCCTGTGGGAGGGTGTTCTTCTGTATTATAGTTTTTGCCAGAAAATTTATTCTGATAAATAAATTTATTTACCCAAGTATTTGTGATTATTCCTCTTTGAATCTTTTAGATGTCTACCATCAAAATAATTTCTGTCCTTGGTGTGAGTGTCAGCTTCAAAAAAAAAAAAAAGGTTTCTTCATAGCTGTTTTTTTGTCTAGACTACCTGGATTTAATTCTTTTAAAACTTTCTTTAAAGTCAGTCCTTCCAGACACTAATCTGCTTTATTGCTCCTGGCAGAACTCCCTTTGATTTATGTCTCCCTGGTAATAAGATGCTCTGAACTATATCAGTATTTGAGGCCTTAGCAGAGTTAAAGAGAATGGGAATGCCCTATTTCTGCCCTTTGATGCTCACATATCCTTAAATCACCTTAAATCATAGTATTGTCTTTATTGTTGCACGTTGCATTGCAGAATTCAAGGCAAAATTGTTTTTGGTATAGTCTCAGCAACTTTGCAAACATACTTCAGTGGTTACTTTTCAATCGGTGATAATCATCATCATGAGCATCTTAAAATAATTAGGTCTTCTGAGTAAATAACCCTGTAATAGACACTTAGGGATAAGCACCTTATTAAAATAAAGAAGTATTGACTTAAACATAATGTAGTATAAGATACAGCATTGGCACATTGTGAATGATGTAGTAAAGAGAATATGGAACTTGAACTTAGAAAGCTGCATTGCAGGTCTGGCTTTATCACTTATATAATGTATGGCCCTCAGCTTGCTGCCTCTCTATAAAATGTGAATGATGTTATTACTTGCTGGGCATTGCTTCTGTGAAGGTAACATGTGTAAAATATTTTTTCAATTATAAGCAGTATAGGAAGGCTGAAATTCTTTTATTAGTGTCAGTATCAGAAAAAATTAATATTTAAAATGGGGTTATGAGTGAATCAGATTTGGTGAGAAAAGTTTATACAGAAGAAAGGAGATAGACTTAGGGAATTGTTTGAGAGGACTAATAGAGTGTAGGAAGAATTGTCTTTAAGGAATGGAAGCAGAGAACATAGGGTGGCTTTTTGTGTGTGTGTGGTAATGAGAGAAGAGACTAATTTTAGTTTTGCTATATAGTAATGTTAAAATGAACTGAATAGTTCCAACTTGGGTAAAATACATTTTTCTGGTTAACTCATTCATACTGCTACCTTGATGTTATTTTTTTGTTGTTGTTTTCCCCTGAATTAATAGTGCAATTAATAAGTCATGTGCCTTTTATTTTCCAAATACTTTTTAAGCACTTTAATGCAACTGCATTTTCTAGTTCTAAAGCTACTGTTCATGTATCACTTAGGGAGCTTCTTCAGTTACTCCTTTAATGCAGTTACCTATTCCACTCTATGCTTAGGCAACTTGAATTTCATGAAAATGTAGTGACAATGGAGGAATAAAAATAGGATTGTTCTTCATACCTTGGAATCTTACCCTTTGCCTGACTTCCTCTCTGTTCTCTGTGATGTTATGGTTTTCTTGCTCCCAACAAAAGAAATCTTGGGTTAGTCTTTTGTTCATAAGTTTATTTTGCTCCAGTCTATCCCTCTTTGTTACATATTCAGTGTGCTTTATTTGTATGCCTGTCTCTTTACTGCCAAAATCACAACTTTAATGAAGGTGTATATCATTTATTATGCACATCAAAACCCAGCTTAATATTTCTAAAATAGCATATTTATCATGTCAGTCTTTTGCTCAAAAACTTTGATTATTTTTGGATTGCTTACAGAAAGTATTCAGACTCCTCAGCTTGGTGTTCAAAGCCTTTTACATTTCAATTGCAGCTTATTATTTGTACTCTCTATATTAAAAAAAAAAACCTTTTATTACAGTCCTACTTGATTTCACTGTCTGCTTAAAGCACTGTCTCAACCCCATATCTTTGTTCAGCTAGTATATCTCTGCGTTGAATGCGTTTCCCTTGACTCTGTCCACATCTCACCCCCTACCCTACCCAATTCCTTAAGGTCTATTGCGAATGCCCCTTATTTTCACAAAGCCTTTCTCAAATAGCTCATTCCTTGATGATTTCTTTTTTCTCTGGACTGTTGTAGCTTTTACTCTATATGCTGTTCTTTGGCCCTTTCTGCCTTGTTTTGCTTTCTAACTTTTTATATATATACGTGTGTGTGTGTGTGTGTGTGTGTGTGTGTGTGTGTGTGTAATATATATATAAATAAATATTTATACATATTTACATATATATATATATTTGTTTGTTTTACCTTTCCAACTAGAATGCACTTCTTTATAGGAAGGGATCATAGCTAATAACTGTATATCCCAAAATGTCTATCATTATGTATGACACGTAGTAAAACTTCAGCAAATATTTTAGGTAAGAAAACTTTTAAAGGCACTGGGAAAATGAGGTGACCAGTGAAGAAATGAATAAATACGCAAAGTTTCTATTCATTTTTCACCTTCAATGCATACTCCTATGAAGTCCACTCTTAATGCTTAGTTTAATGACATTTTCATTATTTTAACCATGTATTCTGTACCTTTGGTCATTGTCTTGGTTTCATACTATGCGTTAAATCATAGCAACTGGTTTAAAGCCTTGCTCTAGACCCACACTATTTTTTTCTTTATTGTATCTGTCTTGTCTTTGCTTTTACTTTTGCTTTTTCTTGTTAGCCTTATGTAGTTTCTATGCCTAATTTTCCAATTCCTAATTTAATACTGCCGTTTCACAAATTTTAATGTTTTTTATCTCTATCTTCTGATGGACACTCTACAAAATACCTGACCTATGCTCTTTAAAAGACACTGTCAGTTCTTGCTGTCAATCAACTAGTAGCTTAGTAAGATAATATACTGATAAAACTGAAGAGTAACGCAAAGACAATATAGAATGAAGTACGAAGTGGAATATAACAGTTTGCTAGGGCATAACAGGAAAAGAAGAGATGAATACTGTCTTAGGTGGGAGTTAGACTGGGTCTTTTAAAAGATGAGTAGATTTTGGAGAGGTAGAGATGAGAAGACATTTAACTCAAAGGAAAGAGCATGAAGCAAAGCCTGAATATATGTTTGGGCAGTGAGGAGACCACCCTAGCTTTATAGAAGGTACATGTTAGAAATTATCTTAGTTCATGTTGTTAGAACATGCCACATTTTTAAAATAGAAGCCTATTTGCCTATTTTTTGCTAATTCAAAAATGTTTGTAATTTTAAAAATATAAAAATAAAGTACACGTTAAAAATTATGTTAAGAAACGCTCATATTGCTATAATTATGTCTAAATCCAGTTTTAAGAAGTTCTAAAATATTTGTTAGCTCTAAAATATGTAATAAAGAGGAATAAGAAGGTACATGTGTGAGAAAAAAGATTGGTTGGGTAAATACAGATCAGATTATGAGAATCTTGCGTTTTAGGAATGGTAAAATGAAATTGGCCCTATAGGAAAATAGAAGCCATTATAAGTTATTTTACTCCATTGGAGGAGGGGAGGACACATTTTCAACATTTTCAACAATCACCCACACATTCATGTACTTTATCTAGTGTATTTAAATGCACTTGGTCAGATTTGAGTTATGAAGCATGTTTGAAAGGTAATTTAAAGTTGAATTATTAAGTTGATTCTTCTATTACAGGGTGTATAAAATAAAGAAGTTTTAGAATTTGCTTGATAATTTTTAGGTTACCCTTCTTTCTTTCATAGAGTAAAAATAGTCTTGTATTTTATAACATTCATTCATTCATGAATTTACTCATTGAACAAACATCTAGTTCTAGGCCCCTGTTTGACACTGAGGCTGAGAAGATGAACAAGGCCCAGATACTGTTGTCATATATACTGCTGACCTCTTGTCATTTCAGCAGCATTAGGCAAAAGCAGCTTTTAGAGATTTTTAGGCTGAAGAAA
This sequence comes from Macroglossus sobrinus, assembly GCA_004027375.1. Taxonomy (NCBI): domain Eukaryota; kingdom Metazoa; phylum Chordata; class Mammalia; order Chiroptera; family Pteropodidae; genus Macroglossus; species Macroglossus sobrinus. Next base: position 575,702 of record PVKZ01000273.1, on the reverse strand, counting down.
AGCCTCTATTTCAACTTCATTGTTTGGCATTTATTATTTGTCTGATAGCAATGTTAGAAAGATTTGCTACAATTTAATATTGTATTAAAGGATGAATTTTCTGTAATGTTTGAAATTTGGTACCCAGGTACTGAGTGCTAGCTCAATCTATCCCTATGAATTTGAATGTGGTATCTCACAAAGATATAGTCATCATGTCATTTAGTCACAATTTAGTTATTATAGAATAATAATAATGGGAAACTGAGACACAGAATGTTTATGCAGTTTCCTCAAGACCACCCAGCTAATGTGTTGTGAAACAGGTACTCAGTGACATTTTTCATTAAACCTACAGGCTTAAATGAAGCCTCTGCTATGAGTTTCACAAGGAGATGACTTTGGTATTAGTTTCAATTCTTCTACTAACTGTATGCCATTGGGCAAATTGTTATCCCTCCCGAACACTTTCTCATCTGTAAAATGAAGAAAGTTGACTACTTTGTCAACATGTGGCATCTAACTCTGTGATTCTGCGAGTTAAAGACTTCCTTGGACACATAAGACATGCAGGAAATAATAGCAATGAAGATAAGACAGGATATTTTAAAAATTAAAGGATGTAGAACAAGCTGTAAGAGCTATAGGAATTCAGAGTAGGAGGTTAAGTGAGAGCTGGAGTAGTCAGGACAGGAGCTTAAGAGAAGGGGTCTTGACTTGGCCTTAAGGGTAAATAATAATACTACTATTAATATCTGTTGTTGAGCAATTACTGTGTTTTATATCTGTTATCTTTTTTAATTCTTAAATCAGTCTGCTGAGAAACATTGTGTCTGTCTGTTTATGATAGGGTGTGTGTGTGTGTGTGTGTGTGTGTGTGTGTGTGTGTGTGTATGTGTATATGTGTATATGAATAAACCGAGACTCAGAAAAGACTTACCCAACGTCTTACAGATAAGTGGTCAATATAACCACGAGTAGAACTCAGTCCTGTCTTTTCTTCACAATGCTTAGATAAGGGAGAGATACAATCTTCAATTCATTCAGTATTTCATTTATTTATTCATTCATCTGTTTGGTACTCAAACTAAAACTAATACTAAGCATTGTGGAGCGTTAAAATAAATGTGTGCCATAGACACAAAATAATTGTTAGGTAAAACAATGAAAGAATAATCACAGAGATACATGAACAATTGAAATAAATTGTTATGACATATTGAAGGAATGGGACAACAATTGATCCAATGTGAGATAGAACTTATTAGTTTTTCTGAGAAGGAGGTATATTTTAGAAGCAGATGTACTGAAGAGAATAATGGAAATGAATCAACAATGTTATCGATGTAAAGGAAATGGCAGGAAAAACATAAAAGTAAGAATATTTGAAAAGGTTGTTAGACAGTTACCATCAAATTGTTGAGCAATTTTAGAGTTACTTTATTTTTTATTTGTAGACTGGAACCACACTGTGCCTTATTCTTTTTTTAATTTCTAGTCACAGTGAAATCTTGTGATGGGTAAAGGGAACTGATGAGTGAGATTTTAAGAAAACCCTTTATCTCTTCCTTTCTTATCTTTCTCTTTGAACTGAGATTTTGTTAAATTTAGAGAACACTTTTATAGCCACTTAAAATGAAGGAACCAAGGAGCAAAGAGGTTATGTATTCTACACAAAGTCTCAGAGGTTATTTAAGTAACTGTACTGGTGAGTGGCAGAACTGTGGTTGGATCCAGGACAGTCTCAGTCCAAAGATGACTTTCACTGCCCCCATGTTAACAGAATAGTGCAATGTTCTTCATTCTTTTACCAAGACAGCTTCAAAGGTTTTTTTTTTCTCTAGGGGTTTATATTAGCTTGAGTCTGATATGAGTTTAAGAATGGGATTAAATGTTTCTCTTCTGGCTGTTTCCGTCTGGTTTGGGTACTCATTACTTCACACCTATTCTGTAGCCTCTCTCAGGGAACTGGGTTTCCTGTTTACAGCCTCCCTTCATCCTGCTGCCTGATTAATTTTTTTGAAGCTACACTGTCCTCCAGGCTCTGCCCTGCTAGACACCTTCAGGGACATTCCTTGTTCACTACCTCAAGTCCTCTTTATTCTCCAGCTTTCCAAGGCCCTCTAGCTTCCTGTAGCTTCTTGTCACAAAGCTCCTACTCTCTGCCTTTCTTTTACTCTCTAATCCTTAGATCCCCATTCCATCATCTGTTTGTCCACTTTCTATCCATTTTTGAATTCTTCCTCTTCCAAAGCTGTGCTCAAAATTGTTCTCTTTCTCTATGATTCTTTACTATCTCAGCTCAATGTGATTTCATCCATCCATCCATCCATCCATCCATCCATCCATCCATCCATCCATGCATTTGTTCATTAAACATTTATTGAGCCTGAATTTCTAAGGCACTTATGGTCTAAAAATCACTTCTTTGACTATTTTCTTATTCTGCATTATTTTCTCAGGTATATTTTTGTGTGTGTTCATGTAGACTTGGCTCTACTCCTAGACTATAAGTTACTGTGAGAGTAGTGAATATCACTTCTGTTGTTTCTACAACTTTTGCATAGTAGCTTTTCAGTAAATATTTGTTCACTATTTGTCATTTATTTGGTAGCTTAATATGCTAAAAGGAATAACCTCTATTTCATTAATTGTTGCTGCTTTTTAAATTTATATATTTCTAGTTATTGCTTTTTAATTCATATTTTTACTTTTAAAGATATGCATCTTACTTATTTTATTAATTACCAATGTAATACATGTTCATTAATATAAATTTAGTACTACATATATCAAGTTACTTTGAATCACACTCCATACCACTTACAAAAGTTTGGCATGTATCTTTTTAGACCTTTTTCTGTGCATATAGATGTATATAACATTTTAAATATATAAATGGGATCATATTGTACAACTTGCTTATTTAGATAACTGTTTAGTCAGTAATTATAGTTTGTTTTTCCATGGCTAAAGAATAATCCATATGTGGGTGAGCTATAATTTAACTGTTTTCTCTTTCATTGGCACTTTTTAGCAAGCACCTCTCTGTTTGCTAGTTGTCTACATTTTCTAACAAAATAGTGCCATAGTATCATATTTCTTTCTCCAAATTGAAACTTTACCTAAATAATTTCTTTTCCCTTATCTATTTTAATCCTTTTAGCTATAATATATCCTTTGAGCAAATATCAAGAAAACAGCCAAACTGACCCTGTGCATCCAAATATGGTTTCCTTTATTATAATAAGTGCTTTGTAAAGTTTTGGATATAGATGGAAAGTGACAGTAAAAGTATTTTGACTTTTTGTTCAAATAGCATATCACTATGTGATTTGAAAAAAAAATCCTAGTTGAGAATTTCTTGATTTTCTTTGAATGTCGCTCATCTCTGTTAAAGCTGCTTTGTAAATTTGAATACTAGTCACCTGAGGAAGAGAGATTTAAAAAAAGACCTGACACATGTTTTGTTAGAAGCAAACTAAAGAAGGCATTAGGTAGTCATTTTCGAATAGCTCCCTAATCAGTCGTTTGTGGGAGAAGAATAATTATACTTTACATTTGTAATGTTCTTTAAAGATGAGAAAAACTCCTCTAATTCTCATAGAAACTCTGTATAGTCTTATTTTAAATTTTGGCATTTCCATTTCGTAAATGAGAAAACAGACTCAAAGACATTGCTCAGAATAATATGGCTTTTAAGTGACATAGTTGGAATTAGAACTCAGTACTTCTGCCTTCAAGCCTGACACTCCTAAATGAAGTATTGAGTTAATAATCCCTTCACTCCATTGCGGTGAACCCGGTGGATACTTGTGTTCTGTGGTGGCTGGGCCAATCTGAAACAGGTTCTCTGGGAGGCTAGAATGGTTTTTTGTGAGAGGTCATGTTTGCTTGTAGGTGTGCTGGGATACATTTTAGTCCCAGACTTTTGCATCCTTTGAACCGTACTTCACTGACAAACTCCTCAACAGGCTGCTGAATACCATTGCTGAGTCCTAACACCTGAATCCCAGACTCCCTTAAGACTGAGCTCCAATTTTAGCTTACTGGTTAGAAGCATCCCAGACAGTCGCACAGAGGAGACTTTGAGAGCACTGCGTGGGATATCAGTAACACTGAGATTTCCAACAAAGAATTTAAAAGCCTTTTATATGCAGACATTCATTAACTGTCATAGTGTACCCAGTGAGAGAGAGGAGGAGTCTTTTTTATTTACCATGGAGGAGGCCCACAGTGAGTAAGTAAAGGAGTTGGAGATAGAACATGAACTTTTTGGTGACATAGACACTAAACCATGCACACTTAAAAAATATAATCACCATTGAAATAAATTTTTGCGTATCAATCAGTGCCCTGGTACAATGTTTTCATCTGAGTGTTTACTTCCTTGCAATTGTTGAAAAACCAGATTGTGGACTTATTTGCCTGGCCATTATGAATTCCCTCGGAAGAGTAGACTCAGGTTAAATCCAGTGAGGTGTAGATTTAGAAGGAATAACGTACAGGGTAAGCTTAGCCAAGTTAAAATCCATAGGTGAAACTAAACATGTAACTTAAAACCATTAGAAAAATAAATGCTATTGTTTCATAGAACATTTCTAGAAGCAGATGAATGATACCCAGTCCAAAGGTCAGTATTTTCAACAACTTGCAGCAGAAAAGTTACACTTATTAAATGTCTTCACTAGGGGCTTTTGTGTTAGTGGATGACTGAGGTCTTTTGTTTCTTCTGTTTTCCTCATGGCAATGAAGTTGAAATTTAGCAAGCTTTCAAAATGAAATTTCTCATAGAAGTTATAACCACAGGTTTTAAGTTTTCATCACCTAAATGTGGAACAGAATGATTGAAAACTTGGGGGAAGGGGAAAAGAGCAATGAGGACACATGTGGTGTGTATCAAGAACCAGTGTAAATCAGGAAGGTGTGGTAAGGGGGATTTCCTGTGTTACAGAACTGCTGAAACCGTGCTCCCCCACCCTCCATCAATACATTCCAAATGAAGGTGCTGGCCTTTTCTGACACCTTGCAGGGATGGTTCGCCCCTTACCTGACACACTGTAGTTTCCTTGAAGCTTGAATCAACAGTTGGTGCTTGGAAAAAATCATCTTGGGAATAATGTGTTCTTTGATTGTGTCCATTCTTTTGTGCCTCATGAGTTTGGCAGGTACTTACCTGTAGGAAGGGGCCAGACTAGTACATGTGAGCCTGTTTTTTTTTTTTTTTATCCTTGCTGTAGGAAAGTTCATTTCCAGATTTGCAGGTATGATAATAGTAACTACCAATTATTGAGCACCTATACATGCCAAGTACTGGACCAAAAGCTTTTCAAAGGTGATCACATTTTGTCATTACAACCTTCTGAACCAGGTACTATTAATTGTCTGATTTGATAGAATAAGGTTAGTCAGTGGGAGAGCTTTAAAATATATTGGATATTAGGACAATTAAATCAGTCTCTGGGGTAGAGTTAAGGCATTGCAAGTTTTAAAATCTCCCCAGGTATTTCTAAAGTGTACACCTGGGTAAGAACCTCCTGGTGAAGTAATTTGTCTAAGGTACGCCACCTGGTCTGTTGCAGAGTTCAAATCTAGACATTCTGAATCTAAGCTTAAGCATAGATAACTCTGCTGTAGTGCTGTCTATACTTTAATGTGTATGTGAATCACCTAGGGATCTAGTTAAAAATGAGATTCTGCACTTCTAACAAACGCCCAGGTCTTCCCCATGCTGTTGGTCTGGGGACCCTACTTAAAGTAATAGGCTTTGCTACTGGATACTAATATTAGTAACTATGATAGTCAGAAGGGGGAAATGTTCACTGAAAGTCAGCAGCAAGATAGGGAGCTGGGATGGGCTTTTCATCCATTTTACTTTTGTGATGATGATAGGGATATGGGCTGATTATATAAACTTCTCAGTGTGTTCCTAGGGCTAAATAACCTGTTGCAGATTATTTCTCTGTTCCTGAGAACACTTGGAACTTCAAGACTATGGCTAAACTAGTAAAACGTCACTTGTTTAGGTGTTTTCATCTCTTAGGTAAGGATGTGGGTTGTAATTGCTAAATTGATCAGCTTTCAAAACCTTTTCCTCCTTTTTTTCAAGGAGGCTGAAATAGGAGCTCAGTTAGATGATAATTATAGGAAATTTACAGATTTGCGGTTAAATTCTCATTCAGTAAGCATTTATTAAGCGCCTACTATGCAACATAGTATTTTGTTAACATTACAATATGCTCTTACGATAAGATACAAAAATGAATGGTATATAGTCTTTGCTCTGATAGAACTTACACTTTAGTAGGAAAAATGACATCAAATAGACAATGGTATGGTAGAAATATCAATAGACAGATTACAGAAGAAGAAGCATTAAACTTTTCCTGAAATAATTGAGGAGGACAATAGGTGTTGGCAAACAGATTTCCTCTTGTTATTATTTCTGACTGTTGTACATGTTTATAAGAGCTTGGGTTATTAGACCATTGCTGAGATTCTTAAAGTTTCCTCTTTATTACAGAATGGTTTTATTATTTTGAGATTAAGAGTCCAGATGATTCTCCTCAATTACATACATAAAAAAATTGATGATAAATGTATTTTCTTCTAGAAACAACATTAGTAACTTCATCAGCTTCATTTTTTGAGCACTTCCAAGATGCTACAAGCATTGTCTCATTTAATCTTTTTAAAAACAGCTTTATTGAGCTACAATTTACAATCCATACAATTCACATACCGTTTAAAGTATACACTTCAGTGGCCTTCAGTTTATTCATAGTTGTGCAACCATCACTAAGTATACATTTTAAAACATTTCATTATTCCAAAAAGAAACTTTGGTTATCTCCCCCAAATTCCTCCTTCCCTCCCTTATATTAGGCAACCACTAATATAACCATCTGTTTCTCTGGGGTTGCCTATTCTGGATATTTCATATGAGTGGAAAGAGGAAATTGAGGATCAGAAATGTTAAATCTCTGAGATAAGGCCACAAAGCTAGTGAATAGCAGGGCTGGGATTTTATACCCAATCTACAATCCTTGCCCTAATCCTGGCAGACAGTTTGACTCTAGCACTTGGTTCCTACTGCTTCCTTCAGATTGCTTTTTTTTTTTTTTTTAAAAGAAATGTGCACCCAGAACAAAAATGCTTAAGAGAGAGCATGAATTTTCTAAGCCTCTTTTATTGGCTCTGGCTATTGACAGTGATATTGTGTTAAGGTCTTTACCTCACACCAAACTTTTGTATAGGGGTGGAGCACCTCAAAAGGAACAGTCCTTTTTTCTTTGCCAAAAACTCAGTGAAATAATAGGATCTTTTCATTTGGTCACAGACACCATGGTCTTGGTCCACAGAGGGATGGAGCCCATGGCTTGAAGTGGTCTATTAAGTCATTGTATGATTCTTTATAAAAGGTTGTTTTTAAGGGAATTTATTATTGTTGACCTCTTTAGGGAATTTTTTTCTTCTTCTTGCTGAAGTGTAATGACCTAAAACTTTTTACCCCAAGGATATCTTTTATTCTTCTTTACTTTTTAGAATTTGCCTATATGTCTAATTTTTCTTAAGGTAGAAAATATTCACCTTTATTTTGAGACCTAGCCTTATCCCTAAAGGAACATTCTTTTAGTTCATGAGTATAATTAAACCCTTTTCCAATGCCAGCTCTGCTTTTTGTATGTTTAACTGTCTTTCATATTTCTCACTTTCTCTTTGGTCTACATAACTGTAGGACAACATGCAGGTTTAAGGGTGCAGTGTTAGCTATAGGAAAGATCTTTTTTCTCTGTGTGTTAACTAGATTCTTACATATCTGTCATACAGATATGTCATACATATCTGGGGAAGTCTCAAATACAAAGATATTTTTTGCCTATGTAATTTAAAAACATTTAAAAAAAACCCAACCTTAACTATCAAATTGTCTGGCTTTATCATGCCTTTTGGAAGAGAAGTCAAGCAAAAAAAGAAAAAAAATAGAAAAGGGGATTGTTTCTAGTTGAATTGACAGCCAAAAACCTTCTCTGTACTAAATTAAAAAAAAAATTTAGTTTGACTTATGTCAAGGCTATTAATCATTCAGTTTATATGCACTGTTTGATCCCCGTAAATTCTCTAAAAAAAAGTATCTCCCTTTCATGTTACAACTGGAGCACAAATTAACTGCAAAGGATACTATCCATATCAAATCAATTACTATGTCCTGTCAGTTTTTTTTTTTTTTTTTGTAATGACTCTATAACTATCATTTTCTTTCCCACTACTGCTTCACTAATGTAATATGACTTCATTTCACTCCTGGATATCTTCACTAGTCTCTCTTTGGTCCCTGTGCAAAGTGTTTAATAAAACGGTCCTAAAATTAATTTGGAATTAACAAGAGACTCAGAATAGCCAAAACTGTTTTGAGAAAGAACAAGACTAGAAACATCACACTTTCTGATTTCAAAATATATTACAAAGCTACAGTAATAAAAGAGTATGGCACTAGCATAAAACAGATAGACCAGTGGAACAGAATAGAGAGTCTAGAAATGAATCCATGCATATACAGTCAACTGATGGTCAACAAAGGTGCAAGAATATACAATGGGAAAAGGATAGACTCTTCAACAAATGATGTTGGGCAAACTGGATATCTATTTTCCATAAGCCAAAAAAAAAAAAAATGAAATTGGACCCTTATACCAACAGAAAATCAACTTGAAATAAATTAAAGACCATGACTGAAAGTGTATAACTAGAAGAAAACATAGAGGAAATGCTTCATGACATTTGTCTTGGCATTGATTTCTTGGATATGACAGCATATCCAAGCACAGACAACAAAAGCAAAAAAAAAAGTGATCTTATATTGAACCAAAAAGTTCCTGCATAGCAAAGGAAATAACAGAGTAAAGAGGCAACCTATGTAATAGGAGAAAATATTTGCAAACCATATATCTAATAAAGGGTTAATAGCCAAAATATATAAAGAACTTCAACTCAATTGCACACCCCCATCCCCCAAATAACCCAATTAAAAACTTGGCAAAGGACTTGAATAAATGTTTCTCCACAGAAGACACAAATGGCCAGAAGATATGTAAATGGCCAATAGATATGTGAAAAGATGCTCAGTTCCACTAATCAGCAAGGAAATGTAAATCAAAATCACAAAGCAATCACCAAAAATGTTCAGATGGCTGTTATTAAAGAAAAAATATAAGTGTTGGTGAGTGTGTGGAGAGATTGGAACTTTCTACAGTGATGGTGAAAATGTAAAATGCTGCAGTTGCTGCGGAACACGGATTAGAGCTTTCTCAGAAGTTAACAATAGAAATACCATATAACCCAGCAATACCAGAATATTTCTGGATATTTATCCCAGAAAATTGAAACCAGGATCACAAAGATATTTGCAGTGCCATGTTCATTGTCACATTATTCATAAAAGCCAAGATATGGATACAATCTAAATGTTCATTAATGGGAGTGGCAAAGAAAAATATGTTTTATCTATATGCAATGGAATATTATTCAACCTTTAAAAAGAAAGAAATCCTGCCCAATGTGACAACATGGATGAATTTTGAGGACATTATGTGGTTCTGTCATAGAACCACAAATACTGCATGATTTGACTTATCGGAGGTATCTAAAATAAATACATAGACGCAGAGAAGAATGGTGGTTGCCAGGAAACTGGGGGAGAGCACATGGGGAGTTCTAATTCAACAGGCATAAAATTTCAGTTATGTAAGATGATTAAATTTTAGAGATATGCTGTTAATCTGCTATAACAACAAGGTATTGGACATTTAAATTTTTAATAGATTTGATCTCACATTAAGTGTTCTTACCACACTTACCACAATAAAAAGCGATTTCTATCATAACGATATTATAAAACCTGAAAGCATATTATATGAATATGTTAGGGTTTTAAAGTGGTCACTGTGATTATTTTTGGCATCCTAACTCAATTGTATGCTCTATGAAAGCAGAGTCCATGTATTTCATTTCTTTTATACCCTTGCTTTTTTAAAAAAATAATTGTTAATTTTCAATTACAGTTAATCTGTAATATTACATTAGTTTCAGGTGTACAGCATAATGATTAGACATTTATATAACTTACAAAGTGGTCACCCCAATAAATCTAGTACACATTTGATATCATACATAGTTATTACAGTATTACTGACTATATTCCTCTTGCTATGCTTTACATCCCCGTGACTATTTTATAAATAGAGAAGTAATTTGTACTTCTTAATCCCTTCCCCTTTTTTACCCATCCTCCCAAGGCCCCTCCCATCTGGCAACCATTAAAATGTTTTCTATATCTGAGTTCATTTCTGTTTTGTTTTTAGATTCCACATGTAAGGGAAGTTATACAGTATTTGTCTTTCTCTGTCCAACTTATTTCACTCACTATTGGTTTGATGGTGATGAACTCCTTTAACTTTTTCTTGTCTGGGAAGCTCTTTATCTTTTGTTCTAAATGATAGCTTTGTTGGGTAGAGTAATCTTGAGTGTAGGTCCTTGCTTTTCATCACTTTGAATATTTTGTGCCAGTTCTTCAGTCAGTTGAGAAATTAATTGACAGTTTTATGGGAGGCCCCTTGTAAGGTAATGAACCGCTTTTATCTGGCTGCTTTTAAGATTCTCTCTTTGTCTTTAACTTTTGGCATTTTAATTATTATGTGTCTTGATGTGTCTTGGGTTCATTTGTTTGGGACTCTCTGTGCCTCCTGGGTTTGTATGTCTGTTTCCTTCACCAGGTTAGGGAAGTTTTCAGTCTTTTATTTCTTCAAATAGGTTTTCAGTTCCTTGCTTCCTTGTGTCTCCTTCTGGTACCACTGTGATAGAATGTCGATATGCTTGTCTCAGAGGCCTCTATCCTCATTTTTTTGGATTCTTTTTTCTTGTTGCTGTTTGATTGGGTGTTTTCTGCTACATGAGAGGCAGTGTGCTAAGCCTTAAAATTTTTTAAAATTTAGGTGAACTAAATTTCAGTTCCTCATTTAAAAAATCATTTGTGCTTTTCTGTGTTCTAGGGTTTACAAACTAAATTTTTAAATGATAAGAATCTACTTTCAATTACTATTATACAGTTTCATGCATAGTGTAAGTACTGTATTTCTCCCTCCCATCCCTCATGCTATCGATATCATAATGTCATTTTAACATATGCTATAGATAAAATTCATTGTTCCTATTTTTGCTTGGATCACTCAGCTGTGTGTTAGAGTAATTAAGAAAAACATATTTGCTCTAACTTTATTCTTTTTATGACACCTTTAGTGTTTTTTAACATTCAAGTTTCTGACTGTACCATATTCCCTTTAACATTTCTTAAAGAGTATGTATGCTAACAATGAATTTGTTTGAGAAAGTATTTCTCCTTTACTTTTGAAAGATATTTTTGCATAGTGTAAAATTCTGGGCGGATCAGAGGTTTTTTCTTTTAACATTTAAAGATGTCACTCTATTTTCTTCCCTGGTTTCTGATGAGAAGCTTGCTGTAATTCTTATTCTTGTTCCTTTGTAGGCAGTGTATCTTTTTTTCTCTGACTACTTTCAAGATTTTCTCTTCATCTTTGGTTTTTAGCATTTTGACTTTGATATGTCTGTGTGTGTGTGTGTGTGTGTGTGTGTGTGTGTGTGTGTGTGTGTTTGGTTATTGTTATTTATCCTGTTTAGTTATCTGAATTTATTGGCTCAGGTCATTGTTTTTTGTCTGTCATTAATTTTGGAAAATTCTTGGCCAATGTTTCTTCAGTCTTGTCCCTTTCTTTGCCTTTGAGGATTATAATTATGCATATAATATACCATTTGATATTATTGTTCCTTTGCTCTTAGGTTCTCTGTTCTTTTTTTTTATTCTTTTTTTTCTCTTTGCATTTCATTTAGATAATCTCTATTTGACCTGTTCTCTCTTGTTTGTTTGCATTGCTTTGGACAAAAAGTCTGCTGTTATCATCATAAGATTGTTTTGAAGATTAAATAATACACTTAAAATCTTAGCCAGTGTCTGCCACATAAAAAACCCAGTAAAGGTTAGCTATTTTATCAAAGTACTATGATACTATGAAGGAATTTCAGCAAAAAAATATATAGCAATTCAATAGCATGTATTAAATATGAGAGAAAATTAATATAGTTATATTTGTTTATTTCAAAAGTGTTATTTTAAGACAAATAGTATAAGAAATTTAAAAATATATACATTTTCTCCCATAATTACAATGTTATTTTTGTCTTTTCTCTACTTTCTATGAAAACCAAAATCATTATAAACTTTTATTTCAGTTAATATTTACTTGAGTATGTTAAAAAGTCTGTTGTTTTAATATAAAAGTGTGTTATATTTCTGCCTCCCTCATATCTTATGTGTCTTTTTGCTCTGTCTACTTTTATGATTTTTGTCTTCACCTGTGTCAATTCAATTATGATGTGCTTTGGTGCTGTGTTCTTGTTTCTTCCTGGGGTTCTCTGGGTTTATAGTTTTAATCTACAAGCATGCATCACTTAACCACAGGGATATATTCTGAGAAATGCATTGCTTAGTGATTTCATTTTTGTGTAAACATCATAGAGTACATACACTTACAGTGTATGTGGTATAGCCGGCTAAGTGGTATAGCCGACTATACACCTAGGCTACATGGTATACCCTATTGCTCCTAATTTTCTCTCTTTCTTTCTGGGTTCTTGGCTGAGACATCCTGTAATAAAAGACAGATTAGCAGGAGAAAACAAAAGTTTAATAACATGTAGACCTCTTGTCAGTGTAAGAAACCTTCAAACCTATAGAGAATTTTTATGAGAGTTTATATGAAACAAACTGATGACAATTGTTGGGAAGCAAGATCTCAAATGCTTTGGAGAATGACAGTTTGCAGTTTCTTTTTTTATATATTTGGAATTAAGGAAGGAACATATGGCTGATTACATGAAAGTGGAAGATAAGGATAGTTATCAAGATGATGTGCTCTTTTGAGGATAAATATGCTTCTAAGGGGTCTGATAAAGGCTTACTCTAACATTTTGAAAGTGTGTTAACCTTGATGCACAAGAACAATGTACAAGGCTTGCTTAAGGCAAAGATAAACTTTTACTAAAGAAGTTTTATGTCTGGGATGTAACTACCCACCATGACCTTCCCAGTTAGAAATTTATGATCAGATTACCCCATGAGATTACCTGAAGTTACTGGCCTTGGCCTTGTCGGATTTATTATAGCACCTCCTTTTTTTTTTTTTTGTCTATTCTCCTTTGTTGTGTGGGAGAGACTCCTGAAGACTGAGTGACTCACCAAAATGGCTGAAGCCTCTACCTTAAATACCGTCTTCAGTTTAAGAGAAAAGAAGATGTTGAGGATAGGAGGAGTCAGTTAAGGGAAGTTACCAGGAAAAGCACAGTAAGCAAGGGTAAGGTTGTTGTGCAGAGTTAAGTCCTTGTCTTCAGCATTGATAAGAGTTTCTAGAGATGAGGTTAATCACACCCTCCTTGTGATACAGTTAGGAAGAAATCCTTACAAATGTAGATTTACCTTACAAATGTAAATGTCTTTTACAAAGGATAACTTCTGCTTGGTTTTCAAAGCTTCTCTCTTTTTGCTGTTTCTTAAAGTTTGCCAGTCTAAAATAATCCTTATGCTAGAGAGACATATTTTGGCATGACAAATTCTGTTTCCAAATATCTCCTGGCCTATTAACCCTATACAGTATGTTACTGTACTGAATATTGTAAGCAATTGTAACATAATGGTTAGTATTTGTATAATGCATTGCACTATGACATTATGACAGCTATCAAGTCACTAGGTGATAGAAATTTTCTAACTTCATTATTGGGATCATTGCTGTATATGCAATCTGTTATTGATGGAACGTAGTTATATGGCCCATGACGCTAATGTAGAAGTTTTGACCATTATTTTCTCAAGTATTTTTTCCTTTTCTTCTCCATCCTGTTTTGGCACCAATTACTTATACATTAGGCTACTTGATATTGTCTGATAGCTCAATGATGCTCTGTTAAAAATTTTTCTATATATGTCATTTCGGATGGTTTCTTTTTTTGGTGCAGTGTCTAAAATACTGTTAATCTAATCCAATATACTTTTTGATATCAGTTACTATACTTTTTTATTTCTAGAAATTCATTTTTTTAAATATTTCTCATTTTCACTCTTGTGCTTTATCTTCTCAAACTTTTTTTTTATATCTTTGGTTATTACTTCCATCATCTCTGCCATTTCTGTCTGTTTATATTTATTGATTTTTCTCCTGTTTATGGGTCATATTTTCTTCTTTGTGTGCATGGTAATTTTTAATTGGATGTCACATATTTTGAATATTATATTGTTGGATACTGAGTATTTTGATACTTCTAAAAATATTTTTGTCTTGGGAAATGAACTTAAATTTCTTGGAGTCAGTTTTTTTCAAGCTTTTTTAGGGTGGTCAAAAATATTCTTTTGTCTATAGCTAATTTGATTTCTCTATTGAGGCAGTATCTTTCTATATCCATACTTTTCTTACTCGGCGTCTTGGATGTCATGAGGTCTTTTCAGTCTTGCTTCTCAGAATGTGAACTATTCCTGGTCCTGTGTAAACTGTGGTGATTGTTTCATGTTTTCCCTGTGATTCTTTTCCTTACCTTGGTGATTTTCTCATATAGGGCAGGTCATTACCCAGATATGTCAGATGACTCTACTGCAGATCTTGAGCTCCTGCTCTTTGTGTAGCTCCTGTACTCTGTTCTATAAATTCTAGTTGTCTTGGTCTCTTCTAATGCTGAACTCTCAGGGAGACTGCTGAGTTCTGTTTGCCTTCCTCATAGGAATGGAAGCATAACAGTACAAGTAGCTCACTAAACTACTTACAGGGCATCTGGAAGCATAGGAAAATTACGAAACTCTGGATACCTGGTTTCAGTCTGAGATCTACAACAAACTACGTTTCAACCCTGGCCAAGTTATTTAACTTTCTGGGCTCAGTTTTATCTTTTGTAAAATGTAAGGGAAGAGGAATAGATGATTAGTTGGCCTCTGGCTTAGAACAATAGGAACATGCCATACTCCTCAAGGAACTTAAATATAGTCGGAGGAACACAATTAAATTTTCTTTAAACTCCAGCAAATAATAAAGGACAATGTAATAGTAAATTATCTGTGCTAAGTGCTCTGAGAGTTCAAATACGTTAACTTAACAGATTAACATATAAGGTCCTGAAGGAATAAGATAATGCTTTGTGCAAAGTTGGAAATCAAGGTGTTCCTTGAAGAATTGATACTTTGGATAAGCCAAAAGGGACAAAAGGGGAATTAGATATTTACCTTTGTTACAAAATTTTTATTGCTTGACGAGAGTTTCAGGGTGTTATTTATGAAAATGGAAATAATTGCTTTACCCCCTAGATCACTAAGAAATAACAATCAATATTTTAATAATGCTTATAACTCTTGTGGTTATTTTGAGATGGCTATCTTCTTTTTCAGATTTGTGCAGAAACACTTCCTAGTGTTTCTTAGACAAATCTCAGGTCTAATTGGTACCTCAAGTAAAATTTGCTTAAGTGGCTCATTATTACTCATCCTTCAGCTTCTCCTTTGTTCCCTACCTTGGTTAATGACCTCATTGTCTACCTTGTCTCTTAAGGAAAGCTTTCAACTACTTTTGATTATTTTCTGAGTCTAATTTTCCATGTTTATTTGACTATCAGGTATTCTTGTCCTTAACTCTGGAATCCTTTCTTGCTAAAGCTGTGTTGCCAGTTTCTCTTACCTCTATCCTGGACTATTATGATAGATTAATGAGTCTCTCTGCTTCTCAGCTCTCTTGATATATTCTCATACTACTATTAGATCTTCATACTATTATTAGAGTTATTATCATATATAGTCTTTATTAGGTCACTTCTCTGATTCAGAGTCTCTGACATCTCTTCAGAGCCTGCAAGATAAAAGCTCCAACCATAAAGACACTTGTAAGTTTGCTCCCAGCTTGATTCTCCATGTTTCTTCCCATCCTGCTGTACTCTAGTCTTAGTATTCTAAGTATGGTAAGTAGAAAAGAGAATATTTCAAAGCATAATTAGCAAAGGCATGAAAATATATAATGTATTTGGATTCTCCACCAACTAGACTTCTACTTATTCTTTAATAAAGATGTGTCTAAGAAGTCAATTCCCTTTATTACACAATTCCCTTTCCCTGTTCATGTAGGTTATAAGTGCTTATTACATTGTTTTAGAGTTATTTCTGTTCTCACTTATTATAGTAGGCTATGAGCTCCATGAAGGTAAGGACCAATATTTATTCATCTTTGCATTCCTAGTAATCAGATAATGTGTTGAGCACATTGTATGTGCTGATGTGTTTGTTTGAATTGATTACTATCATAGATAACTAACACTCTCTCTTGAAAGCCTGGACTTTTCTAAGACTCCTAGTTCTGTAGGTCCCCTGAGACTGCCACTAGGAGGCTCCAGAGCCATCCATATGAAGAAATTTGGTTTGCTTCCAAATTAGACAAGGAATTGATGATGCTTGACAAATCCTTATTAAACGTTTAGATGTCTAAACCTTTATTTTAATTTTTTTTAGAATTCTATTTTGTTTTCTGGTTGACTTTGATATTTAGCATCTTTGGATTACACATAGCACTTTGGATAACTCATAAAATGGTGATAAGCCAAGGACATATACTTTCTAGTCCTGGTCCATACCACAGGGAAAGCCAACTCTCAGAGAAGCTAAATTAATTTTTTCAGGCACAGAATGAAGGCAGGTGCCACTGACTCTAATCCATTGCTTAAATATTTTTTCTCTTATTCATCAGAAAGCATGTATTAGTGTAATTGTTAGCTCCTGTCCTTACTTGTCATTTATTTAGCTCCAAAAACTTTGAATTTCAGTAGAAATTTCCATCTAAGATTATTGCTGCTCATTGACAAAATATGCTAGACCATTGGTGCTAATAGACATTCATGACTGCTGCTTTGGTGAAGTAAATTCTAAACCTTTTCTTAGAAGGTTATTTCTTTAGGAGCCTCTTGATAATGGGATAACCCTAGAGACACTGATTGGTTTTTACTGTTTGGATGTGAGAAAGAAGAGAGGAACCCATTGGTGCAGAGATATATTGATCTCTTAATACATCTCTGTCTTTTCTTTCCACATCTGAATTCTGACTGTTCTTCATGGCTAATTTCATTGTCTGTGCGGATTTCTCCAGGGTGTAACATTCTCTCTTTTTTTCTGAATTCAGACTAACTCAATCTTAGAGTTGAAGAACTTTAGTTCATGTGGTCTGATCTTCTTCTCAATCTGTGAATCCCACCAAATGTGAGTAAAAATGACCCCAGACATATGGAGTGAGTAAAGCAGCAAACGTCTTGGTCAGGGGTAATTATGTAACTGTTCCTGTCTGAGTCCAGTCCTCTTCTAAGAACTAATGCTTTACTTCAAGCTGTGTGTATCATTGCTAACAGCTATCTATGATTTCCAAGTCCTTCCATGAGGCAGTTTATTTCTCAGTTTTGTAGAGAATCAATCATACCAAAGTATGTTTGTGGATGGAATTTCCACAACTGCAAATAAAAGAAAAGTGGATGTGATACATTCTGCTATTTTGTATAGATTGGAGTTAAAAGCATCACTATGAACTAATGTGTTCTTTTTTTCTTTTTAATAGATTTACAGGTAAAAAATAAATATAAATATGTACATACACATCAGTACATACTTTTCCTAGCTCTGTCTACTGAGAGGACCTAGAAATAGTGACACCCCAGTAGCAATGAGCATGTGTTCTGTCCAGATCTTGGTTTTTAAATACTATTCTTAAAAGTAACTTGCATTCCTTGGAGAAATGTGTGATTGCAGGTCTGGGGTAGGGAAAATACAAGATGATTCTGTTTTTAATTTTTTGAAGAACCTCCGTAGTGTTTTTCATAGTGGCTGCACCAATTTGTAATCACATCAACAGTGCATGAGGGTTCCATTACGATCTCATTCATATGTGGAATCTAAAGAACAAAATAAATGTACAAACAAAACAGAATCAGACTCACAGATATAGAGAACAAACTAATGGTTGCCAAATGGGAGTGGAGTTGGGAGGATAGGTGAAAAAAGTTGAAGGGATTAAGAAGTACAAATGGGCAGTTACAAAACAGTCAAGGGGAGGTAAAGTACAGCATAGGGAATATAGTCAATAATATTGTAATAATTATGTATGTGCTAGGTGGGTACTAGGTTTATCAGGGTGATTACTTTGTAAGTTATATAAATGTCTAATCACTATGTTGTATACCTGAAACTAATATAATGTTGAATTTCAACTGTAATTGAAAAATGAAAATTGAAAAGAAAGATGATCCTGGAACATTTATAGTGTTAGAAAGTAAGGAAGTGCTTTAAAAAAAAATGATGGATGATGTCAGAAGAACACAGAGACTGACTTGAAAGAGCTCCAAATAGCCAAAGCTGTAAAAACTTATATAAGAAAATAGATGAATATGAATAAAAGAATAAAATAAATGCCCATAAGTTCATGCTAATCTAAATAAATAAATAAATAAATAAACAAACAAACAAATAAATAGAGAAAGGACAGCCCTATTTTGCAGAAGAATTCTGGTTAATAAATGTAGAAGGAATGAGGAAAAATAGAAAATCACCATTAGAATACTGGAGGAATAATTGCTGTAGGCAAGATTGATGAATGCTAAATTAATGGGTAAACATTGACAGAAAAATGTGGTATCATATAGCTCCACAGTTTCTTCTATAAAATATTCATTAATTATAAAGGCAAAATAGTAATTTTACTGTGGATAAACTGTTAGACCAATTTAATTAAGTGATTAAGGTTAACATCATTATAAGACCTAAGAATACTTCTCTAGTATCTTCCCCTAAACCCATAATTTATGAAAAAACTGAAAAAACTTATGAAAAAACTTCAACCAATTCAAATTGAGGGCCAATGTACATGAACTTGTTGAGTACTTGATCAGTGTTGTTGAAAAGTGTCAAAGTCATGAAAGACAAGGAAAGACTGAGGGACTGTCACAGTTCAGAGGAGATTAGGGAGACATGAAACTAATGCAATGTGTGATTCTGAATTAGGTTCTGGACTACAAAAGTTGTACTGATAGAGAAAGTAGTGAAAAATAGCAAAGTCTGTAGTTTAGCTAATTGTATTTATACCAATGTTGATTTCTTAGTTTTGACAATTTTCTCTTTGTTGTAAAAAAGTGAGCTATGTGTTTTTATGTACATATACATATAAATATACATTCATACATACATGTGTGTGCATGCATACACATACATACATGCATGCATGCATGCATACATAAAGCTATATAAGTATATTACTTGAAGGATTTAGGATGGTGGTTATCTTTCCGAGGATGGAGAGAGGAAGGAGAATGCCATTGCAGAGAGATAAGCAGAGGGCTTCAAGTGTTTCCGAACTATTTTATTTCTTAAAAATAATCAAAACCACAAGGAGATACTGTCTCAGATCTGTTAGAATAGCTGTAATCAACAGGACAAGTAATAAGAAATGCTGAAGAGAATGCAGAGAAAAAGGAACCCTCATACACTGCTGGTGGGACTGAAAATTGGTACAGCTACTATGGAAAACAGTATGAAGGTTCCTCAAAAAACTAAGAATTGATCACATGATACAATTTCTCTACTGGGTATTTACCCTAAAGACTTGAAAACCCATATCCAAAAAGATATTTGCACACCAATGTTCAAAGCAGCATTATCCACAATGGCCAGGACATGAAAGCAACCTAAGTATCCTATGATATGTGATTGGCTAAAGAAGCGGTGGTACATATATACAGTGGAATATTACTCAGCCATAAGAAGAGATGAAATACTGCCATTTGCGACAAGGATGGATCTAGAGGTAATCATGCTAAGCGAAATAAGCCAGACACAAAAAGTTGAAAATCACATGATATCACTTCTATGTGAGATGTAAACCTCAAAGCAACAAATGAATACGACAAACAAACAGACTCATGGTCATGGACAATAGACTGGTGGTTAGCAGAGGGTAGTGGGGAGGGGAGAAGGAGTAGATAGATGGGGTAAAGGGGATCAAATTTATAGTGATAGAAAGAAATCTAACTATGGGAGGTGAACATACAGTAAATACATGCCTTACTGTTCAAGTGTACAGCTGAAACTTATTGGATTTCATTAACCAATGCCACCAAAAAAATAAAATTATTTAATTAATTAAAAATATGAAGCAAATATGGTAGAATGTTATAAAAGGATAGAGCTGAACTGAGTTGAGGGCACATGGGTGTGGGTATTCTTCACAAATTTCTGTGTTTGAAACAGTATATAATGAAAACAGTAAAAATGAAGGATTTTTTTCTAAGTGCTATGCCGAATGCCTTGGAGATCCATGAATCTGGAGATGTGGGTGCTGGCTTGCCCTCTTTTAGTTATCAGATGTGAGGTACATAGTATTAATAGGAACTGAAAAAAAGGGGGCACCTCTGAGAGACATTATGAAGCCAAACTAGTTAAATTTGGTGACTTGAAGGGAAAGGGAGAGAGGAATAAAAGATGATGGGGTTAGAGACTAAAAGATTAGAGAAATATATGTTTGCCTAAATCAGGGAAATTCAAGGACAAACCAGTTGCAGGGAGGAGATAGTAGGTTATGATACTTTGGTTTGAGGCTATAGGCTCTCATCACAGAGGCTCTTCTAGCATCTGTGAATCTCTTTGAAGGATCTGTGGAATAGTCAGGATTTTTCTTTTTTTTGCTACTGTTATAGTGTCTGCATTGAAACTAGGAGGGAAAGGAATGGTTAGTCTCATCCTTGGTCAGTTTGTGTGAGAACAGACGAAGTATTCTCTCAGGCCTGCACCTCATTCTTCTGGATCTGACTATGCAATAGCAGCATACAAAATTATATCAAGGTTGTGATATCTAATCTTATATAATCCACAGAGGAAACTGAACATGGACTATGTAACAAAGGCATTGCAAACCCAAAGTTTAAAGGTGACTCATGTTTTTAAATTTTTGACATACCCTGTAAATCTGGTTTTATTACTTTAAAACATTTCTAATTATGGTAAAATATCACACATAACAAAATTTACCATTTTAACCATATTGAAGTGTATGATTAAATGGTGTTAAGTATATATTCACATTGCTGTGCAACCATCGCCACCATCTGTGAATCAGAACTCTTTTCATTTTATAAAACTGAAACTACCCATTAAAAATAACTCCCCATTCTTCCCTATCCCCAGACCTTGGCAACCACCATCCTACTTCTGTCTTTATAAATCTGATCACTCTAGGTACCTCATACAAATGGAATAATAAAATATTTGTCTTTTTGTGACTGGATTATTTCACTCAGCATAATGTCTTCATGGTTCATCCATGTTGTAGCCTATGTCAGAATTTCCTTCCTTTTAAGGCTGAATAGTATTACATTGTATGTATATACTACATTTTGTTTATCTCTTGATCAACACTTGGGCTGCTTTTTCCTTTTGCTATTGTGAATAATGCTGCTACGAACATGAGTGTATTTTTGTTATTTTTAACAGTTTCCCCCTAATTTTTACATATATATATATTTTCAATTATAGTTGACATACAATATATTGTTCAGGTGTGCAACACAGTGATTAGACATTTATATAGCATATTAAGTGATCACTCTGATAAATCCAGTACCCATACATAGTTATTACAGTAGTACGGACTATATTCTCTATGCTATACTCTACATCCTCATGACTATTTTTAACTACCATTTTGTACCTCTTAATCTCTTCCTCCTTCATACATCTCCCCAGATGGCTATTCTGATAGCCATCAAAATGCTCTCTATATTGATGAGCTTGTTTCAGTTGTTTGTTTATCCTGTTCTCTAGAGCCCACATATGACATTTGTCTTTTTCTGTCTGACTTAACTCAGCACAGTACTCTCTAGGTCTATCCATGTTGTTGCAGATGGCAAGATTTCATTTTTTTTTTTTGTGGCTAAATAACATTCCTCTGTGTGTGTGTGTGTGTGTGTGTGTGTGTGTGTGTGTGTGTGTGTAGGTGTGTATGTATGCCACTTCTTCTTTATCCATTCATCCATTAATAGCACCCAGGATGCTTCCATATCTTGGCTACTGTAAATGCAGCAGTAAACGTATATGGATTTACATATCCCTTCAAAGTAGTGGTTTGTGTTTCTTCAGATAAATACTTAGAAATGGGAAAACTGAGTCCTTCTTTTTCTCTTATTATAGCCTTTGTCTTAAAGTCTGATTTGTCTGTTATAAGTATTGCTACCTCAACTTTTTTTGTTTCTATTTTCATTTTCATTAATTACACTTTTTCAATCTTTTATTTTTAGTCTGTGTGTGTCTTTCAATCTGAAGTGAAGTGTGGACAGCATATGTAAGGTCTTATTTCCTTATCCATTCAGCCACCCTATGTCTTTTGACTGGAGCATTTAATCTATTTATATTTAAAGTAACTAACTGTTGATAGATGTATAGTTATTGCCATTTATATATATATATATATATATATTTTTTTTTTTTTCCTTCTTTTAAAAAAAATATCTCCAACATTTCCTGTAGTTCTGTCTTGGTGGTGATGAACTCCTTTAGTTTTTTTTGTTTGTTTGTTTGTTTGTTTGAGAAGCTCTTTACCTGTACTTTGATTCTAAATGATAGCTTTGCTGGGTGGAGTAATTTTGGTTGTAGGTCCTTGCTTTTCATCGCTGAATATTTACTGCCAATCTCTTCTGGCCTGAAAAGTTTTTATTGAGAAATCAACTGACAGTCTTATGGGAGTACCCTTGTAGGTAACTAACTGCTTTTCCTTTGTTGTTTTTAAGATTCTCTCTTTGTCTTTAATGTTTGGCATTTTAATTTTGATATGTCTTGGTTTGGGCCTCTTGGGTTCATTTGTTTGGAACTCTCTGCGTTTCTTGGGCCTGTATGTCTATTTCTTTCACCAGGTTAGGGGAATTTTCAGTCCTTATTTCTTGAAATAGGTTTTCAATTTCTTGTTCTCTTCTTGTGGCTTCCCTATGATGTGAATGTTGGTATACTTGATATTGTTTAAGAGGCCCTTAAACTATTCTCATTTTTTGGTTTATTTTATTTTATTTTATTTTTTGCTGTTCTGATTGGGTTTTTCTGCTACTTTATTTTCTAAATAGCTGATTTGATCCTCTGCTTTATCTAATCTACTGTTGATTCTTCCTAGGATATCCTTCATTTCAGTTATTGTATTTTTTATTTTTGACTTTCTTTTTTATGTTTTCTATCTCTGCTTTTATGTTTTCTGTCTCTTTTTTAAAGTTCTCATGAGTTCATCTGCTCTTCCCATAATTTCATTGAGCATCCATCCTTATAACCAGTGTATTCAACTCTGCATCTGATAGATTACTTATCTCCATTTTGTTTAGTTTCTTTTCTGTAGCTGTGTTTTGTTCTTTTATTTGGGAGTTGTTTTTTGTCTCCCCACTCTGGCTGTCTTGCTGTGTTTGTTTCTACGTATTAGGTAGGGTTGCTACGTCTCTTGGTCTTAGTAGAGTGGATTTATGCAGTAGGTGTGCTATAGGGCCCAGTGGCTCAGTCTTGCCTGGTTATCTGAGCTGGGTGTTCTAGCTGTATCCCTTGTATGGGTTGTGTGTGTGTTCCTGTTGTATCTGAGCCTTGGTTGCTGTTTTCACATCAGTAGGAGGGATTGATCCTTGGGCTCATTGGTTGTGAGGACTGACTGTAACTACTGTGGAGGAGCTGTTGTGCAAGGCTGACCATACAGAGCTGGATTTGCTTTAGCAGGGTTCTGGTGCCTGCCCTGTCTGCCTTTTGAATATGTCATCCTCAGATGTGACCCTGGGTGATGCTCCAGCGCAGACTGAAGCTGGATACCAGGTGTGCAGGCTGGGGTCTCCTGAGAGGGGTCCTACTGCAGGCCAAGTTCAGCCACAGCCTGTGCTTTGCACACTGAGGCCAGATGCTGCTTGTTTAGATTTTGTGAACTTTGAGAGGGAGATTTTAGGAAGGTCTGCTGCATGAGCCAAGACAGGACATTCATATGGAAAGCCACGGAAGTGGCTTAGTGGACCCTCCAGTTGGGATGGGTGGTGTCTCAGGGAATCACCAGGGCAGGATGATCTGTGTTAGCTATGTGATAGAGACTCAGATATGGTGGCCACCTGGATCTGTAAGCCATGTGAAGGAGGGCTCAACAAAGGAATGATGCCCTCTGCCAGCACTTCTATCTGAGATAAAACTGTTGACAGCCTTTGCCCTAAATCCAGACAACTCATTTTCTCCCTATATGTGCCTGATGCCTTTTGAGTTGCTGCCCCAGCACTGGAGCTCAGAGCAAGTGAGTCAATCAGCAAGTAAGTATCCATGTAGGCCTCTTAAGAGGAATGTCTACAACCCAGAGGCTCTTTTATTTCACTCAGCCACAATATCCACTGGTTTTCACAGATAGAAGTTGTGGAGACTTCTGGCACTAGAAACTTGGGCTGGGGAATCTATTGTGGGGCTGGGAACTTTGCTGTTCTGGGGGGATCTCGACAGCTGAGATATTTCTCCTAATTCTCAGCCACCACACAGGGATGTGAGACCAGTTCATTCTGCATCTCCATCCCTCCTACCAGTCTCGAGGTGACCTCTTGTGTGTGTCCCTAGTTGTAGGACTTCTGTTGAGCCAGACTTTAGGCGACTTCCAATGATGGTTATTCTGTAGTTCAGTTGTAGTTTTGATGTGGTTTTGAGAGGAGGCAAGCACAACATTTACCTACTGAACCATCTTGACCAGAAACTTTAACAGCTTTTTTGAGATGTAATTTATGTATGATAAAATTCACCCATTGTAAGAGTATAGTTTAGTTATTTCCATGAAATGTATAGAATTGTACAACCAATATCAGGGTCCAGTTTTAGAACATTCTTATGCCTATTTGCAATAAATTCTTGCTTCCATACTAACCATTTGTAGTTTTCTATCAATTTGATTTGCCCTTTCTAGAAATTCTACATAAATGGACTAATAGAATACGTAATATTTTTGTGTCTTGCTGTTTCCACTTAATCTCTGATGTTGAGGTTATCTATGTCTAGCATTTATCGATAATGTGTTTCTTTTTATTGTTGAATAGTATTCTACTGTATGGATCTATCACATTTTGTTTATCTTTTGGCCAGTATATGGACATTTGGGTTGTTTCTAGTTTTTGCTATTATGCACAATGATACTATGAATGTTCATGTATAAGTCTTTGTGTAAACATATGCTTTTATTTCTCTTGGGTATATTCTTAGGAGTAAATTTGTTGTATTCTATAGTAAGTTTATGTTTATCTTTTTAAGAAATGGCTAAAGTATTTTCCAAAGTGGCTATACCATTTTACATTTTTACCAGCAATGTATGAAGACTCCCATTTCTCTACATTCTTGTTAACATTTGTTATTGTCAGCCTTTGGATTATAGTCACTCTAATGAGTAGCACCTAGTTGTGGGTTTAGTTTGTTTTCCTAATGACTGCTGATGTTATGTATTTTTTCATGTGTTTATTAGCCATTTGTATATCTTCTTTATGATATATCTATTCAGATATTTTGGGTTGTTAGTCTTCTTAGTAAGTAGTAAAAAATTTTTTTATATACTTTATATTGCATGTGGTTTTCAAATATTTTTTTGTGTCTTTTTATTTTCTTAATGATGTATTTGTTTGAATTCAAGGCCTGTGCCTTTAAATGTCTGTTTTATTGCTTATGTTAGAGAAAGTACTTAACCTTCTATTTGGAAGATTTTGGTAACTATACTGAAATCATTTTATTATGTTTATGTCACTCAGTTTCAGCTTGAATATCTCTGGGAATGGGAAACTCACTTCATCCTCAAGTAGGTCTTTTCCTCATGACAGTTTCTGTTGTTACATTTTTCTAATGTGGAACTGAATATTGTCTTTTGGTTACTCCTGCAATATTTGACTTTTGAGATTTACACAGAATAAGTCAGTTATCTCTTCCATATGAAAACATGTCTTTCATTTATTTTTTGCCCGGCTAAATACTCTAAAAATTTTTAGCTATTTTTAAAAACTAAAATTATTTTCCATTCTGGCACTTTTCTTGGATGCAATCTAGATGATTAGTATACTGCTGAGATTGGTACAGTTGGAAATAAATATAATTCTGCAATTAGGATACTAAAACAAAAATAATAATATTTACCCTTTACTGAACTCTTGTTGGGTGGCATGCATAGGGCTAGATCTTTTACAACTCTTTACAATGACAGTAGATGAAGAAACTGAGGCTTATAGAGGTGCTTTCATCTGTCACTTCTGCAGCTAATAAGTGACTATCAAGTCAGAATTTGAACTGAGGTCTTCTTAACTCCAACTCTTCATTTTTCTGCCTTTGGCTGACAGGGAATGCAGTGTGGCTATGTTCCCACCTCTATTCTGGATGTTCTGGTTCTATCAGTTTAGTCTAAGATTACATTAATCTTTTTGACAGCAATGTTATACTTGGCAGCATATCACTGACTTATAGTAAGCTTGCATTCAAATAAAATCTATGAATCTTAATAAGGTCTTAAATATTTGAGCTTCTGTCTTGTCTGGCCTGCCAGTCTTATCTTATGTAATTAATTTTCAGTATAAATGCAAGACTTTGTGTTCATGTCTTTATTTACATCTTGGCGATTTCAGCCTGTTTCTAGGTTGCCAAGATAATTTTGAATTTTGAGTCTGTCATCTCTGATATTAACTCTCTCTCCACATATGTGACCGTGTACATCTTTGATAAGTATTCTTGCTTTGATACACTGTCAAACAGGTTAAGGTTGAATAAAGAATCCATACACTATATCTATTTTTCCCAAATATTGTTGAAATATACTTTTCTAAAGTCTAGAACACTAGAACATATGTTTGGCCATGCTCATGGTGTTCTTTTCTTAGTTTTATTAATATTGAGATAACATAGTCACCTAATTTTAAGGTTCTGGTTAAATAATGTTGAGGATATCAGTCACAATTATTGCTTCCTCCGCCTTTTGAATAATAAATTTATTATATAGGAAATAGAGAGTTTAGTAGGTGTTCTACTTTTTGAGACTACTGTCAGAAGATATCAGGATAATTTAAACTCATCTTGACTCTTTATAGTATGTTTTGGTACAAGTTTTGTAATGTTTTCTGAGAAAGTATGGTGTATATTTCTTTTCTGGATAGTCCATCTATGATATACTACTGTAATAGTATAATTAGGTTTTTCTTTTTAGTTTCTCACTTTTATTGTTTACAGTCTTTTGTTCTTAAGTTCATGAGTATATGGGAGTAACTTATGGAAAATCACTCAATTTAGCTTTGAAAATTTTTATAGTTGGGGGCTAACCATGCTATGTGAACTTGAGGAAGTCACTTCAGCCTTGTGGATCTCAGTTTCTTTATATATACAGTAGGGATAATAATATTATTCTTTATCATTTAAGATTACAAAAACAAATTAAGATTTCAAAAATAGGCAATTGACTATTAATGATTTATACAAATAGTGCCTTTATCTCTCATAACAAGAAATCAAGCAATGGGTAGTCTAGCATTAGTATGGTAGCTATTGTAGCTTCATAAAGACATGAAGGACTTAGGCTCTTCTTATCTTTCTGTCCACCATCTTTAGTGTGGTATCCTTTGCCTTTTTAATTCTTGACTCGTTGTCACAAAATGGCTACTATCACTCTGGGCCTCATGTCTATTTCTGGCATAAAGAATAAGAAGAAGTAAGAAGCTGAAGGAAAAAAAAAAACATGGTTTTCTCTTAGTGAAGGTTTGTGTTTTAATTTGGCAAGGAAAGTCTCCTAGGGATGTCTGCCTGCCATTTATTGGCCAGAACCATGTTGCTTGGCCACCTCTTGCTTCAAGGAAAGTTAGAAAATTGTATATTTTAGCTTTTCAGTCTCTACAGTAGAGGAAGGCAAAGGAGAAGGGATTGTGTTTAGGATTTGGGTCAGCTAATCAACAGTGTCTGCTGCATACTTTCATAGGATTGTTGAAAGGGTTCAATGATACAATGTAATTAAAAATTTAATAGAGTGTAATTTAAATAAATGTAAACTAGATTTATTTTTCTTTTGACTTCTATTTATAATCTTAAAAATTAGAGTGTATTTTTGGATTAATTTATTCTAATTTTGTATTCAAAACTCAAAAAAATCTATGAGGATTAGTTACTTGAATGTTAAATGACTTCACTTTATTGCTTACATTCTAGAAAATTGGTATAAATAGGTTTAGGTATAAAAACTGCATTATTTTCAAACTATTTTTATCTCAAATGAATAAGAAGCATTCCCACATCAGTCTAATCTTCGTGAACCACATATCCTAACCCTCATTGTCATGGTTTTTTCTTAATATCCAGACTTCTCTTTTAGAGCTCTGTGAATGTGTTTGAAGGTCATTTGTACACACAATGTTCTTCTACCTTTCATGCCACAGGCCCAAGTTTTTTTAAATGGCATTGAGCATTGCTTAAAGAGCCAACTCTTTCCTATTGATACCATCAACATGGGCATTCGTTTTTTCTTTTCAAAGCCATTAGTGTCAACAGTGGCAGAGCAGTTATTTTTTAGCATTTTCTCCTAAAATTCTCTAGTTTGCTCTGTAAAACTTGTAAGTTTCTAGAGTTGTCATACAGATTGCTGTTGATAATATCATTTGTTTCTATGATAATTAGCTGAATTGTATTTTAATTTGTGAAAATAAAACAAATAACTTCAGGACATGAAAACTACCTGCTAATTGGGAAGCATTCTATATGAATGTTTGTTTTTGAGGAAGGCTGTTTTTTAAAGACTACTTCTGCTTTTAGTGAAAATCATACTAAAGTATAAAAAGCAGCGTGTCTGTCACTAATGGGAAAATAAATGGGGAATATAATTAGAAAGAGGCAGATCCGAAAAGTGACTCAAGCTCTACTCTTGCTTTCTTCATTGCCTCACAAAATACTTCTAGATTTAAAGAGTGATTACTGAGTCAGAATGTATCCAGAGATACATGAAACAATAGCAAGAGAAATTTTGAGTAGCTAACCCACAGAATGGCAGCCATAGTTTGAGCTGAATGCCCTGATTGGGAGATAATTTTGAAAACAGGTCAAGTATCCCAAATACACATGCTGAAGCTATCACTTGGTCCTATTGCATGATGTAGAGGAAATGACTTTTATAGTCACTAGTATTTGGACAAAGTTGTATTATTTTTCCTCATGGAGAATAATAAAAGACGTTAAGACAGGGCCCAGGAGGTGAGCTTAGAAGAGGAATGGAGGAGTGATAATCTTAAATCAGGTCAGAGAAGTAAGAGAAAAAATCTCCTAAGAGTTTAGAAATGACCAGAGAAACTTGCAGGATGTATCACGAAGTTGGAGACCTTCAGGTTCATTACTTCTGAATTTCATTCTGATGAAAATACTAGCAGTTTATAAATTCTGTGATTTTGGGGTAAAACAAGACTTAGATATGTGTATAGTTTTTATTTTGTTTTGCTTTTCATTTGTGCTGCCTTTTTTTTTTTTATCCTTTTTATAGACATTGTTCGAAGTGATGTTGCGTTGGATAAACAGAAAGGCTGCAAGATTGCCCAGCACCCTGATGTGATGCTGGAGCTCCAGCGAGAGAAGGCAGCTCAGATGCATCTGGTTCTTCTAAAGGAGCAATTCTCCAATACTTACAGTAATCTCATATTAACAGGTAAGGCTATTGGAGTTGGCTGGAATCTTAGAGCATCATAGATTGATGGCCTTTATCAGTTAGCAACTTGATGCTTGGGAGACACTAAAGTGGGATCCAGATGAGCCCACATCTGTCTGTCTCCACTCACTATATCCCTTTTTAAATTGTGATGACTCTTGACTTCCTATAAAAAATATTCTTGTAGTTTGCAGATGTGTTTTGGCTTGAGGTTATGGGCGATTCAGCATGTGTGTTCTCAAAAGACAGAACCAATGAAAATCTAATGAAGCCTTATAAAAATATGACTTTTTAGATGTGTGCCAGTAGATTTGAGAGAATTACTAAATTTGGTGTCTAAGAAGCAGCTATTTTCCTCTTTCTGTGTGTGCCCTTTCTATGAACCCAATGAATATAAAGATGAAATGTAAAAGAGATAATGATCCACAGGCAGAGCTGAGCATGTTCTGTTCCTGGTGGAGACTGAAAATATCTGGGGAATTTGATTTTCTTTTTAAGAGCAAAGAGGCTATGAAAGTGAGCCATACTCCCTTACATCCTTGGTTCTAGGAGGGAAGTGAATATGTGTGAGAGCTCAAAGGAGAAACAACTTTTTGTAGGGTGCCTTTAAACTTCTCTGGTAAGAACATGCAAGTTTCATGCCTTTGTCGAGCTTTGGAAAAGATTCTAGCAGCAGACTTTAATGTGGGAATCATGAAGGACTTAAGGTGAACTAAGAGCTGTTCAAGTTACCTCCATTTTCTTGAGGGCATGCAAGGCAGACCTGCATTATATTGATCCAAATAAACTTTAAGAAATCAAAAGTATATATTTTCTCTTGTTATGAATATTTTAAAAAATAAAAAGATGAACTGTCTGACAAGCTATGAACATCTCATGCTTATTTTTTTTTAAAGTTCAATTTAGGAAAATTTAAACTTTTTTTTTAATAGGCTTCCTGGCATTTCACCAGGAATTGCTGAGTGGCAACCAAGTTGTTTTGCTTTTGAAAAAGCACAAGTCCTTTCCAATGTTTCATCTTATACCTGGTGGAAAACCCAAGAGCATGAGATGAAAGCCAGATTTAAATGTGGCTTTGGTGAGCAGAGAAGAGGATTATGGATTACATAAGTATAAGCCCTGCTTTTTGCTCTTTGATAGACTTAAAAATGATTTATGGCCAGTGTGTGTATCCCTAAATTGGTTAGTGAAACTGTGTTTAAATTTAGATGTTTGGGAAGAACATAAATTTCTCTCCAAATATTTTCAGCCTATCTCAAATGTAGAAATGCACATGTATTTAAGTGTTTTCCAATTCAGTTATTGGAAATGAAATAATTTTATCCCATTCTTATTATAATACTTTTAGGCATATATTAGAGAGGTCAGACCCCATGTTTCTTAATGTGGCATAGAAAAGGCTTAGGGTAATTCTAACCCTAAACTGTGGATCCAGAGTGTGGCTTGAAGGCATATTAACTTTGAAAACACAAGTGTTCTATTGAGTTCCATGGAATCTTTTCTAATTCTCAGTAACATAATCCCTTTGAATGTTTATTCGCAGTTCAAACTGTTGGAATCAACATTGTCAACTTTTACCCTGACAACTTGCTTACTTTCCACTAAACAAACTTACCCTAGAGAAGAGCCTCTTTCCTGCTCTCACTTCTCCCAAGCTGCTTCAAAGAGTCTTCAGGCATTTTCCACATTTTTCACCCAAATGCCTGTGCAGAGGTGGTACCTTTCCACAGACAGAGCATTTGGTGTGCCCTGGTGTGTTTACATGAAAGTTCAAAAGGTTTTGGTTCCAGGTGTTGGGAAGAGATGGAGTCATTTCAATTTAGCACTGATGGTAAAACTATTTTAATGTCCTTTAACTAAGTCTTTGATTTTACACTGTGTGGTTTTCTAATTGTTATGAAGTTTAATCCTTGATTTCTTGTATAAATTTTGAGAACATGGTCTCCAGACAGCTAAACATAATATTTAAACATGACTAAACTAACTTTTGTAAATATTTCCCTTTCAGTGATGAATGTATATTGGTAAGGAGGGTGAGGTTGAAGGGGCAGAGACCTCTCAAATGAAGTGATTTTCTTTACCAACATGTTCAGAACACCTACTCTAGGATTTCTGCTTGGTGATGTTCCACCTATTTTGTATAACTGTGGCATAATATTTGAGATATTTGTAATGAGAGTATTTATGTGAGAACAGGATGAAGAAACTAGGCCTCCAAAGTCTCAGAAAGAGATCACTTTTTCATGCCTCTGTCCTCCCCTCAATCCTCTCCCCAATTATTTACAGAATTTCATGTGTATGGGTAATAGTGTATCATAATTGTTTCCTGGTCAGTTAGTGGTATATTCTTTGTTTTAGAATTGGACAACTGAGATCACAATATAGGAAAGAATAAAGTGATCAAAATGTCAGTATAGTAGAATGTTAATAAAATGATTGGAATGTCAGATGGTTAAAAGCATGTTAAAAATACTGGTTGTTGCCCTGCACCTCAAAAACAAGCTCTCATTCTTAGATCTTCCATCTTTAGCTGATGTGACTGTTAGCACTGAGGTGAGAGATGTGCCTTCATAATTTGCATTTCAGCTCATGATCTCTCTCAAACAGCCATTGTGCATGTTTATTAGGAGTGATAAAATGAGAGGGAGAGTTGGGTAGGAGCTTTTAAGAACAGAAATCATGTCTTCTATTTCTTTGTCCTCTCATGATTCTTAATGTAATAATGTTCTATGAATTTGTTGAAAATCTTCTGTTGTGTACATAATGAATGCATTCACTTGGAGACTAATTGAAAGGATAATTTTGACATCTATTAAATAACTTCCATAGGTTCAGATTCAGTTATTTGTCTCCTTTCCTTTTTTGAGTTGTAAACTTTTTTGGAGGTGGATCCCTGTACTCTAATCAAATGAAAAATAGAAAATTAAAATCTTGAAAGTCAGCCTTTAAGGAACAACACATTTTCTAATACTTTGTTTAGAACATAATTTCTGGCCAGGGACCCTGAAGCATGACCATCATAAATGGGTGGCATTACTCAGGAAACTTTTCAGTATTCTTTTATAAGGACTCCTGTCATGTTATTGGCTGCTACTTTTGGTTTTGTACTTCTTTCAATCATCAGATTTCAAAGTGAGCTGAGATTTCTGTGGTCAGCTTTACTGTGTCACTGTGGCAAATTAAGTGAGCAAAAGAGGCTCATGCTACCTTGTTGTGGCCCATTCTTCTAACTTCAATTAAATAAAAGGTCTTGAATCAGTGGAATGAGAACTGTTCTTTTGGTTCTCACACACCATAATGCTCAAAGGACTATTTCCAGATATTTAAAATTATTTACATCATATTCTATAGTATTGAATATAACATTTTATTTAATCATTTCTCTATTAATATTCATTAATTTATATACATTTTGACATATTTATTTCTGTAGACTTCTCAAAGTGGGATACCTGAGTTAAAAGGTATGTATTTTTAAATTTTATAAATTCCGTTTTACTGAGATATAATTTACATGCAGAAAAAGAAGTATATACTATAGAGTCATATAATCACTACCACTAGCGTGATATCGAAGATTTATGTCGCCCTAAAAAGTTTACTTGCTTCTCTTTGCAGTCAATCTCCTTTCTATAGCTCCATTTCTTAGGTGTGTCTGATCTAATATTTGACCCTAAACATTATGTAAATGAAATAATTAAGCAGTTTATGTTCTGATTTCTTTCACTTAGTGTAATTTTTTGATATTCATCTTGTTGCATATATCAGCATTTCATTCCTTTTTATTGCTTAGTAATATGTTATGAAATTCTGCAATTTGTTTATCCATTTATCTATTGATGGACATTTTGGTTTGTTTCTAGTTTTTGATGATTATGAATAAAGCGGTATAAACATTTGTTCTCAGATCTTTGTGTTGACATAGATTTTCATTTCTCTTAGGTACCTGGTTTTATAGTGTCTGTTTAATTTTATAAGAAACTGTCAGACTATTTTCAAAAGTGACTATACTATCTTGCATCCCACCAACAATGTATGAGAGTTCTAGTTCTTCCACATCCTTGTCAACAATTAGTATTGTCTGTCTTTTAAATTTTAGCTATTCCGGTGACTATGTAGTAGAATTTCACAGTTTTGATTTACAATTTACCTTATGACTATACTGATCACCTCTTCAGGGCTTATTTGAGATCTATATATCTTCTTTGGTGAAGTGTCTTTTCAAGCCTTTTGCCTATTTAAAAAAATTAGTAAGTTTGGTTTTCTTACTATAGAGAGTTCTGTATATATTTTGGGCTTCAAGTCCTTAATCAGATATGTGATTTGAAAATATTTTCTATGACTTGTCTTTTTATTTTCTTAACAGTTTCTTCTGAAGAACAGAAACTTAATTTTGATGAAGTCCAATTTATGAACTTTTTCTCTTATGATTTCTATTTAAAATTTTAATGAATCTTGCCAGATAATTTTCAGAAAAGATTGTAGCAATTCTCATTCCCAGTAGCAGTGTATGGGAGCAATTATTTCCTAACAT
Organism: Macroglossus sobrinus; assembly: GCA_004027375.1. Lineage (NCBI taxonomy): Eukaryota > Metazoa > Chordata > Mammalia > Chiroptera > Pteropodidae > Macroglossus > Macroglossus sobrinus. The sequence goes on along the minus strand of PVKZ01000273.1, from coordinate 541,388 downwards.
TCTCATTAATGCTAGGTATTAGTGATCTTTTCAATCTTTTTTCATTCTAACAGGTAAGAACTATTATCTCAATGTTACAATTTTCTGGCTATAGCCAGGGTGAATATATGTTTACAGATTTATCAGTGATTTGCATTTTCTGTTTTGTGAATTACTTACACATATTCATTGCCTTTTAAAAAATTGAGTGTTGGTCTGCTTTTTATGAGTTTGTAAGTGCTCTTTGTGAATTAGGAATATTAGTCTTATTGTATGTATTGCAAACCATTTTCCTGCCTGGATTTTATTTATTTTTTGACTCTTTTTAAATAAGAGCTTTAATCTTTTACTATGACTGGAATTTATGTTTATATATAGTGTTAAGTATATAACATTGTTTTCTTCCAGGTAACTAGCCAACTTTGCATAAAATGTTTTTGAAATTAAACATTCTTTTGCTACTGAATTGAAACATCATATATGTTATATATTATACTCCCTTATATGTTCGTACCTATTTCTGAACTGTATTTTCTGTCATTTTTCTATTCTTTATTTCTATGCCAATGCTATGCAGTTTTGATACCTGGTAAGGCTTATTTGCCACTCCCTCATTCTTCTTTTCGAAAGTTTTCATGGTTATTCTCATGGAATTACTTTTTGAAATTTTCTACAGTTCAAGAAAATTCATCACTGGATTCTCAATGGAATTACATTCAATTTATTTTTCTAATTTGAGAAGGATTTATATTTTTCTGTCTTCCACTTAGGAACATGAATATCTTTTCAGTTGTTCAGTTTTTGTTTTATGTCTTGATAATTTATAATTTTTTCTATACGTTTCCTGTTAAACTTATTCTGTAATATTTTATACTTTTGCTGATGTTGCTAGTGACCTTCTTTCTCTTTATAACTTATTTTGAATGTAGAGAGAAGCTATTGATAAAAGAGGAAAGTAGATTTGCCTCTTTCCTAAATTTTTACCAACTATTTTTCTTTTTAATTTCTAAAAACTTCCCAAACAATATAAAAGTAGTAGTTGTGATAGCAGTTTTTCCACATGATTTTAATGAAAAAGACTTTACAGTTTCATGTGCCTAAAAATTGGATTAAAACCAATACTTTTAAAGTCAAAATACATTTTTTCAAAATGAGAATGACTTGATTATTATTTATAATTATAATGGAGATAAAATATTTTGATTGATATTCTTTTAGACATCTCTCTGTCTATATAATACATATACACAAATCAAACATATTGGAAACATAATTGTATACAAACTCAGTAATATAATAGGTGCCTATTATTTTAGTAATACATTTTTTCTTAATATTTTATGAACATTTTCTGTATCAAAGAATATAGGTTCATAGTTTTTGTAATGGCTATGTTAGAAATGTATGGACATATCATAATTATTGATAGATATCAAAAATATATCTTCTGTTGATTTTTCAGGATTATAAACAGTGATGTCATGGGAATCACTGCATATATAGCTTTGTACAAATCCTTAAAGTATGAGTGACAGAAGAATGCACATTTAACATTTTGATGCATTCCTTTGACACAGCACTTCCAGAAAGGTCATACCAGTTTACACTTATACCAATAATGCATGAGAGAACTCATTTATCCTGTCTTTTGTTAACGTAAATTATTTTCCATCCTTTTATCTATGTCAGTGTAATAGACAATAATTGATATGGCATTGTTGTTTTTAATTACATCTCACTGATTACTAGTGAGGTTAACAATTTTTTTTTTTACAATATTTGTCATTTTTTATTTCTTCTCTAAATTGTTTATTTCCTTAGCCCACTTTTTTTTATTGGGTTATTGTTGGATTTCTTATTTAATTCTAAAATCTTTTAACATATTAGGGATAGTGATCTTTTGTCATGTATATTACAAAAAAAATGTATTATTAGGGCTTTTAAATTTTCTTTTTGTCATATGTGTAGTTTAATAGTCTTCTCATTTTTTTGTTCTCTTTCCTCCTCCCTCTCCCATTCCACCCCATTCCCAGTTTCTTCTCTCACTACTTCCAGGCTAGCAGTTTGGAGAATGTATCTGTCCTGCCCTTGGTGTTCCTAGTCCAGCTAGGTTTTATACTGGTACTTGTACATCCAATCTCTAAGCTACATGGCCTGCCTGAGTTCTAAGTCTCCTGCATCCCTTCTCACTCCTTCTCTCTTCCACTTCCCCACCAACGTTTGCCTCTGGCAGCAGGCCAGCAGTGCTTTTGTCATGTATATTTAATTTTTTTTCCTTTGAGTAAGTCTGGCCTTGATCTGTAATTTCTCCCATTTTTATCTGCATTATTTCTTAGGAGTCAAACTACTGGCTGCCACTGTGACATTGATGAGATTGGCAGGTTTGGATCAGGGACTACTTTAGATATGGCTGTCAGGGAAGGCATCTCTTAGCTGAGACTTTCCAGCTGTTAATCACTTATTAGTGTAATATTAGGTCTCATTGTTGTCCCCATCATTAATAGGTGGGTAATAATATGTGCATTGTTTTCCTACTAGAATTATTTTTGGGAATCATCATCTCAGAGTGTGTCAAAACTATGGGAATAATGTGTTTTTGTATTGAATAACAAGATAACGAGTGCAGAGATACTTTATAAATGGTAAGAGAGCTACTTCTTCTCTTTATGAATGAAGAAATAATAGTGGTCCCCCAGAAATGCACAAGTAGTTGGACACCTTTTAATTCCACCTAGGGTATTGATTCAACATATGGATTTTGGAATCAGATAGTCTGAGTTTAACTATAAAACATCCACTTAGCTCTGTCATCTTGGGCAAGTTTTACTTAAATCCTCTCTTTAGCTTTAATGTTCTTAGGCATTAAATGGTAATTGTATCTTACCTACGTCAGAGAATTATTTGAGGATTAAATGAAGTTATGTACATAATGTTATGCTTTAGCACAGTGCCTGGCACACAGTAAGTATTCAATATGTATTAGATTTATTATTGCGATTAAACTTACTATACTTTCAAATGCAGTTCTTACTCTTGAGTAGCTCAGTTTCTTTTCTAGTACTGAAATCTGTCTGTTTTTAAAACCGCAGTATGGTAAAATAAAACCTATCAAACAATTTTGAATTGTGTTGTTAAATTGTGGGAACTTCATGATAAATCTTTCTACCACTAACCTTGGATTTCTCAGTTATCTAGGATGTGTGTAAGAATTAGTAAAATAAGGCACAAAGAGTCCGTCAGTCCCTGCGGAAAATAAAGGTCTGAAAATGTGTCATATGGGAAATATTGTTCATAATTTTTTGGTCAAGCATTTTGAGTTCCTTATGGCATAATATACTAACTAGATGAATATTAATTGGTATTAGAATTCTTTCTGATTACCCTAAAATGAAGTTCTGAGGCTGAGCAGAAAAGAAATCATATGCTATTTTACATATTTAAAATGAACCTAATGCTGTTATCAGCACAATAAAGTGTCTGTGTAAAAGTCACCATAACACAAGTGCACAGTCATGAGGTTAAATAGCATGTGACTAGATGTTCCCTTTTTCTCCAACTGCTTTATGGTTTTAAGTACAGGAATATACTCTGTTGCTTTTAAGTCCTCTTATGAACCATCACCTAAGTGAAGAATTTTTTTTTCAGATTCAATTTCTTATTCTTAGGTTCAACAGACATAAAGTTACATTTTAATAAATATCAGGAAAAAAGGCAACAGGAGAAAAGGATAATGTTAAAAAAACTGTATGTTTTGTATGTAAAAAAAAAATGTACTTGCAATTAGTACAGAGAATCACTAAAGGATTTTTTTTTTTAAAGTGCTCACGCTCTGCTTTCCTCAAAATTATACTTGGGAGCATTGATTGATTACTGAGTGGTATGTATGCTTTGTCTTTATGAATCACATAATGAACTTTCTTATTTTTAGGATTCTTTGTGTTAGGAGACCTGGAAAGATGATTACTTCTTGCTTTTCACCCATGCTTTGTAAAAGATGATATAGGAAGAAGTTCTCTGAATTTATTTTAACTGTTTTGTTTTTTCACTATGAGAAGCAGTTTCTCACAGTTCCTTCATTTAGGCTGATGACATCACATCAAAATATAATTTAATAAAAGCAGTATTTTGGACAGTGAATTAAATGCATACAGCTCTTTGTAGGTCTGGTTGAACCCAGTGGTGGATTTTAGAATATTTAGGTCAATGATTTCAAGATCCAGGCTGATGTGGGAGAGTGTAGATAAGTACTTCAAGAGCTGTCTGAAGAAATCAATTGTGGTGGGAGAGTTTAACTAATAATTATGCAGTCATCTTGTCAGAAGATTATTAAGTTTTTACATTTAAAATTTTTCTCAGAATAGAGTGAGAATTTTTATAATTGGGAGGAATTGACAATATACCATCATTTTTTAGTTTATTTTCAGTATATTTTAACATACTGCAGTTCACATGTGACCAGTTAAGTGGATTTAAAGAGATTTTTGAGAAGAAACTGGATTAAATATAGTTCTAATTTCAGCACAAAGGAACAACAAGAAAACTGGAAAGCCGATGGTTTGTCTTTCAATATAAAATCTTTGTCAGCTTCGTAATGTAATAGGTAAAAATAATCTGACAAGAAGTTGTTTAAAAAAATGTTCAAATTATCATCAAGTTTGAAATAGAATTTACATCTTATTTTTATACTGTGTCTTATGGAACATTTATATAATGCCCAGGCATTAATATTAATTCTTTTTAAAAACTAGGAGCAAAAAATTTTTGAACTTTAATCAAAATAAAACACAATTAAAAAGTGTTGTTTATTTAATTTTTAACTGATAAATTTAAAATTTCCATTTTGACCTTCTTTTTAGAGATAACTGCCAAACTAATATCTTTCTGTCTTTGGATTAGATAATTCTAATTATGATGTTTAAGATATGTTTGCTTATGACAGACTTGTTTGATAGCATATGATGTCTGAAGAACAAATTGGTCTGTGATTTTTAAAGATTTTTTTATTTATACTCCTCCTATCTCCATTATATGACTTTCTCCATTCTCTATTTCTTGACTTTCTATATGAGTAACTTTGCAGAACCTGATTTTCACAGGACCTCACATACCAGTCTTATATTCAACAGTGATGTTTACTACCTTTATTTCTTCCAACTTAATTTTTGTATCTAAGATGACTCTCTTTTTATTTGTGTGCTGGCAGTACCAAACCTATTGTATGGAAAAACATTTTTTATGTCATCTTCAACCTCTTTGTAGAAGAAACAAATGGAAGAGACGAACAGAGCCTACATTTGTTATGCAGCCAAAACACATCCTGGAGTGTTGGGGGGGGGGGTATTAGATCTTCCACTTGTGTTCTATTTTTTTTTTCTTTTGAGAAGAAGGGGCAGTAAAGAGCCAGCCTCATATAGCACAAGAGCTTCCTGTTTACCATTATTGTTCCATTCTTTGAACCACCTCATTTTCAACTGAAAATAATGTATTTCACCTTGTGCCAGTTGAGAATGACTTTTGTTTGCCTGGCTGAATTTTCATTTCAGCATTGAGTACTTTAGACAAGAATTTCAAGCAAGTCATAAAAAGCTAACCAGATAAAAATTTTTCCAAGTTAAATACAAATTTATAACTGAGGGTGTTATGAGGAATCAAGTCCAACCTTACCACATTATAGGCTACTTGTTCAAGGTCACACAGTTGCCTACGTGCGACTGACATTGAGGCTTTGGGTTTTTGAACTCATTGCTATTCTTACTGCACTGCAAATTGCATTTCCTCCAGGAAATGAAATAACTTTTGTCCAATTGAAATAAATAATTCCTATATAAACATATATATTCCAAAAATTCTAGTGAGGGGCTGCTCTGTATCATGCAGAAGTAGGCATTCACATATGTGGAGGTGAATATGTGATTGTTTTAGCACCAAATGAGCCTGCTGTCTGTTGGTGTGATTAACAGGCAGATACGCAACAACACAAGTGCTCTATTTTCACACATGGGGACCCAAAGTAACTCTGCCTGGGGAATAGGGAAGTGGACACTTTACGTAAGTCTTGAAGGAAGAATATGAAGTATAAAATGTATGAGGATATACAGTTTAATTTTACTGAAAATGAAACATATTTAATCCTTTATGGCCTATGGAGACTTCCAAGTCTCTGTAATAAAGGCGTCACATTGAAGAACATCCAATTTAAGAGACCTCTTCAGTCTAAGAAGATTAAGCCTGTAGGATAAATCCAAGAGGGACTTTTAATTCTCTTTAGGTCTTTTATCTTTATTTTTGGTGGCTGGCTGGTAGTTTTTATTGTAGTAATTAGATTTTAGGCTTAAGTAATATAACAAAACAATATCTCTTTATTATAGAGTTGTATTTTTAATAGAATTATAATTAGTTACCTAGGTAATGATATAAATTAGCCATGGAATATTATCTGTAGAGAAATTGGAAGAAACAGATATCTAAATATGAGGGGAACAGGGGACTACAGTGTTACTAAAATGAACTATGATTTTTTTTTCTAAACAGTGTCTCCTTTGTCTCTTACTTGTAGGTTGCCATAGATCACTCTTAGTATGCCTTCTCTTGCTAGTTTATGCCTATTAGTTTGAAGTTATGAAAACTTGGTTATTACTTTTCTGCTAATCTCTTTGAACACAAACTTTTAACAGACTCTCATATCCTCTCAGCACAAATTTGTCTTCTAATTGCCTAGTTTTGTGTGTCCGTATTTGTTTTTTTCTCAGCTCTTTCTGTCTTGTAGCTCAAAACCGCGCCCACCCCCCCAAAACGCCAAAAACAACAATATCTTCTTTTAACTCTCCAATAGCTCTGAACTATCTCTTGAAAAGAGGAAACATGTAATGTCAGTGTCTGCTTCAGCTATTTATAATTCTTTAATCTAGAGAGGAATATAATCCATTTTATTTTATAGGAGTCATATCTATAGTTTTAGGTTCTGTTTGAAAAAGCAAAACAGATTTAAGCTGGTAATAAGGTTTCCTTATAGTTAGTTCTATCTTGCTTCTTGGTGAAATATTAATATTTGCTGAAGGCTAGTGAGATATACTCCTTTAGAAATATGAGGCCGGAAATACTTCGTGTTCACTTTGTTCCCCTTCTTCATTCCAAGAAAACCGAATATGCTCAGTGTGTGGCAAGTCCTTGGGAGATACATGTTTAATGTTCATCTAGAAGTTCCATGACAATTCCAATAATATGCTGTTGGGATTTTGAGTAGTATTTTATTAATCAATCATTTATTAACTGAAATCTAGTTATCTGTAAGGCACAACACCATGGAGAAAAAGCAGTTAAATATATGTTCTTGATTTCCCAGGTAGCTAAAACAAAGTGTTAAATATTGATCTAAGAATAAGCATCAATATAAAAGTATCATTTAAATTACAAAGTCAATAGTAAATGTAAAATTAAATTGTTACAATTATTCTTAGTGTTGGTTGAGGTAGAGGAAGACATGGTTCTTTTGGGAGTCTATGGAGAGAGCACTAACTCATTTTCTAAATTTGTTGAGAAATGATAAAAGGCTAGAAAACCAATGACAGAAAAAAGTTAGTGTTACAATAAATACTGATTAGCATATAAATGTCTAGCTAACCTTTCAGAACTAACAGATCTGTTTAAGGAAGAGGTTAAATATTCTGTTTCAAAAGATGCCTAGATTATCAGATTAATGTCAGAGAAAAGGACATGTCACTTGTTCTCGGAAAATTAATGAAAAATAGTAAGTTTTAAAACTTAATCAAAAAGGCTAGCAGGACTAGTGTTCTGATTTTAACATCAACAGTGGGACTCTGGAAAATAACTTTTCTAAGCCTCAGCTTTCTCAGCTGTAAAATAGGGCTAATAATAGTACCTAATAATAGTACCTATTTCATAGGGTTGATGTGAAGATTAATTAATATGTATGTTTAGGACTTAGCACTATGCCCAGTTTATAGTAAGCATATTTACAAAATATATAGATCCTCTTAAAACATGAGGTGTGTGTTTTTCACTCATTAGTATCTTGTGTCAGAATTTAATAACAAAGAGCTAAAATCGAATTAAATTTAGAAATGAAAAAGATGGACCTCTAAGAAAGATAGACTCATTGGGAGGACTAGAAGTTCCAACAAGTTATAGTCACAAAAACCTCCACCCCAATGCCCACCCTAGTCATTTCAGAGTCTTGACAACTTCATGAGGAGACAGTTACTTTTTCTATCTGGTTTTTTGGAAAGCAGAAGACCTGGGCTTCAGTCCTGGTACTTCACTCACTAGCATTTTGATTTAGAACATGTCACTAATTCCTGTGAACCTATTTTCTTATCTGTAAAATGAAAATAATCATTTCCATTTAGCTAGCTCATAGATTAAATGAAACAATGTATGTAGAAGTACTTTGCAAATTATGAAACCAAAACTGTACTTAATTATGAGGCAGTAATATAAAATAGGGATATTCCAAGATGTTAACTATATTGTGCTTAAGGAGATAGTTTACAAGGATTATTTTTACAAAGTACTTATAACTATAAAAAGTTTGTAATCTTGCATCAAAATAAAATAATTTGACTTTTTAAATTTCATTAATAGAAATAATTAGATTCTGAGAAAAATGCTGTAGTTTACTGTAAAAAGAAAGCTATAGAACTAATTGGTATGGGTCAGTTATTTTCTACATTTTTTTTTAGAGAATACTAAAAACATATTAAAGACATAGAGTTTTCTAATAATACCAAAATGACCAAGTGCCTCTTACAGTATAAAAAAGGCTTTACTTATTAGCTTTGTAGAGACTGAGGAGATAAGAAAGTTCTTTAATCAAAAGTAGGATGCTTTTTTTCTGTGGAGTAGAAAAACATTTTATTCCAGTTTCCACAATTTAGAGAAAACACAATTCCTGTACAATATTTTAATGTCCCACTGTATCAAGTGTTCCCAAATTTAAAAGTTCAACCAGTCAAATCTAAAAGAGATACACTAAATAATTTTCCCTTATGGATTTTTCGTTGGAAATAGTAAACTGACATTATTTCCAAGGGTCAATGGAGGTGCCTTAGACTGAGCACCTCCATTAGGACCACAGTTTGCTAAGTTTAGAGTAATGAATTAGTTGAACCATAACATTTATTTATCTGCTTATTAATGATAACAATAATAGCATCCATTTATTGAGCACTTATTATTTAGTAGGCATTGTACATTTATTAACTCTTCTGTTTACCATACAGTAAATCCTATGTGATGTTATTAGGTATTGAATGGGGAGCAGGAGGGAGGTTGCATGGTTAAACAGTTTTGAGAAATACTGAATTAAAACCATTTTTTCACTGAAGGACTTATCAGAGCCTTTAATATCCTAATATATTATATATAAATTTTAATTATGTATATATATATACACATATATATGTGTGTGTGTGTATATGTGTGTGTGTGTGTGTGTGTGTGTGTATAAAAAATGTGGTTTTCTCTAACCTTATTGACCAGTAACCCTTTTTCTCCCTTCTTTCTTTCCACTTCCTCTGCATATCTTGAGTCTGAGATGATCTGAAGAATATACTTTCAAAAATACCACCTAAAGAGATTTTTTTGAAAACTCAGGATCCTTAGCATTTAAGCTCATGCATGTAACAAAGTTGAGAGTAACATTCAAATAAGTTAAAGAACTTTTGAATGGAAAGCTCAAAGAGAATTAAAATTCTGTAGTGAATTTTGTTTTAAGTTAATGAAGAAAGTAACATATCTTTTACTAAAAGGACTAGAAAAAAAAGATATGGCAGAATTGCAAAATCAAGAACATTTGAATTAGAGGACATAGTAATGACATTCATACCCCCTTAAAAAGGTAAATTAAAAACAGCCAGGGCAGAAGAATATGCTGGCAGAGCTATCAAGAAACACCACAATAGGGAATGGAGCATAGAATACCAAATGGAACATGTGTAGGAAACTTTGTACCCCTTTTTTTTTTCTTTTTAAAATCAGAGCAACTCCACTTTTTAAAGAAACAAAATTGAGCTGAAATCACAGCAATCAGTGAATGTGACTTTAAAGAACTCTTATTTATAGATAGATGAAGCTATGAGTAGTCTAGAAATAGTATGGAGTCCTGGGTTTAGTTTTTGCAGATACCAGCTAATGTTATTTATTCTATTTCACAAGGTTCAAGTTAAATGAAGTAGTGAATGTGCTACATAGTAGGAGCTTAATAAGTTTAGTTGTAGTTCTCTGTGTCTCTGAGTGCACAAAAGAAGGTTAGGATATTTTAGAACTTATATTTCATTTTCTAATTTTATGGGATACCATTCTAAGAAGCTGCTTAGGACTAATAGTTTAAAAGGAATTTTTTTTTGTCACTGATAGAAATGTTGATCTGTAAATAACATTTCTGTTGATTTATTATCATCAAAAGAGATATATACAATGGAATATTATTTAGTTATAAGAAAAGATAAAATACTGCCATATGTGACAACTTGGATAGATATTGAGATTATCATGCTAAACAAAATAAGTCAAGCAGAAAAAGTTGACAGCCATATGATTTTACTTATATGTGGGATATAAAACTGAAAGCAACAAATGAACAAGACAAGCAAACAGAGTCTCACAGACACAGAAACAGTTTAGTGGTTACCAGAGGGAAGTGGGGGAGGGGAAAGTAGGTAAAGGTAAAGGGGGTCAAATTAATGGTGATGGAAGGAAATTTATCTTTGGATGGTGACCACACAACACAATATACATATGATATGTTATTGAATCATACACTTGAAACATATAATTTTATTAACCAATGTCACCCCAATAAATTTAGTAATAAAAAAAGAAGAAAATATCATTTTTTAATCCCTAGTTAAAGTAAAATCCAAATGTTTGAATTAAAAGATTAAAGGAGAGTCCTGTGGAATGGAAGCTGACTGCAATGGGTTCTGAGGACTGGGACTAAAGCAACAGTTCTCAAGCTTAAGTAGTGTAAGAATTTTCTGGGAAACTTGTTAGAAAAATGCAAATTTATATGCCATAGCCCCAGAGATTTTGAGTGAAGGAAGGAAATTCCATTTATACCAATGAGCATCTCAGATGTTTTTGATGCAGATAAATTTTTGATCACAAAAAAAATTGAGCTGCAACCTATATAAAACTATCATAATAATAATGGAATAACAATGATGTACAGATGAAAGAATGATTTAGACAATTTATTACTATTTTTACATATTTGAGTACCATGTTAAATTCTTTGAAATATTTTTTAATCTTATTCATCCATCTATTGGATTATGTATTTCTCATGTAAGCATGCATACTTAAATTTTATTTAGCATTTATTTTTATTTAAATTTATACTTGTGAAAAGAGAGTATTCTGTTAATGACTTAATGCTTTGAAGATGTCTTGTTGCAATAGAACTTCTCAGTGCTCTAGGTTCTTCTTGAGCAAGTTCTCTCATTGATTCAGAACATATTTATTGAAGATCCAGATATGTGTCAGGCACTGTTGTAATTGCTTGCTACAGAATATAACAACAATCATTTCATAAAGAAATTGAAAATAAACTATGAATAAAATATATACTCAATTGGATAGTGATAAGTGCTATGGAGAAAAGTGCTATGGGTTAGGTATTGCATTTTAAGTGGAATATAGAGGTAAGAACTCACTGAAAAGTGATATTTGAGGAAGACCTAAAATAGTTAGGGAGAAAGTTACACAGGTAATAGGGAAAGAGTGTTTCAGGCCGATAGAGTGTGATGGATAAAACCCTGAGCCATGAGCATATCTACTGTGTGTCCAGTGTGGACACAGCAGCGGAAGTGTAGTAGGGAGATCTGTTCAGCAAATTTATTGACAGAGAGGTTCATGAAGTAAGGGATGGGAGAGGGTGGATGATTTATGGTCTTGGGCATTTTTTAAGTTAGAATAATGATGCTAAAATAATAAGAAATCCTCACAGCATTCTGAGTTGGGTTTTAATAATCTGGTTAAGGATTGCCACACAAGATAAAATAATTTTCAAGGGCAAGGAAAATGTCTTATTCTTCTTTGAAAATCCAGTGCCTGCAAAGTAAACATTTAATAAATATTTTGTTGAGCTGCATTTTTGAAATGAAATGTTAGGAATGAGATTTGGAATTAAGAGTTTTTAGAAGAAATTATTTACAAGTTTATTTTGATAATAAATGCCAAAATTCTGTCAAGTTTTGATAATCAATTCTTGTGAATTCTTGGTCCTCAGATGAGTTAATTCAAGGCCTACATAATCACAAAAACATTCCTTTTAGATAAAAGATATGTCTTTTCCTTAGTAATTTAAAAAACTGAAATACATAGTATATATTTTAGTTTTTTACCTTGTGCATTACACCTATTCTACCAAATAACATATTTAATATCACTTAGGATTTTTTTTTTTAAGTTTGAGACTTAAGAATTTATAAAGAAATTAGATCTTAATTCCAGGTTTCCCAATCTTATTGAACTAGATGGATGGGTTCATAGAGGGATCTAGATAACTCAACTGAATTTGTGATATTGGGACAGTTCAGATTATGGACTGTTAGGTATTGTCTGAAGCCAACGGAAAGCCATTTAATTGTAGTAATGAGAGTATCATTCTTAGAGTTAAAAGGATTTTTCTGCCACCTTTGTGGAGAATGGATAGTATTCAAGATAGGGAAACAGGAGACGAGAACAATGAGACTATTGTAACTATCTGGGAGAAAATGAACAGGGCTATTGATGGAGCTGAAGAAAAAGGGAGTGACTCAAGTTATTAAGGAGGCAGAATTGAGAGGTCTTGGTGACTGTGTTTGTGTATGTGTGTGTGGCAGGGTGGGGTGGAGATCAGAAGAAGAAGACAGAGGAATGTAGGAGTCTTAGGTTTTCAGGTAGTGTCTGATTGCTATTTTACCATTTTGTCTTTATTTGTATGCAAGTTCATAAATGTCTTGGAATTATTAGTGTTTACAGTTCAATTCAGTGAAAAATAACAAAAACAAGAAAAAATATAACAATTTAGTGATTAAAGACAGGTTGTTTTGGAACTGAGTGTAACTTTCATTCTAATAACTTTTTAACAACTGTTTCTTAAATTATTGGCATTAATTGGAACCTCAGTTTTATTTTCTCTTTAACTAAGAGAAAGATGTGGAAATAGAAAAATCTTGCTCTGAGCTGGTCATCAGGGCAATAGCAGACCAGAGAACATAAAGGACAGAGTAATTGTTTATTTAGGTCAAGAAACCACATAGGATCCCACCTAGTTGTGAAGCTCTTCATTTGATCATGGCCTTCATATATCATTTCTGGTATTGTCACTTCTAGTATTGTATGCAATTTTAAGAGAGAGAGCGCCAAAATCAAACCAGTCTTAACAAAGAATTTTAGCAGTCACATTAGGAATATGAGAGAACCATAGTCTACCCTCAGATGCACACCCAGAATTTCCATTGACGTCAATACTTATTGCTCACACACATCCAAGGGCAGGATCTGGCCCTTAGAAATTAAATTAAATAATTCCCTGTGTGGAATGCCAGAAAGTATCACAGATCTGCTGAGAGGGACAGGCTACTTACCATGAAAGGGAAGTTTTTTTTGTGGTAATGTCATCACTGATGGGTTAAGATGGCCCAGGGATGCAAAATATGGGCTCTGTCCATTACTGTTTAAGTTTACAAATATTTATGATCTGAAATGTGTTTTCAAGAGTACACATGGATTTTCAAACATGCAGGAGATAGCTCTAGTGAAGTTTTCATCCTTTGCCTGTTGTATGCTTTAAAATGCAGTGAAATTAAAAATTCATACCCTAACATTTCAAAATCACTTTCATTATATAATTTAAGACTTGGAATAGTACAGAGAAAACCAAATGTTCTCAAAACTAGTGCTACATTTCATCTGTTGGTGGACGCATTTTCCACAATGAAGGTGTCTAGAGTTTGTGAATTGCTAGGAATTTCTTGGACTCAACAAATGGGAATATGATACACTGCATGATCTTCTGACTTGGGGGTTGGATGAAGGTCAAGACACTATCAATTCTCAGGAGAAATAATTGGTTCTTTTTTTTTTGTATAGTAGTATATAGAAGGAAGTCTGATTTTTATAGTAACAAAACACATTTTTTCTTTGAATAAAATTATGATAATTTTTTTCTATAAGAAATTCAATTTAAATATATAACAGATCATCATTTAAACTCTTCAGATGAAAGTTTTCTTGTGTATTACCATATATATTTTTTAATGCTGACTATAACACTTCCTTTTATCCAAACCTTCAATTCAATTAATGAAACATTTCTTGTGTGATTCCTTTAGGGTAGTCTCAGGGCTGGCACTCTGGGCTGAAAACTCAGTCCCGACTATCCAGTACTTAGCATCTGTTGATACTATTCTATTCACAGAAGACAGAGTATGGTAAGTTATAAAATAGATATTTAAACAAAATTCTGGGAGAGAATAAAGTAGGAGAGAAAATGTTCAAATTTGCCTGCTGTTTTGGAAAGGCCCCAAGTAACCCTGATCATCTGTGATGTACTTTGAAAATGAGTGTGATTTTGACTGGTGACAGGTGTGGGTAGGATAATGAGGACAGTATTCCAGATGGAGTGATAAGCCTGAAAAGAGAATGAGGTGAGTGTTTGATATGACACTGGGAAGCAATGAGATGTCTGGTGTGGTTAGAACATAGGGTACATTGAATAGTAATAGTGGAAATAATATAGTTAGGGCCAGTCCAAGATGAGGAATTTGGATTTTGCTCTGAGAGTATTTCACATTTCTTAGTGTTTTTGCCTAGTCTCAGTCCACATCAAAATAAAATTCCAGTCATTTCTCTTAATAAAAATAATTTCATAGATATAATCTCTAAGCCTCTTATACTCACATGTAGTTTTTATTTTTTCACTTCTTTTCAATACTTTTAATAAATATTCTCTACCCATTCAGGAAAGTTTTAATATTGAATGAACAGGTTTATGAACCAGTTTGATGGTTATCATAAAAGGAATTCAAGGTAAAAAAGAGTGATGTGAAATCTTTGGGTGAGAGACACATGAAGTAGAAACAGCCTTCAGCTCTTATCTTCTTGTAGTTTTCTGTTGCTTATAAATGATGTATAGGTTACTAGCAGAGGCATGCAACTAGCCCCAGCCTGGCAACTGATGCTGGGGCGTAATCTTGGGCCTCTTTAGCCCCAGTACACAGGCTTGGACAAATTATTCCACATCTCTGGACCTCATGTTACTTATTTTGAAAATGAGAAGTTGGAAGAAATAAGCTTCAAGTTTCCTTCCTCTTCCATGATTCCATATTGAGCAGTCATTACTGCACCTAGCAAGAGAGATCCCCTCTAAGATTTTCTATATTGCTGCTGGCCAGTGTTGAGGCAACTAGCATCTCACTCTGAATGCACTACAGGTTCATACATCTGGCTTACTCTGCTTCCTCTTCTTATTTCAAACATACAGGCCAAGTGAAGGGTAGTGAAGAAGAAAGGAATGAGAGGTGATAGAGGTAGAGAAGAAAGTTAGCAGTCAAGGTGTACTTTGAGCGGGAATTGTGAAGGATGTGGACCAAGAGAGACAGAACTAAAAAATGGGTGAAGCTGATCTTTCTTGCTGCTGAATTTGTTACTTTTCTAAGTACCTGCTGTGTGTCAGACAGTATTGACTGGATCATTGGTGCACTGGCTTGTTTTTACAGGTTCTATTTTGTTAACTTCAGATGTAATCATTGTTTCCTGGCCACCAAAAGCATGAATTTACAAGAGATGTTTTCCTTGGTCTTATCAGGTTCTTTGGACAAATTATTCCAGTTTTTATTTTATTTTATTATTAAAAAAATTTTTAATTAAGTTTATTGGGGTAACATTGGTTAATACAATTATATAATTTTTGGGTGCACATTATAATTTGACATCTCTATATTCTGTTTTGTGATTGCCACCCAAGTCCAGTTTTCTTCAGCTACCATATATTTGATCCCTTTACCCACTTTACCCTCCCCTTACCCCCTATATTTGACCCCCTTTACCCTGTCTATCTCTCCTCTCCTCCCTCACCCCCTACTCTCTGTTAACCACAAGTCCATCAACCATGTCTCTGTTTGTCCTGGTCATTCGTTGCTTTTATGTGTATATCCCACATACAAGTGATACCATGTGATTTTCAACTTTTTATGTCTGGCTTATTTTGCTTAGCATGATTATCTCGAGGTTCATCCATGTTGTCACAAAAGGCAGTATTTCATCTCTTCTTATGGCTGAGTAATATTCCATTGTATATATGTGCCACAGCTTCTTTTGCCAATCATCTATCGTAGGACACTTCGGTTGCTTCCATATCCTGGTCACCATTATTAATGCTGCTGTGAACATCAGTGTGAAAATATCTCTTTGGATATGGGTTTTCAAGTCTTTGGTGTAAATACCCAGGAGTGGAATCGCTGGATTATATGGTAGATGAATTCTTATTTTTTTGAGGAACCTTCATAATGTTTTACATAGTGACTGTACCAATTTGCAGTCCCACCAGCAGTGTATGAGGTTCCTTTTTCTCTGCATCCTCTCCAACATTTATTATTATTTGTCTTGTTGATTATGAGATGGTATCTCATTGTGGTTTTGATTTGCATTTCCCTAATAGCTAGTGATGTTGAGCATCTTTTCATGTGGTTGTCGCTGTTTGTATGTCCTTTAGAGAGAAGTTTCTGTTCAGGTCCTCTGCTCATTTTTTGATTGGATTGTTTGTTTTTATTGTTATTGAGTTGTATGAGTTCTTTGTATATTTTGGATATTAGGCCCTTATCAGAGACGTTGCTTGCAAATATATTTTCCAGTTCAGATGATTGCCTCTTTACCTTGTTGACGATTTCTTTTGCTGAGCAGAAGCTTTTTAGTTTGATGTAATCTCATTCATTTCTTTTAGCTTTTACTTTCCTTGCTGTTGAAGTCAAGTTCCTAAAATCTTCTTTAAGTCCAAGGTTCTTGAGTTTTGTTCCTATGTTTTCTTACATGCATTTTATTGTTTCAGGTCTTATATTCAGGTCCGTAATCCATTTGGAGTTAATTTTGGGGTGTGATGATAGACAAAAGTCTAATTTAATTCTTTTGCAGGTGACCTTCCAATTTTCCCAGCACCATTTATTGAAGAGGCTTTCCTTTCTCTATTGTATGTTTTTGGCGTTTTTTTCCCCCCCAAATTATTTGCCCGTATAAATATGGGTTTACTTCTGGACTCTTGATTCTGTTCCACTGGTTGTGTGCCTCTTTTGCTACCAGTACCATGCTGTTTTGATTACTGTCGCTTTGTAGTATAATTTGAAGTAGGGTAGAGTGATGCGTCTAGCCTCATTCTTTTTTCTCAGGATGGTGTTGGCAATTTGGGGTCTTTTGTGCTTGCATACAAATCTGATGTTTTTTTGTTCTATTTCTTTAAAAAATGCTGATGAGATTTTGATGGGGATTGCATTAAATCTATATAATGCTTTAGATAATATGGTCATTTTAACTATGTTGAGTCTTCCCATCCAGGAACACAGAATATCTTTTCATTTCTTTGTATCTTCTTCCATTTCTTTTAATAGGATCTTGTAGTTTTCACTATATAGGTCTTTTACAGATTTTGTTAAATTTATTTCTAGGTATTTTATTCTTTTTGTTGCAATTGCAAAAGGAATTATTTTTTTCACTTCTTTTTCTGACACTTTGTTATTAGAGTATAGGAATGCTTTGAATTTTTGAATGTTGATTTTATATCCAGAGACTTTTGCTGTATTTGCTTATTGTTTCTAGTAGTGTTCTTGTGGAATCTTTAGGGGTTTCTATATAAAGAATCATGTCATCTGCAAATAGTGGCAGTTTGACTTCTTCAATTCTTATTTGGATTCCTTTTATATCTTTCTCTTGCCTGATTGCACTTGCTAGGACCTCCAACGTTGTATTGAATAACAGTAGAGATAGTGGACAGCCTTGCCTTGTTCCTGATCTTAGAATGAAGGTTTTTAGTTTTTCACCATTCAGGATAATATTGGCTGAGGGTTTGTCATAGATGACTTTATTATGTTAAGGTACTTGCCTTCTGTACCGGTTTTGTGAAGTGTTTTGATCATAAATGGATGCTGTATCTTGTCAAAGGCTTTTTCTCCATTTATTGATATGATCATATGATTTTTATTTTTTAGTTTTTGTGGTGTATCACATTAATTGATTTGCATATGTTGAACCATTCCTGAAACCCACTTGATCTTGGTGTATAACCTTTTAATATGTTTCTGTATTCGGTTTGCTAGTATCTTATTTAGGATTTTTGCATCTGTACATTCATGAGAGAGACTGATTTGTAATTTTTTTTGTGTGTGTTATCTTTACTAGGTTTTGGTATCAGAGTGATATTGGTCTCAATAAATGTGTTGGGAAGTATTGTCTTCTCCTCAATTTTTTGGAATAGTTTGAGGAGAACAGGTATTAAATCTTCTTTGAATGCTTGGTAGAATTCACTGGTGAAGCCATCTGGTCCTGGACTTTGATTTTTTTGGTAGGTTTTTGAGGATTGTTTCAATTTTCATACTGCCGATCAGTCTGTTTCAATTTTCCAGTTTTTCTTGATTCAGTCTAGAAAGGTTGTATTTTTCTAAGTACCAGTTCATTTTTTCTAGGTTATTAAATTTGGTGTTATATACTTTTTCATAGTATTCTTGCATGATCCTTTATATTTCTGCAATGTCAGTCGTAATTTCCCCTCTTTCATCCCTGATTTTATTTATTTGTGTCCTTTCTCTTTTTTCTTTAGTGAGTCTAGCCGGGGATTTGTCAGTTTTATTAGTCTTCTCAAAGAACCAGCTCTTTGTTGCATTTATTTTTTCTATGTATTTGTTCTCAATTTCATTTATCTCTGCTCTAATTTTGATTATTTCTTTCCTTCTGCTGACTTTCAGCTTCATTTGTTCTTCCTTTTCTGATTTTTAAAGATGAAGCGTTTGGGGCTTGTTCTTGTTTTTGGAGACAGGCCTGTAATGATATGAACTTTCCTCTATGACCACTTTTGCCACGTCCCAAAAGTTTTGATATGTTGTAGTATCATTATCATTCGTTTCTATGTATCTCATGATCTCTCTTTTTAATTTCTTCTATGACCCAGTTATACTTCAGTAGAATGTTGTTTAATCTCCATATATTTGTGGTTCTTCCTGATTTCTTTTTGCAGTTGATCTCTAGTTTCAAAGCATTATGACCAGAGAATATGTTTGGTATGATTTCAACCCTGTTATATTTGTTTAGTCTATTTTTATGTTCCAGTATGCGGTCAATTCTTGAGAATGTTCCATGTACACTAGAGATGAATGTATGAGCAGCTGTTTTGGGATGGAAGGCTCTGTAAATGTCAATTATGTCCAGTTGGTTTAATGTGTCATTTAAGGATGTTATTTCCTTATTGATTTTCCATTTGAATGATCTGTCTATATTTGACAATGGGGTATTTAGGGCCCCTACTACAATAATGTTTTGATCTGTTTCTCCCTTTAGTTCTGTTAGCAATTGCTTTACATATTTCGGGGCTCCCTAATTGGGAGCATAGATATTAATAAGTGTTATTTCTTCTTGGTGCATGATTCCCTTTATCATTATGAAGTGTCCCTCAGTATCTTTCTTTACCTTTTTTATTTTAAAATCTATTTTGTCTGATATTAGTTCTGCTACTCTCACTTTTCTTTGAATGCCATTTGCTTGAAATATCATTTTCCACCCTTTCACTTTGAGTCTATATTTGTCTTTGGAGCTGAGATGTGTTTTTTTGGAGGAAGCATATGGTTAGGTTTTGCTTTTTGATCCGATCTGAAACTCTGTGCCTTTTTATTGGTGAGTTTAGTCCATTTACATTAAGGATGATTCTTGAAATACGAGGTCTTTTTATAGCCATTTTATCTTTTGCTTTCTGGTAGCTCAGTGTTTCCATTGCTTCCTTGTCCTTGTATTTCATTTTTTTTTTCTTTTTAAAAAAATTTTGGTTTGGTTTTGCCTCTGATTCTTATTGTTTTATGTTATGTACTACATTTCTGACTCTGTGATGTGTGGTTACCATTACAAATATGAAAAAGATAGTTATATATATACAGTCATCCATTTCCTTTTGTGTGTGCCTTGCCTCTTTTCCCCTTTGTTAATCTGCATCTTTGAATCCTCTCCTTTTCAGTCATTGTTATCTCAGTTTGTTTCTATGTATGCTGAATGTTCATTGCTTTCTTACTATAGCAATTCTCTTATTATTATTTAAGCTTATAATGCCCTGTTCTTAGTAAGGGTTGCACTCCTCTGCTTCTATTTGCCTGATAGCCATTTTACTCCTAATTATGTATTTTTGTTGTTGTTATTTTGTTTTATATGAGCTGATCCCTTTCAGTGTTTCCTGTAGTACAGGCCTCATAGTGGAAATTCCCTCAATTTTTGTTTGTCTGAAAAGGTCTTAATTTCTCTTTCATATCTGAAGGAGAGCTTAGCTGGATACATTATTCTAAGCTGGTAGTTTCTTTCCCTTAATAGTTTAAATATTTGATTCCATTCCTTTCTGGCTTGTAAAGTCTGTGCTGAGAAGTCTGATAATAATCTAATGATTTTTTTTTATACATTACCATTTTCTTTTCCCTGGTTGCCCTGAAAATTCTGTCTTTGTCATTGATTTTTGATAACTTTAATATAATGTGTCTTGGTGAAGGCCTTTTTGAGTTGAGATAATTGGGTGTTCTGTTGACTTCTTGAATTCCAAGCTCTAGCTCATTCCTTAGCTTTGCGAAATTCTTTTCTACTATTTGTCTGAAAATATTTTCTAGTTATTTGCTCCTTTTCCTCGCCTTCAGTAATGCCTATTATTCTTATGTTTCCTCTCTTGATGGTATCAGCTAATTCTTGTAGTTCTCTTTATTTTTCTTTCTTCAATTCTCTCTTCCTTCTGATTTATTTCTAGATTTCTGTCTTCAATACCACTGTTTTTTTTCTCTGTTTGGTCAACTCTATTTCACAAGCTTGCTATTTCATTTTTTAACTCTTAACAGTATACTTTTTTATCTCCAGAAGTTACATTTGGTAATTTTTGAGGGTTTTAGTCTCCCTGCTCTGCTCATCTAGATGATTTTGCAATTCTGAAATTGTTGATATGACTAATTTCAGAACTCATTGAGTTTTTTCAGAAGTACCATCCTGAATTCTCTGTCACTTAAGTCACGTATTTCTATGTCTGTAACCTCATTTTCTGGAGACTTTTTCTTTTTGAGATTCCTTTTTCCCTTGGTTGTTCATGGTGTTTAATGGACTGTTTCTTTGCTTGGGCATTAAGGGAAGTGTATTCTGTTATTTTTCCAGAAAGACGATTTACTATATAAAGGTGTCTCTTAGGCTGCTGCAAAGAAGGCACTTTTCTTTTGGTTTCAAGTATGTGACATCTAAGCCTCTTGGGTCCCTGCTTTATACAGAGCCTAACATCTTTTATTTTCTTGTAGATTTTAGTAACACTGCTACTCTCAGTTTCAGTCCCTGTCAGTGTTAGCAACAGTTTTGGTAGCGTTTGCTCAGATTCCCCTGAAGCTCCGCAGCGGTCTGTCTCAGAGGGTATGGGGGAAGGGACCCTTTGAATTGAGGGGTGGTGGCTGTGGTTCAGCCTTCATTTTGTAGGTGGGACCATTAGAAACGATCTATTGTTTCTCTGTGGTCTCATCCCACTTTTCTGCTTTTTGCCCTGATGACTGAGTCCCGCTGCTGGCTGTGAAGAAAAGTTCCAGCACTTCCAGGCATAGCTGTTTAGGGAAGTTGCCGCACCTTCACCCTTCCCCCTCCTTCTGCAGGGGCTGAGAGAGGTAGCTTCAGCCTCCATAGCTTTTGCTCAGATTCCCCTGGTGCTCTACAGTGATCAGTCTCAGAGGGTATGGGGGGAGGGGCCCTCTGAGTTGTGGGTATAGGGACTGCAGCTCAACCTCCTTTTTGCAGCAGGGGCCGGTAAAAATCAATTGTTGTTTCTCTGCTGTCCAGTCCCGCTTCTCTGCTTTCTGCCCTGATAACTGAGCCTTGCTGCCGGCTGTGTAGAAAAGTCCCAACACTTCCAGGGAAGACTGATCAAGGAAGTCACCACACCTTCATCCCTCCTTCCCCTCCTGCAAGGAGCTCTGGTAGAAGCTTCTTTATTTGTCCTAGACCACTGCCCAATACCTGGGTTTCTGACCTGTGGTAGCTCTTATGCACAGATCCCATGCTCAGATGTGCTGGTGTGCAGTTAGGCTGTTTTTTTGTCCAGTTTTAGATGTTCAGCTTATTGTTGTTTCAAGGGGAGAGATCTGAGGATGTCTCTCACTCCACCGTGTTTTCTCAGAATCCTGTTTCTGGTTTTTAGAATTTTATTTATTGAGGGATAAAATTCAAATCGTTGGCCTCATTCAAATTAATTTCTAATCACTGGAGCCATCCTGCCCAGCAAAAGTGGTTCCCTGGGGTGATTCAGTGTTGTTTTGTTTACAGAAATGTCTAACTTTTAAAAATAACCCTCTGAGTATAAGGGGAAACCCCTAGTCTCAGAACAGTTGGAATTTTCTTCTCTGAGGACCTTTGACCTACCTGGTAGCTAATATGCACCAAATAGTTTGTTAGGGAAAGGGGCCAGTACATATTTGCAAAGAAAGAAGGCCACTTTTCATCTTAATTTCCTTCACTATTTTCCTTAGAGGGGAAAAAGCTTGAAATGAATGTCATTGTCCTTAGTTCTTTGGAATTGAAAACATGGACTTCAGTGCCCTTAAATATACTGGTTACCAAGAAAAGCAAATGTTTCTCTGTGGCATTCTGTTGACATTATGGAAACATTACTCTGCTTAGCATTTATTTCAGGATAGGGAGGGATTGAGTTTTATGGTTTTCTCTGAAAAGAACACAAGCCAAACAAATCTCAAATTCTGACCTGGCTATGACCTTTTTCCAATAGCTGTAACTTTAGTTTCAGATGGAAAATGGGGTAGTTGGGCCTGAAATATCATTTGGGAGAGAACCTTGAGCAGTTACTTAAATTTTTTTTTTTTGCCAGAATTCTATACAGCTTTGCAGGCCTTTAAGTCAGATTTGCAGATAACGAATGTCTTCTGGCTCATAGGCATTCTCAGCTTCTTGTAAAATTCTCATTGTCTTTTTTGATATTTGTTTTTTTTTTAAAAAAAAAGTCATTTTCTTTTACATTATTGACACTGAAAGCGTATTTGTTGGAGGAAAAGAAATTCAGGGTCCCTCTCAGTAAACTCCTCTTTCCAAGAAAATTAAATGACAAGATAGTTGAGAAGGATGGAGGACTTTTCATTGTACTCTGGATTGCGTTTTCTGCACCCTGGCCCATCACCATTATTAATGTAATATTAAAAAAAAATTCTTGAAGGCTCAGCTTCTCTGATATGTTTAGTTTCCTTAGATTTTCTATATAGTGACTATTTTAAAACACGTTATTCTTCCAAACATCTCCTGAATTCCCCAATTCTTGTTTTAGTTATAGAGCCCCAAAGTTGAGATCTCTAATTAAAGGCATACTCAGTGCTGGAAGATGAATTATCTCTCTGGTGTTCTCTTCTTTTACATGTGTTTCTATATTTAGCAATCACTTTTTTTTTTTTTTGCTACCCAATGATGTAGTGTAGTTTCCGACCTTCAGATATTTTTTAATTTTTCACAATAAAGCCTTAATTTAGAATCTGGGAAAATATGAACTTTGAGGTTCCTAGGAAATTGGGTGACAGTAATGACATAATTAATGGTGTTTATATTCCCTGTCAGTTCATTTTTTCATCCATTCAATAAATAACATATATCTAGTATGTGCCAAGCACTAGAAATTTAGCAGTAAACAAAGATGACAAAATCTCTGCCCTCCTAGGACTAACATTACAGTCAAGAATTTCTTACCCCCAACTTTTTTTCCCCCTTGGATTTCATTTTTATTTATTTATTTATTTATTTATTTATTTATTTATTTATTTCTATATATTATTTATTTATTTATTTTTATTTTTATATTTTAAATTTTTTAGGTGAGGCAGTCTTTGGTTTATCTCACAGATTGTAAGGACCTCGTCAGCTTACAATCCCTTATTTTTAAATTTTTTATGCCTACAGTGTCTGGTCTTCCTAGGTGGTCTCCCATCCAAGTATTAACCAGGCCCAACTCTGCTTAGCTTCCAAGATCAGATGGGATCAGGCTTGTTCAGGGTAGTATGGCTGTAGACTAAATGGTTTTTAAAATTTATTTATTTGTTTTTTATGGTGACATTGGTTAATGAAACCCAATAGATTCAGCTGTACATTTTAACAGTAAGGCATATATGTATTTACTATGTGTTCACTTCTCACAGTTAGATTTCTTTTTGTCTCGACATATTTGACCCCCTTTACCCTGTCTACCTTCTCCCTCGCCCCTCCCTCTTACCCTCTGGTAACCTCTAGTCTATTGTCCATGATCACGATTCTCTGTCTTGTTCATTTGTTGCATTTAGGTTTATATGCCACATATAAGTAATATCATGTGATTTTCAACTTTTTCTGTCTGGCTTATTTCGCTTTGCATTATTATCTCGAGGTCCATCCATGTTCCACCTTTTTCAATTAAAGTTTATACGGCCTAAGAATGTAGAAGCATGAAGGCTGTATGTGAAAGGGGTAGCAAATGATGGTGGGGGTGAGAGGTATATGCATGTTTTGAATATTGCCTCTATTTATATGCATGCTGAATTGTCCATGGACTTAACTTACAAAACACCAGTTCAAAGATATAACCATTAAGAATTTTAAGATGGTGACATCAGCAATATCTAAGCACAGATCTTTATGAGTACAAGGCTTTGAATATAAGGTGTGTTATAGAAGCTGTGTAGTGAGCATCACAAAAGCTGTATGCTAATGAAACAGCAAGAAGCTGTGGAGGGCACAAATATTGTATGCATCTCCTCTGCTCATGCACACGTTCCATTGTCCCATTGGATTTCACTTGAAAAACACAAGTTCAAAGATAAAATTATTAAGAATTTTACGATGGCAATGATGGAGATTAAACCAAGCATAAAGCCCTTCTGAGTGTGGGCCCTAATCTGATTGTACAGGTTACATGCCTATGAAGCTGGCCCTGGCATCTTCACTCACATTTCTGATGCCTGGGATGGGATGACTCAAACGTTAAACTCAGCTGGGCCTATTGACTAGAGCACCTACATGTGGCCTCTTGATGTGAATTGGGTTTCTTCCAATGTAGTAGTTGGGTACCAAGTGGTATAGTCCTTAGAGGGACTTTTCAGAGAGCAGATATTTCAAAAAACTAGGTAGAAGCTGTTTGCCTTTAATGACCTAACCCTGGGTATCATATAATATCACTTCTGCTGTATTCTATTGGTAAAAGCAGTCAAAAAACTACTTTGATTTAAGAGGAAGGAACATAGAATCCACTTATTGATGGCAAGAGTATAAAAAAATTGGGGCCATATTTTAAAACTGCTTCAGCGTTTAAAACTTATCAGGTGCTCAGGTGTTTTCATACCCCCTTTCCCCCCTCGCATCTCCATTCCCATTTCTTCCCACTTAGTTGTTTCTTTTTCATCTCTTCTCCTCAGCATCTCCTTCCTCTTTGTCCTTGGCCTCCTCCTATTCCTCTCTCCTCTTCTTTTCCTCCTTTTCCTCCTCCTCCTCTCCCCCTCTCCTTCTCCATCCCTTTCTCCTTCCCTTTCCTCTTTCCTTCCCTTCCTCCTCCCCCTTCCCCTTCTTTTTCTCTTTCTAAATGAAATTTACCCTTTCATTTAGCTGTTTAAATTTATTGCAGTATTTTAAAATTCCGGACTTTAAGGTTATTTTCACCTACTTCATCTTAGCCTCACCTTCATTTTAAGAAAGGTCTGTGATTATATACATTTCCATTTTTTTTCTGTTTATTTCTTATCTATTTACCTTTGAATATAAGTACTTCTACTAGCTCTGGTCTCATGTTCTCTACACTTGATTTCTCTGTCAATCTATTGCATTTCTTGACTCTTCTAGAATTCAAGCAGCATGGCTCCAAATATTCTGCAACCAGTGTTATATGAAAGAGATAGAAACTTATTCCAAAGAAACTGAAGCAAGATGTGGCTGCAAGAGGAATTTTGGCATATAAATGCATTGTATATTCTAAAGTGATGCATTTGGCAAGAGCATAGACTTCAGTAGAAACTGATAGAGCTGGCTTGTATAAAGCATCTTTAATCCATCTGCCACTTGAATGATGGCATCTGACTCAGTCTCCTTATTTCAAAGGATACCATTTGAGTGTTGCCTTAAATCTCAAACAGTACTCGTAAAATGGCACTTTGATTTGCTAAGAAGAACTAAATCAGAAACATGTAGACTCAGATTTACAAAATGATTGTCAGATAATGCCAACTAAAACAATGCGATAAACTCTAAACATTATTTTTTCACGTACTTGAGTACTTTTGTTCTAGGACCCCCAGAGTCATTGTCAAAAATACCCTCATCCTGACAGAATCTATGACTACAAAGGAAACGTATCATGGTGTTTGTCCTCAAAGCCATTGTTTCCCACATGCCATAGGCCTGTTGTTAACTAGATAATTAAGAAGCAACAAAAGCATTTTATATTGATATTATTGTTTTTTGCCAAGATAGTACAAACTAGGTACCTTAGAGCATTGTCACATAGGGAACATTAGGCTAACAACTTAAAACCCAAAATGAAATTTTAAAAAAATAAGAAATGATCTGTTATCTCACCAGCCTAAGACAATTATTTTCATTTTTGCCTTTTTTAGATAATTACAATGCCATGTTTATACAATTTTGTTTTTCATTTTTCCCACAAATTGTTACAGTGTGAAGAACATGGGCTTGAGAGCCAGACAAATATGGATTCAGATCCTGGCTCTGTCATCTACAATCTCAATAGGTTTGGTTAAGTTGTTTATCCGCTTTGGTCTTCAGTTTGTTCATCTGTAAAACGAAAATGACAACTGACATTCAAATATAACTTGGGTTCCACATCACTAGTTTCTGTGTAGTATCTTATTTAAAAAAAATCAGTTCGTCAGAAAAATGTAACTAGGAATAAGATATTTATTCTTTAAAATACAAAATAAAAATACTACAAAATTTTTTAACAGCTTTATTGATGTATAATTGATATAAACTGCACATATTTAAAGCATAAAGTTTTATAAACTTTACCATATATACCCATGAAATCATCACCACAGTGAAGATAATGAACACATCTACCTATATTCCCTAAAACTTTCCTCATGTCTTTTTGGAATGCCTTCTTTTTGCCCTAGCCTGGCTCTCCCATTCCTAGGCAACCACTGACATGTTTTCTGTCATTATAGTTCAGATCACATTTAAAATTTTTTTTATATAAATGGAATCATACAGTATGTACTATTTTTATTGGCTTTTTTCACTCAGTATAATTAGTTTGAGATTCATTCATGTTGTTGCACATATCAATAGTTCATTCCTTTTTATTGGTGAATAATAATCTGTTGTAGCAATATGCCACAATTTGGTTATCTATTTACCTGTTGATGGACATCTATGTTTTTTTTTTCAGTTTTTTTAACAATCACAGATAAAACCACTATTAATATCCTTGTATAAGTGTTTGCATGAATATGTGCTTTTATTGCTCTGGCAAGTATATGTTTAACTCTTAATGCAATTACCAAACTGTTTTCTGTATACAGTGGTTGTAATCATTTTACTTTTCTCTAGTATTACATGGAAATTCTAGTTGCTCCACATCCTTGCCAATACTTTGTATGATCAGTCTTTGTCATTTTTGCCATTCTAATAGTGGAATCTTGTTGTGATTTTAATTTGCAGTTCTCTAATGAAAAATTGTGTTGAGCATTATTTCAAGTGCTTAGTTGCCATCGGTATATCATCTTTGGAGAAGTGTACATTAAAATATTTTGCCATTTAAAAAGTTGGGTTTATTTATTATTGAATTTTGAGCATTCCTTATATCTTCTCAATAAAAATTCTTTACTAGATATATGATCTGCAAATATTTTCTCCTGGTCCATGGCTTGTCTTTTTTATTCTCTGAACAGTGCCTTTCAAAGAGCAGAAATTCTTACTTTTGATGAAGTTCAGTTTATCATTTTATTTTTCTTTTCTGAGTGCTTTTGGTGTTTTTCCATTCTTAATGCATGGAAACAAACTTTATAAAAAGTCTTTAGATGCCTCTCTAAATTGTTCTGGACAATAGTACTGAAAACATTTGCTCTATGCTTTCCAAAATCTCAGTACCTAGATCTGTAGAGTCTTTCATTTTTCCACTTTTACCCCACTTTTTCTGCCTTTATTATGGACAAAATATCACAATATTATTTGTCTGAGTGAGCATAGTCTTTTTTTTTCAGATTACCAAATAAGAATTTGCTACAGTTATAGTAGTTGCAGTGTCTACATAATCCTCTTTATATGAGAACAAATGTGGACAGTGCAAGCAGTAGATGAGATGATCTATGACAGCTTTGAGTACTCAGTAAATGCTCGATATGACTATCATTATCATTGCCTCTTTATGCTGGTTTAGCTGAACACTTTTCAGCATCACTCATAACTGTGAAGTTGAGGGTTTGTATTATGTAGATATAACTATAGTGTGCATTTAATACATGTTAGTACTAAAAAAGGAAGGAGAGAGGGAAGAAAATTATTTTTTGGAACATACTTTTAAATGTGTTTTTTTTTTAACTGGAAAATCACTCATTTTCCGTAGATGTAGTAACCTCACATATGATATAGCCTAAACCAATAAGAATTTACAAAATCTGTAGATTTTAGAACTGAGAGGCCTAGTAGCACCACTCATGGCTCGATCCCAGTATTGTCCTGCAAGCCAAAATAGTTCAGTTACTAATGTTTCTGGGTAGAGATAGGAAAACAATTTTATGATCTTTTTATCTAGTAATTCTTAATTTCCCTCTGAGATGGCCTTAAATATTTAAAGGATTTTAAAATTAAGGTTGTTTCTAGGGCTTTCTTAAGCTGTACTTGGACATTTCCAACTTCCTAGCTGGCCTTAAGAATTTGTTTGGAACCCAGAGGTATCAAAACTGAATTCTGTAATTCTGCTTTGCATTTAGAGAGTACTCCCAAGGAAACACTGGCCTCATAGAATGAGTTGGGAAGTATTCCCTCCTCCTCCATTTTCTGGAAGAGTTTATGAGGGATTGATATAATTTCTTCCTAAATGTTTAATAGAATTCACCAGTAAAGCCATCTGGATATGGTCTTTTCTTTGAGCAAATATTTTTAATAACTGAGTCAGTATCTATAGTCATTATAGGTCTATTCAAATTTTCTATTTCTTCTCAAGTCAATTTTGGTCATTTGTGTCTTTCTAGGAATTTATTCTTTTAATCTAAGTTGTCTAATTTGTTTACATAAAGTCGTTCATAAAACTTCATTATAATTCTATAGGATCATTCCTGATTTTGGTGATCTGTCTTCTCATTGTTTTTCTTAGTGAGTTTTGCTAAAAGTTTGACAGTTCTTTTTTAATCTTTTCTTAGAAGCGTTTTAGGTTTTATTTATATTCTCTGTTGCTTTTCTATTTTCTATGTAATTGATTTGCAGTCTAATCTTTATTATTATTTCCTGCCCTCACTACTTTAGGTTAAGTTTACTCTTTGTTTTCTATGTTTTTAAGGTGGAAGCTTAGGTTATTGATTCAAGATATTTTTTTTTTTTTTTAGCAGAGACATTTAAAGCTATAAATTTCCCTAAAAGAATTGCTTAGCTGAAAATGGATAAATTTATTGCTGGCTATTTTTTACTTCAAAAGATATAGTAGTAGTTTTTAATCTTGGTTTGGCAGAGACTATCCAGATATTTATTCTGTTTAGACATTGGGGCTGAATATTTACTGCCCTGACAAAGCTACAATCTTTAGGGGCATATACACTGTTGCTGGGAATTCTGTTTTGTCCCAAACATTTGTTCTCCAGAGAAAGTCTTACAAAACCATTTCCCCAGCTGTCTGCCTATACCTATTCACTTTCTGCTCTGCATTTGTGATTTTCTGTGGCTTCTTCTTTTACTATTTCAGT
Organism: Macroglossus sobrinus; assembly: GCA_004027375.1. Lineage (NCBI taxonomy): Eukaryota > Metazoa > Chordata > Mammalia > Chiroptera > Pteropodidae > Macroglossus > Macroglossus sobrinus. Next base: position 511,281 of record PVKZ01000273.1, on the reverse strand, counting down.
GGTTTTCCATAATCACTTGAAGCTGAAGAAAAGGGAGGAAGTGAGGGAAATAGTGTTCCAAATGTTGAAAAAAACTAGAAATTAGAAAGCTTGAATTTTGTTCCCAACTTCACTGCTTGTGAGAGTCAGACATATATTTTAGATGAACGAGGTAATGTGATTTCAGAGGTGTCAGGAGGGCATTTTTCATGCCTCTGTTCCTTCACACCTACCTTTGTCTGGCTGATGCCCACACACTCTTCAATCCTTGGCTTAGATATTTCTTCTAGAATTCTTTGATCCTTTGCACTTAATTAGACCTCCTCTCTCATAACACCATGTCTTCATTATAGCAACTACCATACTTTAGTGTAACTGCTTGTTTATCTATTTTCTGAGGACAGGGGGCCCATCAATTTGGTTTACATCATGTATAGTTCCTGGTAATATTGAGTGCTTATGTGGAATTTTAAAAATTGATTTCTGAAATTTTTCAGTTATAGCTTTATTCTTCTGTATGTTTTTTTTACTCATCAATGTAAATTTTTTTTTCAGATCCTTTCCTGAAAGCAGGCTTTGTTGTAAGGGAGCTCGGGTACCTTGGGAGGAAGCACCAAAAGAGAACTGGGAACAGAATGGGGCAAAGGGCACTCTAAAGGCTTTACCTTTGAGCATTATGTGGTTTATTATATTTTTTATTATATAATTTTTTGATAAATTTGTATCATTTTTTTATGTTACCTTCAATGATGAAATGAAAACAATGTTTGTTTAAATAACTTATCTCACAAAATTGAACTGGTGACCGTGTTGTACCTGAGAGGAATGTATTCAAATTTAAAATGATCTGAGAAACTAAGAAAAGGGGAAGATATAAAAAGAAAGAAATTTCAGTTTGGGGTAATTACATTAGAATACAAATAGATCAGAGATAGAGTCATTTTCTAGGAATAGTATTAATGTCTGTAATATGCTTTAAGCATGAGAATAAATAAAAAAGGTAAGAATTGCTAAAATTTATAAGGAAATTTTCTCTTATTATGTTCTTTCTAAAGAGAGCTATCACTCTATACTTTAAACCCAGAATTATCACAATTTAATGCTTATGAAAGACTTGACACAACTTTTTTGATGTTTTGTTTGTTTGTTTTCTTGACTAAAAAATAATTTTACATAAGAAATTCTGGTAAAAATTAATAACATTTTACATTTATATAACACCTTAAATTTCTCTTAGTTGGTAAAGTATAATTTAAGAATAGTAATACCTGTATTTTGCTTTTTAATCTGCAAAACATTTTTCTTTAAAAATTATGAAAGACCTGTTATTACAATATTATTATAATATTATAAAATTGTAATAACTATGTATGGTGTCAGATGGGTACTAGACTTATCAGAGTGATTACTTTGTAAGATATATAAATGTCTAATCACTACATTGTAAAAGGTGAAAGATTTACATGATCTAAAGAGAAACCAGAGTGGATAGATCTTAACATTATCATGCTAGCCGAGTAAGTCAAATAGAAAAGGGTGAGAACCATATGATTTCACTTATACGTGAGATAGAAAACTGAAGGCAACAAACAAGCAATACAAACAGAGACTCACGAACTATACAACTGTTCAGTGGTTACTGGAGGGAAGACAGGGAGGAAGGAGGTAGATAAAGCTAAAGGGGGTCAAATATATGGAGACGGAAGGAAGTTTAACACAATGTAATATACATATGATATATTATTAAATTGTATACTTGAAATCTATATAATTTTATATAAACTGATTTCCCCACAATAAATTTAATAAAAAATAGTTGCTATATTGTACATCTGAAACTAACATAATATTGTATGTCAACTGCACTTGAAAAATAAAAATTTTGAAAGGGGTCATCTGGTTTGAGAAAAATTACAGGGTATACTCCTCCCTCCCTTTACTTACCTGGAATTGATACATTAACAGTTCTGTAAACTTCCAGACCTTTTCCTAGGCACATATAAACATATTTATGTGTGTATATATAACATATATAGCAAAAGCATGAACATAACATCTATATATAGGCACACATTTATTTGCAATTAATTTATTTTAATGCACATCCTGCACATGTTTTGTAAATTTATGATAGTATTTTTGATTGATACTTTACTTGCAGTAGAATTCATGGAGTAAAGGTTAGTCAGATTTTAAATGTTACAGGCAAATTGCCTACCTAAAAGGTTTCACTCCCTCCAACTGTGTATGTGAGAATCTTTTTCCTCACACCCTGCCAACATGGGTATTCTCAATCCCTTTAATACTTGCCAAGTTGAAAAGCAGTATCTGTTCAGTTTGTAGTTTCCTGATCTCTGGTGAGGTCAAACATCTTGTATTTCTTCTGTGAATTGCCTGTATGCCTTGCCATTTTTAATGTGTTATTTGTAGTTTTCATATTGATTTATAGAAGTTTTTGAATTTTTAGGAATATTAAAATTTTGTTAAATATTTGCTGTAAATATTTCCCTCAGTTTAACATTTATCTTTTAACTTTGTTTCTGGTATGTCTTACAAAAATCATTTTTATTTTGTTAAATCTATAAGAGTTTACATTTTGCTCATATAATCCCTAAATCTATAAAGGTAAGAATTACTATCAGCACTGTGCAGATGAGCTAGCTGAGGTTGATAGAGCTTAAATGACTGGCCCAAGGAGGAATTAACTCACATCTAAACCTACCTTGCTAGAAATGAATACCACACCAGGACAAGGGAAACTGTAGAAATCTGGGTGGATTGGCTAAAGAGCCACAGAACAAAGCATGTTCCCTTCCAAACTGACTAGTCCTTAAGGTCCAGCACTGGTCAACAGTCTTTAAGGAAGCTGTACATAAAGCAGCAGCAATAGTTTTGTAATGGCCTCTTGGTATTTCGGATGATATGAAGTGTTTGTAACTCTTTTGGCTTAGATTTGACACCCATTTCCCTTCCTTGACTCTCCTTGCCAACTTTGTTTTATGGCTCTTGGCTCAGATCTTGGATATTAATATTGCTTACTTCATGACTTCTGGCTCTTACCATTGGCTGTGCCTATAGACAGATTACTGGCTGCAATCTCAGTAGATCTCCTGGTTCCAGTTCTAGGATTTAGGCCTTGGTTGAAGGCCATGGCGCTGGTACTGGACTCTTAAGCATTTGTATCGGTGGATGATAGAGAGATGGATTGTTCGGGAAAATGCAACAGAAAAAAACTTCACTTAAAAATGCTCTAAAAATATTTAATGAGAGAATTCAGCTACTAGATACCAATTATCTGTAAGGAAATAGGGGTAGGTGGGAAGAATGGTATACTTTATTCTTTCTGACTAGAAAGAACTAGTTTGTGTAGTTTACTTTCTCAGCATGGGTTGAAGTCATATAAAGTCTCCTTAATCACCTTGTCACTTGGAGTTTGAGAGGAGCAGGGAGACTGGAAGAAACTGGCATGTACCTCTTAGCTAATTTGGAATTTAGAAAGTAAAGTATTGTCAAATAAAGAAGCAAAGTACAGAACATTGTTTATAGTGTAATCCTATCATTATAAAATAAAACATATTCAGAATACTGGTTAAGATTCAAACTCATAATTATTAAATTCCATCTTCTCCTAACTGATGTAGAAAACCTACTGGTGGGGATTTTGGTGGCAAATTGATAGAAGTCTTAAAGTAATTTCTGCCCGTTTTCCCACCCTCTCCTACTACCACCATAAGTTTAAGCATATACAGTCTGTATCTCGTATGCAGCTATGAGGAAAAGCCAAATTTTTTTCTAATACTTCTCAGCAGATGAAAGTTTCTGTAAGTTAAGTTTTATTAACAAATACTTCTACTTTGAAGCATTTCTGTTTTTTATGGTAAACATCTCATCTGATCCTTACAGCAATCCTATTTACAGATAGGAATATGGGATACATAGAGCTTAAGTAATTTGCCTAAACTTGAATAGCTATTAAGTGGTAGAGCAGGGCCTCCAGAGTCTATGAGTTTTACTATCCTATGCTATGCTGCCCCTCATGGGTAAAAATTTGGGAGAAAGTGAATGTTAACTTTAACAATAGCTAGCATTTATTATAGTTAACATTTGTCAAATCTTTATTGTATTTTGGGACATGTACTACATACTTTACATGAAAAATGTTACTTAATCTTCATGACTATCATTTGTGGGAGGCACTATTTATTATTTCTCTTTTATAGATGTAGAACCTGAGGTTAGAGTGGTAAAATAATTTGCTTAAGCTATACAATCAATAATGGCAATGCTAGAATTTAAGTATAGATCTGTCTGATGCCAGAATTTATATATTAACTGTTTTCTACACTGATAAGCAAACAACAAAACCCAACTACATTTAGTCTTGTAGGTATTGAACTTGAAACCTAAAAATAAAAGTTCAGGTACTGAAAGGCAATTTTTAGAAATTTATGAGAGAGTAATATGAATGGACACACATCATCTGAGGACTTAGTATAAAGGCATTGTGGTGCAATGGACATCATACTGGACCATCTGGGAGACAGGGTACTGGGGTTGGAGTTCTAGACCTGTCACCAACTCATTATGTGACTTTGTGTAAGCTAATTCAGCTTCAGATTTGAAAACTTAGCCATAAAATTAATACACAAGTTTAGGTCATCTCAAAGGAACTTTCTGATTTAATAATGTTCATTGATTATTGCCACAAATATATTATAAAGAGATGTTAGATTATCTTAGAGTTTGGTTTTACCTGACTATCCAGTTGGACATTTTGCTCTCTGGGTCTTTTTTGGATTATTTTTCAACTAATGGGCTCCCTTTGCCGTGGGCAGACAGATTTCCTTCATGCCTAAGTTACCTCTCATCATCGCCCTGTCTCTCTGGTGCACTACCCTTCCTCTCAACATCTGGGCTTCTTTTCTACAGGCTCTTTGTGTAGGAGTACATTCTTCTGTAAACCACTACCCAGTCCTAAATCTTTTCTGAGTTCCTGGATTATTTGTTATCTGTACCTGTCACCACAGACCTAGTTACCTTGAATTCTTTATTATTGCTCATATTTGCATTTTCTATAGAATTTTAAACACTATAAGCTCAAACTTTTAAATTCACAGTTGACTTTAAACATAAAAATATGTCCCCCAATATGTGCTCATTATGTGACTTTGTGTGTCCATATTATCATTTTATTATGTCTTCTGTGATTTATTTCTCATATTTTAGTGTTCTCTTTTTCTTTGGATGAACATTTTTTTTTTATCCATAGGTTTTTTGAGGAAGGGGGATTTACATTTATTACCACCTTTTCTGGCATTTTCCTAATTTTGTTTTTGTTAGGCCAAAAGAATTTTCAACATATTTCTGAGAGCTAGAATTGTTCTCATATGATTTCTCTAAGTTTTCATTTTTATTATATCTATGTGTGATTCCATAATGCTATACATTTGTATATATATTGAATTATGTGAAGTGTTTGTGGTTAATATAATACTCTTCTATGTCTCTCTTATGCCTCCACAACTAGGCTGTAAGTTTTTTTGAGGGCAGGACCATATCTGGAGTGCCAGCTCCTGACCTGGTACCTTTATCTAGGAATGATCCTGTCAGTGACAATTCTGTAAAAAGTGCTGTGCCCAAACCTATAATTGTAAGCTGCTTTTTTTTGCCTGTCATTTTTTGTACCCAGCTCTTTTTCCTCTTTCAAAATGACATATGAATTTGTTTTTCCTAGCAAATATGCCTACCATAATAGAGATGGTTATTTGGATGGTTATATTTCCCTTTATTGTTTTAAATCCTGAGTTTGGACCATATGGGGAAGAAAACTGGGGACTTCAGTAGGTAGGCTCTCCATTTGGCAACAGCTGAAAAATAGTGCCTCGACTAGTCAAGAAGAGTGAAACTGAAAATGAAGCTTTGTTGGCCTGTATTGGGAAATTTAGACCAGATCCAACAGTTTGAGCATCATTTTTGACCACTGTGCCGGGAATCCTGTTTTGTTCCACTGTACAGAAAACCTTTAAGGGTTAAACTCCTATCATTCAATCCTTTGTGGAGAAATAACAGCACAAAACTAGGGGCTCAATCTGGAGGAGAAGCTGAAACTGATTCAAACAAGATTTCATTAACTAATTTGGGCAGCCTTTGGAGCTATTCTGAGCTATACAATTGCTCCTTTTCTCATCTCCACTGGCACTCTGAGAATCAGATCACCTGGGAAAAGCAGATTTAAAAAATTCCAGATGCTGTGTGCGATGCTCCAGCTGTGGGGAATCTCTCCCAGTCAGGCAATCTGCCTTTCTGCCGGAACCCTCTAAAACAGTGCTGCCCATTTGTCATGCTTCTCCAATTGCAGCCTTCTGGATAGCTTCTCTTTGCCTTGTCTGAGTCTTTCTTTCCAGTTTTTATCATCCCCCTTCATGAGCTAATGTAGTAACATCCCTTCATTGGCTATAAATCCATAGAAGAACCTGATATAAAATATGGTTTTGTGAAGGAAAATTGGAAAACATCTGTCTTTTTACCCATAAGATTCAGTGTTCACTTGTCTCATATGACGACGTGACTGTTCATGTGTGAAAAAGGAAAGATACAGGAAAAGGAAAGGCTAGCATGAGAGTGAGAAAGAAAGAATTCATACATGTGTTTTTGTAGCCAGCTGGACAAAAAAGTTGATCTCCAAAAAAGTTGATTAGAATCCTGGGTGAATGTTTAGAAAGGTCAGTCTCACTGACTTCAGTGAACTTCATGGGGCTACCAACAAAGTGATTGCTTCAGAATTGGTCCTGGCTATTGTCCTGATAATAAATTTTGTCTGAAGTTATTACACCTAGGTTATAGTGGCAGGGCTTGAAAGTTTATGGGCATCTTTTGATTTCCAGGTAGGCTTTCCTTGGGAAGTTGAACACTCTGGGAAGGTAAAGGGAAGAAGCAGAGATAGCAGATGAAACCTCATATCAATGAACCTGCTGTGTTTGTTGTGTCTTTCTGTAGTGACTATACCTTTTCTAATTTGTAGAATATTAAATGGATGAGTTTTGTAACCTTCCATTTTAGGTATGTTATAATTCATAATTGAGGTCAGGTAAGGTGCATGGGTCACTTGAGTTTTATTTTATTTGGTACTTGATTCCTTCGGAAATCTTTGTGGAAAATTACATAAATTTGCAGGAATTGAAATTTCTTTTTTTCAGATCATACATTAAAAAATTAAAGTAAAATTTATATGTTATAAAATGCAAAGATCGGCAGTATACAATTTGACTAGTGTTATTAAAAGTATACACCTATGTAACTACCACCTCAAACAAGATCTAGAATATTTCTGTCATCCAGAAAGTCTCCTATTGTCCCTAGCTAGTCAATCCTTATCACCGAAAGGCAACCACTGTACTGATTTCTATCCTCATAGATTAGTTTGCCTGTTCTTGAACTTTATATGTTTTTTTCTGTCTGGCTTTTTAAAAAATTATTTTTAATTATAGTTGACATACAGTATTATGTTAATTTCAGATGTACAACATAGTGATTCAACATTTATTTTTCTTACAAAGTGATCACCATAATAAGTCTACTAATCATCTGTCACAGTACATTGTTATAATGATATTATTGACTATATTCCCTACGCTGTACATTATGTTCCTATGACTTATTTTATAACTGGAAGTTCATAATTCTTAATCCCCTTCCCTTTTAGACCTATCCTCCCCTCTGGCAACCATCATTTGTTCTCTGGATCTATGAGTTTGTTTCTGTTTCATTTTGTTTATTTATTTTGTTTTTTAGATTCCATGTGTAAGAGAAGTTATATGGTGTTTGTCTTTCTCTGTCCAATTTATTTCACTCAACATAATATTTTCTGTGTCATCTATGTTGCTGTACATGGCAAGATTTCATTATTATTTATGGCTGTCTGGCTTTTTAAGCTTAACATAATGTTTCCAATACTCATCTGTGTTGTGTTTCAGTAGTTCATTTAAAATTTTTCTGAGTTGTTTTCCATTGTATGAGTAGCCCAGAATTTGTTTATGCTTTTTTCTGTTAATGAACTAACTCGTTTTCAGTTTTGTAGAGCAGAAAGTTTTAATTATAAATCCAGTTTATCAAAATTTTCTTTTATGGTTAATGCTCTCTGTGTCCTATATAAGAAATCTTTGTTTACCCCAAGGCCACAAAAATTTTCTTTCGTGTTTTCTTCTAGACATTTTATAGGTTTAGCTTTTACACTGAGGTCTGTGATCCATTTCACATTGATTAATTGTGTCAGGGAAAGATTAGTGTTCATTTTTCCATATGTTGATCTAGTTATTCCAGCAGCATTTGTTAAAAAACTCTATCCTTTACTCAATTATGCAGTTGAGGATTTGGACTATTGTTCTGTAACTTTCTTTTTTGTAATGTCTGTCTCATAGTGTTACTGAGGTTAAGCTGGCTTATAAAATAAGGTGGAAACATTTTTTTCTGTTTTCTGAGTTTACTCTCTGTATTTTCTTCTAGGAATTTTATATTTTTGAGTCTTACATTTAAGTCTTTAACCCATTTTGAGTTTATTCTTGTATATGGTGTAAAAAAGAGATCCAGTTTCATTTTTTTTGCATATATGTTTCCAGTTTTCCCAACACCATTTATTGAATAGACTGTCTTTACCCCATTATATATTCTTTACATTAAGGCTTCTGGGCCTGGAGTTTTTTTCGTAGGAAAATTTTATTATATATTTAGTTTCTTTACTACAACTAGGGCTATTTAGATTTTCCATTTCTTCTTGAGTATTTTTGTTATATTTTTTAGAGAAAATTTCCCATTGTATTTAAGATATCATTTATTGGCATACATTCCATTGTATATATGTACCACCTCTTCTTTATTCAATACCCTTGTCTGTTGATGGACACTTAGGTTACTTCCACATCTTGACTATTGTGAATAGTGCTGCAGTGAACATAGGAATGCATATATCTTTTCAAATTAGTGTTTTGGATTTCTTTGGATAAATACCCAGAAGTGGAATTGCTAGGTCACAGGGTTTTAATTTTGGAAGAAACTCCAAACTGTTTTTGACAATGTCTATACTATTTTGCAATCCCAACATTGCATGAGATTTCTTTTTTCTTCACATCCTTGCCAACACTTGTTTTTTTTTTTTTTTGATTTATTGATGATAGCTGTTGAAGATTAGTGATTTTGGGCATCTCTTCATATGCCTATTGGCCCTCTTATCTATATGTGCTCTTTGGAGAAATGCCTATTCCGGTCCTCTTCCCATTTTTTTTAAATTGGATTCTTTTTTGTTTGTTTGTTTGTTTGGTGTTGAGTTATACGAGTTCTTTATAAATTTTGAATATTAACCTCTTATCAGTTGTATCATTGGCAAATATCTTCTCCCATTTAGTAAGTCGTTTTTTCGTTTTGTTGATGGTTTCCTTCACTGTGCAAAAACTTTTTAATTTGATGTAGTATTCCAATTTGTCTATTTTTTCTTTTGTTTCTTCTACCTGAGGAGATAGATCAGAAAAATATTACTAAGAACTGTGTCAAAGAGTTTACTGCCTGTTTTCTTCTAGGAGTTTTATGGTTTTGAGTCTTAATGTAAGTCTTTAATCCATTTTGAGTTTATTCTTGTATATGATATAAGAAGGTTGTCCAGTGTCATTTTTCTTGCATGTATCTGTCCAGTTTTCCCAATAACATTTATTGAATAGACCATCTTTACCTAATTAGATATTTTTGCCTCATTTGTCACAGATTAAATGATGATATAGGTATGGGTTTATTTTTGGGCTCTCTATTCTGTCCCATTGATCTCTGTGTTTGTTTTTATGCCATGCTGTTTTGATTACTATAGCCTTATGGTATAGTTTGATATCTCTAACTTTGTTCTTCTTTCTCATGATTACCATGGCTATTCGGGATCTTTTAATGTTTCATATAAATTTTAGGATTATTTATTCTAGTTCAGTGAAAAATGCCATTGGTGTTTTACTAGGGATTGCACTGAATTCATAGATTACTTTGGATAGTATGAACATTTTAACAGTGTTAATTCTTCCTATGTATGAGCACAATATATGCTTCTATTTATTTTTATCTTCTTTAGTTTATTTCTTTAGTATCTTGTAAATTTCCAAGTATAGGACTTTTACCTCCTTGGTTAAATTTATTTCTAGGTATGTGTGTGTGTGTGTGTGTGTGTGTGTGTGTGTGTGTATCTATATATCTATATATATATATATATGCATATATGTATGCAGCCATTATAAATAGCAAACTATTTCTGAATATTAATTTTTTTATCTTGCTAGTCTACTGAATTCATTGATCAGTTCTAGTAATCATGGGAATGTGAAGTACAGCATAGGGAATATAGTCAGTAATATTGTAATAACTATGTGTAGTGCCAAGTGGATACTAGGCTAATTGGGGGGATCACTGTAAATTATATAACTCTGTAACTGCTATGCTGTATACCTGAAACTAATATAAAATAATACTGAAATTGAACTGTAATTTAACTGTAAATTGATCTGACATTTAACTGTAGTTGAAAAATAAAAAATAAAAAGTAATGAGCCTAACAAAAACTTAAAATAAAGTATATGTTATGATTAGAAAAAGTATGTTATTTAATTTGCAAGTACTAGAATATTTCCTAAATATGTCATTATTATTGATCTCTAATTCAATTAACTTGTTTTGTCAGAGTACACGCTGTGTGAGTTTTCAATCTTTTGGTTTTTAGATTTACAGTTGGTATTTTTCATCACCATTTTAGCTGTTATTTCTTCCTATCTTTTATTTGCCCAGTGTCCACCAGGACTTAATTATATATGTGTTAAATCATTTAATATTGTCATAAAGATTCACATGAACTTATTAAATGTTTTCATTAATTTATTTTCTCTCTTCTTCAAATTGGATCATTTTCCTTCATCTATCTTCAAGTTCACTGCCAGCTCTTCTACAATCTGCTCCTAAGTCCATTTAAGTGAATTTTTAATTACAGTTCCTGAATTTCTGTTTGGTTCTTATTGATTGATTGGTTGTAGTTCTTATTTTTTCACTGAGGTTCTTATCTGTTAGCACATTAATACTATATTTTCTTTTAATTCTCATCACATATTTATATTAGATGCTTTAACATCTGTTCAGTCTAACATCTGGAACATTTCTAATCTAGTTTCTATCGGCTGATTTTAAATTTTTTAAATCTATTTTTTGACTATGGATAACATTATTTGTCCTGTCTTTTTGACCTATGTTTTTCTACTTTCTTGTTTTCTTTTGGGTTAGTCAAATTTTTAATGTTTTATTTTAATTTTCTAATTACTTTCTAGGTATAACTTTGTGTTACATTTAAGTTGTTGCATTAAAGCTTACAGTATGGATCTTTATTAAATTCTACTTACATATTATGCCATTTCCAATGAAATGTAAAAGTTTTATAATACTATTCCATGTATACCTCTTATATATTTTATGTCTAAATATATTATAATCACCATAATACATTTACTTTTTATTAAACAGTTTTTTATTGTAAAAATCACATTATAAAATCTATCATCTTAATCATTTTTAAGTGTATATTTCATTAGTGTTAAGTATATACAGTTTCTTTTTTCAAAAAATTAATGGGACACAGAAAATATTATGTTAAAATTATATATTTACCTTTTCCAGTCTCCTTTATTATTCCTTGTATGATGAATTTCCATCTGATGTCATTTCTCCTCAGTCAGAGAACTTTTTTAGCATGAAGCATGGGTCTGTTGAAGACAGACTCTCTCAATTTTTGTCTATATGAAATATATTTAATTCTTTTAATTTTCAAAGGATATTTACCTAGCTATAGAATTCAGAGTTGATAGTTTTTAATTTTCTAATTAAAATTTTTTATTTATGTTTTTTAAAAAGTTTATTTTCATTAGTTTCAAGTATACAGTACATTGGTTAGCCATCTATATAGTCTGTAAACAAATTCCCAGTTGCTCCCTCCCTCCCCTGACCCTCCACATAGCCAATGTATTAATGTTACCTGCTTTCCCTATGCCATATTCCCCATCCCCGTGATCAAAATTGGCTACTAATTTGTGCTTCTTTAACCCTTCACCCCATTCTCTCAGCCCTACAAACCCCTCTGTCTGTTACCAGATTGTCCACTATATTTGTGAGTCTGTTTTTGATTAGTTTTTTTTTTATTTTTTAGATTCCACAAATGCGTGAAATCATATAGTGTTTATCTTTCTCTGTCTGATGTAAATACCTTCTTGATCCATCAAAGCAATATCTTTTTTCATCCTCTTCCTTTTAGTCTGTGTGTGTCTTTTATCTGAAGTGAGTCTCTTGTAGGCAGCATATGCAGGGGCTTTGTTTTCTTATCCTTTTAGCCACTCTATCTTTTGGTTGGAGCACATAATTCTTTTCTATTTAAGGTACTTATTGATAGGAATGTAGTTGTTATGATTCTTTATTCTTGTTTTTGATACATGTTTTTTTCTTAAAGAAGTCCCTCCAACATTTCTTGTAATACTGGCTTGGTGCTGATAAATTCCTTTAGCTTATTTTTGTCTGGGAAGCTCTTTATCTGTCTTTCAACTCTAAACGATAGCTTTGCTGGATAAAGTATTCTTGGTTGTAGATCCTGGGTCTTCATCATGTTGAATATTTTGTGCCAGGCCCTTCTGTCCTTCATAGTTTCTTTTGGGAAATCAGTGTCTAGTCTTATGGATATTCCCTTATAAGTAATTATTTGTTTTTCTCTTGCTGCTTTTAATATTCTTTGTTTGTAGTTAACCTTTGATATTTTCATTTTGCTATGTCTGGGTGTGGACCTCTTTGGATCTCTGATTTTTGGAATCCTCTGAGCTTCCTGGGGTTTTATGTTCATTCCTTTACCAGGTTAGAGAAGTTTTCCATCATTATTTCTTCAAACAGCTGTTCAACATTTTGATTGATTTTCTTATGTTACGCTGACCAGACAAATATTTGGGGCCTCAGTAGTGTCCCATATCCTCCTTAAATTATTTTTATAGCCAAATTAGGAACATTTTGTCACCACAGGTTGTTGAGTATCCTATATCACCAGATTTTAAAACAGGATTACTCTAAAGCGTATGTGCATTTCCCCTTCCTGTTTGGTTATAGTAGAATGGGGAAAGATACTTTTCCTGGTGAGCTGCTTTGTGAAACCTCACATACCTAGCAGGAGTGACGGCACTTGATTAAGGTATATTTGTTATTTTTACAACCATGTCTATTTTCCTGTCCTTTCTTCTGCTTTTCTTAGGTACTCAGTTCTGGTGATCTCAGAATCATAGCTCTCTTGGTAGGGAATTTTGGAGATATAGTGTCACTATGAGTTAAATAAGAAAATGCTTTTTGGAAAATCTGAAAAATTCAATTATCATGTATATTATTGTTTCTTTGTCAAATTGTTATTAAGTTCTAAACATCTAGCCTACATATGGAACCTGCGTTTAAGTTGGAGTGGTTCATTGTCAACAAATTTAGACTCAACAAATGGTTAAATGCTGGTAAAAAGTAGACACTATGCTAGGGGCTTTTACATATGTTATCTGGCATAATCATCATAAAAACCTGTATATGTTTTTTGGGGGAGAGGGTATTATTCATCCTTATTTTATTTATAAAGAAGAATTGGGAAACAATTAGGATTTAAAATGAACATTCTATCTTCAAGTTTCTGATCCAGCATGTATGGAGCTTGAACATCTCTACTCAGATCTAACAAGAAATAAAAAACCGAACAAACTAAAAAATCAGTTTTTCTTACATCTTTCAGAGAAGCGAGGTCACAGGGCAAACTGTCACCCATATGCCTTATTCCTTATGTATCATTTGACTAAATAAATCTGATATCCAAAAAATGAATAACAATATGAAAGCTGCTCTCTTAGAAAACACTTAAAGCAAACCTTTTAACAAATACCAGGAGAACAATAAACTACTTAATTGGCCTATTAACCATTAAAATTACAGTGATTCTAGGAATATATATCTCAAAGTCCATTAATGGTTCTGTCCCTGAACAAGACACAGAGCTCTGACTCTTAGAAATGGCTTGCTAGCCTCTCAGTGCAATAAAAGCTCTAATCACCTTCTGTTTTCCATCTTACTTTAAATCCTACTTCACAGATTGTAAGGTCAGTTTAAAATCACCTCAAATCAGACACTGCAAGTGCTTTTTATGAATCTTCAAAGCACAGTTCTTTTAAAAATACTATTATTCAAGTTTTAAAAAATGCACACCTTGAGTGATCTTGAAGTGTTTGGCAAAAACCATGTTTTTAGACAAAACTGAAATAATCATTGATAAGAAAGAGCTTATTTTATATATCATTTGGCAGAAAGTTAAATAGTTACCTATATTCCAGCACTGGTTGGTATCCCGATCTTTCCAAATAGTCAATCTGTAAAGACATTTTAGAAGCCTAGGACTTGCTCTGTTCTTTTCTTCAAAAATGATAGATTTTTCTTGAATTTTTATAAATGGAGGCACAACTGCAGGTAGCTGCAAAGGAGGAGCTGTCTTACCATGTACAGGGAATGAGAAAACACTTTCTAGAGAGTTCTGGAAAGTTTCTAAGGTCTTGAAATTTGTGAAGAAAATGAAAGTTTTATTTGTTTATTTGTTTTGAAATGGAGAGTCTTTATCATGATAATCAGCTGCATGTGTTTGAAAGTAGCCCTTCCTAACATGCTGCTGAATGTATTAGCTTAATTTCTCACAGAAATGTGTCATCAAATAAGAAATGTATAATATTACCATTTGAAAATAAATAAGCAATTGGCATTTCTTTCAGGAGAATCATTTCCATAAAATGCCAAATTTTATGAACAAATATTAAGCATTTTCAAACCAGTTGTTTCAAATATTTGAAGAAAATTTGTTACTATTAAATCTTGGCTAGATGACCAATGATAGGAAGTTACATAGTTTTAACATTTTTGTTTTGGATCATCAGGGATTAAGCACAAAGGAATAATTTCTGTAAATTAGAAATAGGGCAAAGGCAAAGAGTTCTCAAAGAGCTTGGTATTCTGAAAGGCTCTCATCAGAAATAGTATGGAGTACATAGAATGCTACCAACAAAGGTGTGAGGAACATTACCTCCAAATGCCAACTGTATGATTCTGCCTTACTTATGACTAGATTAGTTACCAAGTTAATTCTAGTCAACTAGCCTTCTAGGAATGAGTGAAAATATTTAAAGGAAGAGCCAAATAGCCCAGGAATTAGAGTTTCCAGCTTTTTCCTTACAGTTGCATCATATTCTGATGGTTGGGTAGAGGCCCTAGCTAGTGGACTCTTGGAATTATATGGAAATTAACTTATACCTTTTACATTCCAATGTAAGGAAGTATAGCAACATGTTATATTAGAGGCAAGCAAAGTACCATATACAGAGTTGAAAATGCTGGTTATAAAGATACTCCATGAACTTAGGGTAAGGCTAGATGATCTTAGTGAGAACTTCAGCAAAGAGATAGGAAACAAAAATGGAGATAGGAAACATAAAAAAGAACCAGTCAGAAATTAAGAATACAATAATTGAAGTGAAGAATAGATGACATGGACTCTATAGCAAATTAGATGAAACAGAGGGTTGAATCAGTAATTTAGAAGAGAAGGTAGTGAAAAGCACATAAATGGAACAGTAAAAATAAAAAATAAAAAAATGAATATAGTTTAAGGGACTTCTGGAACAACACTGAGCATAACAGCATTCACCTCATAGGAGTATCAGAAGAAGAGAGGAAGGAATTGAAAATCTATTTGAAGAAATAGTGACTGAAAACTTCCCTAACTTGGCAAAGGAAATAGACATACAAGCCCAGGAAGTGCAGAGTCTCACACAAGATGAACCCAAAGAGGCCCACATCAAGGCACATTATAATTAAATGTAAAAGGTTAAAGACAAAGAATCTTAAAAACAAGAGAAAAGCACTCAGTTACCTACTAGGAAGCTCTCTCATAAGACTGTCATTTGATTTCTCGACATAAACTTTGCAGATCAGAAGGGATTGGCACGAAGTATTCAAAGTGATGAAAAGTAAGGACCTACAGCCAAGATTACTTTCTTAGCAAGGCTATCATTTAAAATCAAAAGAGAGATAAAGAGTTTCTCAGACAAGAAAAAAACTGAAGAAGTTTATCACTAGCAAACTAGTATTACAAGAAATGTTAAAGGGACTTCCTTAAGAAGAAGGAAAAAAATAAAAAATATAAATAAAAAATATTGCAACAAAATATTCTCACTAACAAAGGCAAACACGTTATAAAAGCAGTGGATCAGCCAACACTAAAGCTGGTACAAAGATTTTTTAAAAGGCAAAAGCAGGAAGATCATGTATAATTACAATAACAAATTAAAGATATGCACAAACATACAGACAAAAAAGTAAAAAATGACAAAAACAAATTTGAAGAGGGGAAGTAAAAATGGTAGTAATTCTAGAAAGTGTTCAAACTGAAATGACCATAAACTTAAAGTATGGTATACTTTGTATATCATGATCCAGTTTTTACAAAGAATACATGTGAAGGTACATGTGTACATATATGCATGTATATAATCTATAATATACCTGTTTAATCATAAAAATTTTTTAGAGGATACAGATTTTATAGTAGCAGCAGTTAGATCTAGTATGTGGGTGTTAGGGGTGGGGGGCTGACATTTATACTTGGAAATCATTTTTGAAGACTAATTAAGGCTAAGTAAACATTCTCAAGACATAATTAAAGTATAAAAAGTACATCTCTGACTAGTTATTTTAGTTTAGCCAGGTCAGAAATAAGACAGTTGGATTAAAAAATCAACTTTATTTCTTTTCTTTTCTTCCTTCTACTCTTAGCACTAACCCTCTTTTGCTATTGCTTGAGTCCAAGACTCCCAGAGACCATTTCCTTTGAACTGGCTCCTTTTCTCTATGCTATTGCTCCTAACTTGGACCTTTTATAACTCATTGCAATATGATGATCTTGCTGAAGCTATAGTCTACTTGGAAAGGCCATATAGTCTCACAGTCCAGAATACCTGCAGATTCAGAGTGGAAATGGCAAATATATATAAAAATAAATATATACAAATGTAAAATGTCCATTATTTATATAGATTTTACATGTACTTTCTTGCTTGATTTTTCCATTAGTCCTGTGAATTGGGAAAGGCAGGTACTCCCATTTTAACTGAGGCTTGATATGGTTGGTGTCATAGTTGAGATAGGCAAGTAAAGGAATGAAACATAGACCTAGATATTTACTCTTTTAGAATGAGAGCATGATAGATAGGAGGTGAGATAACTCTGCAGAGTGGGTAGAGCACTGGCTGGAAATCAGAAGCCTGTAGCTTTGAACATTTCATTTTACTACTTGAGACCTCTGCTTTACACTATTTTAAAAGATTAGTCAAATTGACAAACTAAAATGCCTTTAAAGATTAGATACAAATTTAAATGAATGGAGCACAGAGTATAGGATTATAAAGGAGTGGAAACTTGTGAAATATCTCATATACTCTTTCCAAAGATTTTTAAAGTAAAAAAAAAAATTAAGGCTGTTAACACCAATTAAAGCAAGTCTGTTGGCCCATGGGCTAACAGTTTGCAACTCCTAGATTAGATGATTTCTTTTCAAGTCTAACATCTTCTTATTCTTTGTAACATAGAAAAGTGATTGAAAAAACGAGTGGAATAGGTGACAGGATATTGAATTTATTATATGATTTTATTTTAAAAAACTTTATTTGGGAACATTTTAGAGATTAATAATATATAAGAGCTGTAAAGAGTATGGAGGAGTCTTGAGTTTCTCATCTAGTTTCTCCCATTAGCTACATCTTGCATAACTCACAGTACAATATCAAAACCTGGAAATTGCTGTTGGTGTAAAGTATGTGTATATTTCTGTGTCATTTTATTACATGGGTAGATTTGTGTAACTGCTATCACAGTCAAGGTACATAACTATACTGTCACTGCAAACATCTCCTAATGTTACCCCTGTCTAAACACACAAACTCTTTTGCTCATCCTCTGTGGGTGTACCACAATTTCACCTATTATAGAACATTTTGATCATTTCCAGTTTTTGGCTATTACAACTAATGTATGAACAATTATGTACAGAATTTTGTGTGGATATAATTTTCATTCTGGGATATATGCCTAAGAGTGTGATTGCTGGGTGGTATGTTGAGTATATATTTAATTTTTAAAGAAACTGACAAACTATTTTTCAGATAGTATTGCCACTATTTTTATCTTAAAGTATGTAGTGAGGGCATCATGGTTTTTATTTACATTATTCTAATGGCTAGTGATGTCAAACATCTTTTCATGTGTTTGTTTGCCATCCATATATTCTTCATGTCTTTTGTTTATTTTCTAATTGGAGTGTTTCTTTACTGTTGAGTTTCTTCAGAATTATGAATATGTCCCCTTATATGGCAAAGGGGAATTTAGGTTGTAGATGGAATTAAGGTTTCTAGTCAGTTGACCTTAAGGTAGGGAAATTACTGTGGGTGGACCCAATGTAATCACAGGGATTCTTAAAAATGAAAGACAAAGTGGAAGAGTAAGAGAGATTAGATGTGATGTTTAAAGGACTTGATCTATTGTTGTTTGCTTTGGAGATGGAGGAAGGGGTCATGAGTTAAGGAATGTGAGTGGCCTTCAGAAGCTGGAAAAGGCAAGGAAATGGATTCTCTACTAGAGCTTGCAGAATCTTAATTTTAGCCCATTAGTGAGACCCATTTCATACTCCTTACTGCCAGTAATATAATACATTTGTATTATTTAATTTGTGTTACTTCATTACAGCCCCAGTAGAAACTGGTTATGTGTCAGGATAATTCTTCTACATTAATAAGTGTTTATTTACTATAGGATTAAAAAAAATTAAAAAAACAAAGACATAAATAAATGTTAAAATTGATAAACATGAATTTGAAAGGGATAAGGAGAGGGAGTATGTGGGGAGCCTGAGGTACTTCAGTGGAATCCTTAAGGTTCTGTGGTATTCACTTTGAAGATTATTAATTTTTAATGCCTGAATAGTGGTGTGTTTTTCTGCTTTAGTAGAGCCATAATTTTTTGTGCTGGTATGTTTTTTTCTCTTTACCTTTTTTCTCAAGTAGTGGGTTGATAGAAGGGGCACCTCATGATCTCAAGTAGTAATGGAACAGGTTGAAGACATTGTCTAAACATTGCTCTATGTGCAAAATATGTGTCTGCTGAATCTAGATACAACAGCTGTTTCTCACTTTCTTATGATGTGCTTCAAACATTCAGCAGTATCTGTGAAAAACACCTTTAAAATGTCTTATTTATGATGTGGCAAGTGGAGATTAAGATTATTGTGCTTATACTTGAGCCAGATATATGTGGTGTGATTGATACAGACGTTCAAGCTAAGTCTAAAAGCGTAGGCTGATTTGTGCATATTTTGTGAATGTTGTGATTGCTCTCATACTTAATAAGGTAGTGGAAATCCCAGGGAAGAAAATCACTGACTAATAGCTTGCCAGATTTGAGCTTTTGGCATTCTCTACATCAGTTTAAAAAGTGGTGAGCCTACCTTTTTTCATTGCCAATATGTAACATTTACCTTAGAGATGGACCTACTGATGTAACTACAAACTGCTTATTATTGTATTTGAAGACTTTCACAGCCTTCCCTTATAAATAATAGTACCTTATAAATAATCCAAATATGTCAAAACTGGTTGTTTTCTGGTTCCCACAACTAGTTGTACCTTTTCCTTTCTATGCCTCCCTCTACTTAGAATTTTTTCCTATCCTTCTTCCATCCTAGCCTACAGAAGGTTAAAGAATTTTTAAAATCTCAAATTCCATCTCCTTACATGAAGCATCCTCTTATTATTTCTGAATTGGAAGGAATCTGTCATTAAGAAGTTAATTTACCATGCTATGTATTATGGATATTTAAGTATTTATAAAATTGAGATAGGAACTTTCTGAATTATTTTTTTTTCATTTCTTTAGGACTTAGTAAACATTTTAGGTTTTCAGGAGATATTGCATAGGGTTATATGAAATAACTATTAGAGTAGAAAAACTAGGACAATTGACATGGGCCCACACAGAAAATTCTCCACATTTGAAAACCAGTTTTTGGTGACTTACAGTGTTTAATGTGTGCCTTTTTTTTTATTAATGTATTTTTTTCTTGAAACACTGGTTTCATGTATTTGATATGGAAATTTCAAAGAACTAGAATATTTAATAACAAGTAATTATTAGTCATCTTGGTAGTATTACTTCAGAACAAAGAAGGAGAAAATTTGACTATACCATTTCTTAGCTCATCTCGTAATTGAAGAATACCCAAGAAATTATTGTTTTTTTTTTTAAGCCTTGAGAGGAAAGGAGGATAAAGGATGAAAGTTTTTCCAATGTTCTTGTCCTATTATGGGAAAATTGTTTCTTGTTGAACACATTCTTATTTCTTCTTCCAGCTACTCAAATTAACCATAGCTAAATTTCAAGTGAAATCAGATAGGTCTTTTACACATTACTCTCATGTCACCACTTCTATTTTTTTCAAGGGGAAAGGATCAAGGGTCAGCCTCAACTGTATTTATTTAACAAATATTAAGTCAACATAAACATTTATCAAGCACCTAGAACAGTGTCTAGCCCATATATCAGTGATGAAGACAAAGTCCCTGTTCTCAAGGAGCAGTCATTGTGGTAGGTTGTTTTTCAGATCATTAATTCATCATTTTCTCATTGAAAGTTCATGTTTTCTTATTTTCCTATTCTTCCCAAACCTTTGCTGACTTCAGCACCATATTGGACTTACTTCTACCTTCCTTTGTGACTTCACCTTATTTTTGTTGTTATATTGCACTTTGGAAACCCATGTTATCTGAATGTTCAACACTCTGGCCTCAATTCAATTTCATTCTTGATCTTTACCTACATATTAGTGATCTTCATGGTCAGAAACTGGAGCTTGCTATCAGAAGACATTGGGGACTTACATTTCTGGCCAAGAAAGAGCAATAGGCACTGGACTTACCTTTCCACTGGAAACATCTACAATAGGGGGTAAAATATATGAAATAAAAGTTTTGAAGACAGTACATCAGGAAACTTAGGGCAGTGATCTCTGAGAAAGGAAAACAAATGAGTTATACCAGCTTAATGCTTGCAGAGTTTTCAGACTTTAGTGAAAGGAGCTGGAAACCAAGGCTGAGCCCACTGGTTTCCTTGAAGTGAGGAGATTGAACTGAGCATCCAGGAAGGCCAAGGTGGCTAGAGTTTCCATCTATACACAGAGAGGACTTCAGAGATATTCAGAGGGCCCCACTGAGTTTTCAGTTGACTACTGACCAACACATTTTTGTAGTGACTAGTGAAGGTCTACTGAAAAGAAGCAGAAGGAACAATCTGTAGGGTTTATGCAGCTCTGGGAATAGTTCATATTCTTATCAGCCATAGTAAAAAACCCTTATAATTAATGTGAAATTGGGTAAATTACTCAGAAGGGTATTTCCTCATTGGTGGGGTAAAATCACTATTAGGTCAAAGATTTGGTCCTGCTTAGCAAAACTAAAATCAGGCATCAAAAGAATCAAACTGGTTCCAAGAATGACAAGTCTGGGAGAGTGACTGAGTTATTAATGTGCTCTAAGACTCATCTCTGAACTGAGCATGCATAAAGCTGACCCTAAAAACTATATGAAAAACTTTGAGAACCAAACTAAGAGTTAAACCACTGATCCAGTATCAAATTAACCACTGGAGGGCACAAGGTAGAATATGTTAAAATAAAACTGTAAAGTCTTTGAAAACAGGAATTTCATTGAAGCCATAACCCGAGGAGGACTGATATGAACTTGTGGCCTGAACTTATTTGGGTTGATTGCCTACTAAAACAAAAATACCAACATTCTCTATAGGATTCAACAAGACCCAGAGTCTTATATTATTCAAAATGTCCAGGATATATTCAAAATTATGTGACACACAAATAACCAAGAAAATCTCAACTTGCTGTGGAAAAAATAATTAATAGATGCTAATGACAGTATGACACAGGTATTAGAATTATCTGACAAAGACTCTATAGTGGTTATTATAATAATCCTTCAACAAGTAAAGATGGATGCTTTTAAAATGAATAGAAATATAGACTGTCTCAATAAAGAAACAAAATATAAAGCAGAAGCAAATGGAAATTTTAGAACTAAAAAAATATGATTACAAGTAAAAAACTCACTGCAGAGTCTTAACAGAGTATAAATGACAGAAGAAATATTCAGTGAATGTGAAGAAAGATCAAGAAAAGCTATTCAGTCTGAACAAAAGAGAGAAAAACTGAAAAATAATTTACCAGATGCTCCAGGATCTAAGGGTCAAAATTAAAATGTCTTAACATTTATGTCATCTAATTCTCAGAGGCAGAGGAAGAAAACTGCAGTGTTAAAAAAAAAATGCCTGAACTTACCAAATTTAATTAAAGACATATCTCTGTAGATTCAAGAAGCTTAGAGAATTCCAAACAGTATAAACCCAAAGAAATCTACACCAGATACATCATAATCAATGAACTGAAAACTTAAAGCAAAGAAAAAGCTTGAAAGCAGCCAGAGAAAGATGATGGATTATTTATAGGAGAACTACAATTCAAGTAATTGCAGATTTCTTTTCAGAACCCATGGTGGCCAGAAAAAAGGGGAACAACATTTTTAAAGTGCTGAAAGAAAAGAACTATGAACTGGAAATTCTGTATAGATGAAAATAACCTTTATAAAGAAGGTGAAATAAAGGCATTCTCAGACTAATGAAAATAATTCATTTCTGGGATACCTCTTCTAAAAGAATTGCTAAAGTAAAATTTTCAGATAGAAGGGAAATGGTTCCAGAAAGAAACTTGGAAGATCAGATGTGAAGGAAGAACAATAGATATGGTAAATTTTATGTTATAAATAAAAAGGTATAAGGATGGCAAAAGTTATAATGTGGAAACAATAACAAAAAGAAAATTGGAGAGGTTACATTAATAGCAAACAAAGTAGACTTCAGATTAAAGAAAATTACCATGGACAAAGAAGGATATTACATAATGATACAAGGGTCAATTCTCCAACAAAACATAACAACCCTAAATTTATATTACCTAATATCAGAGCTTCAATATACATGGAGCAAAAAGTTACTAGGATAAGTTAATTATTTAGATAAATTACATTTAAAATGATTTTATTTATTTAAATTGTACAAAATGTATACTAATTGACAGCAATAGAAAGCAGATTAGTGGTTGCCTGGGTACAAGAAGGTGGAATTACCAAGGGGCACAAGGAAACATTTACAGGTGAAGGATATGTTCATTATCTTGAGTGTGCTGACAGTTTCTTGTGTATATACATATTTTAAAATTTATTAAGTTATATTCTTTATATGTTTATTATATATTGATTAAGCCTCAGTAAAGCTGTACAGAAAGGTAAAAGAGATAGACCAGAACACATGTAGTCTTCCACATTTGTCTTAGTTCATATGCTCGATACTTTTCCCTATACCTACTTTTCTTCCCCATCAAATATGCTGTTTACCTTTTTTGTATCCCTGGCATCTTGACCAGTAGAAAATCCTTTTATCTATCTATCTATCTATCTATCTATCTATCTATCTATCTATCTATCTATCATCATCATCTATCATTTATCTATCATCTATATATCTATCTATCTATCTATCTATCATCTATCTATCATCTATCTATTTTGGTTTTGGATAGCATCTTTCTAACCCTACATCAAGGAAAATCAAGGGAATGAGGGAAGTTCTGGAATATCTGATTTTACCATTTCAGCTGAGAAAAGAGAACCTAATTTAAAGAGCGGGGGTGTGGGAAGGACAGATTTAAAAAAAAATGTTCTTTTTCAGATCTTGAATCTTTAAATCACAAAAGTACCAGTTATTTACAAACTTGGTCTACTAGAAGGAAGCAAAAAATAAAAAATAAAAATAAAATACCCCTCCACACACAAAAAACCCCCAAAACAAGCCTGCAAAAAGGTACTCAGTATCTTTATTCATTAGGAAATGCATATAAAAACCCCAGTGAAATATTACTTCACACTTGCTATGATGGTCATAATGATAACAAGTTTTAAAATGAAAAATAATAAGCATTGGCAAGGATGTGGAGAAATTGGAATCCTCATACGATTCTGGTAAATTGTATGCTTATGGTCTGAATGTGTGATGTGATATCACAATTGTGATCTGTGGTTTGTTTGGGTTGATATCGTGTATGATTGTATTTATGTTCATTAAATGATTATAGAAGGGCTTTGTAAGTAAGTGCTGCCTTAAGGACACTATAAGTTTGGGGGTAATGTAAAACGGAGGGCTCAATCAAGTGTTAGAATGCCAAAAGAGTTGGAGAAAGAAAAAGTCTTCACTTCAGAAGGTTATAATTAATTGGAAGAGTAACTTGTATAGTTGTAGAATATCATAACTAACACCTATATGAATATTCTGAAATTTGAGAAGCATTTAATCATATATAGTCTCATTGATTCTTATAACATCTCAGTGATGTAAGTGGCATTATTCTGAGGTCATGAAGGGCTAAACTACTCACATTTCAGTGTACTTGATGCTGACCTAATGAATATTTTGCTGGGTTAAAGATCATTTAATATTAGCAACATCAACAAGAGATGATTTTTTTTTTCTTCTTGGAGTTCTTCCATTCTTTTTTGAAGTTCCTCCCAAGTCTCCTGGAGATTTTGCAATTCAAGGCAAACAATTGTTCCCACCCCCAAAAAGTTCTGGAATGAAGAAGCATTTGGAAAGTAAATATTGGTTTGAAGACTGCTAATATTGCAGGGAGAAAAATAATACTGAACTGGACAACTGGGAACTGAGGGAGTGAGCCCTTCAGGGTAGGATGTGTAGAGTTATTGAACAGGCCATTGTGGTTGTGTACTATGTCAGTTATAGAGATTTATAGAGAAGAAAAGGATTCTGGAAAATGTGAACTTGTTGATATAGACGATTTATTAGTGATCATCACTCTATAAACCTTGGATATGTTATTCTAAGTTGATGTTTTCTCATTAATAAAATGGAGATACTAATAGTGTCTGCCTCAAAGGGTTTCTTTCTCTTAAGGATGAAAAAAGTTCTTTCATGTAAATCAGATAATACCATACCTGATACAGAATAAGTAATTGATATATATTAGCTATTAATATTAATAAATTATCATGGATGAATGCAAAGATTATATATTGTAGTAGTAACAAATCTGCTAGAGAACACTTGGAAGTAGGGGAAGACAGTCACAGAGAAAACCTTTAGGTAGACAGAAAGGACTTGGATGAAAGAGAGACTCACCAAGGGAAATTTCCTCTGATCAACATTAGGACCGCCAGCAAAGCACCCTGATCTGAACTAAAGGACAGATCTTGGAAGAATAAGAGAGAAAAGATAAGTAATCATGAAAGCAGTGAGGTTTAGTATTCTCTGGACTTGGAGGGTGGGAGTAGAAGCAAGGGTAGAATTAGGAAAGGAAGTGACAGCCTGTAAAAGTCTTATCAGTGCATTCATCTTTGTTAGGCTAATTTAGGTAGTAAGATTCTTTAAAATTATTTAGCATAGACCATTAGACACTGTAATTACTAAAATCAAAATTTAATTAAGCAGACATTATTGAGCACCTCTTATATGTAAGGCAATGTCTCATGTAACTTTGTTAATCTTGATATGTTCAGTATAAGACAGAGCCCATGTTCTTCAGGAGCTTACTCACATGTGCAAATGGGTGTGAGGATACAGAGAGAATTGACAGGGAAAGAATATGTTCTCCTGGTAGCATGGTCTAAAGAAGCAAAATACCTGAGTTGTTGGTAGTAGAAAGCAATTGGGAAAAAGTGCTAAGGAACTTGTTTTGGGAGACTTCTCAATTTGTTTATTTGTATGCTTTCCCTGCTGAATATGGCTACACTTTGAGCACTGTATTGGTTTGCTATCATTATGTAACACATGACCCCAAAATTTAGTGTCTTTAAACAATAACTGATTAACTGATTAACTGATTAACTGATCTAGACTGGGTTTGGCTTAGGCATTTCTGCTCTTTTGACCACTGAGCTAACTAACTTGGGCATATTCTTATGGTGATGGTAGAATGCAATAGAGCAGATGAAAACATTCAAGCCCTCTCAAGGCCTAGATTCAGAAATAAACTACTATCTTTTACCTTCATTCTGTTGGCCACAGAAAGCCATATGGCCAATCAAACCTAGGGTCAAGACATAGGGAAGTACACTTGACTCATGTGGGTATAGGAGAGTGTGTGAAAATTTCTGAATAATTATCTAATCTATGAATCATAATCCTGGGGAACACTAGCAAAGGCTCTTCAAAAGCCAAGTAGAATGATTTTGACTATGTAAATCATGCCCCAGGCTAAAACTGGAACTTTGAATAGAATAGCAAATTAAAATTTGCAAAGAATTTTCACATATGTTATTTCAGAACTGCTTATAATTATAAGCAGAGATTATTATCCCTAATTAGTGGTGAGAGACATGAAATATAAATCTTAGGTTAACAACCTTTAGGGATGAATAGACAGGAATAGTTTCCCCCTGATTTAACACGGAAGAAATTCTGAAACATAGATATATACTCAGGAGCCATGTTGGGTCCTTGGTGCAGCTAGTAGTCCTTTGTCTTCTGGTCAAGGACAGGGAGATTAGAAGAATGGCTTCTATATATTATCTTTGCTGTGTCTACAGTCTGGACTCTAGACTCAGAGACCATGGTTTTTTTTCTTTGACATAAGATGAGTGGGAAACTGATTATTTTGGCTGCTTCTACAATTTCTTCTCATTCTCAAAGCCTAGAAGATTGGAACTGATTACTACTTTGCCTTTGAACATAACTAGATTTGAAAGCATTTGTCAACTAGTATTTAACAGTGGTTAGGAAATGCCTCATTTGATAGAGCTTCTAGTTTCACTTGTGATTTAGTTTGGGTATGTAGCAGTTACTATTAGTTTCCTACCAAACAGCTATTCCTGCCCTTCTTTCTTTCTAAAAGGCCCTCACTTTTGTTCAGAAACAGACAGCTATATGCGTCAGGGGAAGTTGATTACTTCCCAACCGTAGGTAGATGGATCTTTATTTTTTTAAGTCATTCATGGTAATTCTAATCTTATTGGTTTAGGAATAGCCAGTGAAGTAAAATTGGAAGTCTACTGGGAGGCTTCTGGGAAAGGTTTCTTCACTTTTAAAAGAAATGCACTGAGAAAAACAATTGTTTGAGGAGGTGAAGCCTGTAGCTGCTGCAACCATCTTGCTATTACTAAGGAACATGTGTGAGGAGAAGCGCCAATACTCTAAGAACATCAGAGCAGAAATTAGAAAGGATTTACATCATTAAAGCTATCACTGAGCCACTGAATTAATCAATCTAAAAACCACCTTACTTCAAGACTCCTCTTTTTAAGTAAGATATTTATGTATTGTTACATTGCTTTTAATTGTTTGTTGCTAAAAGTGCCCCCAATTAATTGAGAGTAGGACCCTGTAGTGAGCTAGTCTACCTCTTGCCCTGCCTTTACCCTCAAGGATGCAGTAAATGTGGTGATCAGGAACATGGGCTTTGAATGTACCAGATCTATATTTAAATCTTTCTATTAGCTGAGTAACCTTGATAACTTATTTAACCCCTGATTGAGGTTCTCACCTATGAAATAGGAATAATAATATTAGCTGTTTTTACAGGATTATTAGGATAAAGTAAGATAATGTATTCATAACCTTAACACAGTATCTATCATAAGCTAAGTGCTCAATAAATTATTATTATTTGTTAATGTTTGCAAATGCATATTGATAACCACTGTCCACACCATTTGTATATTCAGCAAATATTGATTAGGTACATAGTTTGTAGGTTGAATGTTGAGAACAGCTTGCTTCTCTCCTGTAGAGATAGAAATCTCAGCTGTAAGAGGAATTATAATTATGGAAAATGGACTACCTGATCCTGCTACTCTGATTTTTGAGAACTGTTTCAGAGAGTCCTGACATCACTCTTAGCCAAGAAGCATCCTCCTGTGCCATAGTTGGTTGTTCTACTTTTGCCAAGTCATGTCCATGGCCTCTTTTTCTGACTCTTTAAACTTAGCTGAGTCACCATTTTCAGTTAATATTTAAAACAGAAACTGGTGATTATTCTAGAAAGTCACTTAGAATACCTCCCTTTACCTACCCCAAGAATAACTCTTTTTCTTTAGGGATAGGTTATTCCTGCCCCCTGCCCACCACCCTGGAAAAGCCAGGAAAGCACTGCTGTCTTCTACTTTCACTAGGAGAGTCTTGTGTGTTATTCATAAAAACTTAGGAGATTGTCATCATGGTGTCACTTCTATGTGCCCTTCAGCCCCAAAACATAAATATACACCCACCCTGCCCTTCCCCCAGGTGTGCCTGAGCAAAGAGCAAAACATTTTACAGTTATGGTAGGAAGTAAAAAAACTTGGAAGGCTCTGTTCTAGGGAAGCTACTGTGAGACTACCTTAGAAATAGAGTGTCAGATCATCTTTCAGTCTAGGGAAGGCACATGGAAATGCACTAGGATGTGGAGTATAGGGGAACTGGGCTGGGAGCCAAGAGACTAGTATTGTGTAACAGACTTGCTATGGGACCTTAGGAAGTCACTTTATCTTTCAATGTCTATTTATTCATCTCTGGTTAGTAACTATACATTTATTGAACAGTCATTTATTTAATCATTATAAATATTTAATTTATGAATTATACATTCACTTGAATATTTAGTTAATGTTTTATTTTTTTAAGTAAGTGCCTCCAAGAGATCAGGAACCGTGTCTGGTTCTACTGGTTATTGTAACTGTTAGCACAATTCTTGACTTAGAATAAGTGCTCAAAAACAATTATGACTGAAGAAATGAACCTATAATATGAATATGAATAAGCTCTGGGAGAGGATCCCTAAGGTCTCTTCTTTTTCTATAAATAAAGGGAAACTCTTTCCTCATGTCCCCCTTAGTGTAAAACTGAATAGTGCTTCTTTGAGAAGAAATACAAATGCCATTGTATTTGAGGGGGGAAACCATGTTAGTCTCTGAAGCATCAACATAATGGAGGCATTAGAAAGAGCTTTCGAGGAAAATTGGGCTATTTTTACTTGACAAAGGTGGATTTAGCAAAACTTGAAAGTATATGCATGCATATACTTATCTTAAAGGGCAAGGTAGGATCATATAAAGGTAAAACCATTACCTTGGACTATTTAATCTCAGTCAGGAATAAGAGAAAGTCAAATTCTTAGTGTTGGAATAAATTTGAGAGCTTCCATAAAAATTATTGTGAAACCGAAGGATTCTGTAGGAGAAATTGCCTCCTGTATGTGAGATGCCTCTGATAGGGAGGGCATCTTGAAGTAATATGCAACTCTTGATGACACCTCTTCAACACTTAGTAAATCTGACCTTTCCTTTCATCTGTCATTATGTGGAATCACATTGCCCAGCAAGCAGCTAACACATTGCAACCAAACTTCACAATTGCAGGCTGGGAACATGTGCTTTCTCAAACTGATTAGTGATATTACCAGTGTTTAAACCCATTTCCTGTCACCTAGGAGGATAGAGGTTACTTAACAGGAAGTCATTCTGCTGTCATCCAGGAGGGCTGCCAATGCAATTCTTTAAACATGTCGGTTAGTGGGGAGGCAGCAGATTTTACGCTGATCTAAAGCTTTTGCACATGTTGAGTAGTGCAGGCATTTAGCATATCATGGAAGCACCTAGATTTGATGCTAATGGAATGTGCATTAAGGAAAGGATTGCTAACTTCTCAAAGATTTTGGCAAATGCTGACATGGAAACTGTTTTAGTTAAAAATGAGTTATTTTGTGTTTAAAAGGTCATTTTGCATTAGCTGTGTCTTAAAGTCAGTTTTGAAAAATCACCTCTTTGGGGAGTGGGCAAAAAAGAAGTCCCAAGAGGCAGCACATTTCCTCTAATAAATTCAAGCAACTTTTTATTCAGTTTCTTTGTATTGAAAATATTATTTGTCAAACATTTTCCTTGTCATACTGAGCATTCCCAGACCATCACTTAGAACAGATTGCTAATTTGGCCCTTAATTTTGGCACCTGTACATCTCATAAAGCTTGGGTCTGTGTTTGGAGACTTAACTATGTAAGTTAATACCCTTTTAGGGCTTAAACACCACCATTAACAGCAAATTGGCCTCTCAGGATGCTGAATAGAACCATTTTTTTATATTTATTTGTTTAATCTTTATTAGCTCAGAGGGAGTGAACTGCCCTTGAGGCTTGGAGGCATGTTTAAATCTTTCCCTATAACTTAAGGGTTGGGAGAGGTTTTGATCATTGTAAGTACTTTGGGCTGCTTATGATTCTAATCTCCGTTTCCAGGCAGCCTTGAAAACCTAGTCATAAGTTGCTCCCATTTTTGATCTGTAGGGCTAGTAAATCTTAGATTTCTATAGCTGGAGACCACAGAGATAATTTGGTCAAAACCACTAATTTTGCAAGTAGAGAAACTGAAGTCCAAAGAGGGGATGTGATTAAGCTGCTAGAGTTTGAAGTTATTTCTCTTTCTAGGAGATATTTGATTTTTTAATAGAAGTCTTCTAACACAAAATATTTAGGAGCCAAGGGAAAGGATTCCTACTGATGGAGTTTCATGAACTCTCAGGTGATGGGGTGTTATTATTGGGTAAAAAAGCTCAAGTAGGTGCCTATTCCTTCTGCTTTTTCTCCTTATTACTACTAACTCTTCTTCTAGGGAGTAAGATAAAATTAAGAGGCTTCATTCCGTGTTATAACTGATTGTGTTTATTTTAAGAGAACACCAAGGCATAGTCCTTGGCATGAAGTAGGTGCTTAAAAATGTGTATTGAAAACGTATACCAAAATGGACTTAAAGATTTCAACCTAATGAAAAATAATATTCTGTTGAAGAAAGAGCATTTTACTTAAGAGTCCAGATTCCTAGCCTTAATGTAGCTCATCCAAGCATGACTGATGATTCTGAGTTGTCAGTAGTCTGAAATTGTGCAGTTAACATTTATCCTCATGAGATTTTTTTTGTCTGTTTTAAAGTATTTGACTAATATTTTGCTGATTCTTGGCTGGTAGTTATTGCTATGAAAAAGGAGTTCAAGATTTTAGAGTCTGATAGCTTTTTGGAGGTCTAAGCTTACTATCTAAGGCTTAGTTGATTTCCCTTTGAAATAAACCTGCCAAATTGTTAAACAAAATTGTTAAAATTGCTTAGAGCACTTCCAGCATATGGCAGCTCCTCATATCATGAGGTGGTCCAGTCATCTCTGAACAGACTTAGAAAGTTACTCCTTTAAAAAGAAGTTCTTATCTTTAGCAATATCTTGCATTCCTTAAAATTTCTACCTATTGGTGATAGTTCTGATCTCTGGAATCATAGGAGTCAAGTCTAATCCCTTTTCCACAAGACTATAATTCATAAAGTTTTTTTTTTCCCTTCAGGGTTGGAGCGTGTATTGTTAACATTATTTCTGCTTCTAAGAGAAGTTGATTCCTAAATAGTCTTATTCCATGGTAATTTTTCTTCTCAAGTATATCATATTTACTTTTTAAAATATTTTGTGCTCAAAGATTTTCAGAGTCATAGCTAATAAACACATTTACTTTCCTTCTTAGTCTTTTAGTTTTCCAAAAAGATGGTTGCTTTATGTTTTTATTAATTTTAATAGCAGAGATGTTTCATTTTATGTCCTCTTTAAGCAGAATAAAGATTCTCATTTCCATCCAAATCTCACTGAGTTTTGGATTATTTCTTTATGGGAAGTCACAACAGAGAAGATTCTAAATGTCTGCCATTAATAATTAGACTTTGGGCAATTCCATTTTTCAGTGTAAAGTAAGTGAATATATGTAAAATAATAGAGCACATCACTTCTCTGCTCAAAAAGTTTCAGTTGGCTATGACTATCTTCCATTTATGTCTAAATGTTACTGCTATTCCTAGTGTGATCCACAAATGGTCAGCATCAACATTACCTAGGAGCTTACTGGAAATGAATTCCCAAACCCCACCTAGACCAATTAAATCAGAATCTCTGGTTCTAAAAATCTGTGTTCTAATAACTTTTCAGAGGGTTCTCATGCACACTAAAATTTGAGATGCATTGGCATAAACTTTTGAGACTTACATTCAACATCTGTTGAAATGTCCTAACAACCTTTCTTCTTCTTTCCTTATTATATACTCTTAAGCTTTGGCCATGTTCAAATACTTGATATTCCATCATGGGTTCCTTCTATTTTTGCTCACAACATTTACTCAACTATAAATGTCCTTACTGCCTTTTCCCTTAAGACCCAATTCAAATGTGGCCTATTTTATAAAGACATCGGGAAATCCCAAACTACAAGTGGCTCCTCCTTTTTCTAAAATTGTCATAGCAATTTACATCTTCCTGCATTCTTCTCTAAATTAGAGTTGTTACTTATCTTTTCTATAAACCTCCATCTACCTCCCTAATCTACCCTGACCATAAATTTTTAATGAGAGGTTTTTTTTTTTTTTAATTTTCTATAAGAAAGTGGTCAGGGATAAGGAAATGTTTGTTGAGCAAATGAAATAATCTGCTATCAAAGGAAAAACAACATACTCAGAATTTAGAGATATGGGTTCTGGTATAATCTCTACCATCAGTCAATTTGATTTCTTTGAGCAAGGCTCTTCATCTCTCAGAAAGTCAGTATACTTATCAATAAAGTTAAGGGTTGGACTAGGTCATTGTTTTTCAAACAATGGTCTTATAGATGAATGCCAGTCTATGATGAAGTTTTCAGCAGTTTAGGATGAAGTGAGAAAATAAGAACAATGTGGTGAGTTTTTAATGATGCTAAATTTATCTAATTTTTAAATTTCAAGTTTATGTCCATTCCACATTTTTTGTTTTTAAAATTTTTATAACATTATGAAATGGTGCTGATGATTGGTACTATTTGCTATTTTATTTTATTTTTTATTAAGTTTATTGGGGTAACATTGGTTAATATAATTATATAATTTTCAGGTGTACATTGTGATTTGACATCTGTATATTCTATTGTGTGTTTACCACCCAAAGGTTAGTTGCTATATTAAATGTCTGTTTTGCTAAAGCAAATGACTATGAGAAAACACAACCTTATTTTGGTGCCCTCAATATTTATTTATTTATATTTAGAAATGTTACTGGTCAGTGAAATCCATGAGTATGTGAATTGCTGGCTTAGATTCTCTCCAAGTCTCCTCCCAATGTTGACATTCTATAGTCAGTGAATTGTAGTTAGATCAGGCTTGGATACAAATCCCTTATGGAGAACCCAGGTGCTACAGGAAGAGAAATTTAGAATTCTGCAAGAGACTGGCTGTGTTGTCCCTGTAGTCCACTGTTGAATCAATACTTCAGGATGGTGACAAGGAATGTGGCTGTCAGTAACAGTGCTCTGGGGGAAGATCAAAAGCTGGCACTGGTGCTGAGTCCTCTTAAGATCCTTCAGAACAACTCTAAAAGCTTTTGCACTGAAAAACTACAACTACATAATTGAACCAAATGGAGATTTTGTAATTCCTTCCAACCCTGGTTCACGCCTGATAGGGCAATAGGAACTTCAGGTGTAAGTTAAGGATGTGGTGTCATCAATAATAATAACACCACTTATTTTAAAAGAACCAAAATAATGCATGTTTTCTAAAATATTGCATATTCTTCTAAAATAATACATGTTTTGAGCTATAGGACTGAATTCTATTGCAATAATAAAGGAACCATTTAAGAAAAGCTTATCAAATTGTCCTTGAGACTGCTTCATTCTATTTCCATTTCAGTCCACATATCTGTTCCACCCTCAAGCGCTGAGTCTGGCTGCTTTAGTATTCAAGCAGACTGACTCAAGAGGCTTTCTATATCTAATTTTACAGTAGCATATCTCTTGATTATTAACACATTAAAGTCAATATATTTGTAGCTTAGAAATCTGATACTAATTGGCTTTGGGGTATTTTATTTAAAAAACATTTTCCAAATGGGGTTGTGAATTGTTTAATTTCTTTATTCAGTACTAAAGAAAACATCAGTTCTGCCAGGAAAAGTTTGTCCAGCAAGGAAGAAATATTAGTCTTGGAGTTTACCTGTCAATCTTGTATTTTCATGTCCTTTGCCTAGAAATAAGCCTAGAAGCTAATTGACTTCTGTTCCTTTCCTCTTGGCCTCTTGTTTTTCTGAACATGGTGACTTAAATTAAAACAAAGATAAAATTCCAGAGAAAGCTGGCATTGATCAAGTTTGAGATTAAATTAAATTAAGTGCTTTTTATTGAACTCAGCAGTATTAGTTATTAAAACCAGAAGGTTTTATTTACCCTGGCTAATGTAAAGAAAGGACAACAATGACTCATACTGAGGCACAGATTTTATTGGGAAATTAAAGTACTCGTTCTCTCTTATTCTATTAAAACTTTTCATACAAACACATGCAAACAAGATCAGGAGATGGAAATCAGGGAGGAGTCAGACTTCCTGGGCTCTGCTACTTTGTGTGTTCTAGCTTTCAGTTGCAGGAACTTAGAAAAAAAATCTTATCTGGGTAGAAAACAGGAAGGCATGGTATGATTTTCTTTTTTGGAGGGCATAAGTCAGGTGAGTTGCTAGAGTGCTGTGTCGTTTCTGTGATTTGGAATTATGTGTGTAGGGAAACGGGAGAGGGCAGCAGCATAGTACAGCATGAAGAGCATTAGACAGGAAGTTAGACCCCCAAATCTCAGTTTTAAATTTACCACTTATAGCTTGGTTGGCCTTGGGCAAGACACTTAACCTCTCTGCTCCTGTTTTCTCAGCTGTAAAATAAGGGACTAGACTGGGTAGTCTCTAAAGACCTTGCTCTCATTCTGTCATCTATATCTATGTTTTGTTTTTGCTCTGAGAGACCACCATGATCTATAGTGAATATAACCGTTAACCCAGACTGGCCCAGGCCAAATCTGTCCTGCCATCTATTATTACTATTTTTTAAACTTAGCTTAAAAAAGGCCATACTTTATTGAGATTTCCTTAGTTTTTACATATGTTCTTTTCCTGCTCAGTATGTAATCTAGGATACCATATTATACTGAGCCGTCATGTATTTTTTAGGCTCCTCTTGACTGTGACAGTTTCTCAGACTCTTGTTTTTGATGATCTTGCCTATTTTAAGGAATACTTGCCAGGTATTTTATAGAATGTCTCTCTGTTGAGATTTGCCTGCCCATTGTTTTTCTCATGATTAGACTGGGCTGATAGGTTTGGGGAAGAAAATGTCACCACAGAGGTAAAGTGCCATTCTTATTGCATCATTTCAAGAGTATATATTGTCAGCATGACTTATCACTGTTAATGTCAGTCTTGATCACCTAGCTGAGGTAGTGCTTGTCAGAGTTCTCCACTATAAATTTACTCTTTTTCTTCTCCTTTCCATACTATACCTTTTAGAAGGAAGTCCTTATGCACAGCCCACACTTAAGGGGTGGGAAGATAAGATCTACTTCCTTGAGGATGGAGTATCTGCATAAAATATTTGTATTCTGCATGAGGGATTTATGTCTTCTCCCTTATGTATGTATGTATGTATGTATGTACGTATGTATGTATGTATTTATTTATTTATTTCAATATGGAATTGTAGATATTTATTTTATTCTTTTGGTTCTAATCCAGTATTACTTTATTTCATTGCTCAAATTGTTGCAATTTTGGCCATTGGGAGCTCTTTCAGTTGGCTCCCATGTCCCTCTGACATATTCCATCACTGGGTTTTTGTTGTTGTTGTTGTTTTTCTTGAGCATTTTCTTTTGCCACCTGTTTTTATAAAGCTTTATTAGAATATGGCCATACTCATTCTTTTACAACATTCTCTATGTTTGCTTTTGAACTACAAAGGCAGAGTTAAGTCACTGTAACAGAAAATATATGGCCTGCAACACCTAAAATATTTATTATTTGATACTTTATAGAAAAAAGTTTGTTGACTCTTGATTTAGACCATTCTCTATGTTTTCTAGTAATGTACTATAGCTGTAACTTGATGGAATATAATTCCTAGGAGTTTCAGATTTAACTTTGTCATGTTTTTTTCACTCAGAACATAATCTTGACCCTGAAGTATAATCATCAGTAAACTTTTGTTAAACACTCATGGGTTCAGGTGGCTATGTTCCTTTGGCTATGACTGCTTCCCTGCCTGGGTATTTGACAAGTTATAAAGTACCTATTCTGTCAGTACTTTTTTCATTGAAAGGAAAAATTTAAATATCAGGTCTATTGTGTCTTTATTCCTTCTACTAACTTGGACTAAAAGAATTCATATAACCAAGGTCTGAGTTGTTTAAAATGCTGTGTACTTGAGAAATTCCTTGTTGATAGCACGAGGTCTGATCCATGGAAGCAGATAGGTGGAGAATTTGATATGAAGTGAAGAATGTTGACTAGAATTTTGTACATGCCCAACAAGCTTACTTCATAGTAAACTTGCTCAAATTAGAACAAAAGGTTCCTGTAGTGAAATAGGAGTGCATTAGTCCACTTCTCTTGTGTTCTCTAAGCCATATGCTCTGATATGTACTGAGAGAAAAGAAATCATCAGACTTCATTGTGGTTTAATATGTCAAACATCTGGATTTAGACGTAATTCTTATTTTAGTATGGTTTTCATACTCCAACATCATCATCTCACTGAATTAGTAAAGTTGTCAATGGAGGGTGATTGGAGAAATGGAGCGATTTATTACAAATAAAGTATATTAAAGTACCAATGAAGCAATATTAGTGTTATAAATTCAACTTACAGTTCAACCTTGTCATAACACATATAAGAGTAGAATGGACAAGGATAATACTCATATGGTGTATTGAGATTGGTATCTTATATTATGCTATGTACACAGGGGACAGGATTTGACACATAGTATGACCTAATTCAGATTATAGGATAGTCGTGCTCAGCACATAATGTAAAATCTTGTTTCTTTTTTTACTGCCAATCTTTTAGATATGTAGTCATACCACAGCCTCCACTTTCAATCCACATTCTCATTGGTTCTCTGAAATCTGCTTTTTTTTTTTTTTGATTACATGCCTGAACCAGAATTCTTGAAGGTCACCATGACCTCCTAATTGCCAAATCTCATAATCTTTTTTCAGCCTTTTCTTGATTTGCATGCAGCATTTAATACTGTTCACATGTCTGTGCATGTGTGCGTGTGTGTGTGTGTTTAAGTATAGTTCATAGCCTTTAGCTTTTGTCACTCTGTGCGGTTTTTCTTGGTGATTTTATTTTCTACCTTGGCATCACCTCTGTGCAGATGATGGTCAAATCTCAATCTCCAGACTGCTCTCTCTCCTAGGTAGTTATCTTGAGTGATGTCAAATGTAGTGTATCTTCACCTGTCATTTTTCTTTCTTAAATTTGGTTCCTGTCTCTTAAATTTCTCATTTCTATTAATAATCCTGTCATTCTCCTGGTGGTCTTGGCCTGACATTAGCGATATTTGATATACCTTTTCTCTTGTCCTCCATAGCCATTGAGTTAACAAGTTCTAATGACTGTCTCCTTGCACGACCTCCCCACACCACTGCTTTGCTTTTCTGTAAATATTTAGTGAGTATTGTCCATGTGCCAGAGGTTCTTGACATTTTTCCTCTTCCTCTCTATTTTATTTTAATTTAACACTTTGTATCTGAACTATTACACTAACCACCTCAGACTGGCTTCTCTGCTTTATTCTTTCTCTGCTGATTCATCTGTCATACCCCATGCCAGATGACAGTTTTTAAAAGTGAATTCTATACTGTCATGCAAAAACCTATACTGGCTCCTCACTATTAGGAGAATAAGGTAAAACTTCTAAGCTTAATGGTAGAGTCCTTCTACAACTTGGCCCACGCTTGTCTTTGGAGTATCAGCTCCTTCTTCTTTTTTATATAATCTTCTTTTCTTCCTTTTGAAAATCATGGTAGTTTGAGTCTGCTTATCTAAGATGCCTATCCTGTTCCACAGTGAAATCTGCACATCCTTTAAGCTTATATCTCATTTCCAATGAGCTTATGTCATTGCAGAGTGGTAACATGAAAAGGTGGAATGGTGAGTAGAAGGAGAAACAAGAAATTTGAACTGAGAGGACTTAATTTTGCTGTTTGCCGTTTCGGTGACTTTGGACAAATAATTTTGCCTGTCCGACCTTTGTTTTCAAATCTATAAAAGTTAGAGTATACCATTTTCTTTACAAGGATAGTGGGAGGATTAAATAAATAGGCATATGTGAACTCTCCAGGCATAGTATCTGGCACCTAGTAATTGCCTGCAAATGTTTGTTGCTTCTGAGTCTCCAAAAGCTAAATTGCGATAGAATTGTTCCCACAATTCATTTTTTCCCTCTATATGCTTACTGCTTTACAAAGAGTTACCTCCTTTTTCTCTTCTCTCTCTTTTCTCCTTTCTCCCCATTCTTTCTCTGACATACACATCCCTAGCAGAGTACTTTGGGCATAGCATGGGGCCACTGAATATTGGCATATATTATTTCACCTGATAGCACAGGATTTAATTCTGTCTCCTTTTCCCTCACCCTCAGTCATCTTTAAACACCACCCTTCCCATCCCCATACATACACACCCATATACTTGGATTTATGCAATAGTAGATAAATCTAATTCCAATCTCAATTAGAATTCTATTTCTGATCTGTCTTACTTACTCTTTGTGAAGAATGGAAGGGGAATAAGAACTTGCCCTTTGATAATGATAAATGAGATTTCAAGGTTGGAGTCTCTTTAGTATCTTCTGGTATCCAGGAGGTGTCACTATAGCCTTATATGCATTATGAAGGGGTAGATTATACCTTTCGTATAAATGGACTTCTAAGTGTAGTATGGAACTCTAGGTACTGAATTATCTTCACATGGCCTTTCAAATAGTATGTGCATGACTCTCAAAGAGGAAGCATTGAAATTCAAGGCACAAATCGTTATGTAATCCTGAGAAGTGATGTAGAGTTGCTGGAAGACTGAGTAATCTAGTTTAGTTGTTGTGTATGGAAAATATGATTTGAGGTCTAGCATTCAGAATAGCATGGAGCTAAACGAAGGAGGATCTATGTTTCCAGGGAGCTGAGGCCAAGATGTGATGATTATTTACAGGCATGTTCATGCCCTTCTTTAAAGAAACTTTCACAGGCAGATAGTACTGACCAAAAGCATGTGAAGAAATCTATGGTCTTATTTTATCTCTTTTACATTTAGAATTCTTCTAGCTGAACTTTCCAACAGGAAGATACTTGAAGGCTATTACAAGGTAAAAAAAAAACAAACTAAACTAAATAAAAAATTTAAAAAAAATACCTAAATGCAAAGTTTTTGGATGACAATGTGCTTGTCTGTACTCCATCAACCCAAATTACAGCTTTCTGTTCTATTTGCATGTGACGAAATATATCAAATTAAGTGTTGGCTTGACCTTCTGACATCAGGATAAAGATATTGTCAAATTTCAGCACAGTTAAGCTCGTGTACAGTGTAGTACCTGAAAAGGAGACCTCAGAAAGGAATGATTTGGGCATGACTAGTGGAAGCATTTTTCTTGTTGTATTAGAAATAAACCAGTGCTCTTGATGGAAGGGAAAGGTCACTGTGCTATGGGATGTGTCTTCTGTGAGATGAGGCTCTGACCACTAATGACACTTGTGCTTTTCATTATGACAGAGGTGTTAACCACATCGTGCTGGCTGTGTTCCAGCCCAAGCCACTGCAGCCTTCTGCTTCTGCAGCCTTCTTCATCTTTGCCTCAGTTGGCTATAGAATTCTTTACTTCCTGTCCTAAACTTTTGTGAGGTGTCATGGCTGTTAAACAGCCGCCATGTTGCAGGCCAGATGTTGCTGTTCTTCAGTGTGCATGGAATGTTCCTCCTGTAAAATATTAGATAGTTTAAAAATCTGATCTGAAGGTTTGTAAAACACTTCAGATTCCTTCAGATAAGAGGGCTATTTGTATATTCTTAAATTGTGTGTGAAAAATGTGCCAAAGTATATAAGATAAAAGGTAGAAATACTGTAGTCCCTCAGTCTTCTGATTGTGAAGATTAAGTTGCCAACTATTTTGAGGAGAACAAGTGGATATAATCCAATTAAATGTTTAAAAAAATCTATATCAAGATTTCTAATCAAAGATTTTTAAAATGTAGGCATTGCATTGATTTTAGAATGGGAAGAATCTGCTTTGACTAAAGTGGTAACTTTATTTAAGAACGAAAAAACAAAAGGAAGAAATAATGCATACTTGAAAATTATTCTGTTAAGATATATTTACATAGACTGCAGTACTAAAGATCTTAAGTGAACAGTTAGATCAGTTTTCACAAATGCATA
Organism: Macroglossus sobrinus; assembly: GCA_004027375.1. Lineage (NCBI taxonomy): Eukaryota > Metazoa > Chordata > Mammalia > Chiroptera > Pteropodidae > Macroglossus > Macroglossus sobrinus. The sequence continues at coordinate 470,796 of PVKZ01000273.1, read as the reverse complement.
ATCCCATCCTTATCAGCACCCAGTATATTTCCATTACCCCAGAAGGTTTCGTTATGTCCCTTTCTAGTCAGTGCTCACCCTTAAGCAACTACTGATCTGATTTCTATAACTATAGAGTTTGACTATTTTAGAACTTTAAATAAATAAAAATATGCAGCATGTATTTGTTTTGTATCTGGTTGCTTAAAATTTTTGAGATGCACCCATTTTTCTTTGTCTCAGTTATTTGTTCCCTTTTTGTTGCTGAGTACTATTCTATTATATGAATGTATCACAGTTTGTTTATTCATAATCCTGTTGATAGATATCTGGATTGTTTCCAGTTTTTGGCTATTATCAATAAAGTTTCTATGAGTTCTTATGAAAGGCTTTATTGAGACTTAGTTTCATTTTTTAATACCTGAGAGTGCGATTGCTGAATAATAGGGTAAAAGGACGTATGATTAATAGTTTAAGAAACTGCCAGATGAGTTTCCCAAGTGGTTCTACCATTTTACACTCCGATCAACAATGTCCGAGAGTTCTGGTTCTTCCACATTCTCTCCAACATTTATTCTTTTTCGTATTACTGATCCTAATGGATGTGGAATGGTATCTTATTATTTTTAACATATTATTTTTAAATATTGGCTTTACAGAAGTTTTAAAACTTCCATAAATTTGGGTTTGGAAGTTCCTATATAAACTGTACCTAGCTTTTCTTAATATCTTAACATCATCCTGGTATACATTGATAAAAACTAAGAGATTAACATTGTTACAATACTGTTAACTACTCTGCAACTTTTATTTGGATTTCCTCAATTTTTCCACTAATGTCTTTTTATGTATGTATGTATGTATGTATGTATGTATGTATGTATGTATGTATGTATATATGTATGTATGTTTGTTCATTCCAGGATCAAGTCCAGGGTACCACATTGCATTTAATCTTATTATGGTTTTAATTTGCATTTTTCTGGTAACTAATGATAATCATTTTTTCCTGTGTTTATGGCCATTTATAGATTTTCTTTTCTAAAGTGTTCAGATGCCTTGCCTGTTTTATTTGGGGTGGCGGGATATTATTTGACTTTTTATCATGAATCTTTAAGAACTCCTTTTATGTTCTGGATATGGGTCCATTGTCAGATGTATGTACTGTGGGTGTGAATATATATTTTTTTACAGTTTGTGGCTTATCTGTTTTCTTAATGGTGTCTTTTGAGTAATATAAGTGAACACTTATCTTAGGTGCAAAATGTAGTGTTACAGTTCCTATGGATCTTAAAGAGGACTCAGATTTAATATTTTTGCAATTAGTTTGGAGAGAACATACTTTGACTTTTCCAGAGAGTTAGGTTGAATAAGTTTGTCTGGACTCCGAAATAAACCTGAAGGGGACTATATCAGGAAGGAGCCTAATAATAGTAATAATAGCAATAATATTTGCTAAAACTTGTTGGGTACTTAGTATGTAACAGACCCTTTGCTTATTGCTTTACAGGTGTTATTTCATTTTATTCTCGCAACAATCCTATGAGGCAGGATTACTATTATCAACATTTAATGGTAAGGAAACCAAGGCTTAAAGCAGTTAAATAACTTGTTCAGATAATGGCTAAGGATATGATGAATTTATGGTTTGAATCCAGGCAGTCTGACCACAGAGTCTGCAGGCTACATTTCTTTACTATTCTGACAAGCAGGAAGAAAATCAGTGAACTTCAGTGTGTATGACTACATAGAAACTGAGAGCCATCGAATACTGTTTCCTGATGTTTTTGTTGTGGAAAACGGTATATATTGATAACTTACTGGAAAACTATTTTCTCCTTGGATAAAACAGATGCTCTTCTACCTAGAGCACCATGTGTAATTTTTTTTTTTGGTCACTGTATTTAAAAATGATGGAATCAGGTCAGCTGAAGTAATATATAGAGTGGAGGAGTGGTGGTGAAGGAGGTGTTCAAGAACAAATTATACAGATTGGAACTAATATAAGTAGCTGACAAGGAATATATCCAACATAGAAAAGTATCCAGAGTATGAACAAAATGAGCATGGTTTTAGTCACTGTGTCCCATGACTAAAGCATAAGGAGACCATCACTGAAACTTCTTCAATTGATGGAAGCTTAAGTAAAATAAAAGGAAGAACTCTTTTATACAACTTACAGAACTTAACTTGAAGAGGTAGTGAGAGGTAAAGATAGAAATATATTCAGAGGATAGGCTGAAAGGTTTAATGAATGGCAATTCTATGAATTATTTAGGGGAACAAGGCTTTGATGGGGAGGGGACCAGGGACATTCCTAAGCTTTGAAGTTGATATCCAAGAGGACAACTATGTTCAATTTTAACAAAAACTTACTGTAAAAATTTAAGATATTCTGTATGTCTGAACAATTTGTTTTTTTTTTTCCAGAATATAACATTATATTTTTGTGTTATTGTATATGCAGCTTTCTCTGGCTCATATGCCCTATCCCTCTTCATCCTTTATCATAGATCAAAAAGCAGCTTTTCTGTGAAGCCTTATCCAGCATTTCCAAGTAATTAGTTACTCCCTGCTTTGTGCTATTTGTAATTTTTTTTGTCTTAGCACCAATTGTAATGTTTAACACCAGTCTTGTAGCCTAAATTTTCACTGGTGAATGACTGGATGGAAAATCTTGATGTCAAAGAGCTTAAAGAGGGGACAAGAATGTACAATACTCCTCTGTACCCAGAACTAGAAAACTGGATGTTGGTTAACTGTAGTGATTCCCACCATGACTCACCTCAGCTGTGAACTAAAGCTCAGAGATGTTAAATAACTTGTCTAAGGTCAAACAGCTGCAAAGAAGTATAACAAAGATTGGAACCCAATGCTGTCTAACTTCAAACCTCATGCTTTAAACCACTATAATATGAAGACTTTTTTCTCCTATATCACATTTTAATTTACTCCACACATGGCTACTACTGAGAATACCTGTAGGGAAGAGGGATGTTACTATTTTCCTTAAGCACATTGGGCCTCCTATCAGGCCTTGTATAAACTTTGTTGTGTAATAAGCTTCGCGACTGCAAGGCTTTTCTTATTCTTAATTATTTCCACCATAGATCTAGCATAGTGTCTTGCATATAGTAGGTGCTTAGTGACAATTTAATGAATTGAATTATATCTGACAGTGCTCTAATGATTCAACACAGAGGTTGGGCTGTGGTTTGGGAATTAAACCCTTATTGCCTCAGCTTTCCTGTATATCTCCCTAGTAAATGATTGGCAGCAATATAATCTCATGTTTGTGTTCTGGAATATAGTAACATTTCTATTTCATTTTATTTATTTTATGTAATATTTTAATTTTATTTATTTTTACTTTTATTTTAAAATTAGAATTGACATTCAGTGTTATTATTTATTAGTTTCAGGTGTATAGCACAGTGGCCAGACAGCCATACAATTTATTAAGTGATCCCCCTGACTAGTCCAGTACCCACCCAGCATTACATATAGTCACCAGAACACAATTGACCATATTCCCAACCTGAACCCTACGTCCCCGTGACTATTTAGTAACTACTAATTTGTACTTCTTAATCCCTTCACCATTTTTACTCAGCCTCCCCAACCTACTTTCCCATATGGCAATCACCAGTTTGTTCTCCGAATCTATAAGTCTGTTTCTCATTTGTTTGTTCATTTATTTTGTTCCTTAGATTTCACATATAAGTGAAATCATATGGTATTTGTCTTTCTCTGACTTATTTCACTTAGCATAGTACCCTCTAGGTCTATCCATGTTTTTGAAAATGATAAAATTTCATTTTTTTATGACTGGGTAATATTTCATTGTATATATATACCACTTCTTCTTTAACCAATTGTTTATCAGTGGGCACTTAGGTTGCTTCTATATCTTGGCTATTGTAAAGAATGCTACAATGAACATAGGGGTGTATATATTCTTTTAAAATTTAATTTTATTATTTCAAGTATACAGTACATTGGTTAGACATTTATATAGTGTATAAAACAATCCCCTTAATTGCTCTTTCTCTTCTCTGGCTCTCCACCTAGCCATTACAAAGGGGTACATATATCTTTACTGTTTTGGATTTCTTTGGATAAATATCAAGAAGTGGAATTGCTGAGTCATAAGGTACTTCTATTTATAATTTTTTGAGGAGCCTCTAAAACTGTTTTCCTTAGGGTCTATACCATTTTGCAATCACACCAACAGTGTACAAGTGTTCCCTTTCTCTGCATGCTCACCAACACTTGTTGTTTTTGATATATTAATGATGGCCATTCTGTCAGATGTGAGGTGATGTCTCATTATGGTTTTAATTTGCATTTCCCTGATGATTAATGATGTTGGGCATCTTTTCATATGTCTATGGCCATCTGTATGTCCTCTTTGCAGAAATGCCTATTTAGCTCCTCTTCCCATTTTTGATTGGATTGTTTGTTTTTTTGGTGCTGAGTTGTATGAGTTCTTTATAAATTTTGAATATTAACCTATTATCAGATGTATCATTGGCAAATATCTTCTCACATTAAGTAAGTAGTCTTTTCGTTTTGTTGACAGTTTCCTTTGCTGTGAAAAAACATTTTAGTTTGCTGTAGTAGTCTCATTTATCTATTTTTTTTGTTTGTTTACTTTGCCTGAGGAGAGATATCAGAAAAAATATTACTAAAAGCAGTGTCAGAAAGTTTACTGTCTATGTTTTCTTCTAGGGGTTTTATGGTTTCTGATCTTACATGTAAGTCTTTAATCCATTTTTGAGTTTATTTTTGTATATGGTATGAGAAAGTGGTCCAGTTTTATTCTTTTTTTTGCATGTATCTGTCCAGTTATGCCAACACCATTTATTGAATAAACTGTCCTTACACCATTTATTGAATAAACTGTCTTTACCCTGTTGTATATTTTTGGCCTCCTTTGTTAAAGATTAAATGACCGTATAGGTATGGATTTATTTCTGGGCTCTATTCTGTTCCATTGATCTATGTGTCTGTTTTTATGCCAATATTATCTGTTTTGATTACTATTGTCTTGTAGTATAGTTTGATATCAGGTAGTGTGATACCTTCAACTTCTTTTCTTTCTCAAGATTGCCTTGGCTATTCAGGGTCTTTAATGGTTTCATATAAATTTTAGGGTTATTTGTTTTAGTTCTCTGAAAAATGCATTAGTATTTTTGATACTAATTTTGATACTAATTTGATACATCAAATTTATAGATTGCTTTGGCTAGTATGAACATTTTAATAATGTTAATTCTTCCTATACATGAGCAAAGTATATTTTTCATTTATTTGTTATCTTCTTTAGTTTCTTTTTTCAATGCATTAAAATTTTCTGAGTACAAGTGTTTTACCTCCTTGGTTGAATTTATTCCTAGGTATTTTATTTTATTTTATTTTTTGATGCAATTGTAAATGGGATTGTTTTCTTATTTTCTTTTTTTGATAGTTTGTGTATAGAAATGCAATACATTTTTGAGTATAAATTGTATCTTGCTATACAAAATTTACTGCATTTATTCACCAGTTCTGACAGCTTTTTGGTGAAATCTTTAGGGTTCTCTATACAGCATCATATCACCTGCAAATAATGACAGCTTTACTTCTTCCTTCCCAATTTGGATGTCTTTTATTTCTTTTTCTTGTCTGATTGCTGTGGCTGGGACTTCCAATATTATGTTGAATAAACGTGGTAAAAGTGGACATTCTTGGCTTGTTCCTGATCATAAGGAAAATGCTTTTAGCTTTTCCCTTTTGAGTATGGTCTTAGCTGTGGATTTGTCATATAATGGCCTTTATTATTTTGAATTATGTTCCTGCTAAGTCCACTTTGCTGAGATTTTTTTTATCATAAATAGATGCTGGATTTTGTCAAATGCTTTTTCTGCATCTATTGATATAATCGTGATTTTTATCTATCGATTTAATCATATGGTGCATCACATTAATTGACTTTCAGCTATTGAACCAACTTTACATCCCAGAAATAAATTTAACTTGATTTGGTATATGAGCATTTTAATGTCTTGCTGAAGTCAGTTTGATAATATTTAATTGATGTTTGTATGTATGTTCATCAAGGTTATCAGGCTATAATTTTTTTTTATAAGGTCTGTCTGATTTTGGAATCAGTAATGATGGCCTTATAGAATGAGCTTGGGAGCCTTCCCTCCTATTGAATTTTTTGAGAAGAAAAGATGTTACTTCTTCTTTGAATGTTTGGTAAAATTCACCCATGAAGCCATCTGGTCCAGATTTTGTTTTTGAGAGTTTTGATTGCTGATTTGATTTCATTTGTAGTAATTGGTTAGTTCAAATTTTCTGTTTCTTTTTTGCTCAGTCTTAGAAGACTGTTTCTAGGAATGTATTCATTTATTCTAGATTGTCCAATCTGTTGGCTTATAATTACTCATAGTATTTTCTTATAATTCTTTGTATTTCAGTGGAGTCAGTTATTACTTCTCTTTCATTTCTGATATTGATTATTTGGGTCTTCTCTCTTTTTTTTTATTGATGAGTTTGCTTAAAGTTTTATCAATTTTTTTTTTTATGTTTTCAAAGGACCAGTTCTTGGTTTCAGTGATTTTTTTTTGTATTTATTTTTTAGAATCTATTTTGTTTTATTTCTGCTCTGATTTTTATTATTTCCTTTCTTCTATTCACTTTGGGCTTTGTTTGTTATTCTTTTTCTAGTTCCTTTAGGTATAAGATTAGATTGTTTGAGATTTTTCTTGTTTCTTGAGGTAGGCCTGTATTGCTATGAATTTCCCTCCTAGGGCTGCTTTCACTGTATCCCATAGATTTTAGGTCTTTGTTTTTTTCATTTTCATTGGTTTCAGGGTATTTTCTGATTTCTTTCTTGATCTCCTTGTAAACCCATTCATTGTTTAGTGGATGTTATTTAGCTACCATGTGTTTGTGTGTTTTTCAGTTTTTTTCTTGTAATTGATTTCCAGTTTCATACCATTGTGATTGGAGAAGACATTTGATATAATTTCAGTTTTCTTAAATTTACTGAGACTTGATTTATGACCTAACATGTGGTCTGTGTTGGAAAATGTTCCATGTGCACTTGAGAAGAATGTATATTCTGCTGCTTTGGGATGAAACGTTCTAAAAATATAAATTAAATCCATCTAGTCTAATGTATCTTTTAAGGCCACTGTTTCCTTGTTAATTTTGTGTCTGGAGGATCTGTTCATTGTTGTCAATGTGGTGTTAAAGTCTCCTACTATGACTGTGTTACTATCGATTACTCTCTTTATATCTGTCAGTGTTTCCTTTATATATTTAGGTGATCCTCTGTTGGATACATAAATATTTACTATGATTATATCTTCTTATTGGATTGATCTCTTTATTATTAGGTAGTGTTCTTCTTTGTCTCTTATTATAGCCTTTGTTTTAAAGTCTATTTTGTCTTCTGATGTAAATATTGCTACCCCAGCTCTTTAAAAATAATTTCCATTTGCATGGAATATCTTTCCCCAGCCTTTTACTTTCAGTCTGTGTCTGGCTTTTGATCCAAAGTAGGTATCTTGTAGTCAGCATAAGTATAGGCCTTTTTTTCTTATCCATTTGGCTACCCAATGCCTTTGATTGGAACTTTTATCCATTTACATTTACAATAGTTGTTGACAGATAGGTACATAGTTATTGCCATTTTATTATTCATATTCATGTTATTTTTTTCATCCCTTTCTTCTTTAAGAAGTCCTTTCAACATTTCTTGTAATATTGGCTTGGTGATAGTGAACTCATTTAGCTTTTTTCTGTCTGGGAAGCTCTTTATCTCACCTTCTATTTTAATTCAAAGCTTTAGTGGGTAGAGTAGTTTTGGTTATAAGTCTTTGCTTTTTATCACTTTGAATATTTTGTGCCAATCCCTATGGCCTGCAAAGTTTCTGTTGAGAAATCAGCTGACATCTTATGGGAGTACCCTTGTAAGTAACTAACTGCTTGTATTTTTCTCTTGCTACTTTTAGGATCCTCTGTCTTTAACCTTTGTCATTTTTAATTATGATGTGCCTTGGTGTGGGCGTCTATGGGTTCACCTTGAGTGGGATTATCTGTGCTTCCTGGATTTATATGTCTGTTTTCCTTCACTAGGTTAGGGAAGTTTTAAGTCATTATTTCTTCAAATATGTTCTCTCTCTTCTTCTGGCACTCCTATTATGTAAATGATGTTATGATTGATGTTATTCCAGAAGTCCCTTAAACTATCCTCATTTTTTAAATTCTTTTTTCTCATTGCTGTTCTGATTTGGTGTTTTCTGCTACTTGTCTTTCAAATTGCTTCATTTAATTCAGTCCTTTGCTTCATTTAATCTGCTGTTCATTCCTTCTAATGTATTATTTATTTCAGTTATTATATTCTTCATTTCTGTCTGGTTCTTTTTTGTTTTCTATCTCCACATTTATGTTTTCTCTCTTTGTTAAAGTTCTCACTGAGTTCATCTACTCTTCTCATAAGTTCATTAAGCATCCTTATAACCAGTATTTTGAACTCTGTATCTGGTAGGTTGCTTGCCTTATTTTCTTTAATCCTTTTACTTGAGTTTTGTTCTCTTCTTTCATTTAAGACACACTTCTTTGTTATCTCATTCTGTCTGCCTCTGTGTTCATTTTTATGTATTAGGTAGACCTGCTTTATCTTCCAATCTTAGCTGAGTGGCCTTATGTAGTAGGTATTCTGTATGGCCCAGTGGCACAGTCTCCCTGATTACCAGCACCAGGTGCTCTAGGAGTGACCCTTGTGTGTGCCCTCCTATTGTATTTGAGCCTTGATTGTTGTTGACACATCAGTGAGCTGGAGTGACTCTTGGACCGATTGGCTGTGAGGATTGGCCATGCCCATAACATATAAGCTGCTGTGTGGGAGCTGACCTCATGAAGTGGGGTTTACCCACTGGGTTTGGGTGCCTACTGAGACCACTCTTTGAGTGTGCTGCTTGTGGAGCTAATCAGGTGGTGCTCTGTTGAGGTCTGATGCCAGCTTTTGGGTATGTTGGTTCTGGCACCCCTTGAGCAGGCCAAGCTGCTGCCTGTGACGGGCCTGGGGTACCTTGTAAGAACTACAAAGCTATTCATGTTTGGTAGCTGCCTGAGCCATCTGAACTGGACAAAGGCCATATGGTGAACCCAGGCAGACTGCCACCAATACCGGGCCTGGGGCAACTCAGCAAAAAGCCCAGCTCATCTCCAGGCCTGAGGCTGACTTCTGGATGCCCATAAGGCTTAGCAACTGAATGAGCCTTCGGGGTACCAGAGTTGGATGAGGCTAGGGAGTCAGGGAGTCACCAGGGTGAAGCAAGTGGTATTCTCCAGATTGGTACAGATTCAGATTTGTTGCCACAGCTGAGCCTATGGACACTCACAAAAGTCTCAGCACACATCAAGGCCAGCCACTGCTAGGCTTGGGCCCAAAGACCCCTGAGATTTGTTCCAAGAAATACTGTAGCTAGGGCTGGGGCTGGTTGCCTGTCTCTGGAAGTGTCTCTTGAGGTACAGAACAGAGAGAGGCCTGTTGACTGTTGCCAAAGGAACCTCCTGCTGACAGTGCAGTCTAGGGCTGCTGCCCAATAACCACCAGAAATTGCCACAGGGCAAATTGAGAGTTGGGTGGGACATGGTCTCAGGGAGTCACTGGGGTGGAGCAGATCTCACCAAACCAATACAGTTTCAGTTTTGGCCATGTGCAAGAGAGAGTTCAACAAAGGCAAGATGGCACTCACCTGCAGGCTGCAGAGGAGGAAAGTTCAACAAAAGGAAAATGGCAGCTGTCCCTCCACACTTCAACTTGAAGCCATACAACTCAGTCTTTCCCTGTCTGTTTCTGGTACCTCCTGAGCTCCTGTCCTACCACCAGAATCCAGAGTGAGTGCCTGCCAGTGAGTCAGTCTATGAGTGGGCCCTTTAAGAGGACATCTGGATTTCCATCTGCCTTTCATTTTACCAGGACAGCCAAATTTTGTGGGGACTCCTCTTCTTGGCACTGGAACTGTGGGCAAGGGTTCCCCAGTGTGTGGCTGTAGCCCTTCACTTTTTCCAGAGGGGGGCCTCTGAAGCCAAGATATCCCTCCTGATGTTCAACTGCAACATGTGGGTGTGGGACAAACTCGTTTCACATCTCTGCCCCACCTACCAGTCTGGATGTGGTCTCTTCTTTATATCTCAAGTTATAGGAGTTTTGTTCAGCTAATCTTCAAATTGTTCTTCAGGTTGCATGTTTCATAATTTAGTTGCAATTTTAATGTTGTCCTGGGAAGAGGCATGCACAACATTTACCCCACTATCTTGACCAGAACTCCCAATATTTTCAATTTTAAAAATGCCTTATTTTGGCCGTTTTAGAGAGTTACCACTAAAGATGTCCTGTGTATATATAAAAAGAACCCAATTACTTTGAAAAAAATTATTTAAATTATAGAATTAGTCCTAAAGTTGGCAGAAAGCTAAAAGGGACATGGAACTAAAGCCTAAGGGAACAATGAAGTATTTTATACAGGAAAAATATATATATATATTTTTGTCATTTTGAATATTTATTTTTAAAAACTAATCTTGCCTTACATATGAGTTTATCCTGTATTTAGGAATATGCAGTTAGATATTGTCTCTATATCTGAGGAAATTAAAATCTATTTGGGAATACACGATAAAATTGAAATATGAAATTGACAAAAGCTGCAATTGGTTTATTTCTACATTTGTGGAAAGCAGTCAGTGCTGTATGGCTTTAGAGGAACATTTGTAGAACTGATGAAATTGAAGAGTGGTTGAAACCTGGGATAATGAGGGAGGGTTTTGGAGAAAATGGAGTTATCTGGTCACAGCTTATCTCAGAACTGTTCCCAAGCAGTTTTATGTGGCTAGAGAAAAACATATCACCTTGTTAACTAATCTCATTATAATTTAATGAATTTCAAAAACTTGAAATAGGCCTAGGTGATGCTCAACAATCTTACTGTTTTTGTCTATTCATTCTCCTATTGTTCTCATTTTCTCTTCTCTCCTCAGAACATACAACATTTTTTCCCCCTTTTAATCTTTACTTTTATTGGCATTCAGCCTGGATCCTTTTAAACCTATTTTAGACCATGTCAGTCTTCTACTCAAAATCTCCCATTGGCCTTCCATGCCTCTCAGATCAAAGCTACAGTTTTTACAGTGCCTTGCAAGGTCCTGTGGTATGCCATCCACCCTCTAACTTACCCTGCCTGAGTGACTACTATTTGATCTTCCTCTTACCACTCTCCCATTTGTTACCTTCACTGGCTTCCTTGCTATTCCTTGAAAATAGAGAGCATAATATTATGTAAAGGCTTTTGCATTAGCTCTTCTGCTTTGAAATTTTCCTCAGCTGCTTGTCTCTGACTTCCTTCAAGTCTCTTTTCAAATGTCAGAGAGGTTTTTTTGGGGGCACCTTTATAGAATGCTAATCCTCACTTTGACTTCAGCCCTCTCTAGCCCCCTTACTCTGCTTTATTCTCTCTGCATTTTGTATTTATTTGTTTATCCACTTAGTGTTTACCACTTCCCATTTGAATGTAAAGGACTTTGTTTGATTCTGTGTTATAGTCTCATAGCCTACATGTTTAGACACTCAACAAATTTTGAATGAATGAATGAATGAATGAATGCAGTAGAGATTTGCAAAATGGGTAGACATGGGATAGATGAAGGCTAGGAAAGTCATTCCATGTTAAGGAAATGGTATGAGGAAAAAAGAGGGGTGGAAATATCAATATAAAGATAGTAGAATAATTGGGTTTAAATTGGGAAATGGTAAGACAAAATTTAAAAGATTATGTTGGGGAATATTGTGAAAAGTTCTGAAGAACAAGCGATGATGTTTTATTTGTATATATAGATAATGTTAAATGACTGCAAGTTTTAGAAGAATGGAGTGTCTTCCCTAATGTAATGTAGAATACATTAGGCACATCCCACAGAAGCTTACTAATACCTCTAGTGGCCCTGCTACTAGAGCCCTGCTGCAGAAGCTTGCCTTATTTTGGAATATAGATGAACAGATTTTGGTTAATTTTCATTTTTGAGTTGGAAAGCATATTTGTTTGACATATTGTTTAAACTACTGTCATGATGTAGTAAGAACTTTTATGGCAAGAATCATTGTTTAGCACATTGTCTGGCATTTAGGAGCCATTAAATACTGGTTTTATGAACACTATTTGTTGAGTGGAAACAAGTCACAAAGAATTTGAGTGACTTACCTTAAGGTCATTCAACAAAATGATTTCCAACTTCAGTCTTTTTACAATTGTTATTTATGTTTTTTTTTATAGAAAGCAATTTAAGAGATTAACCATATAATCCATGTTCTAGACTTAGATTTTTTTCCTCCTTAAATGAATAACTTTTAAAATATAACATATTTTATTTTTTGTATTAGAGTTAAATAACTAAGTGAAACATACCTTGGATTAAAATGCAATAGAATAGAACTGTAAATAGGTTACATATCTCTATTTGATCACATAATTAGGATTATAATCTTATCTAGAATGCATAGTGAATTTTCTTTATTATAGTTTTATCTTGGCCTCTGGTTGGTTACTGGCAACTCTGACATTAGAAAGCAACATCTGTTTTTAGTTGTTTAAAAGCTCTTTTCTCTTGATTCTTGATTTTCTTTTATTTCTTATCAGGAAGAAACTAGATTTATTTCCTTTGCTTTTAGATATCAGATGTTCAGTGACTTTACCCTAAAAACTGAGCCAGGAGTTCATTTGTCTATATGAGAGTCTTTTAATCTATTGATTTCATAGAGAAAACTTTCTCCATAAGATATCCTTCCTGCCCACAGCTATTTCCTTTGTTTTTATTGTTGTATTGTGATTAACTTAAACATCTTATAACTTGTCAGCTTACCTTCCATTAATCACTGTTCCAGATTCCTCACAAAACAGCATGTTTATGGGTATAATCCAAGAGCACTTTAGATGACACTATTCAAATCAATGGGTATCTTTTTTTAATGACATAACTGTTAATCTCTTTACCTGAATTTCTGATGTAGACTGAGCCTTTTTCCTCTAAAAATATTTTAAAACATGTATTGATCAAAATGAAACAAAATGTAATTTTTAAGAAAAAAAGGATAGAAATATTTTCTCACAATGATAATTTTTAAGCAGTGACTTAAAATGTGAAGTTAGTGACTAGTCATTTGGACAGTTTGAGGGAAGGAGGCCAGGAAGGAGGGTGTTGTTTAATTCAAGACTCGGGTATTTGTGTTAAAAATGTATTAGGAAAATATGAAAGAATGTACAAATGCAATAAGAAGATCACCTTTTAAAAAAAGCAATATGTGAGAAATAAAAATAGCTGTAGATGTAAGGAATTCAGGAGGGCAAACTGGTCTTAGAAATATTGGAGTTGTGGGGGAGGAGAAGGGCATAGAAGTGGAAGTAGCCAATAGGCAGGTAACAGTATTAGACAAAAGTTAGAAGAGATGTCAATATTGGAAAGAGAGTTTTGAACTTTCAGTAGTTTGGTGTTTTTTTCCCTAAAGAATGTTTGAATATCCTGGTGGAGCCAGAGTGAGAAGGAACAGGGGGAATGAACATTTCTCGAACCTGTCAGTAAATTGGATTCTATGCTAACCTTTCACAAATATTATTTCAATGGCTCTTACACTAATTTTCTGAGGGTATGAGCCTCATTTTCCAGATGAGGACATTAAGGGACTTACTAGCACATGTAGAGCTGGGGTTAAATCAGTATTTTGTTTCCAAAGTTCATACTCTTCCCATTTACATCACACTGATTCTGACATCTAGGAAGAGGAAAAGAGGAAAGAGATGGAATAGGAATTAAGAAATGCACAATGATAGTAATTTGGGAATGAGAGGGCACCTGGAGAGGATGAACTAGTTAAATGGTCTAAGAAAGAAAACAGGGAGTAGCTTAGGCAGTGTGAGAATCTGATTGTTTGCTAGCAATATTTTATCATAAATCAGTTTATATAAGTGCAGAATTCATTCTATTTGAGAACTTTTTTCAGTTCTTATGTGCCTGAGATTTTCTCACAATATTTTATGTACTCTATACATTGGAATGTTGCCATCAAACATAAACATATTCTCATTTTTGGCTTAAGATTCCACGAGGGATGATAGCTACTGAAATTTTTAAAAATTTAGAAAGGTTTTAATTATAATATCTTGAAATTAGTGGCCAAACCACAGTAGAGATTGAACCATGGAGAAAAAAATTTTTACTTGTCAGCCAGAATATATGGCTACTAGACAAAAATATTGTCTTAACTGTTTATTTAACATTCAACATTGGGCTGTGCAATAATAATAGATTCAGCCATATGGAATTGCCAATAATCCACCACTTTTAACAAGAGTGACAATAATAATAGCAATAATTTATTGACATTACTGAATCTTTATGATGTGCTAAATGCTTACCATGGTTATCTCATTTAATTCTCAAAGCAAATGGTGCAGTAGATACTATTTCCTTCTTTTAGTGATGAGGTTAAGAAATGATAAGAGTTGCCCAAAGGCACATAGGTTAGAAGGTAGCAGAGTTCATATTTGAACTGAGGTCTTTCTTACTGTAAATATCCTGCCTTTCAGTACACTAGGTTAATTCCCTATGGAGAACTATAAAAATGAAGACACTTGTAGTAATAATGACTGTCTTTGGTATTTATTTCACATGAATATGTTATTTACATTTTAATAAGCCATGCAAAAATGAGTTATCTTGCTTCTCTAGCTGCAGGTACCTTACTAATTTGTCTTCAAGTTTAGAATAATTTTCTTTATTCTGAGGCCAATCTACTGTGGCTTTACTTCTTTTTCTTTGCCTTACAAACTCCATCTCCATATATTTCCACTTTTGTTGCTTAAATATCCAGAAAGGACATTTGAAAGAACCAATCTATGAGAAAAGATTTATTTATTTTCTATTCATTATTTCTTTTTTAATGAGCTACTGAAGTAATGTTTTATGAGGCTGCCAAAAACACTGAGTTAGGGAATACTGAGCCATTGCTCCTGGGGGAGATACAAGGTTAGTTTCTTGTGAGCTTCTGGTCATGTTTTCATCAACCCATCAACACATAGCCCTGTTTTATATGTGTTTCTGTTGAAAGATATCTTATTTAATATGTACTTCACACAAATAATTGTATGCAGTATTTCTTTATAATATTAAAGACTAGCTGAGAAGGGTGTAACATTTTCCTGACTTTGGGTAATGTGACTGCAAATTTCCTTGGCTTTCAGACAACAATGCTGTCTTCTTCTTTTTTTTTTTTTAATTGGTCATCATTTAATAAATCCAGAAACTAAGTTGCTTTTTTTTTTTTTAATCTTTTTCATAGCTTCATCACATGCTATAGATGTTGATTTGGCACTATTTAGAGTGGCCTTCTTCTGGAGGAACTGTATTATTGATTCATTAACGTTGAATTCAAGGCCAGCAAGAGGACAGTTTGATGGAAAGAGACCAGTAAGGAGGGTGTTGTTCAATCTACTAGAACTCAGGACTGAAGGAGGCTTATCTGCTACTTGTATTTCCTGTGGAAGACACATCACATCATTCTTGCACTTAGGAATAGTAGAGAGCACTTTAGCACTGTGTTTGGGAGCCATTTTAAAGAGCAAAATCACCAACAAAGAGCACCAAAATGCAAAAAAAAAAAAATAGTGGTATGAAATAGGGAAAATCATATTTGTTGATAGTTTGAAAGAAAGATGAAACAAGAAGCTACCTTGTTTGACCTCAGCTGGGAACATTCGAGTTGGATGTCAAACTTTTTGCTGCTTTGGGCATGTGTGAATGAGTATTGACTGTGAGGGTTACGAATAAATTTTAGCAAGTGGACATATTTGCAAATACAGAATCAGTGAAAGCAAGGGTCAACTGTAATTGAATTTATTTTAACCAGTTTTATATACATGGCCATTTTCTGGACTTTTATAATGCTTTGAATGAATTAAGAGCAAAGTAATATCATAAAAGTTACCACGTACTTTATTACTGCATGTTTTTCAGAGTAGCCCTATAAAGGAAACTTTTAAAGTTATCAGGTTATCATTAGACAAATAGAAGCTGAAATAAGTAGGGTGATTATTTTCACGGAACAAGCCACTGGTTAGTCAAAATGCACCTGTGGTAAAACATTAGCATATTGCTGGGTTATTTTTGCCACTTCTGTTGGTACTACACTGTACCTCCTTTTTTATTGTTGTTGTTGATAGAAGGTGATTTCTTTGAGACTATAGCCTTTTTCTCTTTATCTTTTATACCTGCTCAAAGGTACATGTTTATTTATCAAATAGATATTGAAAGGTTTATCTACCAATATTCGTAATTTTTAACATTTGCATTACAAATATGACATAGTGGTTAAAACTTTAGGCTGCAGAGTAAGTCTGGTTCATATGTGGTTCTACCGTTTATGAGCTGTGCAGATTTGGGCATGATATTTATTGTTCCGAAATCATTTCTCTGTAAACTGGTGAAATAATAGTATGTTATTTCATATATACTTACTATAAAATATGTGATATATTCACATATGAAAATTTATGTGAACTCTACATTCGTATGCACTATAAATAATTAATATGTAATTCATATGTAATTATTAGATTGTTATGAGAGTAAAATGATATAATTTGTATAAAATACATAGCACAAGTTAGGTACATATAAGTATTTAATAAGTATGTATTATCATTACAGAGAACCTATTTTAAATTAGAACAAGACAATTCTCTAAGGCAGGCCGTGTTTCTATCACCTCTATTATTATGTTTTACAGTGAAATTTCAGAGAAGTTAAGTGACTTGTTTGCCAGACTCTACTACCTGTAAGTCTGGTTAGCTGTCTCTCCTGTGAATTTTCAACGAATCCTGTTCTGACTGTTAGAATATTAATTACAAGATAATTTAATCAGTTGTTTGAAATGACCTATGGTTAAGGATCATGTTTATTCTCTTCATGGTTGACTTCCTGGTTGCCTGTCTCATTGCCTGGCACATATTAGGTCCCCAGTACGTGATTACTAAATGAATAGATTTAATTCCAGGGTCACAGTTTTTATGTAGTAAATTAGCCCTCTTGTTTCCTATTTTCACTCTTATTTTCCAATATTATTGCCATTATATCCATGCTTCTTAGGTACTACACTAGTTAAAGTCCACAAAGAGACACAAAATATTGTTCTTGTTCAAGGAATGTGCAGTCTGTTACAGATAGCAGATGGATAGTGTAGCAGTTTCTTGTGGCTCCAGTAAGAAACTGATACAAACATGGTGTAATAAAATAATAGAAATTTATTCTCTCACAGCTCTGGAAGCCAGAAGCCCAGAATCCAGGTGGCAGGGCCAGCTTCATTTTAAAGCGTGCAGGCAAGTTTTTTTCCTTGCCACTTCAAGCTTCTGGTGGCTCTGGGCATTTTTGGGCTTGTGACTGCATTACTCTGATCTTTGCCTTTGTAGTCACATTACTTCTTCCTCCTCTATCCATTTTGTATGTCTCTAGGAGGACACTTGTCATTGAATTTAAGGTCCACCCAGATACTCCAAGACGATCTCATTTCAAAATCTTAATTACATCTTCAAAGACTTTCCTTTCCAAATAAGGTAACATTCACAGTTTCCAGGGTTTTGACATGGATATTTTGAGGGGCCAGTTTTTAGTCTACTACAAATAGCAACTACTGTGAAGTCCATTTTTATGAGGGTACAGGCAGTTCCTTACTTCAGGTGCGGGATATGATTATGTTGCCAGCTATAAACAGGGAAATGACAGTATGTACAAAACATAGCTTAACCTTGCTGGAGGATTGTCTTTTTAAAGTTTATTAAGTTCTGAATATCTTTTCAGCCACCCATGCTAAATTCTTCTTGAGAAATTTAATATGCAGCGCTCCCCGCTCCCACATGAAAGATAGTGGAATACAGGCCCTGAAACCAGATTTCTTGCTTATAAATTTCTCACCATACCTCTATCAAATACTAGACCTGTGGCCTTGGGTAAGTCTTGCCTATAAGACTTGGAAATTATAATAGTACTTAACTCATAGGGTTGTTATCAGGATTAAATAAATTAATACATATAAAGCATCTAGAACAGTGTCTGGCACATAGTGAGCACTATTTAGTTAATGCAAGTTAACTATTATTTGCTATTGTACTTGCTTTTGTTTAGGAGACAGGAGAAATATAAGACATATGGTTTCTTTCCTTGAGGGCAATACAGAAACACAGAAAATTATATTGGGAGAAAATCCTGTAAAAATATGGGATTAACATAGCTGAATTCTGGTTGTAGGATGAGAGACCAAAATCAAGGAGTCTGTGTCAGAGGTTGTTATGGAAAAGGGGGCCTGAACTGGAGCTGTAGAATAGAAGGGTTAGATAAGTGAAGAGTTTTAAAGAAAAGTGGATTACGATTTGGCAACTTTATTCTATTCTGTTATGGGGGCAGGTAAACCAATCTTTCCTAGTTCCACTCTATTTCTAAAACCAGCATTGGTTAGATATATTTTCTCAGGTGAATTAATGATAAGATTCTTTCCAGAGCTTAAGTTTTCTGAATATTAACTCTTCTGTTTTTGAAGGAATCCCCTAGGTCCAACAATTTGTTTAGGCGAACTGAGTGCGAGAAACAGTTCCAAGCTCTGTTGTTGTCTGGATTATTCTTTGCTGAATAACCTACTCTTACACCTATTCACTCCTGCTCTTATAGTTCTGGAAACACATGAGCTGGGTCTCAAATACCTGTATTTGAGAGAGGACTTCCTGAATAAATTACATATGCTTATGTTTTTCTTTAAATATTTTTCTTTATCTATTCCCTTCCTCTGACGGAAATACAGAGAAATAGCCAAGAAGAAAAAAGAGCAAGTCTTGTGAAAAGAGGTGGCTCTTATTTCTTTTCTTTGAACAGTTAGCGTAATTTCACAGTAGTTTTTCTACTTTCTAAGTATGTATCAATGTACACAGTGATTCTGCCAGATATATTAACAGTTTTGCAGTTTTTCTGTTAAATCATAATAAAGTTTCATGAAAAGCAGTACCCAAACAAAAGTGAAAAAGGAATTTACTTAGGAAATAAAATTGAAGAAGATAAAATTAAAACCAAATTAGAACATATTTTATATAGTTTAGCCTTCATATTGTTGTTATTCATTTAAAGGAGATAAGTCTAACATTTCATCAGCTGTATTAAACACCAGAATTACAAAACTGCTATGTTGAATACCAGAACAAGAAAACTAATAGCATTAAATCTTCCCACTAATAAAGATTTGTTATTATCTTTATTAAGAGTTTCTTGCTTCCAAAATAGTACATCTGTAGTCGATCTTCAGTTAGTAGTTGTAGCTAGAGAGATATTTATTAACAGTAAAAGGTAACAAGGCAATAAGGTTTATAGTTACTTTATAATGAGTATATATTGGTGCCTAAAGTTGAATTACCATGCCTAACACATAACTCAGTTTTTCACAATCTCTTTCTGTGATCAACAGGTAATTATCTTCTCTATAAAGTTGCCACAGTCTTTTAAAATCCCACATTAAAGATTATTTAGTATTACAAATCATTCTTTTTGCTCACTCAAGCTCCCCCCTATTTTGGACTTCTCTCTTGTCACTGTGTATGTGTATGGTGATGTTGGTAGTAGGGATATGAGATATGATGAGGACTACTATTTGAGGATTACAGTTTTTAAAAAATAAATTATTTTATTTTTGTCCATTTTGCTCATTATTGACAATTTGCACAATACAGACAAATAGAAAGGAAGGTTGAACACGTTAACCAAATATACTTCTGGAAAATTCTGATGAAAAACATGAGCATTTTAACAAGTGAAAAAAATGCTGTATTCTTATTAGAGTTGTTTACATTCAGTAAAACATATTTAAAATTTACCTTTTGTTAAAACTAAGATATGATTATCAAGGCCATCTAGTTCAGAATTTCAGAATTACTGTTTACATAACAGATGCTGTTTTAAGTTTTGTTGGTATGGGTGTTTTACTTTGGAGACGACATCTTCAGTATATGTATGTGAGAATTTACCTTCAGAGACAAAGCTGTTTGTCGGCAGAAAATTCCTTGAACATTCTCAGATGATATGCAATATGGATACTTATTCTGAAATTATTAATCAGCTTGATGCTTTTACTTGGGTAACTTCTCTTTTTGAAATGTTTCTTTCTTTGTGTTAGAGTTATAACTTCTAGATAGAAGATTGCTTATTTATTCAGGTAATTTTTACATACTTGCAATCATGATTATATAGCTCAAACAGAAAACTGCAAACACTGTCAATTTGAGGTTACTACTTTGGTGAGGATTTTCTTGGCAAGAGTTACTATAGTCTCAGATTGATGGGAGGTACAATAAGCCTAAATGTTATAGTTCATTAATGTAGTATATTATCATTCCCACTTGATTTTTACAAATCATTGCAAAGTTATATTGTGCTGTAGAAGCCACTACAGTCCTTACAAGGAAACAAATTCACAAGTTTTTTTTTGTTATTGCTTTGTGAAATCTAGAAAAATACACACACAGTTTAACATGATCATGTTACTATTACATGAATTTGAAATCAACATATATAATTTATCACCTGTATCAAATGTGTTTTTGATCTCAAAACAAGGAATGTACTCATATGGAGTTGTCCCCCAAAATACATATCTTATAAATACATTGAGAGATAACTGTATCAAATATGACTATATTTATGGGAAACCAAAATGTTTTCTGTGTTGCTGATTAGAAGTAGGAGTTGATATAAAGAAAATGGAACTAGGATGGTTGTCTTTCTTCTGTTGGAAATCTCTTTTTAAAAATATTTTTAAAATTTTTCGGTTACAGTTGACATATAATATTATATTGGCTTCAGGGGTACAACATAGTGATTAGACATTTATATAACTTACAAAGTGATCACCCTGATAAATCTAGTACCCATCTGATACCATACATAGTTATTACAATATTATTGACTATATTCCTTATGCTGCAATTTATATCCCCATGATTATTTCATAACTATCAATTCATACTTCTTAATCCCTTCCCCTGTTTCACCCACTCCTCCAATCCTGTCCCACCTGGAAACCATCAAAATGTTCTCTGTATCTAGGAGTTTGTTTCTATTTTGTTTGTTTATTTTGTTCTTCATATTCGGCATGTAAGTGAAATTATATGGCATTTGCCCTTCTCTGTCTGGCTTACTCCATTCAACATAATACCCTCTAGGTCCCTCCACGTTGTTGCAGATGGCAAGATTTCATTTTTTTAATGATTGAGTAATATTCCATTGTGTATATGTACCACCTATTCCTTCTCCATTCATCCAATGATGGACACTCAGGTTTCTTCTACATCTTGGCCATTGTAAATAATGCCACAAAGAACATATAGAATGCACAATACCCTTCAAGGTAGGGTTTTGGGTTTCTTTGGATAAATAACCAAAAGTGGAATTCCTTGGTCCTTCTTTGTCTCTTGTTATGGCCTTTGTTTTAAAATCTATTTTATCTGGTATAAGTACTGCTTACATCTCAGCATTTTTTTTTCATTTTTATTTTTAAGAAATATCTTTTGCCATTCCTTTACTTTCAGTCAGTGTATGTCTTTCGATCTGAAATTAGTTTCTTGAAGGCATATGTAAGGGTCTTATTTTTTTATTCAGCCACCCTATGTCTTTTGATTTAATCTATTTATATTTAAAGTAGTTTTTGATAGATATGTAATTATTGCCATTTTATTATTCACATTTTTGATCCTCTTTTTCTTTTTCTAAAGAAGTTCTTTTAACATTTCTTATAATACTAGTTTGTTGGTGAAAAACTCCTTTAGCCTTTTCTTGTCTGGGAATCTCTTTATCTGATGCTCAATGATAGCTCTGCTGGGTAGAGTAATCTTAGTTGTAGGTCCTTGTTTTTTTTTTTTTTTATCACTTTGAATATTTTGTGCCAGTCCCTGTTGGCCTACAAAGTTTCTGTTGAGAAATCAGCTGACAGTCTTATAGATGCTCCCTTAACTAACTGCTTTTCTCTTGCTGCTTTTAAGATTCTTTGTCTTTAATCTTTGGCATTTTAATTATGATGTGTCTTGGTGTGGGCCTCTTTGGGTTCATTTGTTTGGAACTCTGCTCTTCCGGGGCTTGTATGTTTATTTCCTTCACCAGGTTAGGGAGGTTTTCAGTCATTATTTCTTGAAATAGGTTTTCAATTCCTTATTTCCTCTCTTCTTCTGGTATCCCTATGATGTAAATATTGGTATGCTTGATGTTGCAGCAGAAGCCCCTGAAACTATTCTCATTCTTTTAAATTCTTTTTTCTAGTTTCTGTCTGCTTGAGTATTTTCTGCCACCTTCTAAATCACTGATTTGTTTCTCTGCTTCATCTAATCTACTGTTGATTCTCTCCACATGTTATTTCGGTTATTATATTCTTCATCTGTGACTGTTTTTTTTTTTAATGTTTTCTATCTCCATTTTTATGTTTTCTATCTCTTTGCTGAAGTTCTTATTGAGATCATTGAGCATTCTTATAACCAGTGCTTTGAACTCTATATCTGGTAGATTGCTTGTCTCTATTTTGTTTAGTTATTTTTCTAGAGCCAGTTCTGTTCTTTCATTTGAGATGTGTTTTTTTGTCTCCCCATTTTTCTGCCTCTCTGTGTTTGTTTCTATGTATTCAGTAGGGCTGCTGTGTCTCCCAGTCTTAATAGAGTGACCTTATGTAATAGGTGTCCTGTCAGTCCCAGTGCTGCAGTCTTCCTGGTCACCTGAGCTGGATGCTCCAGGTGTGGCTTCTGTATAGGTTGTGTGTGCCCTTTTGTTGTAGTCAGGCACTGGTTGCTGTTTGCACATTAATGGGAAGGACTGACGTCAGTGGGAAGGACTGACTGGTTGTGAGGAATGGCTTTTGTGCAGGAACTGACCTTATGGAGCAGAATTCACTTAGCAGGGTTCTGGTCTGTATAGTTTGCCTTTTGGGTATATTATCCTCAAGGTGGTTGAGTGGATCTCTGGCTTGGTCTGAAGCTGGCCACCGTATGTGTTCATCTAGGACCTCCTGGGAGGGGTCTGATGCAGGCCAAGTTTGGTTGCAGTTTGTACCCTGCCGTGGGCCACCTGGCATGAGCCACAAAGCAATCCCCAGATGGCCCCCACCCTTAATAGGCTTGGAGGTGCCTTGAGAGGTTAGGCAGCAAACTGAGACCGGCTGCTGCTGCTAGTGCTTGGCTTGAGGCCACTTAGCAAGAAGTATGGGGCACACGAAAGCCAGATGCTGTTTGTTTGGCTTCTGTGAACCTTTGAGAGATTTTAGGAAAATCTGCAGCATGAGTTCAGACAGGCCATTTGTATGGAAAAGTCACTACAAGTGGCTTGGGTGGGCCCAGCAGTTCTGTTGGAAATCTTAAGCTTTTGGGGATGGGCTGATGTGGGTGGTTTGAGCTAAGTAACAGAAGAGAGAAAGGAGGAAAGACAGTAGCATAGTAGTTTTATTTATTGCATAAATAATGATGAAATCTCACTAAACAACCCAAAGGAGAATAGAGATCTCAAAGAAATAATCATATATGTATGTTACTTACATATAGTAAGTTGACACCACAAATCAGTAGAACTATATTTGAAATCTAACTCCATAAAATTAATAGAAGGAAGTGTAAGTGAATATCTGTGTGAACTAAGGGCTCAATAAATGACTTCTTGACAGAATTTTAAAGCACAACTATATAGGCAAACACTGACTGATAAATTAAAATTAAGGATTTTTGTACACTGGAGTCCCCAGGGCCCAAATCAAAGACAAATGACAGAAGAAGAGAATATACTGGCAATGTCTATAATCAACAAGAGGTTAATACATTGGGTATATATGGAACTACTGGAATCTATAAGAAAAGAAAAATAGGTAAAGGATAGGAACAGAAAATTAGGAGAAAACCTTAAAAGCTAATAAGCATGTGCTCAAAATCATTAGTATTTTGAATATATACATTGTAAAAAACAATGAGATATTTATTACTTTCTATCTGTTAGACTGGCAAAGTTAGAAGTTTGTCAATGCCAAATGTTAAAAAGCATGGGGGATATAGGGACTCTCCTGCGCTGCTGGTGGAATTGTAGACTAGTACCACTATTCTGCAGAACAAATGAATATCCTTATTTTCTGACTTTGAAATTCCACTCGTATTTTACCCCCATGGAAATTCTCATTGATCTGTCAAGAGACATATAAAGGGTATTCATTGCAGCTTTATTTGGTGGAAGGAGTTGAGATAATCTGTGTGTTCATTGCTGGGAGAGTGCATAGATAAAATGTGATTGCACAACAAGGAGAATTATGCAACAATTAAAAGCAACTGATTTGTTATATACAGCAACATGGATGAATCATAAAAATACTGTGAAAGAAAATAAAGCATTGTGTAATATAATATCATTTACATGAATTAAAAATAGATGCTCACAAAATAATGCTTGTGTTTTTATAAAAACACAGGCAAAGAAAAATATATTAAACACATTTAAGCAGTTGTTTGTCTTCAGAATAAAGGTACTCTAATATGGTATAAATATAAAGAGAAATAAAATAAATGCAGTAAGACAGAGGCTTTGCAAATATCAATGATAATAATGTGTATAATTAATTATAACCTCTGAATTTGCGAGCACAAGCAAAATAAAAAACAACATGTTAGAACAATAACAGGAATGAAATAATAGAAATTAAAAATAAAGACCTAAAATTCCTCTACAAATTCTATATTGTTAAAGAAGGAGTTTTGTTGTTGTTGTTAGTCTTTGTAACTCTGGTGCGAGTAGTAAGTGCTAAGTAAAATTGGTTAATTAAGAGTAAAAGAAATGGACAAATGAATACAATTAATTATTTTTTTTTAATCCTGTGTTCCTTATAGTTGTTTTCTCTAACTTTTAAACTGCTCTTAATCAGGGAAATAAATATAACCTCTCCATTTTTGTGGTTCTGTGTACCATATCACAAACTGTTTTAATTAAATCAGAGGCATCTTTATAAAATACAAATTTGATTACTTTCATAATTAAATGCTTTATTGGCCTCATTTAAACTTTGGAAGGGATGACTTCTGGAAACTTAACATGCACATAATTTGGCTTCTGACTATATCTTTTTGCTTCATTTCTTTCTTCAAGTACCCTGAGCTCCATGACATAAGGACCTTCTTTCATTTCACAAATATGACATGTTTAATGACTATTTGCCTCTACACTTTCTTATCCTGGAATAATGCTCTTTTACCCAAGAAATGTATAAAGTTGTTTGATAATCAAATGACTTAGGACAATCAAAAAGTCTGTTTAAGGTGGGTTATTTGTATTAAACATTGCCCTGGAGTCTAGGAATGCAATGATAAGAAAAAGGCACATTACTTAAGTTAATATGCTCACTTTGATTGAATAGGTTTGCCAAATCATTTCCACTAATCTAACCCTATCCTTGCCTTCACTGAACCAGAGAGAATTCCATAATTATAAAATGTCAGAGTTGCAGGGAGCCTTTAACGTCACTCTAGTGCAAACCCTTGGGTCAGTGGTTAGAAACTAAAGGCAGTAGGGGGAAGTGGGTGACTTAAAGCCACAATAAATTTTGTCTCCAAATGAAGAGTACTTTCTAGAAAACCACATCATGCTGCTTTTTAGTTAATCTCAGTAAGGACACAACATGAAAAATGAAACCAGAAACATAAAGAGAGAAGGTTAAAGCCCCATTTGCCACCTTCAGGCTTGTGAAATTTTTCTTTTTATATAGAATAGGGGAAGTTTGAGCAAAAATAGTTGGGATTGGGCTTCAGAAATGCAGATATTAACTAGAAGTGAACATTGGACATTTCCTTTCTGATGCTGCAGAACAATGGAAAAAGGAAGGTTCATATAGTAACTGGGGGGGGGGGTACTAAGACTTGACTTACATAAACTTTTCATAGTTTTCTGTAAGCCAAGATACATTTTTTTGTAGTGCATAAACATATTTGTTATGCTCAGACTTGACTGTTTGTTATGCGAGGGATGAGAAGACCTGACAGGGATTTCACTGTGTAGTCATAGTCTCTCTGTCTCTCTCTCTTTATTATAGATAGCCATTTAATTTTCTAGTAATGTAAAGTGACTTTGATTTATGTTTAAAAAGTAGTACTTACATAAGAGTTTCCATGATAGTAACTTTATGAAAGTTAGAGAATGTTAATTATAAGAAACCAAACAATATAGCTATGGGGATCCAGATGGTGCAAATTACCCAAAAGGCAAACTAAGCATATGCTTAGGGTGCTAGTGAAAATAGGTACACCAGATTTTTGAAAAAGAATTAATATCTTTTTTTTAAGGCATAAAAGTGGCCACTGTGGAGAAAACCAGAAATATGTTAGGCTTTCTTATACTTTTTTTTTCTTTTACAGGTTAGTACTGTTTTTATTTTGAATTACATAGAGGGAGATGTGTAGGGAGGGAGAAGTCCCTAATTTTCAGTCCTGTAAAGATCTTAGTCTATAATCTGAAAAAAAAATCATTTATTCAAGAGGGTAGTAAATGAGTCATGTATGTGATAGACTTGTTTCCAGTATTCTTTAGAGGCCCAGAATTCTTGAATACATCAGACACTCCTCTTCTTACTTCTAGCCCCTAGTCAATTTGGAAAGACACCCACCATAATTGGGTTGTTTCTGAACTCTCCTAAGTTAAAACCTAATAAAGCATCTATCTGAAACAAGTGGCAGTTTCGGGTCACTAATAGTTACTCAACTGAATCATCGTCCAAATATTTTACTTTATTTGCTTTACCAGTCCATTATTTAAATTATTTTCCCCCAAACTTAGAGTCTGTCTGAGGCTTGACCACATGTGAAGTTTGACATTTTAAAGGTCAGCTGGTTTGAGTTATTTGTATATAAGAGGCAAAAACAGGGAAATGTCTATTGTTCTTTCCACTTGAAAAACTAAATAAAACATACAAATATTTCATGAGCTTTCCTCAGACTTTCCCAAAAAGAGTTTGTATTTGTGTTGAGACAAAGTACAGGGAAGTTGCAACTTCAGATGGTTTGGAAACAATTCATATTGTAATAGCTGAAGGGTTAGATAAAGAGAAACTCATGGAAGAAAGATTTCTACTGGTTTAAGTGGAGATAAGAAAATATAACTGCTTAGTTTCTGTGTTAATAGCAGTCTACAGCATTATAAACTCCAATACAGAACCTCATTTGGGACATGGCTGGGGTATGTGCTAAGCTGTTTCTGGGATATACTGTTGTTTCTTAGCTTAGATGAGCTTCAGTATCCATATCATTTTTTTTCATTTTCTTTTTTTAATAAAAATTATTGGCTTGATTTGGTTAATAAGATCAAATAAATTTCAAGTAAATTTCAATGTGATCTACATCATATATCGCATTGTGTTCACCACCTAAAATTAAATTTCCTTCCATCACCAAATATTTGACCCCTTTTACTCCCATCTACCTCCCCTTTTTGAACTTAAGCCTCCATAGCAATTGCTAGCTAAAAGCTCAGAAGAAAACATTTTGAATTCTACTACCTTCTCCTAACTGCTCTTCCCTCTAAAGATTGGTTCACATTGTAAGGGATGAACTTCTTAGAATGCAAATCAGATCATACACTCTCTTGCATAAAAATCTAACTTTTTTCCATAGCCTGGAAGAGTCCTCCCTGATCTGGACCCTAGTCTCAAAGGATTTAGATGTCAGCTGAGCTGAGAGAGGAGGGTCAGAGAGGGAGTGGACCAAGGGAGCCTGGCCATTGGTTGATAGAAAAGCTGTGGTTAAAACAACGAAAACAACAAAACACCACTGTTTAACTCTCATCTCTTTTTGTCATCCTGGAAGCTTTCATATTGCTACTTCTGAAGTCTTTTCATTATAATATTAACTGTAGTTAGTTCGTTACTGGCACCTTTTAGAAAATGTGGTACTTTGGTAGAATACATTCATGGGAGGGAACAGCATTCCTTTCTCTTTTACCTGCTTCAGTCTGCTCCCTTTCTGTTTTCTCTACTTCATCTCTTTTTTTTCAGTTATTTTAATTTGTCAAGTTATTTCTGGCCTCACAACCTTCACACAAGCTGTTCCTTCTGCCTGGAACTTATTCCTCCCTCTCTTGGCCTGGCCAGCTTTTACTAATCCTTTAGAACTCAGTATAAAGTCCTCATCAAAGAAGACTTCCTATGAATGATTGAATGAGAGATACAAAGAGGTACAATGCAGAGTACTAGCCCTCAAGTGCATGTAATACTGCTGAGATGATAGGTTCTGAATTCATGAAAGGGTTATTGATATAGACAGCTAGTAAGTTAAGAGATCTGGGTGCTTAGGATAGGTAGCAAACATTTTTAGCTGAAGTTTTTGTCACAGACTTCATGAAGTAGGCTAGGTTTTGAAGAGAACTCAAAGGATGGTGATATTTGTGTATGTATAAAAGAGAGGCACAAAAAAATGGAATAATTTTCTTGTTGGAGAGAATTGAATAAGGGCATCAGATCAGAGTGGAGAGACTGATTAGAAAAGGGAATCAATGAACTTTAGATGAAAGAGACTTTATATTTAGATTCATATGACTTTAATTGATGCCTACTATGTGTTGTGAATGTTCATATTTTTTACTTAATTTATATTTTCCCTAGCATATGTAAACATTATTACTTATCTTCATATTCTAGATGAAAAAACATGTTCTTAGAGGTTAAGTGACTTGCCTAGGGTCACATAATTAGCAAGTAGCAGGAACTGGTATTTTAACCCCTTATCTCCTTACTTGGGAGTCCAGTATTCTTTCAATTTTCCCATGCTGCTACTTACAAACAGTCCTCAAAGAATCTTGAATTGGAAATAGATTATATAGAACCTGGATGTAAAATTTGAACTTTCTTTTCAGGCAACAATACCAATTAAAGATATTTTGATCAGGGGAATTACATTATGAAAGTAATATTTAGGAAGATAATTCTGGTAGGTATATGCAGGATAGGTGAGAAGTGGGAGAGTCTGTTGACAGAGATACTAGTAAGGATGGTATTGCAGTAATCTAAGCAGGAGATAACAAGGATCCTTATCTGGAAATTGGAAAAAAAATGAAAAGCAAGTTGTGAATAGTATTAAGAAGAGGATCAAGGAAAATACAATAGACAGGAAAGAGAATCCAAGAGAGAGCACAAGGTTTGGAGTCATCTAGGAGAATGGTTTATTTCTATTAAAATAGAAAGGGAAACTAGGGATAATCATTGATTTGGAGGAAAATATAACGAAACTAGTTTAGTCATATGATGCTAGCAAGACATATGATTGGAAATGTCCTGCAGGCATCTTAAAATATGATTGGAACTTGGGAGATAAGTCAAGACTTAATAGTTGATTTAATTAGTACTTGACTAATAAAGAGGGTAGCCAATGTCATAAATGTAGATGAAATCTCTAGGAGTAAGAGGGCTTTGATAGAGATAAGAGCAGAGGACCGGAACGGATCCTTGGGGAGTACTAACATATAGAGGTACTAACATATAGGAAGAAGGGGAAGAGGTACCTCAAATACAGATAGTAGAATGATTAGAGAGTAGGAGAACCAGACTAAAGGAATACTATGGAAAGGAAGGAAGGTGCTTTAAGAAATCATTATACTCTTTTTGATCATCCAGGTGAGGGGGGCGGAAGAGAGGCTTGTAGAATTATAAAGCTGTCTGCAGAGATTTGAAAAATAGCAAAAAATAAAAAGTGTCGGCATCTTTAGTTCAGCATCCTTGGCTATAGAGTATGTAGATTTATTTTTACCTAAGAATCTTCTGCAAGAACCATTTAAAAATGCTTGAAACTGTATGTTAGATAATTATACCCCAGTTTACAACATGGGGATCCCTGATAGTTCATGAGGCCCTTTATTTCTTGTTCTGTTTACCTTGATTTTTGTTTCAATTTATACCTTACATGAAAAAACACAGAATTCAAAAGAATAAACCAGAAGCATGGGAAAACCAATGGAAATGCTTTAAAGTACTTCTCTTTAATCACTTCGTACCCAACTTCCTTCGATTTGTAGAACTTATTATTTTTACAGAGCATTTAAATATTCCTTATGATTGGGAAAGAATGCCAAGATGGTGTATGCTTTTGGCAAGATGCTTTGGCTGTACAGTGATTGAGGATACTTGGCACTCTTTCCTGCATAAGCTATTATACCACAAAACTATGTAAATATATTCATAAAATTCATTATAAAGTTTCAGGCTCCATTTGGAATGGAAGCTGAATATGCACATCCCTGGAAACCTTAATTCTTGGAACTGGATTTTTCACTGAAATCATGCTTTTATGTGACCATGTAGTTCTTCTTTGGGCATGAGTGACCATTCATTTGCTAGAAACTATTGATGTCCACAGTGGTTAAGATATTCCACTCAATCCATAAAATCTCATCTCTTTCTGTGCTGGTTTGTGGCATGATTTTTACCACATGAACTTCATTGGAAACTATGCTTTAACATTTACATAGTGCGGTAGAATTTTTGGAACAGATTCAATTTATTGCCTACACTGAAAAAATGAAGAAGGTTGAGAAAAAGACTAAATAAATACCTTGGCAAACTTTCCTGAAGATATGCATTTTCCTGAATTAAAACTAGTAGTTAACATTTCTTCTGGGGAGCAGAAATAAACATGTGTCTTGGCTGCTAAGTGATAAAGAAAAATTAACATTTATCTTCCTAGTGGTAACTTTTTTTATTTTTCCATTCGAGTTCTGTATGTGTAGAAATAAGTAAGAAAGTTTTAAAGGCCACATTGCTAAACTTACAAAAAAATTTTACATAATAGAAGAATTATTAATCTATATCTTTTATCCCAGTAACATTATAGGCCTGAAGTTGAAATTGATCTTTAAATATTTTAAATACATGGGCCATTTCAAAAACTCTACACAGCATATTTGGTCTCATATTGAACTTTAAACATTTTTTAGGATTTCCTTAGAGATCAAAATATGGGTTGAATGACATCAATTGATACAATGTGAAGGAGGTTGCAAAATCAGAAATAGTCGATACCGAGAATTTACACTCTTTTCTAGAGATGACCAGTGAGATGAATCTTTCTTTGAGAAGTCCTTTTGGAATACAATGTACTACTGGCATCTGTAAATTAAGGCAATTCTGAATTTATGTAAGTAGAATGTTTTAGTTTAAAGGTTTCCAAGTTTCTTGAATTTGTTTTAAAATGAAGCTTTATTTCTATTTACCATTTAATTTTTGAAAATCGGGTTTTTATCATACTTAAAGCTATATCTTGAAACTTTGTGAACTGACTTGGTGTATTTGCACATTATTGAAATAAATGTGATGTTTTTTGGTCTAAAAAAATCAGTGTAATTAGCAATGTTGCAATTTCAGATGTTTGATACCTACAGATAATATGGTATCTAAGTTATTATTAAAACAATAATCAAGTTATTAGCTAGGAAAAGGGACAAAATTAAAGTAATGCCAAGGAATACCAAGTAGCTCAATTTAATTACATTTCAATAAATGAATTTATTTTATTTTTTATTATTAAAAGATATTGATCAACAAAATCCAATGAGTTTCAAGTGAGTTTCAAGTGTTGTATATATTGCTTGATGTGTTCACCACCCATAGTTAGATTTCTTTCCATCACCACATATTTGACCCCTTTTACCACTATCTGCTTCTCCCATACTCTCCTTCCGTCTGGTAACCACCGGTCCACTGTCTATGTCTATGAATCTGTTTATTTGTCATGTTTGTTTGTTGCTTTTAGATTTATATCCCACATATTGCCAGAGCCAGCCAGCTAAGATTGAACAGTTCCCGAGAGGGGGAGTGAGAATTGAGAAAAAAAGAGAGAGAGAGAGACAGAAGATAGAGTCTGGAGGGCTAACAGTGAATACTGCGCCCTGAGTTTATTTAGCACAGCATATATATACCCTTCAATGTGCATGAGAAGCAACACCCACACATATGCAAATGATTGCTGACCTTTTCATAAGTTCTCTCAAAACATCCTTGTTCCTGTTTTTGTCTCTTATTCCCTGGGGGCAAGGAATGTTCAACTCTTTCCATTAAGCCAAACTTCCTCCTTCAGTAAGGAGCTATCCATTAAGCTAAACTTCCTCCTTCAGTAAGGAGCCCACCTGCTCTGCAAACTTCTAGCTTGCAGGCAACTTTAACCCTGTCTGTAGGGCATTCAGCAAGAATGGCTCCTAACAACATATGAGTAATATCATACGGTTTTCAACTTTTTCTTATTTCGCTTAGCATGATTATCTCAAGATCCATTCATACCAATTTGCAGTCCTACCAGCAGTATATGAGGGTTCCTTTCTCTTCATATCCTCTTCAACACTTGTTATTACTTGTCCTGTTAATGATAGCTATTCTAACAGGTATGAGATGTCGTTTTGATTTGCATTTCTCTAATAGCTAGTGATTTGCATTTCTCTAATAGTGTACTTTCATAGTCTGTTGGCCATTTGAATGTCTTCTTGGGAGAAGTGTGTGTTCAGATCCTCTGCCCATTTTTTAATCAGATTGTGTTATTTTTTGTTATTAGATTCTATGGGATCTTTGTGTATTTTGGATATTAGGCCCTTATCAGAAGCATTGTTTGTAAATATATTATCCCATTTGGATGGGTGCCTTTTCTCATTGTTAATAGTTTCCTTTACTGTGCAGAAGCTTTTTAGTTTGATATAGTCCCATTAATTTATTTTTGCTTTTACTTGCCTTGCCTTTGAAGTCAAATTCATAAAATCCTCTTTAAGTTCAAGATCCATGAGCTTAGCACCTGTTTTTTTTTTTTCTGTGCAATTTATTGTTTCAGGTCTTATATTCAGGTCTTTAGTGCTTTTTGAGTCCATTTGGTTTGTGGTGATAGACAACAGTCTAATTTCATTCTTTTGTAAGTGGCTTTCCAGTTTTTCCGGCCCCATTTATTGAAGAGGTTTTTCTTTCTCTTTTGTATGATTTTGGCTCCTTTGCCCCAAATTATTTTTTCATATAAACGGAAGTTTACTTCTAAACTCTCAATTCTGTTCCACTGAGCTGTGTGTCTGTTTTTCTTCCAATACCACACTGTTTTGATTATTGTTGCTTTGTAGTATAATTTGAAGTTGGACAGAATGATACTTCCAGCCTTGTTCTTTTTTCTCAGAATTGCTTTGGCTATTTGGGGTCTTTTGTGCTTCCATACAAATCTGATGACTTTTTTTGTTCTATTTTTAAAAAAAATGCTGATGGGATTTTGATAGGGATTGCATTAAATCTGTATAATGCTTTAGGAAATAAGACATTTTAACTATGTTGATTTTTCCAATCCAAGAACACAGAATATCTTTCCATTTCTTTGTGTCTTCTTCAATTTTTTTTAATAGTGCCTTGTAGTTTTTTTAATTGTATCAGTCCTTCACATATTTTGCCAGGTTTATTCGTAGGTATTTTATTCTTTTTTTTTGCAATTGCAGAAGGGATTTTTTTTCATTTCTTTTTATGACAGTTTGTTATTAAAGTATAGGTATGCTATAGCTTTTTGAACATCAATTTTGTATCCTGAAAATTTGCTGTATTTCTTTATTATTTCTGGTAGTGTTTTGGTGGAGTCTTCATGGTTTTCTATATAGAGAATCATGTTAACTGCAAAAAGTGACAGTCTGACTTCTTCATTTCCTATTTGGATGCCTTTTATATCTTTCTCTTGCCTGATTGCACTTGCTAAAATTTCTAATATCATATTGAATAATAGTGGTGATAGAGGACATCCTTGCCTTGTTCCTGATCTTAGAGGACAAGTTTTTAGTATTTCATCATTAAGTGTAATGCTTCCTGAGGGTTTGTTGTATATGGCCTTTATTATGTTGAGGTACTTTTTTTCTATACCTATTATAATAAATGTTTTAATCATAAATCAGTGCTGTATCTTGTCAAAGGCTTTTTATACATCTAGTGATATATGATTTTTATTCTTTATTTTGTTTATGAGGCATATCATATTAATTGATTTGTGTGTTTTAAACCATCCCTGTGTCCCTGGGATGAAGCCCACTTGATCATGGTTTATAACCTTTTTAATGTGCTGTTGTATTTGATTTGCTAGTGTCTTATTTAGGATTTTTGCATCTGTGTTCATGAGTAAAACTGGTCTATAGTTTTCTTTTTTTGTGTGTTATCTTTACCAGGTTTTGGTATCAGGGTAATGTTGGTCCTACAAAAGGAGTTAAAAAGTATTGCCTCCTCTTCAATTTTTTAGAAGAATTTGAGAAGAATAGGTATTTAATCTTCTTTGAAAGTTTGGTAGAATTCACTGGTGAAGCCATCTGGTCCTGGACTTTTATTTTTTGATAGGTTTTTAATAATTGTTTCAATTTCCATACTGCTAATTGGTTTATTTAGCTTTTCCAGCTTTTCATGATTCAGTCTAGGAAGGTTGTATATTTCTAAGAATTTATCCATTTCTTGAGGTTATTAAATTATGGTATTATATAATTTTTCATAGTTTTCTTGTATGGTCTTTTGTATTTCTGTGGTATGTGTCTTCTCTTTCATTTGTGATTTTGTTGACAATAAACTAATTTGTTTTTAATGTGTAACAGCTGTTTTCCTCCAAAGAGCTTAGGTCTCTGTATAGGAAACTGTAAATAGTGATTGCTTGTATTACATATTCATGGAAAGGAAAACAGGAAATAACTGGAAAGTAAAATAAAACAAAAAATTAGGAAAGGATAAGCAGTGAGAGAAGAGCAAAGTCAAAATTTAGGAAGGTGATGGTCACAAGTTCCTGGACAGGCACTGAAGCGGGGAGAAACTTGTGTGGATTCATTGAGCTATGCAGGTGTTCCTCATTTAGTAATTGTTATTCTCAAGTAGTGTGAACATTCACCTGTGTTTTCCATTGACTTATATTATAATGTGAAATATTTGATCTCCACCCGGCTTGCTAAGTCATTAACTTTTTCTTGATCTTTGGCTCCTAGTTGATAAAGACATTTCTTAAGCCTTCTTTCAATTCACACAATCTATGATTCTGTGACTTATTCTCCATTGGAAACTGCCACCATTGGTATTCTTCACCTATAGAAACATTTTAATACCTTTTTTGAAAGTCTTTATGTTTCCTGTTAAGTCCTGGAATGCCTCTACTGGGAAAAAGGCTATATGGAGTCATTTATACCCATCCTTTTATATTTCTTTTTTTTCTGTTTTATTTGTTTATTTCATGTTTTATATTCCACATATAAGTGAGAACATATGGTCTTTGTTTAACTTATTTCACTTAGCATGATACCTTCTAGTTCTATCCATGTTGGAGCAAATGGTAAGATTTCATTCTTTTTTATGGATGACTGATATTCCATTCTTTATTCAGTTGTCTACTGTTGGGCACTTAGGTTGCTTCCATATCTTCGCAATTGTAAATGGCACTGCAGTGGACATAGGGGTGCATATATCTTTTCAAATTAGTGTTTTGGATTACTTTGGATAAATATCCAGGGGTGGAATTGCAGAGTCATGTGGTAGTTTTATTTTTAATTTTTTGAGAAACCTCCAAAATGTTTTCATAGTGGCTGCACCAATTTGCAGTCCCACCAACAGTGCATGAGGAGGCTCTTTTCTCCATATCCTTGTCTACACTTGTTTGTTGATTTACTGATGAGGGTCATTTTGACAGGTGTGAGGTGATATGTTTTTAATTTAAATTTCTCTGATGATTAGTGATATTGAACATCTTTTTATATATTCATTGGCCATCTGTGTGTCCTCTTTGGAGAAATATCTATTCAGGTCCTCTGTCCATTTTTTTAAATTGGACTGTTAGGTTTTTTTTTTAAGGTTAAGTTGTATGAGTTCTTTATAAATTTTGGATATCAACCTCTTACTGGATGTTTTATTGGCAAATATCTTCCCCCATTCAGTAGATTGTCTTTCCATTTTGTTAACTGTTTCCTTTGCTGTGCAAAAACTTTTTAGTTTGATGCAGTCTATTTGTTTATTTTTTCATTTGTTTTCCTGTATTACTTGATGTTTCTACATTTCTAGTCATTCATGTGGTTGGTACATACAAAACAAGTACAAATGAAGGTGGCACACAAGTGAATGTGAGGATGAGTGAGATGAAAAGTGGGACACAATTTAATAACACAAATGCATTCTTAATGCTGAAAACAAATAAGCAAAGAAAGGATACTGGAAGAAAACACTCTAAAATGTAATAGTAGTTATCTGCAGGTATAGGAATTATGGTTTATTTATTTTTATGTTTATACCTTTTTCCCTTTGCTTTTTGTATTGTCTAATTTTAACTTTACAATCATAAAAAATAGTGATAGAAGTGTCTTAATAGTTTATTAAGCATTACCCAAAGGGCTTTAATATGATGGAAGTTTAATAAGTCTATCTTGTTTATTGACTGATCTTTAATCAAAGGAATAGAAATTATGTGCTGTGGGGAAATCATGCTGTGTGGGTCCTTCAAGTGACTACCAGTATTCTACAAGGGTAATCAAGCTGAGTCATATTCCCAGCCCAACAAACATTCTCAGGGAATGTACTCTGTAACATAAAGGAGATCTACAAAGATGAGCAAGAATTCCAGGAGCTAACACTCCATTTAGGGAAAATGAGAAATGTACATAGCCAACTGCAATTTAACGAGGGCAAATTCATGCTTTATTAGAGGTACAGAGCTGTGGGACTACAGATGAGGGGTAGATTAGCTCTGCATTGGGGTAGTAGAAGGATACTTTTAATGTTCTCTTTTCAGATTGTTTAATAATTTGTATTTCACAAAATTACTCACTTTTAACCCACCTTTATACTTTCCCCCTTATCTGCTTACTATTTTTATAGTTGATCCATCTTTTTAACTTTAATAATTCAAAAATGAATTAAGAAAGTATACTTTATCTTAATACTATAAATGGAAAATCAGGTCAGTTGCCATAAAAAGACAGTAACTAAAAATAAAGACAGTAGATACAAAATAGTGTCATTAAATTCTATCTAGGTAGTGTTGCTCGTTTCTTGGCTCTGAGTCTGTGTTCTTATGAAAAGAACCTTAGCAAGTGTTGGAGAGATGCTAATGACATTAGCATGACACTGAGACTTGCTTCTTAACAAATAGGAAAATTAGAAAAAGAATTAGAAAAATTAGAAAATGGCATGGCTTTCTCATTATGTGATTCAGTGCTATATGATGATTTCTCTTACTACTCATGGTACCAGTTTCACTTTTTTGGAAGTACTTGGAAAATCAATAGTCTAATGAATCAGTGGTCCAATTTAGGTTTGACAGATATTATCTCAATAGAAAAGTATCAGATTTCATGGAAAAAGTGGTGTTTAGGACTTGGTTGATATAATCTGAGCAAAGATTCCCTTGGAAAGACTATGCACAGTAGCATATTGATTCTATGGTGGCAGTACAAAGAGGAGAAGGAGAGAGACTTCTGTTTAACAGTCTTATTATTCTGCCCCCAAAACTCAATTTTGGTTCAAATAGAAGGATAAATTAAATGCCAACTTTTCTGTATTTCTATTGTTTTCTTTCTGGTTATTTCCATTTAGATGAAGGCCTCTACCTGCTATCATTTGAGTCTACTTCAGACTATAAATGCCTCTGCAGATGTGAATCATGGGTGCCTGTTCTAATGCAGATAACATTTATATATTGGAAATGGACTTCACTGGTGGGGTTTGCTGTTTATCAGCTTCAGAAATACAACCTCTCAAATGTAGATCATTGAACACATTAGTATCATTTCACAAAACATCTTGGGCACCAACAGTGCTTTGATGCTTTGAAATCCAAGATAAATGCCATCAGTCAAGATAGAAAATGATTATTTCTTTATGGGTTAAACCTTTGAAGAGATACGGGTGTTGGACTTGGCAGCACATCAGCAGCCACTGTGACTCCTTTCTCACTGGCCATTTTTTTTCAGAGATAATTTTGACAAGAGACTGGAGAGAATCCCTCTCAGTTCTCTAGGGAGTGTGAAATTACTAGGTTTATAAGATTTATCTTGTTTGCCTCAGAAAAGCCTAGCTTGAAGTTTGCTAAGAATTATAATTTGAGCAGAATAAAAAGTAATAACAAAACGACTCCCTTAGAATGTATAAACTCACATCTTATGTTAATATTCACAAAACATGATCAATATCCTAGTCACCCTCCTTTTGGAATACTGATAATAAATATACTATATGCCATATTTTTAGTGCCTTCTCTGCTTACTATATGCCAGACTCTCTTTTTCACTTCACATACATTATTTTCCCACTTTCAGATGGAGAAACAGATTCTTGTAGAATTGACCAAGGTCACAGCTAGAAGTAGTAGAAACTGGTATCTCCTAACTCTACAAGTTTGTGTCTTTAAATTAGTTTCCTAAATTTGACCTGATATACCAGGTGAGGCGTGATAGGAGTATAATCTTGTAGAAATACTATAACCTTTTAATATTAATAAAACTTAAGTTTACATTTTTCTCTCTCTTCCTTCATACCTCCTGTGGCATATAAACATCACATAAACATAAGAAGCTGTTAGAGCACAGGGCTTATAGTCAGACAGATCTGGTTTGAGTCCAGTTCCATCACTTACTAATTCTCATATTTGGCAAGAAAGTTAATCTCTTTAGTACTCAGTTTCTGTAAATCAAGTTTAATAACAGTGCCTGTTTCTTGAGGTTATTATTATTAAATGGGACAAGGTAATTTGTACATTGCCTAGCATGTAGTAAATGCTCAATAATAGCACGAATAATAATCATTATTCATTTATTTAACTGAGGTTTGACTTTTACTATTGCATCAGCTTCTCTTTTGTTTCATAGTTCTCAGTGTGACCTCTTTTTCCTTGCATATTCTTTTTCAACTCCATTATCTATTTGACTAATCCTAACATTAACTCGCTCTTCACAATGCATAGTCAGGTTGTACAAATGTGTTAAAAATGTACCATGCAAATTACATAACCTGGTTTAGCTATTGTATATGTATATAAGTGTATGTGAATGTGTGTGTGTGTGTGTGTGTGTGTGAGTGTGTGTGTGAGTATGTGAGTGGTAACATATATAGATACAAAGAAAGACCTCTGAGACACTAGCCTTATAGGGCATTATTTTGTTAACAGCCCTAGTGATCTCCTGGGAATCCATATCCATCTTTAAACAGCTAAACTTTTTGGAAGATCTGTGACTCAGATTTTATAAGCTTACAGAAAGCAAATGCTGGAAGAAGAGGCCGCCACTCCAGCTGCTCCCTTTCTTCTCTCTGCAGATGTGAACATTTTCCACAAACCCCTGTATGAAATCTGGGAGAAGCAGAAGGGGAACTGTTGAGCTGTTTATTTTATTGCAAACAGAGGTTAAGAGAGTCTTTTCTGAATATTTTTTTAAGCCAAAATGAAATCTTATATTACTTGGCCAATATGTTTATTTTGAGGGGATTTAAGATTTAACTACCTTGAATTGTATCTGTGCATGACATGCCTACATGATCTTCTTAAAGCCCAAGCACTCTAATGCCACAATTGAGAAAAGCTGCTAAGGAAGTGAGGGGAGGAAGAGTCAGACTCAAGAATCAGAAGCCACATTATTTATGGAGTATGTGGAATTAGAAAACCATATTCATGTTAAGGGAACTTAGATAAATCAGGTGTTTGATGATGATCTCAGGCAAAGATGACCTTGTTCATTCTTATCACAATGAGGATGGCCCTTTGAAGAGGACTGAAAATACTCCAATATAAACTTATTACCATGGCCTGTTATTAGGTCTAAGATGCTAATTTCATGGCTTCATGCTGTAACATTCTTCTTTATTCAGTTTTTGCTATATCCTAGCTTTTTTATTACAAAAATTCAGAGTTCATTCTCACTTCAGGGTTTTCCACTTGTCTTTCCTTCTCATTGAAATGTTTTACCTCCAAATGTTGTCATGGTTGCTGCCTTCTCATCAGTAAGGCTTGAAGTCAAATGTTGGCTCCTTTTTGAGGCCTCCTTTGACAATTGCTATTTGCCTCCCAGTATTTCTTCGCCCTTTCTTTCCTTGCTAGGTACCTTGGCACATAGCCAAACAACTGTATTACCCAGGGTCCATTGCAACTGGGTTTTCCCCTGTAACTAAGTTCTGACTAATAAAATGTAAGCCAAAGTGTAATGTGGTGCTTTGAAACAATTTCTAAAAGGAAGGAAGTGCACCTTTCTTTTTCCCCCTCTGTTCTGTTTTCTGGAATACCAACTGGTGACTGGGATCTAGCAGTTATATTTAATCATGGGAAAAGGGGCATTCACTAGCTATGGTGAAGCAGAGATCTGGAAAGCTTGAACTGCTGATGAATTTGTGAATCTTTAAAGAAGCTCTGGGTTTTCTACTTTCAGGCTTCATTTAAATGAGAGAGAAGTAAACTTTATCTCATTTAAGGCTTGCTATTTTTTCTTCTTTCTTGTGTATTTAGCCAAACCAATGCCAAACCAATTTAAAATATCCCTCTCCTTCCTGTACATGTCATGTTCTATCATACCATTATTCTCTGGTTTGTATTCTTTATGGCACTTTTTAACAATTGGAAATTCAAATTTCTTTATTGTTTGTCTTGCTCATCTAGAATATAAGGTCTGTGAGGGAAGGACCGTATTGTCTTTTTTCACTATGGTGGCACTCAATAAAAAATTTGTTGAGTGAATAAAATCTGTAGGCTAAAATTCCTACTACTCGTATCTGTATTTGTCTCTGCAATTTTGCTTCTATGGCTGACTAGTCTTCATGTGAATCACACCTTTCTTTGGATATAGCAATGTACTTAAATACGTCTTTCTAGAATTAGAGATTTACATGTTATTGATGCTTTGATTGATCAAGTATTTAATACTCAATTTCTAACCTTCATTTCTAATTTTATTTTGAAGAGGGGGTACTTATCATCTGTAAGTACTTAAAAAGATCAAATTTGAGTTATTATTATTTTCCATACAAAGAAAATTTAAACTATATATATATTTGAAATAAGGGAGAAAATTCTGTGTTTTTTAATTGTGTTCACTTCATAACTATTGCCTGAACTAGAATGGAAGGTTTTTATTTCATTTATTTCTCACCGATGTGCTTAATGGGACAAGGTTGGTACTTTGTAGATTTGTGCTCTCAGGATCCTAGCAGCTACATATACTGACTGGTATTTGGCTTGCTATTTCTTCTAACCACATGCAAAAAAAAAACCCCTACATAAATCTCCCTAAAAGTGAGTGAAAGCAATCATTAGTGATAGAAGAGAATGTTTAGATTACTTTGCAAGTAGTGAGACACCAAGGGTCACTTGTTAACTTTGAAATATTTCTAATGTTTTAAGGGAAGAAAATTAGGAACTACTCGGTACCAAATGGTATTAGTGAATCTCTGAGATGCGGTGATAAAATACTATGCCCAGTTCTCACAGAGGTGAGAATGAGACCTCTGTACCCATTAGGATAAAGGTGGATTGTGAAAGATAAAGAGGATACATGTTTTGTTTTGTTTTTTTGGAGAGAAGTGGGTGGCAAGAAGGATTATGAGAGCAGAAGGAAATGTAGAAAGAATGAAAGAGGATATTATTGCAAGTACAGAGCTTGAGAACTCTCCCCCAAAAGACTCCATAGCATTTACCCAGGGGTGGCACTTAGGGGTGTTCAGCAAATGGTGAATTGAGTAGAAAAAGTGTAGCCTGTGTCCTCTGTGTGGGCACCATCAGGCTACACCTTATCTCATGTTTCAAAATGAAGGAAGCAATCCCTTTTATTATATTCCTTCATATGAATCAGTAGGCTTTCTAAACCAAAGTTACAAAAGCTATAGGAAAATATCAATATTAAAATCTATGTGAAGATTTCCTTTATATCGGAGCAAAGTAGAAACGAGAAATAAAGAACCTTCAAAAATGTCAGAAAGTGATTTTAAACAATTGGTGATTTTAAAGCTCATTATGTTTTCCCTATTGCTGTTAGTATTATAATTTTTTTTAGGAAACCTTGGTACACAGCTATTATGGGTGTTTGAATCAGGAATATTTTTATTGACATATTTGGTGTCACTAGAGCTCCCAATAAATGGAAAAAGGAGTGGAGATTTCAAGCTTTCCCACTTTACTGCTCATAGGCCTTTCCAAACACTTAGTTTGCTATTTTTCCCAATCTCTGTTCCTTTTATTTTGTATAATTTTTCTTTTCTTTTTTTTTTAAATTAAGTTTATTGGGGTAACATTGGTTAATACAATTATATAATTTTTAAGTGTACATTATAATTTGACATGTGTGTATTTTATTGTGTGCTTACCACCCAAAGTCCAGTTTCCTTCAGCAACATATATTTGATCCCTTTTACCCACTTTACACTCCCCTTATCCCCTATATTTGACCCCCTTTACCCTGTCTATCTCCCACCTCCTTCCATACCTCACTAGTAACCACTCTATAGTTCTCTGGTAACCACCAGTCTGTAGTCCATGTCCATGAGTCTTTCTTTGATTGTCCTGCTCATTTGTGCTTTTAGGTTTATATTGCACATATAAGTGATATCATGTGATTTTCAACTTTTTCTGTCTGGCTTATTTCACTTAGCATAATTATCTCGAGTTCCAGCCATGTTGTCGCAAATGGCAGTATTTTATCTCTTCTTATGGCTGAGTAATATTCCATTGTATATATGTAACACCGCTTCTTTATCCATTCATCTATCATAGGACACTTCAGTTGCTTCCATGTCTTGGCCACTGTGAATAAAGCTGCTATCAACAGTGGTGTACAAATATCTTTTTGGATATGGATTTTCAAGTCTTTTGGGTAAATACCCAGTAGAGGAATTGCTGGATCATATGGTACATCAATTCTCAGTGTTTTGAGCAACCTCTATACTGTTTTCCAGTGGCTGTACAAATCTACAGTCACACCAGCAGTGTATGAGGGTCCTTTTTTCTCCACATCCTCTTCAACATTTGTTATTACTTGTCCTATTGATTATAGCTATTCTAACAGGTGTGAGGTGGTGTCTCATTGTGGTTTTGATTTGCATTTCCCTAATAGCTAGCGATGTTGAGCATCTTTAAAATATTTGTTGGCCATTTGTATGTCCTCTAGAGAGAAGTGTCTCTTTAGGTCCTCTGCCCATTTTTTTGATTGGATCATTTGTTTTTTTGTTGTTATTGAATTGTATGAGTTCTTTATATATTTTGGATATTAGGCCCTTATCAGAGACATTGCTTACAAATATATTTTCTCATTTGGATGGTTCTCTCTTTACTTTGTTGACAATTTCTTTTGCTGAGCAAAAGCTTTTTAGTTTGATGTAGTCCCATTCATTTATTTTAGCTTTTACTTGCCTTGCTTTAGAAGTCAAATTCATAAAATCTTTTTTAAATCCAAGGTCCTTGAGTTTCATTCCTGTGTTTTCTTCTATGCATTTTATTGTTTCAGATCTTATATTCAGGTCCTTACTACATTTGGAGTTAATTTTGTAGTGGGATGATAGACAACAGTCTAGTTTCATTCTTTTGCAGGTGGCTTTCCAGTTTTCCCAGCATGATTTATTAAAGAGGCTTTGCTTTCTAACTGTATTTTTTTTGGCTTTTTTTGTCAAAAATTATTTGCCCATAAATATGGATTTACTTCTGGACTCTCAATTCTGTTAACTGGTCCATGTGTATCTGTTTTTCTGTCAATACCATGCTGTTTTGATTACTGTTGCTTTGTAGTATAATTTTAAGTCGGGCAGAATGATGCCTCCAGCTTTTTCTCAGGATGGCTTTGGCAATTCGGGGACTTTCGTGCTTGCATACAAATCTGATGATTTTTTATTCTTTTTTTTTTAATTGCTGATGAGATTTTGATGGGAGATTGCATTAAATCTGTATAATGCTTTAGGTAATATGGTCATTTTAACTATGTTGATTCTTCCCATCCAAGAATACAGAATGTCTTTCTATTTCTTTATATCTTCTTTGATTTCTTTTAATACGGTCTTATAGTTTTCATTATATAGGTCCTTCACTTGTTTCATTAAATTTATTCTTAAGTATTTTATTCTGTTGCAATTGCAAAAGGAATTATTTTTTCATTTCTTTTTCTGACACTTCATTTTTAGAATATAGGAATGCTATGGATTTTTGAATGTTGATTTTGTATCCAGATACTTTACTGTATTTGCTTATTGTTTCTAGTAGTTTTCTTGTGGAGTCTTTAGGGTTTTCTATGTAGAGAATACTGTCATCCACAAATAGTGACAGTTTGACTTCTTCATTTCCTATTTGGATGCCTTTATATCTTTCTCCTTTCTGATTACACAGGACCTTCAATGTTATACTGAATAACAGTGGCGATAGTGGACAGCCTTGTTCTTGATCTTAGAGGGAAGGTTTTTATTTTTCACCATTAAGCATAATGTTGGCTGTGTTTGTCATATATTGCCTTTATTATGTTAAGGCACTTTCCTCCTATACTGATTTTGTTAAGTGTTTTGATCATAAATGGATGCTGTATCTTGTCAAAGGCCTTTTCTGTGCCTATCGATATGATCACATGATTTTATTTTTTAATTTACTTATATGGTGTATCACATTAATCGATTTGCATATATTAAACCATCCCTGTGTCCTGAGATGAAGCCCACTTGATCGTGGTGTATAATCTTTTTAATATGTTGCTGTATTTGGTTTGCTAGTATCTTATTTAGAATTTTTGCATCTATGTTT
Organism: Macroglossus sobrinus; assembly: GCA_004027375.1. NCBI lineage: Eukaryota > Metazoa > Chordata > Mammalia > Chiroptera > Pteropodidae > Macroglossus > Macroglossus sobrinus. The sequence goes on along the minus strand of PVKZ01000273.1, from coordinate 425,992 downwards.
ATGAGAGATATTGGTCTGTAGTTTACTTTTTTTGTGTTATCTTTATCAGGTTTTGGTATTAGAGTGGTACTGACCTCATAAAATGTGTTGGGAGGTACTGCCTCCTCTTCGATATTTTGGCAGAGTTTGAGGAGAATAGGTATTAAATCTTTGAATATTTGATAGAATTCACTGATGAAGCCATCTGCTCCTGGACTTTTACTTTTTGGTAGGTTTTTCATGATTGTTTCAATTTCCATACTGCCGCCAGTTGGTCTAATGTGTCATTTTAAGGATGTTATTTCCTTATTGATTTTCTGTTTGGATGATCTGTTCATATCCGATAGTGGGTTATTTAGGTCCCCTACTACAATATAGTTTTGGTCTGTTTCTCACCTTAGTTCTGTTAGTAATTGTTTTACCTATTTTGGGGCTCCCTGATTGGGAGCATAGATATTAATAAATGTTATGTCTTCTTGGTGCATGATTCCCTTTATCATTATGAAGTGTCCCTCAGTATTTTTCTTTACCTTTTTTATTTTGAAGTCTATTTCACCTGATATTAGCATCACTACTCCCACTTTTCTCTGAATGCCATTTGCTGGAAATACATTTTCCACCCTTTCACATTGAATCTATATTTTTCTTTGGAGCTGAAATGTGACTCTTGGAGGCAGTATATGGTTGGGTTTTGTTTTTTCATCCATTCTGCAACTCTTTGCCTTTTTATTGGTGAATTCAGTCCATTTACATTTAGGATGATTCTTGAAATATGAGGTCTTCTTATAGCCATTTTATCTTTTGCTTTCTGGTAGCTCAGTGTTTCCATTGCTTTCTTGTCCTTGTGTTACTGTTTTTTGTTTGTTTGTTTGTTTGTTTGTTTGTTTTTAATTTTGGTTGGCTTTTGTAGGTTTTGCCTCTGGTTCTTCTTGCTTTATGTTATATACTTCAGTTCTGAATCTATGGTGTGTGGTTACTATTATAAATATGAAAAAGATAGTTATAAATATACAGTTATCCATTTTCTTCTGTGTGTGCCTTATCTCCTTTGCCCTTTGTGAATTTGAATCTTTGAATCCTCCCCTTTTCGGTCATTGTTATCTCAATTTGTTTCTATGTATGCTGAGCGTTCATTGCTATCTTGCTATAGCAAATCTCTTATCATTATTTAAGCTTATAATGTCCTCTTCTTAGTAAGGGTTGCATTCTTCTACTTCAATTTACCTGATAATAATTTTACTCCTAATCATGTATTCTTTATTGTTGTCATTTTGTTTTAAGTGAGCTGACTCCTTTCAGTGTTTCCTATAGTACAGGCCTCATAGTGGAAATTCCCTCAATTTTTGTATGTCTGAAAATGTCTTAATTTCTCCTTCATATCTGAAGGAGAGCTTAGTTGGATACATTATTCTAAGCTGGTAGTTCCTTTTACTTAATAGTTTAAATATATGATTCCATTCCTTTCTGGCTTGTAAAGTCTGTGCTGAGAAGTCTGATAATAATCTAATGTTTCTTTTTTTAATATATATGTTACCATTTTTTTTCCCTGGTTGCCCTGAAAATTCTGTCTTTGTCATTGATTTTTAATAACTTTAATACAATGTGTCTTGGTGAGGGCCTTTTTGAGTTGAGATAATTGGGTGTTCTGTTGACTTTTTGAATTCCAAGTTCCAGCTCATTCCTTAGACTTGAGAAATTCTTGTCCACTATTTGTCTGAAAATGCTTACATATAATGCATATATATATATATATATAATACTATATATATGCATATATAATGCTAATATATATTTATAATGCTTATAAATAATGTTCCATATGCTCCTTAAATTATTATTATACTTTTGGCTTCTTTTTTTTTTTGCCAGGCTGATTGAGTATCCTTGGCTTCCCCATCCTCTATATCAATGATTTGATCTTCTTTATCCACTCTGTTTATTCCATCTAATATACTCTTCATCTCAGATAATGTGTTTTTCATTTCAGACTGGTTCCTTTTTATAATTTCTATTTCCATTTTTATGTTTTTTTATCTCTGTGTTGAAGTTCTCACTGAATTTATCTACACTTCCCAAAAGTTCATTGAATATCTTTATAAGCAGTGTTTTGAACTCTGCATCTGTTAGATTATTCGACTCCATTATATCTGGATCTCTGTTCTGTTCTCTTGTATGGTTTCTGCTTCTTTGTCTTCCTATTTTAGCCGCCTTTCTGTATCTATTTCCATGTACTAAGCAAAGCTCTCAAGTCTCCTGGTCTTATTAGCATGGCTTTGTGCAGTAGGTGTCCAGTAGCATAGTCCTGAGAAGTATTCAGCTGAAGGCCAGTTTTAGCCTGTGCCCTTCTTTGGCAACCTGTTAAGATTCAGTAAGCAATCCACAGATGCTATACTTATAGTTGCCTCAAGAGGCTATTACAGAAACCAAGGTCAGCTGCTCCCCGTTTGGGTCTTAGAGTTGGCTCAGGAAGGAGCACTGTACTCACCAAGGAGACAACTGGATGTGGTTTGGGTGGGGCCACGAGTTGGGGAAAGCAGAGCTTCAGGGAATCTTCTGGGCTGAGCGACCTCTGTTACCCAGTTCACACACTGGGAGGGAGGATGGCTCAACAGAGGAACAATGGATACTGGCAGCACTTCTTTCAGCAGAGAGCCTTGCCTCAGGCCCTTGCTTTGACAACTCAATGTTCCCCTTTAAATCCCTGGAACCCCCTGATCAGACAACCTGGCACTGGTGCTCAGAGTGAGCAGGTTCCTCATCACAAAAGTCTGCCTGTGGACATGGTCTTTTTAAGAGGTGTCTGCAGCTGCTGGCTGTAGCTGCCACAGCCTCTGTCCCATAGGACAGGGCAGCCTCACATCTTCACCCGCTTCTACATTTTACTGTTACAGGGCGATTTCTTATTTCTCTCCCTAGTTGTAATGCTTCTGTTTATATGGATCCCAGGTGACTTTGCTTGCTGTCTGCTTTGTGTTTCTGTCACTGCTTTGATTATGTCGCAGGAGGTATGAACAAAGCTTCTATTATCTATGCCATTTCCCCCCTCCCTCTACATGTTCCTTTTTAATAATAATAACTACTATTTATTGAGTACATATTATAGATTTGATACTATACTCAGCACTTTGCCAATTTTTTAATCCTGGCCAAGACCATGTGAAGTTTGGAATTTTATTCCCAGTTTAGAGATGAAGAAACTGATGTTTAGAGGTGTTAAATAAAGTGTTTAATGTCGTATGGTTACCAGTTAACAGAGCTGAGATGAGGATCCAGGTCTATTGTGCTCCTATGTTCTTAACCAGTTGTTCTGTCACATGGCCATGTTATACTGCTTTCTTGATGCCTGTTGTTTCACTGCCTAGTTATGAACCAGATAAGTATCATCTGGATAAGCCTTACACACCCACCCCCAATTCTTCAAGCTCAAAAATAGTGTACCCTTTCTACTCCCTCAATGTGGAGCTATGTCCTTTGCTCTTAACAGGTGGGCCCATAAGCCTCAAACAGGGCTGGGTGGATAATACAGGATACCACAGTGCACATATGTGGGTTGGGGTAGAATAGGCTAGACCCTAGCAGCATGAGCACAGCTTGCTGCAGTGAAATGGCTGAGTCTGTCTAGGTCTTTGCTGTGTAGGACATAATCGTGGAAGGTAAGGTACATTGATAAAGTAAAAAAATCATAGTCAAAGAAGCAGTGTTGGATTAGACATGTTCATGTAGGATAAGGCCAAGATAGCAAGGTTCCAGTTATGTGGAAGGACTCTGATCCCAAGGCCAAGGAGAGCACTGAATGAATTCTAACTCCCATTGGGATCTTCCAACTGAAGCCTTTTTATAGGGTTATCTCAGAGCTGCCATGCCAACCCTGCTACCAGAAGGAAGCCCAGCTATCTTGTATAAAAAGGTTCCTTGCCCCCCAGGAGCCTTTGGTATCTTTTTTCAACTATAGCCTTGGACTTATTTAGGGCTCTGACAGAAGTGGGAAGAAGAGAAAGTGTGAATTGGGTATCATAAGTCATTATTCTTTTTTCAGAGCTTACTACATTTACTGCTGTGGACTGAATTGTGTCCTCCCACCCCCAAGTCATATATTGAAGCTCTAACCCCCAATATAACTGTATTTGTTAGGACTTTTAAGAGGTAATTAAGATTAAATAAGATCATAAGGGTGGGATCTAAATCCTATAGAATTGGTGGCCTTAGTAGAAGAGGAAGAGATCTCTCTCTCTATGAACACACAAAGGAAAGGCCGTGTGAGGACACAGAGAGAAGGAGACCATCTGGAAGCCAGAAAGAGAACTCTCACCAGAACCCAACTGTCCTGGCACTCTGATCTTGGACTTCCAGCCTCCAGAACTGTGAGAAAATAAGTTTCTGTGTGTAAGCCACCCAATCTATGGTATTTTGTTATGGCAACACTGAGCTGATGAATACAACTACTTTATCATCAGAGCTTTTGTCCTCAGTGGCTGGTCATTTTCTTTGGCCAAAGTCACAGAATTCTTTTAGTCCCTAAAAGGAGAGCAAACTGAGCAGAGTAGTTTACATTGAGTTGTGAATGAAAGTTTAACCTAAGGGAGGAAGGATTTGCCATTTTAAAATGACTTTTGTTGCAGCTCTTTTCTCACTCACTCCCCAGCCTCTACCCCCAATCCTGGCCCATTTTACCTGATTGTACACACACACACACACACACACACACACACACACACACCCTTTTGAGAAAGGAATTCTTCCTCAGTGGTCCTTGGCTTTCTTGACCACCCTCTTTTCACCAATATGGGGGTGGTAGGATATAGGAAAAAGAGGCAATCTGCTTAGTGCTTCACTTGTGAGAGGGAGTCCACTTCTGACAATAGTTTGTTCTTTTCTACCCAAGAGGTATGAAAAACAAAATTCTGTAAAACAGAATCAGGAAGATCAATCATCCCTTTTTGTAACTAGGAATAGCAATTCAAGTCAGCAATCATTTGGTGTAGGGTTAAGAGTAGTAAGGTTTTTGAATCAGCTACGTGGGCTTGAGTTTTGGGTCTACAGATTATAGCTTTTTGAACTTCTGCAAGTCACTTTATCTCTCTAAGCCTTCATTGCCTTATTTATAAGATGAAGTTTATGATAATGATTATTCAAAGGATATAGAGATTTAGTTTAGTAATCTACTTTAAGCATATAGCAGAGAATTTGGTTATCTAAGTACTCATTGTTAGCATAGTATAATTTACTAAGCACCTCCTGTAAAGCATACTATATTTGGAAAAACACAGAGAAATAATGTTCTGTTTCTGCTCTTGGGGAACTTATAAGTATGGAAAACAACGTTCAGGATTCCTATGAGATTAAGAGACCCTTATAGACACCAAGTCTTTTAAAAACACCTTCAGAATCCCTGTTTTTCTGTAAAGCTACTGTCAGGTTTTCTGCACACTCCGTTTATCTGTCTTCTCAAGCCTTTTGAAGTCAGCTACATTTGTTTTTTTTTTGCATCTTTCCTCCTAGCCCTGTGTACAATGTGGCCAAATATTATACCTCATGTATTATTTTTTTTTGTCACTTCCTTGGTGCTTCTCCAAAGCAGACCCTTTTCTTGCATACAAAGGAGGGAGACTTCCTTGGAAGAACATTTAGTCCAAAGGTTCCATGTATAACATATGCTGAATTTGTCATTTCTTCACAAAGACGGCATATTTTCTTAAAAAAAAAACAACAAAAAAAAACCAGCTTTGCGAGAATGATCACTGTATCTTAATGGTACCAGTTAAGATAAAAATACTCTGCTTCTCTTCTCCACTAGAGCCAAGCCTGCAGTATTTCTGTAGTCACACTGTTCTTATCTAGACAAGCTTGCTGTAATATGCTTTTGGTTTGAAAAAGGAAAGAAGCTAGTGTTTGTCTCCTAATGCTTATAAAAATGATTCTCTCACCTTTATTTTGTACCCCCTTCCTCCTCCTCTAGTTAAATTAGTAGTATGTGACAGGGACTAACTACCATTCTTGTCACTTATACTTATAGGCTTGGCTTAGATAACCTTCACATGAACTTTACTTTATTATAGTCTCTGACATAAGGTGGCACAGAAAGCTAGATAGAAGTCAGTAAGTGTAAATAGTGATGTCAATAATTAGTATTGGTGCTAACATGTCAATCAATATTGCACTGAAAAAAAAAAAGGTGCGGGTACATTCTGCCATCATAAATAAAACCGTAGGTTAATTATATTGTTTCTGTGATTGTGCGTTTTTAGAAAATCAGTTTTAGGGAAGTTGATACTGTCCTAGTGATGATCAGAAATATTTGGAAATATTGATAACCTAAAAGAAAATTATAATTGATTCTGTGAAAAAGGACAGTATAAATTTATTTTTTCATTCATTTTAATCATTGAACAAATATTTAGTACCGCCTGCTATATTTCAGTGAATCTAACACTTTGTCCATTATAAGATGCATCATCTTTTTCAGGTACCATTAAAGTGGCAAGAAGCTTCTCATGTGGTTCCCAGTGATCACCACCTCCTAAAATACATGCTCTTGGGTAATCCTTGAGTGTGGCTTAGGCCTAGAGACTTGCTTCCAGAATATGAGAAACCACATGGGATGTCACTTTGTGACTAGATTACAAGACCATGACTTTAATCTTGCTAAGACTCTCTGGCATTCTCCTTTGTCTTGCTTGCTTGTTCTAATAGACAAGAAAGCACAAGCAAGTACACTGATATAATACGCTCTATGGGGAGACCTATGTGTGAGGCTCTCAGGGAGAAGACCCAGTTAAACTGCTCCTGGATACAATATACCTAAAAAAGAAAAAAAGAAACACTAATATGTAATCAGCCATTACTAAATATTCTCAAGAGATCTGTTTTCCTAATTTACTATAGAAACACTTGATCTTTTCTCAGTTTCAACTAGACATAAATGCTTTATATTACCATATATATAGTTTTTTAATTGGCATTTTTCTTCATTTATCATATTTCTGGTTTTCTGTTTTACATCTTCTCTTTTTGTGTCTTTTTCCTTTAGCTGCTTCTTTTTCCCCCCGTGGAATGCAACTTGTCTTTATAGAAAAGATATGTGCTTCAAAGCTAAAGCTTACTGACTTGTAAACTTACTTAATTTTTCTGAACTTCATGTTTCCTGTGCATAAAATGAGAATAATAATATCGCTATTATTAGGCATGACCTTTTTATTTCAAGTGACAGAAACTCAACTCATACTAATTTAGGCAAACAATAAAAGTAGGAATGTATTGCTTAAGGTAACTCCAGAAAGGGGTGTAATTAAAGCTCAGGGATTACTTACACCGGGACTGCAATGCCATAAGAACTGTCTCTTTCCATTTATAACTACTACATTCTGGTGAGCTTTATTTTCTCAGACTGGTTTCTTTCACATAGCTGGAAACTTGGTTGGCAGAAGCTTCTGTTTCTTATATTTCTGACACAGCTTTACCACCAGATAGGGACTGGATTTCTTTCTCAAGCTCCATTTTAATAAATGTAAAGGAAAGACTGACTAGCCCACTTTGGGTTACACTGATTGTGAGATAAGACAGAAGTCTATATTTGGCGATCTTCAAGAAAACTACCTGGCTAGAATTTGTATGTATGGAGGTACAAAACAATTTTTTGAAAGATTATTATGAGAGTTAGAAATTTTTATTAAATCTTCTAAAATATTTCGTTTTTATTATTGTTGTTATTTTTTGAGTGTGAAATATTACAATGTGAATGATAATTGTAAAACAAGAGGTTAGTTTTATCTAATAGTCTCTCTTTAGCTATCATTAAATTTTATCTAAAGGGATCTTGGGAAAGAAATCCAGTCTCTATCTGGTGGTAAAGGTGTGTCAGAAATGTAAGAAACAGGAGCTTCTGGTAAACAAGTTACCATAATAATGTAATAGCTATATACTATTTCATTATGTTGCTGGATCATAATTTATGCTGTATTTCTCCTTTATTGGTTGGATTTTACAGTTTAATTTAAGATAATTTAATCTATTTTTGGCTGTTATGGATGATGTATTATAGATTTTTAGTAGTGTACTGGATTAAAGGTAGGTTGTACTAGCATAAAGTTGTTCACAAATAGGCAATTACAAGACTAGTTAAATGTTTAATAAATACTTGTTGCATGAGTCCATGTATCAAAATGGGTTTCATGGAAGTAAACAAATTTTAACATGGAAAGAGCATTTGGCTGAGGATTAAAGGAGAAAGAAAGTTACGTGCACTGGAAATCGTGGGGAGAGAGAGATCTTGTGTTGTAATGTAAGATGCTGTCCGTATCAAAAACTTTAACTTATTTATCCGCCCAGCTCAGTGACCTTGGACAAACCCTTTGCTCTCCTGAGCTTCAGTTTTTAGAGGATTTTAATGTTCCTTTCAAATAAAAAAAAAATTATTTTATTGTTTGATGTTGACTGTGTGTAGACAGTCTGACCAGAGAGGATATGAATAATGCTTTCCTAATACAGATCACAAAGCTGAACGAGGCAAATTATAGTACTTGTGAGCAACTTAACTATCCTGATGGCTGCTGGAAGCCAGTGTCTGCTAAAGGCAGCACATCTTATTAATTATCTTCTTCTTCAAATGACAGTTTTACATCTAAGAGAACAAAGAAAGAAAGCAATGTGAGAATCTTTATGTGTCATCCTCAAATGTGATAAGTAGGGAAAGATATCAGAAGATCAAATGTGAGCAAAAAGTCATTGTTTAATAGGGGAAAAGGAATGAATTTTGGAAACAATAGAGTGATTTATATGCTTCCTATATATATAAAAACAATGCAGAGAATTATGAAGCTTGTGTTTTGTGAACTTTTAGAAGGAAGTGGTGTTCCATAAAAAACAAGTACATTCACTAAGCAGAACCATTGCCAAAGTAAATTTGCTTCCTTTTTTTGGGTGGAGTTAGTGGCTTGATGTATTGGAGAATTCCATGCATAAAGGGTATATTGACTTCAGCAAATCAATTTACAAATCAATTTACATGTCATATATTTTATAGCTAAAATGATGAATTTGTACGTAAGTGAATTTGCAGTTGATTGAGCAACCACTGTGGTGTGACAGCAGTCTAAGCAATCTCCAGTTCCATTAAGAGATGAACAATGTTTATAGAAAGGAAAATAATAGTCTCCCTGGTTATTAAAATTAATAGAGCTCAGGAAAGTCCTCGTCTCTCTAGGTGCCCTTTCCTTCCAAAGTCAGTACTGTGGAGAAGATAAAGGAATAGATATGCGAGCTTTAAGGCGTTAAGAATGAAGAAACTTGAAGCTAACTAAGGATTTCAGAAATGGATGAAGGAAAGAGGAACTTTTCAACTTAAAAGACAGGTGTTGTGATAGTGCCAGACCAGGGAGAATGAGTGTTATAGGTTTCTCGAGGAATGGTATTGTGTCTCATTGAACTTTTTAATACATTCTCACCCCTCAGAACCTAGCACATTATGCCCAGCACAGAGAAAATACTCAGTAAACAATTATTGAGTAAATGATACATGCAAAAGCATGAACAGGGTTGCCTTCTAAACTGAGAAGATGCCCTACCAATACCTCTGTTTCTCAAGACCACTAAAAAAGTATTAATTATGAATGCCCAAAGAGATCAAAAGGCTTGTCCAGGATCATAGCTAATTAGAAACATAATTGATTTATGAAATGCTGGTCTCTTGAATCCTAGTCAAGCAAAACTTTCTAGCCTCTTTCTTGACCTACTGCTCTCTGCCTCAGCTGCTTCATAGACAAGCTCTTTAGTACATTTTTCTCCTGAACTCTTAATGTAAATAGACTCTCATCAATCACTCCTGAGCTCATTCCCTACCTCCACCCTTGCCTTTCAAACTGATCTTCACTCTTGTTCTTGTACCTATTTGGCCTTTCTATGGTAGCCTGCTAAGAGGTCTTCCTTGCACCCCTCACTCTTCCCAGTTTGGAATTTTGGTCAACACTATCCCAATTCTTTTATTTCGTCTTAGAAAGCCCAAGATAATGATTCTATTAGTTATCTGTTGCTATGTAACAGCCTACCCCAAACCTAAGTGCTTAAAACTACAAATATTTATTATCTCAGTTTCTCTGGAGAAGGAATCTGAGATTTGCTTAGCTGAGTGGTCCTGGATTTAGGTCTCATGAGGTTTCCTGTCAAGAAAATGGCTGGGGCTGCAGTCTCATCTGAAGGCTCAACATGGGGAGTATCCATTTACAGATGCATTCACATTATATTGACAGGCCTCAGTTTCTCACTGGCTGTTGTTCAGAGTCTTCAATTCTTTACCACATGGACCTTTTTATAGGTTGCTTAGTGTCCTGATGACATGGCAGCTGGTTTTCCTCAGAGCTAGTAAGCTAAGAGACAGAGAAAGAAAAAGAGAAACAGAGGGAAAGGGAGAGGGAGAGGAAGAGGGAGAGAAAAGCCATGGTCTTTTATAAACCAGTCTTAGAAGTGACATAACATCTGCCACATGTTATTTGTCACACAGACCTCCCTGGTACAGCAAGAGAAGGAACTATACAAGAGTATGAATACAAGAGGAGAGGATAATTGACACCCATCTTGGAGGCTGTCTACCACAAGGGCATAGACATGCTTTTTGGTGATGAGATCCAGAAACAAAGTTTATTTTAAAAGCTATGTTAATGGGGTATGCATTCATGTAGTTCAAAAATCAAAATACAGTCATGTGCTGCATAATGATGTTTTGATCAATGACTGACCGCATGTATGACAGTGGTCCTATAAGATTATAGTGGAGCTGAAATATTTGTATTGCCTAGTAACACTGTAGCCATCCTGAAATCATAGTACCACACATTATTGTTTTGTTCTTGTCTTATTCTATTATTAATAATGCTATTGACTAGAAGTACTTGGGGACACTCACCTGGGCCCCAGTGAGCTTCTCATAGATATCTCCCTTTTTAAAACCTGTATTTCTACTGAACTAATCCTTGAGGTTTTTATAACGATTGCAAGACACCTTTCAGCAATAACCTTAGGAAACTTTGAAGAAAAAAAGAGTTTATTACTTACAGGCCCTAGAGTGTACAAGGCATGCGGTTTGCGGGTGGGGAAGAACATGTGAAGTGTAGACCTGGGGTTATGCTTTTATGGGGGTGGGTCCAAGGTGGGGCCCTAGGGTTTCATGGGTTCACTCTTTATTTGTGAATTTGAAACTTAAGAGCTGGAATTTAAAGTATGGGAAGAGAAGAAAAAACAAGTAACCCAAATGGCCACTTATTGAAATCAATCTCTAAAACAAGAGAGCCTCAGTGTTGGGGAGATGGCCTGGATCATTATCTAGCTATGTAGCTGGGAATGTGTTTATTTGATCTTTGAAACGGATGCTTCTTGTTAATCAAAGTTTAAGTCAGGCACTTGCATTACAAAAAGAAAAGCTACTGTCAGGGCTTACACTACAATTACTCACATGTTTGTAGTGATGCTAGTGTAAATAAACCTATGCTGCCAGTCATATAATAGTATATGTAGCACATGCAAATAGAGTAGTAATAGATAATAATAAAAAAGGGAACATGGCTCTGTGCCAATAAAATTTTATTTATAGATATTGAAATTTGAATTTTTAAAAATTTTCTGTGTCATGAAATATGCTATTGATTTTTTTCAACTGTTAAAAAAATGCAAAAAAAAACATTCTTAGCTAGTGGGTTGTATTAAAACAGGTTGATTTTGCTCTCTAGAAGTAGTTTGCCAACCTTTGTTGTACACTTTCTTTAAGTATAAGCAAATAATGAATATGTAGTCTTATTTTTTCTCTTTTATGGACATTAAACAATTCTAGATCACTCCAGAGCAAGCTTCTCATCTGTAGTGTCTCAATTTTTGGTTCTTGGAAATTCTTCTGGCAACTGTCCTATTCAGTAGCTATTCAACATGCATACTTCTTTACGAAGCTAGGCTTCTCCTTCTCTTACTTATAATGAAGAAACTTTTAGTGTTTAGCATCTTGGATATAGAGCCAGAGGAGACCTTGGATATCATCTTGTCTACCTCCTTACGCCTTGTCCCATTATATAGACAAGTAATTTGAAGTCTAGAGTTTTTAAAATTTTATTTCATTAAGAGTTGAGCTAGTACTACAACTCTAGTCAAGAAAAGCCTTACTTTGCTGTAGGTCATAAGAATGAGAAATGGAAAATTGTGATCTTCAGTCTTCTCTGCTGTAGGATCTTCAGTGTAGTATCCACTGCCACTGAAGCTTCTAATTTCTCTGTTCCTTTGCCTGGCATGATGACAGTGGTACGTGTTTCTGGAACTTTGTTTCTGCTATGAGTGTTTACAAGGGCACTTTCAGTGTACCATGTATTGTAATAGGAATGTGGCGAGATGTTGATGGCTGCTAGGGAGCATTGCAAGCTGGGGAGGATGTAAAGGAGGGGTGGATTTATGGTAGAAATGTGAGATTTGGTGCTAACCAGATGAATAAAAGCTTGTTTGTATGTCTGGTTGGCTTTAAAAAAATTTGAGTTTGGGGCCAAAGTTTCAGTATCATGGAAAGAATAAAGATGGGTAAGGGAGAAGATGTATTATAACTTTCATTTAATGTGTCCAAATAACTGCCTTTTTTTTCACCTTTTGGGTTTGGTGGGAAAAGCATGTCTCTGATTAATGGTGCCTTGAAGGTGTTGTTATTTGTTGTTATAACCATTGTTGTTGATGCTAGGAACATTGGGTGATTAGAAGAGACAGCAATGAGGAGGTATTTAGGCAAGTAGGTTGGTGACAATTTGAACACACCAAACTTTTCCCACTACCTAAACAGCTAATGTGAGGCATGCCTCCTTTTCTTCATGTTTCAAGCAGTGTTCGCTGATCATGGGTACATTCAGTTAGGATCTGTTTCCATGAGTGGATAATCCTAGCTGTATACACCATCTCCTTCCCTCAGTTGAGCTCTTCGTACTCTATATGTTTCACTACTCTCTGTTCATATTTAATTTTGGTTCCTAATTTTAATTTTAATTTGTATTTAGATCTTGTCTTTATTCCTCCTATTCACTTTTAAATCTCTTCCCACTGGCTCAGAACCTATTAAGGAATTCAGAATTATTTTATTTTTTTCCAAGAGTAGTCATTTTATGGCTTCATAAATTTATTCAGCAAGCTACTATTGCCAGTCAAAAAGCCTGCCCTTTTGAGGCTTGCTTTTTAGCACATAATAATTGTAAATATTATCACTGAATAAATATAGTACTTCCATTTCCAGACAGATAGGGTAGATGTAGTTTTTCCTATTCCTCTTGTTAAGTACAACTAAAATCCATGGATATTACATATATATATATATATATATATATATATATATATATATACACACACACACACACACACGCACACACACACATATATATATATGTATACACATACACATACATACACTAATGTGCATTTGTACAATGTCTATATTTGTACACTATATTATATGTGTGTATGTGTATATATATATGTATGTGTGTATGTGTGTGTATCTATCTATATCTATATCTATCTATATATATCTGTATCTATCTATCTATATAAACAAATGTAAGAAAACTCTGAAAGGTAGCAAGAAGAAGGTAGACTAGGACCCAAGAAATGACATGGTAGTGTATTCCTTGGGTTTCTGTTTTGCATCATATATCCTACACTTGGAGCTGAAGAAGCCAGCAACCTATAAATATAAATGAATACAGAGCAAAAAAAGCACCAACAAAAGCCAGTTCACAAAAAAAAAGCAAAGGGATTAAGAGGTACAAATGGATAGTTGCAGAGCAGACATGGAGATGTAGAGTATAGCATGGAGAAGATGGTTAATAATGTCATAATAAATATGTAAGAGCAAAGAGGGGTACTAGACTTAGTGGTGTGACTGCTTTGCATATTATGCGGCTCTCTGATCACTGTGTTATACATCTGAAACTGGGATATTTTTGTATGCCAACTATAAGTGGAAAAAAGCTCATTGAATTGTACAATGTAAACATAAGCAACTAATTGTCTATTATATTTCAATAAAGACAAAAAATGTCCCCCCCTCAAAAAAAGAGCCATTTCTCTGTAGCTAAAGAATTAGTAAAGGAGAAACCTAGAAAGATAGAAAACTTTTAGACGATAACTGTTCTCTAGCCAAACAGTACAAAAATTGTGTCCCTGTTCCACCATGCTACCAAAGCCTAGATTTCTACACTTGTGAAATTTTAATGATGTTATCCAATACCATTGTCAGAGTGATGTTAGACAAGTACATAGGAAACCTGGACTTTCATCCCTACTGACAGGTAATGGGATGTTCCTTGCCCTTTCCACATTAGTGTCAGTGGAGACTAGGGAGCTGGAACTTTGATGTCAGTGACAGGGAGTGACAGGGAGCTCCACTTAGATGTCAGTGGAGGCTGAGTGGGTAGCCTGGAATTTTACTTCTACCTGGCAGTAATGAAGCAGTGCCCTCACTTCTCCTAAACAAATCATATCAAAAGGAAGGAAGAAAGAAAGAAAGAAAAGAAGGAAAGCCAGTTAAAACAAAAGGTTTAAAGAATACCTACAATCTTTTAACAAAATATGTAAATGTCTGGGTTTCAAAAGAAAATTACTTGTCATTCAACCAGATCTTGAATGAAAAAAGACAATCCATAGGTATTATCTTAGTTTTTTTAAATAAGGGAACTAATCCAATTCATGAAGGCTCCACCCTCATGACCTAATTACCTCCTAAAAGCCCCATCTCACCATCACATTGGGGCTTAGAATTTCAATGTGTAAACTTTTGGGGGACACAAAGAGTCATTGCAGATGTCAACACTGAGGTAAATGTTAAAATTACTTAACAAAGATTTTAAAATAACCATGATAGAAATGTTTCCATGAGTAATTAGGAAGATATTTGAAATAAGTGAAAAATAGTCTCTGCAAAGAAATAGGCAGTATAATGAAGAAGCAAATGGAAATTTCAAAACTGAAAAATACGATCACCAAATAAAAGATCAACGAATGTGCTCAAGAGCAGAATAGGGGGAACAGAGGAAAGAATCAGTGAACAGAGGAAAGAATCAGTAAAACATGAATTATAGGAAATAATCTGAACAAAAGTGAGAAAATCTTAAAGCAAGCAAACAAACAAACAAAACAGAGACTCGGGGATCTCTGGAATGATAACAAGTGAGCTAAGATTTCTGTTATTAGTCCTGAAAAGTGAGGATAAAGATGAGATGGATAAAGTACACAAAGATATAATGGCTGAAAACTAGGCAAGAGATGTAAACCTGCAGATTCAAAAAGCTAAGTGAGTCTCAAACAGAATTAGCCCCCCAAAAATCTACATCAAGACATGTAGTTATTAAAATATGAAAAATAAAAATAAAGACTATGAAAGCAACTGGAGAAAAGGGATACTTAACAACTAAACAACTATATAGAAAATTAGCAGGGTATAGAACTCAACAATAACTTCAACTAAGAAGATCATATCAGCATTTATAGAATGTTCTACTCAACAGCAGAAAAATATACATTTTTTTTCAAGTGCCCATGGAATATACATCAAGAGAAACCATATCCTGGGCTGTAAAGCAAACTTTAAAAAATTTAAATTATTGAAATCATATAGAGTGTGTTATCCAATTATAATGGAAACAAACTAGAAATCAATAATGGAAAGAGAGCAGGAAAATCTCCAAACACTTGGTAACTACGCAATAAACAATACATTAAACAATTCATGGGTCAAAGGAGAGACCTCAATGGAAATTAAAAAATACATTGAACTGAAGGAAAATGCAACATATCAAAATGTGTGAGACATAGCTAAAGTAGTGCTGAGGGGAAATTTATAGTACTAAATGCTTACATTAGAAAGAAGGAAAGTCTCCAATTAATCTAAACTCTTATCTTATGAACACAGAAGAGCAAAATAAATTTCAGTTGAGAGTAAGGAAGGAAATAATAAAGAGCAGAAAGCAATACAATTAAAAATAAAATCAATAGAAAGTATCAGGGAAACAAAAAGCTGATTTTTTTAAAAGAACAATAAAATTGATAGGCTAGTAAGACAGAAAAAGAAAAAAAGAAACACAAACCACCAATATTAGGAATGAATTAAGCTGTTACTACGGTCCTTGCAGACATTAAAAATACAATAACAGAATACTACAAACAACTCCACACACATAAATTTGACAACTAAACTAAATAGACCAATTCCTTCAAAAAACATAAAGTCATAGATACATACAACAGAATGGTAGTTACCAGAGGGGAAGAGAAAGAGTTTGGAGTATGGTAAATTGGGTAAAGGGGGTCAAATATATGGTAACAGAAGGAAACTAGACTTTGAGTGGTAGCATGCAATGGAGTATACAGATATCAAATTATAATGTGCACCTGAAATTTGTATATTATAAACCAATATTACTTTAATAAGTTGAATTAAAACAAACCATAAAAAATTAACTACCACAGTTCACTCAATATGAAATAGCTACTTTGAATAGCTATAACTATGAAAACAGTTAAATTTGTAAATGAAAAACTCCATAGTAGGAAATTTTCAGGCTTGGATGAATTAACAGCAATTCTGTGCAATTTCTCTAGAAAATAAAAGAGAAGGAAACATTTCTTAGTTTATTTCATGAAGCCAATATTGTCCTGATAGCAAAACTTGAAATAACACAGTACAAATAAGGAAAACTACAGACTAACATCTCCCATTAATATATATGCAAAAATCCTTAATAGATATCAGCAAATAGAATTCAGCAATATATAAAAAGAATTTTGTACTATGATCAAGAGGCATTTATTCCAGGGATGTAAGGCTGGTTCAATATTCAAAAAGCAAACAATGTAATTTACCATATTAACAGGCTAAAGAAGAAATAAGATACATCATATCAATTGATACAGAAAAAGCAATTAACAAAATTCAACATTTGTTTATGATAAAAACACAAAATATGAATAGTGGGGAACTCCAATAAAAAACATCTACATAAAATGTACAGCCAACATTATACTTACTGGTGACAAACTGAATCCTAAGATTTCATCCCCATGTCAAGAATGTCTGCTCTCACCACTGTTAATCAAGATAATACTGAAAGTTCTAACCACTGCAGTAAGGCAAAAGAAGGAAATAAAAGTCATGCTGAACAGAAAGAAAGAAAGAAAACTGTCTCTAATTGCAGATGACATGCTTGCCTATGTAGAAGATATTAAGGAATTTACCAAAAACAAACAAAAACTTGAAATGAAAAGTGAGTTCATTAGGGTTACAGGATGTAAGATATAAGATCAACATATAAAAATGTATTGTATTTCTGTATATTAGCAAGAGAAATGTGAACATTGAAATGAAAAATATAATACTATTTATAATTACTCAAAAAAGTGAAATGCTTAGACATTAAGTTTACCAAAACATGTACAGGACTTGTATGCTGAAAACTATAAAATGCAGATGAAAGAAACAAAAAAGATCTAAATAAATGAAGGGACATATCATATTTATTGATTAAAAGACAACATAATAAAATGTCATTTCTCTCCAAATTAATATATAGATTTAATGCAATTCCTATTAAAATTTCAGCAAGATTTTTTTGTAGATATAACAAGATTATTTTTACAAGCTAATTTTGAAAAAAAAAACAAAATGGGAAGAATCAGTTTACTAATTTAAGACTTATTACGTAGCTACATTCATAAAGAATGTGTAGTATTGGCAGAGGCATAGACACATTGGTTAACAGAGCAGAATAAAGAACCTATAAGTAGCCCCACAAAATATACCCAATTGATTTTGTGACAAAGGTGCAGAACCAATTCAAAAGACAAAAATAGACTTCAGTAAATCATATTGAAGCATTTGGACATCCTATAGCTCATACCTTATACAAATATTAACTTAAAATGGATTCTAGACTTAAAATATAAAACATAAAACTATGAACTTTCCAGAAAAAAAATTGGAGAAAATCTTTAGGACCTAGGGCTAGGACAACAATTCTTAGACTTGTCACCAAAAGTATGAGCTGTAAGAAGAAAAATTAATACATTGGAATTTGTCAAAATTAAAAGTTTGCTCTGTGAATTAAGATGATAAAAAGACAAGCTACAGACTGGGAGAAAATATTTGCAAATCACATATCTGACAAAATAGAATATACAGTTGTCCCTCTGTATCTGTGGGTTTTACATCTAAGGATTCAACCAACTGTGGATCAAAATCCCAGAAAGCTCCAAGAAGCAAAAGTTGTATTTGTCACACACTAAACACTATGCTGAATCCACATGAATAAAGTGATGTATAGGCATACTCTGCTGTAGCCTATATGCAAATATAGGTTATATGCAAATACTGTTTTAAGTAAGGGATTTGAATGTCTGTGGATTTTGATATCCAGGAGGTATTGAAACCAATCCCCTGTAGATACTGAGGAATAACTGTATAAAGAGCTCCCACAAAAGACATGACAGATACTTCACATGAAGAGCATATACAGATGGCAAATAAGCATATGAAAAGATGTTCAATACCATTATCTAGTGGGGAAATACAAATTGAAGCTATAATGAGCTTCTACCACACAATTGTCACATTGGCTCAGATTAAAAACCGTGACAACAAATGTTGGTTAGGATGTGAAGAAACATACATTACTGATGAGAATATAAAATGGCACAACCACTCTGGAAAACATTTTGGCAGTTTCTTAAAAATACTATGTAACCACCACTAGAACCAGCAGTTGTACTACTGGAAATTATCTCAGAGAAATGAAAACATTTTCACACAAAAACTTGTACGTGATGGTTGATAGTAGTTTATTTATAATAGCCTAAAATGTGAAGCATCTTGGATGTCCTTCAATGAATTAATAGTTGAACATTAATGATTAAACAATGGTGTATCCAAACCATAGAATACTACATTGATTACAAAAGTTAAAAAAAAAAATTATACTGGATGAAAAGAGCTAATCCCCAAGGTTAAATATTGAATGATTCATTTATATAATATTCTTGAAGTTAGAGAATTATAAAAATGGAGTACAGATTAGTGGTTGCCAGGGGTTAAATTGGAAGAGAGGTGACTGGCATTAAGGGGAGGTGGACCTGGTTATTAAAGGAGAATATAGAGGTTCCTTATGATGATGATAATGTTCCATATCTTGACTATCAGTGCCAATATCCTAGTTGTGATGATGTACTAGTTTTGACAGATGTTACCACTGGCGGAAACTGGGTAAATGGTACATGAGATCACTCTGTATTATTTCTCTCAGCTGCATGTGAAGTACAATTATCTCAATAAAAAGTTTAATTAAAATTAATTAATACTATAGAAGAACAAAGTAGAGCAGTGTAAAGGAGTTTGGGGATTCTAGATTTGTCGGGAGGGTGTATGATTTTAGAGTGGTCAGATTATGTTTAATTGAGGAAGTGACATTTGAGCAAAGATTTTTAGAGGTTGAGGAGTTAACCATTTCTCATAACTGAGGAGTTGCCCAGTTATGAGAAAAAACATTCAGCTAAAAGGAGCAGCCAGTGTAATTAGTAGCTTGTTTGTATGACTTACAATTACTGCTTATATATTGTCTTCTCCTAGAATCTGAGTTTCCGAAAGACTAAATATAGATGCATTTGCATCTATATTTCCAGTGCCTAGCTAAGCATGAAGACATACATTCCTTAATTCTGTTCATAAACTCGATCTTGTTTTTTATTATATAGATCCAACTCTCTCACTGTTCTTCCTAGAATTCTATTTATAATAATACAAATAGGATTACAATGAAATATTGTTGTTGTACAGGCATATTCTATCACCAGAAAACAAATAATCTTACCTTTTGTCAATCAAAGATGCACTAAGAGACCTGAGGAGCGGGAAACCATTTCTGCTCCCATTAGTTTACCTTTCATTTCATAGAATATGATTCAATAGGTGTTCAGGAATCTTTCATTTGTTCTTCCTCCTACCCCTCTGTTCTTTCCTATCCCCTTCTCATAGTATGTCAGTTTCATGTTGCTGCCATGTTTTTGCTCAATAATTGTGATAATCCCCTCCTTTTGTGTTCATTTATCCTGTGTTGCAGAGTGGACCACCTCCGAGGCAAAGGCAAACACAGCTCTTTTGCTTAACTTGATGGCCTTTTGTAGCTTAGCTTCAATTTGTTAGGCTCTCAGACACCCTTACCTTTCACCAAGGAGCAAAGATGGGTTACAAAGGAGTACCCAGTCTTGTAATTATTGATAATCATAATAGTTGAGCACAAACTGTGCTAAGAACATGACATATATTTTCTTTATTAATCCTCAACTACTGTATAGGAAGATAATATTATTGTTCCTGCATATACTGATGAGGAAATGAAAATCCAGAGTGATAGTACCAGTAATGATAGAGCTGGGACTTGAAACCTTGTATCTATATCAAAATCTAGATAGGACTTTATCTGGATTTTTTTATCAGTTGAAACTACATATCCACTAGCTAGTTTTAGCATAAAGGGAATTTTTAAAAGGATATTAGGTAGCTTACAGAATCTCTGGGAATGCCAGTGAAGTCTTAGATTTAGCCTTTTCCTTACAGCTAATCACTTGTATCTAGAACACAAGTCTTTCTCCACAAGTTGTTACCTACTAATTTATAGTTACTAACCCTTACCTTAAAAGAGGAACTTGAGGGTAGGTGACAGAACATCATGGAAAATATTCTCTTAATGAGGTTCTCCTGTACCCAGGGGAGGAAGTCTGTGACTATAATTATTTCAGAAAATTAACTCACAGGACACTGGCTCCAACTGCTAGAGCACAGACTTTGACAAGAGAAGGTCTGTGCTGATAAGTGATGTCAGCACAGTTGGGCAAAGGACATATACTAATGAACCATGTAAAACCCAGTCACTAAAGTTGGTATTTTACAGATGTGTTTTTATGGATCCTTTATTTACCATGAACTTTTAGATGGTAATTGGAGCACAAATTATCTTTTAAAATAGTTATTTCTGCTTTCCCCTGACTATTGTAATCCTCCGGTAATCTCCCTTTGGCCCTCTCCAGCTGTCTGCCCCTTATTCAGAGGAGCCAGCTTCCCCTTTGCTGCTGTGAGTGAAGGTTGAGCCTTAATGTGTGGCCACTTATATAGCTTCTCAGCTTTCTAGTCAAAAAGAGGCCAGATCACTTTATATGGTTACTGGTTTCTCCAATGTGGAGAGCAACTCTGTTCGCTCCCAGAGCAGATGTTCCCACTGATGACAGTGACATAAATAATAGAAATTTCTAGTTATTGAGAACTCAGTATGTGCCAGGAACTGTGCTAAATGCTCTATCTACTTTTGCCCATTTAACCCTCACAACAAGCACAGAAATAGGTACTGTTATTATAATCAGTATACAAATGAGGTTAACTGAAGTTCAGAGAGGGAAAAAAATTTGCCTGAGATTACCTAGTTTGAGCACCTAATGGAGTCAGAATTTGGACCCAAGTGTATAGGAGTACAGAGCCTGTACACTTAACTGTCATGCCAGACTGCCCCCTTCATTAGAATTCTTGTGTGTTGACTTTGAGGCAATGTCATCCAAATATCCTCCTGGCAGTTGGATGAAGCTGCTTACAGCAGGAAAGGCAAGTTCTCCAGAGAAGTGGATGAATGTTGTACTTTAGAGAAGACTTCTGTTGTGTGCCTAAATTACTTTGCCCCTGGGGCTCAAAGAGGAGACCATGATTATTTAAATTGAGAATTCACTTGGTTCAAAACAAAATTTTTATGGATAGAGTTTTCACTATTTTTAGTTCAATCCAGTTTTTATGGGAAATTTAATCTAATTTAATTCAATTATATGAAATGTTAGTAAAAGATGTTCTGGAAGTTAGAATGGAACATGCAACCCAAGGGAGGTGGGTAAGTCATGGGGAATAAAAGGTTTGACTCTAAGGGTTGTTAAATGCTGGGTCGTTTTGCAATCTCTGGAAAATCCTGAGGACCAGCTACATTTCTGTCTCCCAGAGGTGGTTTAGGTGTGAGATACTTTGCAGAGGGCTGTATGTTTCCTTGTGATTCTTATTCCTAATAAACACATTTAAACTACTGTGTCAGTTTAGGCCCTCTGAGAAGTAGACACCAAGAGAGGAATTAGACATGTATGAGTTTTATTTGGTGAAACAACCATGAATGGGGAAAGGCGAAAGGATCAGGAGAAGGCAGGGAGAGTCTTCAGACAGTGATGCAGGTCTGACATTTGTGAAAGGAGCAGAAGTAAAGAAAATTTGTCAGGAAAGGCTTGAGATCACAATGTAGTTCTGAGATAGTCTGGGCCAGTGTGATGGGGAGTCTTTAGGCAAATGTTCCCCATTAAAGAAATTTGTGTTGGAGGGATGGCCTAGCTTTACTGCACCTTCTGTGCTTAGCCATTGCCTGGGAGTAATAGCATGGAGGTCAAAGGGTAGAAGGTGAGGTGGAGAATGTGGCCTTAGTGAACACAACAGTGGATCTAAAGGTACAGCAGCTGGAGGCTGTCAGACAGCAATGCTTCTAGCAGCAGGTTTTCTTGAAGGGTGAGCCAAGTGGGCCATCTCTGTGTCTGTCACTGTTACATACTATATTGCCAAACTGGGTTATTTTTCTTAAATTTACTGCTAGTGTCAAGTGAACCAAAAAACAGAGTTTCCATTTCAGCAGTATACTCTCCTAAAAGTAAATCTGCTGGCATCAAAGTGCATTGTCTAATAAAATCCCTTTCTCCCCTCCCTTCCTTTTTGGACACCATAGCCAACTATCAGGCCTTTTATTTTATTTTATTTTTCTGGAATATGCTAAAGCTTTGGCATTTTACTATCTAATAATTTTTCTAAATGCTTCAAATTTATGTTCTGATGTGAGTAGAAAGAACACTTATATTTTTACTTTCACATAGATGATGATTAATCTAAAGTTATAATTTTATCTCTTGAATATATTTAAAATTGGTCTTTCTCTCAACTTTCTATGTTATTAGATTAGCTCAGTTCCCTCTTCATCACTTCCTTGGATGATTTTAGTAGTTTTCCATCTGTTCTCTCTGCCTCTGTTGTGTCACTTTTTGGTTCACCTTCTGTACAGGTACAATACAAATGTGACCTTTTTAGAAAACCTCCATAGCTTATTAGCATTTGGAGAAAAATATTCAAGCTCCCTAGCATGACAAGTGAGACAATTTGTAACTTATCCCAGCTCACTTTGCTGACCTTAGCTGCTTCGATTCTCCATGTGCTTTCTATTCTACTGCTATGGAACCAATTAGAGTTCTGCACACTGCCTGCCTGCATATATATGTTTTTCTTTGTGTAGACTGTACTCTTTTATGTCCACTTGACACAGTGTTAACTAAAAATCTAATCAGTTATCACATTCTCTTTGAAGCTTTTCCTGATTTCTGTTCAGAATTGACCACTTCATCTTTTGCATTCCTACTGAATCTTCTACCAGTCTGTAATTGCAAGCTTTATATTTCTATTATAACTATCTATACCCTTTCCTTAATGGACCAGGTTGTGTCTTACTTTTCTTTATAATCCTTGCCCCTCACACAGTGTTTGGCCCATGAGAAATACTCAATAAATGCTGAATGAAAATTAAGTTATTATAGTGTTTGTATTGCCCACAATGTCTACCACAGGATCTCCTTGAACAAATGTTTGTGGAATGGGATATAAATGAACAAAATGGAAATGTATTTAAGGAACCATAAGAAACCTCAATTTCAGTATTCATTAACTGGACCTGTTGACGATGTTTATATCTAATTGATTTTCATTACTTGAGAGCAGTTGCCTTACTTCTCTTACTATGGATGAACACCATTCCTATGTGTATCACATAGGTTTATTTAAGTGTGGTGTGCAAAAGATAAGAATTGAGAGTATGAGTTACCTGGCAAGCATGGCTTTGATGTATCATTTTCATATAACCTGTACTTGAATAATTGTATTAGGTTGTATCTTCAGAAAAATGTCACCAGCGATGTGTGACTGCTCTTAGTAAAAATTTTCTGTGGGCATTGCCATCAGAAAGACTAACAAAACAATAAATAAAACTTTCTTGCTAGATGCCTACTAGAGTCCCTTCTTTGTAAGTGTTGCTATGTGTTTATTTGTTCCTTCCTACGCTTCTTTTATCTATTCACTCATTCATTTATCTTTCAGCTTACAGTGGTAAGTAAACACAATCCACAAGGGGAAAAATTAGATGCCAGTTATTGAGTGCTCATTTAGGCATCAAACTAGATGACTTGGTCCTCAGAGCAGCTCTGTGACATAGTAGAAAATATTTTCATTTTAAAGATGAAGAATTGAATGTTCAGATAAGTTAAATGGTGGAACTAGGATTTGAAGGCAGAAGTTAGTGCTTTGAAATAGCCCCATTTCAGGATCCACTTCAGAATCATTCCCATCTACTTACCTGAAAATTGCTTATGTAATTTATATTGCTGAATTTTTTCCACTCAATCCAGGAATCTGATAATACCAACTTCTAAATTAGATGGCATTAATTAATTAGATGGAATTAAATTCTAAATCACCATTGTATTTATTGAACACTTAATGTATATAGTTAGAATCTTTGTAGTTCCGTTCTTATTTTGACTATAAAATTGTTTCTGTTAAAAATGCTAATGGTTCTTCTTCAAATTCCTCCAGTTTTCAACCAGATAATGGTTAAGTGGGATGGGAGAGGGTGTCTGTTTAAATTGACAATATTAAAATAGTCTTGGATGGAACCAAATTTATGTAATATTTACACATGGTTTCCTCCAAATGAGAGGCCATGAGTTCTGTTTGAAGGCGTCTTTGAGCTCTCTGAGTAGATACCATGAGCAAAGCTTACCCTCCTGAGTTGAAAAAAATGTATGGACAAGAAGTTATTGTTGAAATTAAATGGTGGCAAGAAATATTGCAGGGATTTGATCCCTTTATGAATCTTGTGATAGACGAATGTGTGGAGATGGCAACTAGTAGGCAACAGAACAATATTGGAATAGTGGTAATATGAGGAAATAGTATCATCATGTTAAAAGTCTTGAATGAGAGTATAAGGCATGGCTTTGTTCACCAGAGAAATCAACTGCTTCCACATGTTCCCTTTCCACAGCACTTGTTTTACTACAATATAAAAATCAAGTTGTGTGCATTTTCATATTGAACTTTTTTGTTAAATAAACTTTTATAAAACTAAAAAAAAGACTTTTTTCTTTCCTATTTTCCCACCCAAAAAGCAGGAATCGAAAAACCTGACACAGTCTGACATAGTTGCCAAGTCCCCATGAAGTGAGGCCTGTATTTTGCTTTTAATAAAAACAGACCACAGTATAGCCCAAGGGGAACTCTGGTCAGACCTATGGCAGTCTCATATCCTCCCAGTAGGAGGCATGGCAAAGATAGATGCTCTAGAGACAGAGCAATGCTAACATTGAAAGGGCTGACTGAGGGGGTGTGCTGAGCTCTGTATAGAGGCAGGGTCCAGATCTATGTGTTAAGGCTAATCAGAATAGATGATCTGATTATCTCCCAGAATATAAACACTCCCCAAACTTAATGGTTCTATTTATGTTGAAAGAAATTAAGAAACAAACTTGGTTATGTTATTTGGAATAAATCTGTGCAGATGGTAAGCAGAACCAGAAACTGTTTGAAGTTTCATGACAAGCTAGGAGAATACATGAATATGATAACTTTCCCTTTTTTGAAAGCACTTGATTTTATCAGCTTGTTTACCTATCTGTCATAATAGAGCATAAAACTGAGAAATGCTTGCATAGACTGATATCTGAGAAATGTGTTTCTGGTAGCTGAGAAGCAACAAGAGAGTCGTATATCAGTTTTCTGCACTTTGTTTAATGCAGTAATTAACTAGTTCTTCAAAAATCACCCAACTGGGTGTCAAATAGAGTGTGACAATGAACAGATTTATAGCAAGGGGTAGATATTGTCTGTGTAACAAATTGCTCTCTTGCATCAGTATTTCATGCCCTATGCAGATGAATCAAAAGCAATTTGTCACATTTTCAAAAATGCACTCCCATTAGGTTGCTAAACAAAGCAAGTAATAGTGTTACAGTTTTCTATTCTTTAAACTTCAACCAAAGGATACCATTTAGGTCTCTGGTAAACCTGGGTAGTTATCACAGTTGGGGCAGAACTGGTTAAATTTTTTTCTGCCTTCCAACAGGGAGCTAAAAGTAATTGCAAAATATTTTGTCCCCCTTGGCTCTGCATGTAGATTTAAAATTAAATTTGTTCTGGTTAGCAAGCTAGAACAGGGCAACTAAATTGAATTTTCTGAGGAATGTTGTGAATCTTATGTGGAAAAAAAACATATACAAAGTTTCTATGTTTCCTGCTGTTCTTTCTTCTGTACTCTGCTCTCTACTGTTCATTGTAATTTTTTCATACTTTCCTCCCTGTTGGTAAGGCCAGCCTCAGTTGTATCTATTTTGGAGTTTTATATGCTTTTTTAAATGTGCATATTTCTCTGAACATTGCAGACACTGCTTCTTCTTGTAACCCTTTCCATTCTTCCTATTCCCAAGTATAAATTACTCTCTTTCTCTTCTTGCTCACACACTTTTCATGGAATGAGATTATTGTTAGCATTTTACTGAATTAGCACAGAGGAAAAGCAAACACAGAAAGACCAGAGACTGGGGCATGTGAAGTGTTAGGTTGTTGGTTATATTTTTATAACTTGATCACAGACTTTTGGTGATGCTAACTTTTAGGGTAAATGATGACTTTGTAAAGAAGATTCTAGAATTATCCCCTTACACCTAATTTTTTCCCTTTCTGTCATTTTTTTAATTGTAACATTTATTTTCTTGCTGTAAAACTAATGCTTGCTCATTGTAGAAAATATGGAAATTTTAGATAAGTATTAAAAAAGCAGAAATTTTATAAAAGTTTATTGAGATATATAGAATTATGTAGAAGAAAAAATCTTACCATCAAAGATAAAAACAATGAATGCTTTGTCATATTTCCTTCCATTTTTTAGTGTATAGTACTTTGTATTGTTGAGATTATACTGTGTATACACTTGGAATTTTTTTTTTTTAATCTTGGAAACTTTCATGTTTTTATTTTTTTCTTAAATTGATCTTTGATATAGGGGCCTGGCCTTGGGGTAAAGTCTACCATATAGCTCTTTTTCATTATTCTCTGAATGTTTCGCTAGTAGAGCGTTTGGAGTGTGATAAAATTGATTTCAGTTTGGCAATAGATAGATGTCCATCTTCTAAGCTCTTCTTCCTTTTCCCTTGAGCATAGAGGGTAGATATCTTAGTGCTGCTACAGTTCAGATTTCTTAGCTTCAATTAGGGTGACTTTTCATAGGACTTGGGTATCTTCTCTTATTAAACATTCATTTTCTATGTAAAAAGATACTAGATCAGACATATATCCGATGTTACAGCAAATTACTAAGTGCGGCTGCCCTAGATTAAGAAATGTTTGCTGTTAGGCCTTTAGGCAACATATTGGAGCAATCTTGATTTTTATTTTATGGTTTCTTCCAGAAAGATTAATGCCCCAACTAATACTAAATTATGTGAGTTTGAGAAATTCATAGTGTTTTTTGTCTTGTTTTGCCTTTTATTTTTGTTGAAGAAATAAAATAGGTCTCACAATGCTTTAATCCTCCATTTTCACCTAGTAAAATTTTGTTTCCCTTACTGATCTTATGAGAAAGGAAACAAAATAGTTGTTTACTTTATTCCCTTCAATTATTTGTGGATTTGAGGCTCTACCAGTCATTCAGTATGGTATTGTGCTTGCTTTTATTAAGGAAAAATCTCCTTCTTTTAAAATTTTTAAATTCTCTTTGAAGAAATCTTTTTAAGATTCAAGATCCATCTCACATGTCCCCAGTGAGAGCTTTAAATTCATTTCATTTGCTCTTATTCAGACATTTTCAAGCCAAAGAGGGAACTCAATAGTTTATATCCCGAGGCTCTGTCAGTGGCATTTGGCCTGCTCATTTGGGAAAATTTTAGACCAGTTTTTTTTTTTCACAAATTAAATGTCTTTATGATGGTATTTGCTCATATTTAAGAAGAAAACAAAAGCCAGGAATATTTCAGTCTTCTCTAAGGCCAATTCTTTTTCTAAGTATTTCTGGGCATTGCTTTGCCTCTATTGTGCACTAAATGAAGATACCATAAAAGTTTATAGAGATTTATACACAATTTACTTTATTACATAAAGATAGTGTACAAATAATTTCTGTCCTGCAGCTCATCTCAACAGTTTTACCATTAAAGGAGATAAATAATTTATAATGGTGATTGACTTCCAATGTGTACAATACCAAAGCTTCAAGAACAGTGACTTTAGTCATTTGTTTGATTGTAGGTCCTCTATGAGCTACTCAATGTTTCACAATAACAAGATGAGGTTCTTTTAGCATTTTGCAATTGATGTTGTTGCTAATTAGATTATAACTCTACCTTGGATATAAATTATTGAATACAATTCTTCAAAATATTCCTTTTGAATATCTGCAATCCTTGAATAGAAAATCTTAACTTTAGCTAATGAAGTAGAGGGAGCTATAAGAAAGAAGAGAAACAAACTTATACCAAACGTCATTGCTAGAGAATAATGTTCTATCAGGCAAGGTGTCTAGCAGAGGCATATGTTAGCAATACAATGTATTAGAGATGTCCATTACAAGTGAACCAAGTTGCTAAATAAAACTTTTCCCTCTTTTTGCCTCCTCCTTAAATTCCATATCCAATCAGTCCCCAAATCCTGTTCACAGTATTATCTCTTTATTCTCAGTGCAGCTGTACTATCAGTATATTCGTTACAAACATTTATTACTTAATATGTAGCCAGATATTATTATCTTTTTATTCTCAGTGCAGCTGCACTATCAGTATATTTGTTACACGCATTTATTACTTACTATGTAGTCAATGATAAAGTAGACACATTATCATTTTTAGACACATATCATATTAATGATTCTGCAAAGGTAGGTATTGTCTGTATTTTACAGAAGAGAAAACAAAGATTTGGGGAGATAATGTAATTTCTGAAGGTCAAACAATATATAAGTGACAAAGCCAGTTTTAAACCCATATCAATCTGGCTCCAAACCGATCCATCCATTATCTGTTGTTCTATTTGCCTCCTAATTTTCTTCTGCACCCTCCATCGAATTTCTAGCTCCCTCCTTTCCCTTTTTGCAGTACAACTATGATAATATTAAAATATAAAACATGAATGTGCCCTCAATTACTTAAACAATAAAGTCTAAACATCTAGGCTTGTTTCAGCCTGATCCTAGCTGGATCCCAACTTCATCTCTGACTACTATCCCACCCATTTTCTATCTTTCTACCTCCTGGTTCCTTATGCTTCAGCTGTTTATGCTTCAGATTTGTTGGCATTATCTGAATATTTCCTACTCTCTTAATATCTCTGTGGCTGTTTCAGTTGCCTAGAACACACTCCATCTGTTCCTTCTTAGTCTGTGAACTCCTACTCATCTTTGTAGACTAGTCCCAATGTTACTTCCTTTGTGAGGACTTTCCTAGCTTTGCCATGCAGAATTAGTCACTGTGACTTCTGTACTTAATTGTTTATTTGTCTTTTGCAGCTCCTAGAAAATCTGGCAATGGGCACCAATGAATGTGGTGCCTGTAGAAAACAGGTAACCACATTATGTCTTGGTCAAAGAAATACAATCCAAAAGAGAGAGCAACATTTGTTAAAATCCTCTTTACTCTCCAAACCACTTCTATAACCAACAGACTATTTCTCTTTTCTGTCTAATACTTTCTCAACTCTTTCCCTCTCCTTTTTCTTGGTTCAGCTCTTCTTGCTTTTCTTCTGGTTTAATTCTGTCTTCCTTTTCTGATTCTTCATATTCTGCATTTTCTTGTGGAGAGAGAAATTTCTTCAGACTGACTGATGGAACCTCAAATCTACAAATATTGAGAATAATCAGCTATTATATATTTTCTCTTTCCCATACAATAATTGAGGGAAATGAAATTTTAAAAGGTGAAAATGAGAGCAACCTACTTTGATTTCAATAAAAATAAGAGACAAAACGAAACAAACAAAAACCACTATGAATTTCTTAAACCCACATATTTTGTACCAGTTGGGGCAGGCATTAATCTTGCTGTAGGTGGCCTAGTGAAGCTGAGCAGACAAAAATTCAATTTCTTTTAGCTAAGCAAGGTCTTAGGAAGACTGAAAACTCATGCCTCAAGACCCTTAGCAAAAGTTTCAGTCCACAAATGTATTTTGCATTGGATTTTATCTAGTGGAAAGATCACTGGATATGATCAGCTGACCTGGGTTCAAGGTCTCTGTTCTGAGTCATTCCCAGTCTTAAAATGTGATATGCATTGTAGAAGCACTTGCAAGCTACAAAGCAATACACTAACATTGAGTGATTATTGATCTCTGGGTCTGTCCTCAGGCCTACATTGTGCTTTGTCTCTTCCTTCCTCTAAAACCTTTTGCTGTCTTATCTAGAAAGATACAGCTGCTGGATTTTCTTTTTTTTTTTAATGTTTTGTTATTAAATATAGTGTACAAACTAAAAAGTGCATTAAACATACATACAATTTAACAAATAGTTATATATGAAACCTCATGTAACTATTAAGAAACAGATCATTGCTGATACTCTTTGAAGCCTTAGCCCCAATCCCTTGTGTCACCCAACATAATTAGATATGTTTTTATGAATACATTTTTTCCCTATAAAAGTAGTATGGTCTCTTTTTAGAAAACTTAGGAAAAAAATATAGATAAGAGTATTAAGGTAATCATGCAGAAATAGATTATATTTTCCCCATATTTGAACAAATTTTAATCTTGCTTTTTTCATTTAATGTGATATTATAGCTATTTGCTCATGTCATTAATATTTTTATTAATGGTTGCCTAATATTTCATTAGCTATAGTTTGCTAAATCATTCCTTTATGAGTGACATTTAAGTTGTTTTATTTTTTTTGTTTGTTTGTTTTTTAACGTTTATAATTAAGCTCTCAGTAAACACCTTTGTACATACATTTTTGTCTGAATTTCAGTTTATTGGCTTGGGCTAAATTCCCTAAACTGAATTTTTTTTTTTTAGTTAAAAGGCATGCATTTTAAAATATAACATTTTTATGATTGTGGAACTATCGCATATTCCTTACTGGCATTTTGGAAAATATAGGAAAGGAATAAGAAGATTACAGAAGTTACTTGTATCAGTTACTGAGATAACAAATAAACTCTGAAATGTCAGTGGCTTACATATTAGTAGTTTACTTCTCAGAGATGTGGATCAGGCCTCTCCTGTATGACTCTAACAAGCATCAAGGACCCAGATATTTCTCTATGTGGTTTCAAAGTCACTTTAGTGTTACAGCTGACTCAGAGGGTAAGAGGAAAGTGAATTCTGGAGAATAACACATAGAACTAGGCCCGGAATTGACATATATCAATCTCACTCACATTCTATTTCCTGAACTTTGTTACCTGGCCAAGAGAACTACAAGGCTGCAAGGGAGAGGGTGTTTAGGGCAGGATATTTCTCTTTTTATACCAAAAGGAAGATGAAATGGCTTGGAGAATATACAGCATTATTTTTAGCATACTACTCACCACCCTGTCTCCTAGAAGTAATACCTGTTCGTGTGTACTACAGTCTGATGTGTCCTCCACAAATTCATGTGTTGAAAACCTAATGTCCAATGTGATAGCATTAGGATGTGGGGCCTTTGAATGGTAAATAGGTCTTGAGGGCACAGCTCAAATGCATGGGGTTAGTGCCTTTGTAAAAGAGACCTTAGTGAAATCTCTTGCCCCTTGCACCATGTGGGAGTACAAAGAGAAGTCAGCATTCTGTAACTTGGAAGAGGGCCTTCATCATAACCCAGCCACGTTGACACCTTGATCTTGGATACAGCCTCCAGAACTGTGAGAAATAAATTTATGTTGTTTATAAGCCATCCAGTTTGTGATATTTTGTCATAACAGCCTGAATGGACTAAGATAGCATGGAGATGTATTTCCTTTAAATCTCTTTATGTAAATATACTGAATATTTAATAAAGTAGCAATTACTTTGCATATGTGTTTTGTATGCTGATATATTGCCTTATAATCTCTTTATGTAAATATACTGAATATTAAATAAAGTAGTAATTACTTTGTATATATGTCTTGTATCCAGTAATTATTATCTAACATTATAAAGACATTTTATTTTATTAAATATTCTAGCTTTGAATAGTTTTGAAGCTCTTGATGTATAATGACAAATTGTTTTTCAAAAATGTGTTACCAGCACTGTGTGAAAATGACTTGTGTGGTTCTTTACTTCATGTCTCATAACCTCTTTTGGCTTTGGTTTCTCATCTACTACCTTATATGGTTATGAATATTTAACAACTCAGTGGAAGTAAAGAGCTTAAAATAGTGCCTAGCATAGAGTGAGTGCACAGCAAATATTATCTATTATTATTGTATGGAGAGACTTGAACTCCTCAAGTCAACTATCAGTTTTATGCTTTTATTTTGTATCTTGGATACATTTTGCATGCCTTTGTGATACTGTTTTAAACACTTTTAAAGTAATTTTTGATTCACAAAATAGGGTAATTGCTATTAAATAAGCTTAACTACAGCAGTGAGAGATTTTCAGTAAATACTGAATGGTTGTTGAGGATATGGGGAAGGAAAGGAAATTATAGTTTGTTGAACACCTACCAATATGTCAAGTACTATTTTGTACTTTTATGCCATATCTCATGTAATTCTCCCAGGAACTCTGTAAAGCAGGTATTATTCTCCAGATTGATTAGTTAAGAAAAGTGATGTTCAGGTAATGAATCTGAAATCACAAATGCTAGTCAGTAGTAGAATCAGAATTTAAACCTAGATCTGCCTCCCTTCAAAGTGTCTCTTCTAGTCCACAATACCTCTTATTTATTCTGTTTTCTCTGTTGCACTTGTGATGTTAATGTGGAATAATGTGCAGTTTTTAGGCCAAGAAGTATCAGAGCAATTATAGTTTCTATTGTTGAGCACCCAAAAAAGACATTTTTGGAAATCCTTTAAGGTTTAGAGCTGCTTCTTTACTTCATCATCTTCTTTTTGTCTCTTTCAGATTGTTCAACTGACAACCAGAAGAACTCTTAACTTTATTTTAGAAACATTCAAACAATGTGCTAGTATTAAAAACAAAGTCGAATATTGTACCTTCTTACTCTGGGTACAATATTTTATATTGCCCTGAGGCCTCTGGGCAATATATTAATGTATATCCAAACACAAATTTAACTTCCCCTCAAAATTTTATATATTAATTACTTACCTTGCTGGTCATTTAAAACTCAGTTTGGATTGACACAGAGACTTGGGGAGGTTTGTGTACAATTATGATTTAAACTTATTTTCCACATTTAGTCTTGTTAGTTCTCTTAGTTTTATTCCTACCACCCTAGTTGGGGCCTCTATCTCCTTACTAACAGATTGCTGCACTAGCTTTCTAACAAGTCTCTTTGCCTCTGGTCTTTTTTCCTTCTACTTCATCTAGGTCAGTCTATGGACCAATCTGATCTGTTTCTGCACTGTCCAGAGAGCTAAGAATAGCTTTTACATTTTTAAAGGGTTGAGTGGGGGTGAAAGATATGACACATTTGGATAAACAAAAATATTTACTTTTTTTTACAGAAAAAAATTTGCTGACATGATGTAGATTATCTCTGGCAGATCAGTCTATGGAATAACTACACTTACAGACAATTAGGTATATGACATAATGAGACAAGCACTAGCCTTGGACTATGGAGTCTTGGCTTCTAGTCCCAGGCTAACCTTCCTCTGATTGTTTCCTCAATTAGTGAGAGAAGTGAAATGATATAATCTTTATGTTCTCCTCGTTTTAACATTCTAACATTTGTTGTTTTTTAATTTTTAAAATGAAATGAATAATTCATGTATTTGAGAAATGTTTAAAATAATATACAGTTGACCTTTGAAAAATGCTAGGGTTAGAGTTGCCAAGCTCCATGAAATTGAAAATCCATGTATAATTTTTGACTCCTGGAGAACTTAACTACTGAGGGCCTACCGTTGATCAGAAGCCATGCCAATAACATGAACAGTTGATGAACACGTATTTTGTATGTTATAGGTGTTATATTCTTTATTCTTACCATAAAGTAAGCTAGAGAAAAGAAAATATTATCAAAGAAATCATAAGGAAGAGAAAATACAGTATTTATGGAAAAAAGACACATGTAAGTGGACTTGCACAGTTCAAACCCATATTGTTACAGGGTCAATGGTAGAAAACAATATATATGTGTGTATATGTGAGAGTATGTTTGTGTGTATGTGTGTGTAAGTGTGTGTATCTTTAAAAGTGTCTAGATGCAACTTTTCAAGGCTTTTACACACATACATTACATATACATACTAATAGACATCCACAATTTTTTTCCAACTCAGCAATATATTGTAGGTATCTTATAATATATTGTGAGTACATAAAATATTTTGATTTAAAAATGATAATACAGTGGTCTGTTAACCCTCTAGGTGTGTGCCATGGAAAATGGAAAATTTGTACTTGTGTCTTGAAATGAAAACCTTAATGAAGCTTTGATCTGGGCTGTTCCCCAGCTTTCATAAAAAGATGGGATTAAGTTAGTCCATATGTATGAGAGTTATTCTTTCAACAATTTATCTTTCTCAAAAATGCCATGCTTATTCTTGATCTTGTCCATGTTACTCTGTTTTGCTAGAATGACCTGCCATATTACCTCACACCTATCCTGATTCCAACAGTCCTGCAATACTCATCTTTATCTCAAGATACCTTTCTCTGAGAACTTTCACATCCCATTGCTTAAGCCTAATTTGCTCTGTTTTCAGAACCCTACTCTTTTGATCTTCTCTATTCTCCAGAAGTATGAGACTTGCCTTTTAAAAGGATTGCATATAGGACATTATTTCCGCCTCCAGTTTTTCCAAAATCGATCACTCACAGCAGCTTCTTGTAAGTGAATAATACAATTTAGTTTCTTAAAGGCAATTAACATTCTGAAAAATTTTATTCCATTCAACAAAATTATAGAATCCTTAATTTTATTGATAAGAGGGCCCTCAGGCAATCATTTGTTATTCTCAACGCTTTTAGACAAAAAAAAATTATTATCTATTTGACACAGACAACAATAGAGGCTGCAGAAGATTCTATGATTTGTCAAAATCTATGTGAACTCATTCTTCTCTCTAGAATAAGGAAAATTAAGCAGGTCCTTTCATCTTAGATTCTAACACAGTAAACAATATGTATACACAAAGAGGCAAAAACTTAGAGCCTGAATTTTAGAGTCAGAAAGACCTGACTTTGAGTCCTTCATCATTTCCTAGCTTTGTAACTCTAGACAAGTTACTTTATCTTTGAAAGCCTTAATTTCTTTATCCATAAAATGGGCATAATAATAGTATTTCCTCATAGCATTGTTGTGAGGATTAAATACTTAAATACACTATGTGATATGTTTAGCATAGTTCCTAAAATAGAATATATTGAAATCATTGTTACTATATTAAATGAGTAAGTCACCTTCATTATTGAATTGTTATAATATTCTAGCACTTTTAATTATTAGCAAATTTCCTTATGTTTAACCTATATCCTTTATACTAAAATTTTACTTTTGTTTTTATACTATTGATTTTCTCCCTTTTAATTGTTTCTGAAATAATTCCAGTTCTTTCACTTTTCCTCTAATGTTCATTTGGCACCTCTGACTCCTCTCCAGGTTTTCTGTAGCTTTTTCAGTTGTAAAGTACCGAGTTAAACAGCATAACTGAGTAAGAATCTGATCAAGTGCTTAGTGTCCTGAGTTACCTAGAGACATATGATGTTCCTAATATAATTTCTTCACAGTGAAACTGC
This sequence comes from Macroglossus sobrinus, assembly GCA_004027375.1. Classification (NCBI taxonomy): domain Eukaryota; kingdom Metazoa; phylum Chordata; class Mammalia; order Chiroptera; family Pteropodidae; genus Macroglossus; species Macroglossus sobrinus. The sequence continues at coordinate 390,039 of PVKZ01000273.1, read as the reverse complement.
ATGGCATTGGTTCATTATCTCCTTGGTTTGCTAGTTAGGTTTCTCAGAAAGTAAATTCTGAGATAGAGATTAGCATAAAGGGAGGTTTTTGGGGAGTGCTCTCAGGATTAATGCTTTTGGGGGAAGGGAAGGAAGCAGAGCTGGGCAGAGGGAGAAGCTGATCTGTGATATATTCCAAACTAGGGCTCAGCTAATTCAGCCAAAGCCCTGGAGCTGGAATAGCCTTTCAGAGTTGAGATGAAAGAGTCAGACCTTCAGACCAGGACATCAACCAATCATTGGATGTAGGCTGCATAACCTTGGAAGAAGCAACTTTTTTCAGCCAAGGGCAATACCTGGTGAGGGCTGTCAGCTGAGGGTTGCTGCCTGGCAGCACTTCCAGCAATTGGAGAAGTGAGTCCTTCAATCCTGAAGAGAGATCTGGTAGGTACAACATAGCATCCACTATCGCTTGTTTTGTACAATTGTTTCCCCTAACCCTAAAGGGCATTGTTTTCCATTGTCTCTGTTGAGTATCATTTTTTTAGTTTCCAAATATGTTTTCAGTCTGTGCTCTTCTGGTCTTGCCTAAGAACTTAAACAGAGCATCTGATCTGAAAAAGGAATTTTCAACCCAGAGCTAGTAACTCTCAACCTATTCCTTTCCGGCCTTTATTGCATAGTACCAATTTGGTGCTATTTATAGCAACTCATTGAAAAATCTTTATAACCAGCTGTAACTAATGCTGATCTGGGACGGAGGGGCACCAAAGTACAAATAATCACTGCCTCCATACCTATAGGCTGACTGGATAGGAGTCATTGATGCCTGAACATTTAAAATTTCTCTTAAAAGGCCTCTCTTTTTCTAAGTTTATTAGTTTTTTCCCTCCTCTCTTCTATCAGTTGCTGAGCTCCAGTCAGAAATACTTTGTAGAAATCATGAAAAGTATTATGTAGGAATAAATGCAAACATTTGGCCCGTATATGTAATTGATGTACTTGTAACCTCTATTTTACTCCTGTCTCTTATTATGCCCCGGTAAGTGAGAAATGGCAATAATGTATTGAATGTTAAAGATTTTTTTGACAATATCTTATATTTGTATGTCATTAATATTAAAATATATGTATACAGGAGTCAGGGATTGAAATATTAAATGTCAAATAGTACTCTGCTATATTATACTGAGTATTATTTCGAGATTGTAATTTTAATTGTCTCTGTTATAGACAACCTGTCTTTGTAGCCACCTTTTACTATTTTTTAATTCCTTGATTTTACATGGATTTATTAACTTCTTCTTTAGTTTATAATGTCTTCGATAGTTTTTAAAGATGGGAGGGGATAGGAATGATATAGAGAACCCAAAAATTTTACCAGAAGCCATTGTCATTAAGCAGATATTAAGAACATACACTGTTTTTATGTCTCTGTGTGTAGCTTTTAAGGTCCTCAATAGTAAGTGGTTTGAACACAGTAAAACTTTGTGTTTAAATTATTCTGGGAAAGGATATTGACCTCACTGAGAAAACTTTCAATTTACCTTTTAAAAGAAAATGTATGGGATTGATAAGGGTATGACGAGATCATAGCTCTCACTAAAATTCTTTCTCACCTTCAAATCTTTGCCTTCAACATGTTTTCTATGACACCCTATGTTCTGTTTAAGCTTACTATCTAGTTGGCCTTTGTCTCTTCCAACCATGATCTAACCCTTTTTACATGTTATTTGCCATCTCCTCAGCCAGTCTTGAAATCATAACACTCCAAGCTGTTTCCTTTTGTTCTAGAAACTATTAAAGTTCCATCTGTTATTCTCACAAGTAAATATTGAATTTATTATTTTTTCTCAAATTTTAGAGCACGTTACTATATTCTCATTAATTTACAGAGTAGATAAAGCAATAGTTATTTCTAAAATATTGATATGTCACAATGTACTGTAATATGCCGTTTACAAGATACTTTTGTATTATGTTTGTATTTAATTATTACAATAACCTGGTGGGTAGCATTTTATCTATTTTATAGTTAAAAAACTGAGATTAAATGACTTATTTAAGATCACAAAGCTATTAAGACTACATTTAACCCATGTTTTATGACTCTAAGCTTAATGGCAAAGTCTGTTCTCCCTTAGTACTTTTATATCATTTATGGTATATGTTCATTTATATCTTAATTATGTGTTTACATATCTGCCTCCTTTACTAGACTGTAAACTTTTTGAGGGCAGGCACTAGCTGTTATTTGACTTTATACCTTAGGTGCTTAGTAGAGTGACTGACATGATACAACCACTCTATAAAATTTGTCAAATAAATGAATGAAATCAGGAAATCCTCACAAATTATTGTAGTTCACAAACGAAGGTGAAATAAAACTCCAAAAGAAAATTTGAGGAGCGGTTTTCCAAGAATATGTGAGAAAATTTTAAGGTCTCTAAAGCAAGAAACAAGAGAAAGAGTTGATGAAACCACTTCATGATCATGATATTAAAGAGGCATAGGGTGGAGAGAGACAGGATACATTTTTTTGACTTGATTTTTAAAATTTTTAACACATTTATTAAGGTATAATTTAACAGATTTATTTATTAAGGTATAATTCACATTTATAACTCATCAATTTAAACTATACAGTTGAATGACTTTTAGTGTAATTACAAAGGCGTGCATCTATAACTACAGTTAATTTTAGAACATTTTCACTACCCCAAAAAGGAAATCTGGACTTATTAGCCATCACCCCCAAACACTCATCACCTCTAGCCCTAGGAAACCAGTAACCTACTTTCTCTCTCTTTAGATTTACTTATTCTTAGATATTTCATATAAATGGATTCAGACATTTTACATTTCCACCAGCAGTTTATGAGAGTTCCAATTTCTTCATATCCTTGCTAACACTTGTTATTGTCATCTTTTTATTAGCCTTGTTTTTTTTTTTTTTTTTTTTTTTTTTAATAAAGGACTAAGGAACTGTGCGGAAAACTTAGGGAAGAGAACCTTCCCATATGATTGGAGTTTCTAGGATCAATGATATTTGAATATAAATGAAGAAACCAAGACAATAAAGTATTTTCTCTGATATTTAAAAAATTCTTAACTGCTGTTTTTGTCAACATTTTATTATGAAAATTTCAAACATGTAGCCAAGTTGACAGAATTTTACATTAAACATACCATGAACATTTTTGCATGCTTGCTTTATCAGTTTTCTATCCATCTATCTGTCTTATTTGGTGCATTTGGCATAAGTTGCATACATCAGTATACTTCATTCCTAAATGTTTTAGCATGCATATCATTAATTGATATATTATTTCTATATAGGGTTTTTTCATTTCACACAAAATTTGCACACAACAAAATGTACAAATAATAGAAAATATTCACTGAGTTTTAACAAATGTATAACTCAGGTTATAAGGTCTTAAGTTAGAAAGAATATTGGAAATTACTAGACTCCTTCCTCCCATTTTGCAGATAGGAAAACTGATGTCCAGAGAGAGAAAGTAACTTTTTCAAAATCAGGGGAAGAATAGAATATCAGCTTAGCATACTTTGACTCATATTGTCATTCAGACCTCAGGTATTGAGATTGCTATGCGCCATATGCAGCCCCTAATATGTAATTTTAGACTTAAACTCATGTTTATTGTACATAGAGACTTAAATGAAGCAAGACTTCATATGTCAAGTAATAAAGTTTCCTTTCAGAGCACTTCATGAAAAAAATTATAAATTAAGACACTGAAAAGTCTAGCCAAAATCACAAGTTAAATTCTTACTTCTTTCTTCAATTGAACATATCTTATTCATATACTTTCTAGTTTGCAAAATGATATTCAAGTACTACTACTAAAACTTTATTCCAAATCTTTTTTCTAAATCTCTCCCCCTTATCGTTTTTCTCACATAATAAATACCTCTTAAGTCAGCATTTTGTGATTGTAAATTGAGATTCTAAGGCATCTCTAATGCTGAAAGAAATAATGGATGATTGTGTGGGTTGTGATTACATTAATAAATTATAGCATTTTCAAGAAACCTAGATGTTGAATGCTCTGGAATTAAAGACTTGGAGACTGAGATACCTGGTGCTGATTAGCCTGGGTAAGAAAGATAAAGAGAGCTGGTAATAATAACTGAGGATGTGCCAAATGCCAGGCATTATGTGGAGAGCTTTACATACATTACCTCTTTAACACTCATATTCCTCAAAGTGCTATTATTATAATACTTAACAGCTGAGAAAACTGAGGCCTAGAGAGGCTAAGTAACTTGCTCAAGATCATTCATAAATGATATGGAAAGAAATTCTAGACCTGTCAGTGCCCAGATCCCATGTTACAATAACGCTTCTCTACTATCTCTAAGATAGGTATCTTTGAATATTCAAAGACTGTCAAGAAAGATTATATTAGGGCAGCTGCTAAGGGCAGAATTTGGACCAAATATGGCCATTAGTGGAAGTATATTTATCCTCAGCATAGAAAGTTATTCTGACAGAGCACAAGAAGTAGACAAGGCAGGCTATCTAGCTGCAAGCTTCAGACATGAGAAATATTCAGATAGAAGAAATTTGCATATATTTAAGAGGTTGGACTTGTTCAGATTTCCCCAATAATAAATCACTTATAGGAAATTTTTTTTCCAAATCAACTATATTGAGGTAAAATTAACATACAATAAAATATACCAATTTTAATTGTACACTTTCAAAAAAAATTGTACAACCATGCAACCACCACCCAAATTAAGATGTAAAACATTTCACTAAGCCTCTAAAGTGCCCTTATGCTCCTCCTCAGTTAGCACCTGCTCTGTACCCAGCCTTAAGCAATTACTAATCTGTTTTTTTCACCATAGATTATTAGATTGGTCTTTTCTATGAATGGAATCATAATGTATGCTAGTTTGGCTTTTTTTTTTTTTTTTTTGCTCAACATAATGTTTCTGAGATTTATTCATATTGTTGCATCTATCAGTAGCTCATTCCTCTTTATTGCTAAGTAGTATTCTATTGTATGAGTATACCACAGTTTATTTATTCACCTGTTGTTGGATATTTGGGTTGTTTCCGGTTTCTGGCCACTGTGAATAAAACTCCTCTGAATATTTATGTTCATATTTTTGTATGGACATTTGTTTTTTATTTCTCTTCAGTAATAACCTAGAAGTGGAGTTCATGAATTGTGTGGTAAATATAAGAAACTGCCAAACTGTTTTCCAAGGTGGTTGTGCCATTTTACATCCCCCCCCAGCAATGTATGATTTCCATATTTTTCACCAGCAATTGGTATTGTTAGTCAGTCTGTTCAATTTTAACCATTTTGATGGACATGTAGGAGTATCTTGTGGTATGTAGGTTTTTTTTTTAGTAACAGCTTTTAAAGAATATAGTTGACATATAATAAACTTCACTTATTTAAAGTATTCAATTTGATATGTTTTGGCATATATATATATATATATATATATATATATATATATATACACACACACACACACACTTGAGAAAACTGTCACTACAACCAAGATATAGTTGTCATCCTGAAATTTTTTCTCATGCCCCTTTGCAGCTTTTCTCTTTTTCCTTCCTGTTCTCCACTCTATTTCCAGTTAACATTGATACACTTTTAATTATTATAGATTAATTGTCATTTTCTAAAATTGCATATTATTATTACAATATGAATTTTTTGGCTTCTTTTACTCAGCATAATTATTTTGATGTTGATACATATTGTAGTATTCTTTTTTATTGTTGGTGCTATTCCATTGTATGGCTATACCACAGGCTATTTATATATTCATCTGTTGATGGACATTGGATTATTTCTAATTTTGACTATTATAAGTAAAGCTGCCATGAACATTTTTGTATATCTTCATTTGGATATAAGCTTTTATTCCTTTTGGGTAAATACCTAAGAGTAGAATGTTTGGATCACATGATCAATATGTTTAACTTCTTAAGAGACTGCCAAAATGTGTTCCAAACAATTGTATCATTTTACATTCCCACCACGTATATATGAATTCCCATACTTTTACATCTTCACCAAACCTTGGTTTAGTCAGTCTTTTATTTTTAGCCATTCTAATAGTTGGTACTTTATAATGTTTCCATTTTATTTATTTATCTATTTATTTGTTTGTTTGTTTATTTTATGGTAACATTGGTTACACTTTAACAATAAGGCATATATATATTTACACTGTGTGTTCACCTCCCATAGTTATATTTCATTCTATCACCACATATTTAACCCTCTTTACTCCGTCTACCTCTCTCATCCCCCTCCACCTCCTACCCTCTGGTAACCACCAGTCAGTCCATTGTCCATGTCCGTGAGTCTCTGTTTGTTTTACCTGTTCATTTGTTGCTTTTAGGTTTATATCCCACATATAAGTGATATCATGTGATTTTCAACTTTTTCTGTTTGTCTTATTTTGCTTAGCATGATTATCTCAAGGTCCATGCATGTTGTCACAAATGGCAGTATTTCATCTCTTCTTATGGCTAAATAACATTCCATTGTATATATGTACCACCACATTTATCGTAGGACACTTCAGGTGCTTCCATGTTTTGGCCACTGTGAATAATGTTGCTATGAACATTGGTGTGCAAAATCTTTTAGATATGGGTTTTCAAGTCTTTGGTGTACATACCCAGTAGAGGGATTGCTGGATTATGTGGTAGAACAATTCTCAGTTTTTTGAGGAATTTCCATGCTGTTTTCCATAGTGGCTGTACCAATTTACAATCCTACCAGCAGAGTATAAGGGTTCCTTTATCTCCACATTCTCTCCAACATTTGTTATTACTTGTCCTTTTGATTCTAGCGATTCTAACGGGTGTCAGTTAGTATCTCATTGTGGTTTTTATTTGCATTTTCCTAATAGCTAGTAATGTTGAGCATCTTTTCTAATATTTGTTGGCCAATGTCCTCTATGGAAAACTGTCTGTTCAGGTCCACTGCCCATTTTTTGATTAGATCTTTTCTTTTTAGGCCCTTATCAGAGATGCTGCTTGAAAATATATTTTCTAGTTCGGATGGCTGTCTCTTTACCTTGCTGACTGTCTCTTTACCTTTTTGATGATTTCTTTTGCTGAGCAGAAGCTTTTTAGTTTGATGTAGTTCCATTCATTTCTTTTAGCTTTTGCCTTGCTTCTGAGGTCAAATTCATAAAATCCTCTTTAAGTCCAAGATCCTTGAGCTTAGTCCCTATGTTTTCTTCTATGCATTTTTGGTGTGTGGTGATACACAACAGTCTAGTTTTATTCTTTTGCAGGTGGCTTTCAGTTTTCCCAGCATCATTTATTGAATAGGCTTTTTTTTCTCCACTGTAATTTTTTGGTTTATTTTTGCCAAAAATTATTTGCTCATATAAATATGGGTTTATTTTTGGACTCTCGATTCTGTTCCATTGATCTGTGTGTCTGTTTTGCTGCCAGTACCATGCCCTTTTGATTACTGTCACTTTGTAGTATAATTTGAAGTTGGACAGAGTGATGCCTCCAGCCTCATTCTTTTCCTCAAGATGGCTTTGGCAGTTTGAGGTCTTTTGTGCTTGCATACAAATCTGATGTTTTTTTGTTCGATTTCTTTGAAAAATGCCAATGAGATTTTGATAAGGATTGCATTAAATCTGTATAAGGCTTTAGGTAATATGTCATTTTAACTGTGTTGATTCTTTCCATCCAAGAACATGGAATATCTTTACATTTCTTTGTATCTTCTTCCATTTCTTTTAATAGGGTCCTGTAGTTTTCATTATATAGGTCCTTCACATATTTTGTTAAATTCATTCCTAGGTATTTTATTCTTTTTGTTGCAATTGCAAAAGGAATTTTTTTTTCATTTCTTTTTCTGACACTTCATTATTAGAGTATAGGAATGCTATGGATTTCTGAACATTGATTTTGTATCTAGAAACTTTACTGTATTTGCTTATTGTTTCTAGTACTATTCTTGTGGGGTTTTCTGTATTGAGAATCATGTCATCCACAATAGTGACAATTTGACTTCTTAATTTCCTATTTGAATGCATTTCATATCTTTCTCTTGTCTGATTGCACTTGCTAGGACTTCCAATGTTATATTGACTAACAGTGGTGATAGTGGATAGCCTTGCTTTGTTCCTGATCTTAGAGAGAAGGTTTTTAATTTTTCACCATTAAGTATAATAATCCCTGAGGGTTTATCATAGATGGCTTTTATTATGTTAAGGTACTTTCCTTCTATACCGATTTTGTTAAGTGTTTTGATCATAAATGGATGCTCTATCTTTTTGAAGGCTTTTTCTGTATCTATCGATATGATTCTTATTTTTTAAATTTGTTTATGTGGTGTATCATATTGATTTATTCCATGTATCTTGAACCATCCCTGTGCCCCTGGGATGAAGCCCACTTGATCGTGGTGTAGAATCTTTTTAATATGTTGCTGTATTCGGTTTGCAAGTATCTTATTAAGGATTTTTGCATCTATGTTCATGAGAGATGTTGGTCTGTAGTTTCTTTTTTTGGCATTATCCTTACCAGGCTTTGGTATCAGGGTAATATTGACTTCATAGAATGAGTTGGGAAGTATTGCCTCCTCTTCGATTTTTTTGGAAGAGTTTGAGGAGAATAGGTATTAAATCTTGAATGTCTGGTAGAATTCACTGGTGAAGCCATCTGGTCCTAGATTTTGACTTTTTGGTAGGTTTTTCATGATTATTTCAATTTCCATATTGCTGATCGGTCTATTTAGATTTTCTTGTTCTTGATTCAGTATAGGAAGATTGTATTTTTCTAAGTACTGGTCCATTTCTTCTAGGTTATTAAATTTGGTAATATATACTTTTTCATAGTATTCCTATATGATCCTTTGTATTTCTGTGATGTCAATCGTAATTTCTCTTCTTTCATCCCTGATTTTATTTATTTGTGTCCTTTCTCTATTTTCTTTAGTGAGCCTAGCCAGGGTTTTGTCAATTGTATTAAACTTCTCAAAGAACCAGCTCTTTGTTGCATTTATTTTTTCTATCTTTGTTTGTTTGTTTGTTTGTTTTGTTTTCAGTTTCATTTATTTCTGCTCTAATTTTGATGCTTTCTTTCCTTCTGTTGACTTTAGGCTTCATTTGTTCTTACTTTACTAGTTTTATAAGATGAAGCGATAGTTTATTTGGGCTTGTTCTTATTTTTGAAGGTAGGCCTATAATGATATGAACTTTCTTTTTATGACCACTTTTGTCAAGTCTCGAAAGTTTTGATATGTTGTACTATCATTATCATTCGTTTCTACATATCTCTTGATCTCTCTTTTTATTTCTTCTCTGACCCAGTTATTCTTCAGTAGTATGTTGTTTAATCTCCATTTATTTGTGGTTCTTTCCTCTTTTTACAGTTGATCTCTAGTTTCAAAGCATTTTGATCAGAGAATATTGTTGGTATGATTTTAACCCTCTTATATTTGTTGAGGCTATCTCTGTGTCCTAGTATGTGGTCGATCCTTGAGAATGTTTCATGTACACTAGAGAAGAATGTATAAGCAGCTGTTTTGGGATGGAAGGCTCTGTAAATGTTGATTATGTCCAGTTGGTCTAATGTGCCATTTAAAGATGTTATTTCCTTATCGATTTTCTGTTTGGATGATCTGTCCATATCTGATAGTGGGGTATTTAGGTCCCCTACTAGGATGGTGTTTTGGTCTGTTTTTCCCTTTATTTGTGTTAGTAATTGTTTTACATATTTTGTGGCTCCTTAATAGCAGCATAGATATTAATAAATGTTATGTCATCTTGGTGCATGATTCCCTTTATCATTATGAAGTGTCCCTCAGTATCTTTCTTTACCTTTTTTATTTTGAAGTCTATTTCACCTGATATTAGCATCGCTACTCCCACTTTTCTCTGAATGCCATTTGCTGGAAACACATTTTCCACCCTTTCACTTTGAGTCTTTATTTTTCTTTGGAGCTAAAATGTGACTCCTGGATGGAGTATATGGTTGGCTTTGTTTTTTGATCCATTCTACAACTCTGTGCCTTTTTATTGGTGAATTCAGTCCATTTACATTTAGGATGATTCTTGAAATATGAGGTCTTCTTATAGCCATTTTATCTTTTGCTTTCTGGTAGCTCAGTGTTTCCATTGCTTCCTTGTCCTTGTGTTTCTGGGTTTTTTTTTTTAAATTTTTATTTTGGTTGGCTTTTGTGGGTTTTGCCTCTGGTTCTTCTTGCTTTATGTTATATACTTCAGTTCTGACTCTATGGTGTGTGGTTATCATTATAAATATGAAAAAGATAGTTATAAATATACAGTTGTCTATTTTCTTCTGTGTGTGTCTTATCTCTTTTGCCCTTTGTGAATTTGGATCTTTGAATCCTCCCCTTTTCGGTCATTGTTATCTCAATTTGTTTCTATGTATGCTGAGCATTCATTGCTATCTTGGTATAGCAAATCTCTTATCATTATTTAAGCTTATAATGCCCTATTCTTAGTAAGAGTTGCACTCCTCTGCTTCTATTTGCCTGATAGCCATTTTATGCCCCAGGCCTCTTCGGGGTTTATTAATTACAAGCAATTCATTGAAAAAGTCTACACTGAGGCTTCCAAGAGAATTTTTTCTTTTGAGAGGGACGATTCCTTGCTTGGCACCACGATCCAAATCCTAGGGAGCTCCCATTTTATTTTTTTAATGACTGATGATGTTGAATTTTTTTTTTCATGTGCTTATTTGCCATCCATATATCTTTCAATGAGGTGATTGTTGAAATATTTTGCTCACTCTAAAATTTTGTTCTTTGTTTTTTTGGTATTGAGTTCTTAGAGTTCTTTATATATTCTGGATATAAGACTTTTATCAAATAAATGGTTTGTAAATATCTTTCTCCCTGTATGCTACTTGTCATTTTATTTTCTTGATAGTGTTTCTCAGTAAGCTAAAATTTTACATTTTGATGAAGTCCAATGTATCAAAAAATTTTAATAGATTGTCCTTTTGATGTCCTAGCTAGGGTCCATGAACAAAATCTGGCCTATTGCCTATCTTTGGCAATAAAGATATTTTGGAACATAGCCGTGACTACTTGTTAACATATTGTTTATGATTGCTTTCATGCTACAACAGCAGGGTTGAATAATTGGAACAATAACTGCACAGCCTACAAAGTCTAAAATACTGTTTCTCTTGCCCTTTACCTAAAAAGAAAAAGTTTGTTTAACATAGGCTGTTTTTTGCCTGTGCTTTTTTGTAGAAGTTTTATAGTTTTAGATTTTACATTTAGGTATATGGTCCATTTTGAGTTGATTTTTTTTTTTTTTTTTTTGAGTAGAGTTATGGGTTGAAGTTTGTTGTTTTGTACAGGGACGTATGTTCCAGCAAAATTTGTTGAAAAGACTTTACTTTCTCCACTGCCTTTACACTTTTACGAAATCAGTTTTTCATATGTTTTAGTTTATTTCTGTATACTCTGTTGTATTCCATCTATCCATTTGTAAATCTTTATTCCCATGCCGTACTCTCTTTGATTATTTTTAGCATTGTAATGTCTTGAAATCAGATAATATTATTAGTATTTTACTTTGTTATTTTTCAAAAATGTTGAACTATTCTAGGTCCTTTATATTTGCTCATTTCAATTTTATAAAATGTTGAAATTTTAATTGTGACTGTATTTAATTTATCGATCAATTTTGGAGTAATTGACATCTTAATAATATTAAATCTTTTAACATAAACATGGTATATTCTCCAGTTATTTAGGTTTTTTATAATCCTCACTAATGTTTTATTGTTTAAAATCTTTGACTTTTGTTGTAAAATCTTTGACTTTTGTTGTATTCTTAAGTGTTTCATTATTTTTTGGCTTTGTAAATGGTATTTAAAAAATTTTTAATTTCTGATTTTACATTGCTATTATATAAAAATACTATTAATTGTTGTATATTTTTCTCAGATCTTGCAACCTAGTAGCCTATTTATAGATTTCATTGGATTTTTCTATGTAAATAATATGTCATCTGAGAAAAAAGAATTTTGTGCCTTTTCTAATCTGAATGCCTTTTTTTCTTGGAATATTGCACTGGCTAGGACCTCATGTCCAATGTTGAACATAGTGATAAGAATGAACAACCTTTTTTGCTCTGAATCCTAGGGAGAAAGCATTTACACTTTACCATTAAGCATGATATTAGTGGTAGATTACTTACAGGTGTTCTTTATCAAATTGGGACTGTTTCTTTCTATTCTTATCTTGCTATGAGTGTTTATCATGAATGAGTGTATAATTTTGTCAAGTTTCTTCTACAGTTATTAAGGTGACTTCATAGTTTTTGTTTTTGATCTGTTGATATGGTTAATTATGTTCGAACATTTTTTCGAATGTTGTAGCAGCCTTGTACTCCTAGGATACATCTCACTTGGTTATAATGTGTTACTGTTTTATATACTGATGGAATTTTCCTTGTAAGAAACTTTTAAATTACAAATTTCTTTAATAGATATAGGGCTATTCAGATTTCCAATTTCTTCTTGAGTTGCTTTTGACAATTTTTTTCAAGAAACTTTTCATCTAAATTGTCAAAATAATTATCATAAAATTGTTCATAATATTCCCTTATTTCCTTTTTAATATAGCTAAGATCTCCAGTAATGACTCTTCTTTCTTCCCTGATATAATATTATACATTCAGTCTAATTTGAGAAATTTATTTATTTATATTTTCTATGAACCACAGTTTGGGTTAATTAATATATTTCTGTTTTTTCTCTTTTTAAAAATTTTATTCATCTCTGCTATTATTTTTATTTCTGTCCTATCTACTTATAGTTTAATTTAATTTAATGTTTTTTTCTTTTTCGCATCATAAGATAGAAACTTACATCATTGATTTTATACTTTTCTTTTTCTGATAGAAGTGTTTACAGCTATAAATTTCTCTTAAGAATAGTTCTATCTGTATGTTCTGTTGCCCTTTACATTCAGCACAAAATATTTCTAATTATTCTTTTCTTTCCTTCTTTTACCCATGGATTGTTTAGAAATGTGTTGTTTAATTTTCATATATTTTGAGAATTTCTCAGATACTACTGTTGATATACAGGCTTAACCCAATTGCCATCAAAATCCCAGCAATATATTTTATAACTATAGACAAGATTTTTTTCTAAAATTTCTATGGCAAAGGAAAGGATTCAGAATAGCTAAAACAATTTTGAAAAGAAGAATAAAGCGAGGGAAATTAGTCTACCTAACTTCAAGTTTTATTATTATACCACAATAGTAATCCAGAATGTGTTTACTTACAGAGGGATAAACATATAGATCAAAGGAACATAACAGATAACTAAGAAATAGACTCACATAAATATGCCCAAATGATTTTTATTATTTTTTTACTTTTTATTTTGTACAAATTTTAGAATTACAAATAAAGCTGAAAAAAATAATACATAGAATTTTAAATACTCCACACCCAGCTTCCCCTTATGTTAAATCATACATGAGCACAATACAATTATCAAAAGTGGGAAATTAATGTTTGTGCAATTCAAATTTTACCAATATTTTTACTAATGTTATTATTCTGCTTCAGAATCTAACATGACATTTATTCATTAATTCTTCTTTTTCTCCTCTAATATGTAAAGCCTCAATTTCTCCTCCTTTTTTATGGCCTGAACATATATTTTTTTAAATAACATTTTTATTTTAAACAGTTTTCAATTTATAGAAAAATTGCAAAGATGGTACTGAGAGTTCCCATATATTATACCCAGTTTCTCTTACTGTTAATATCTTACATGAGAATGGTATATTTGTTACAATTAATGAACGAATATTGATAAATTATGATTAGCTCAACTCAACGCTTTATTCAGATTTATGTAGTTTTTACCTACTGTCCTTTTTCTCTTCCAGAATCCCATCTGGGATACCATATTACATTTAGTTGTTACGTTTCTTTTGGCTCTTGGCTGTAAGTTTCTCAGACTTTTCTTGTTTTTGGTTACTTTAACAGCAGTCAGCTATTTTGCAGAATGTCCGTAATTTGGAATCTGTTTGATATTTTTCTCATGATTTGACTGGGATTATGTGTTTTGGACAAGAAGACCTTAGATGTAAAGTGCCATTTTGATCACATAATATAAAAGGTGTATACTATCAACATGACTTACTCCTGTTGCTGACCTTGATCACCAGGCTGAGATGGTATTTGTCAGGCTTACGACTATAAAGTTACTTCCCACCCCCATCCCATTCGTATTGTTTTTTTTGGAAGTAAGTCATTATTTGCAGCCCACATTTAAAGAGTGAGAATTTATACTCTGCCTCCATGAGGGTAGACTATCTATATAAGTTATTTGAAATTCTTAATGATAGATGTCTCTTCTCTACATTTATTATTTATTCAATAATTTATATCCATATGGGATGTTGGATATTTATTTTGTACTTTGGGATATAATTTAATACTACTTTATTTCATTGCTCAATATGGAGCATATATTTAAATGTAAAATGCGAAACTATACAACTTCAGAAGAAAACATAAGAGGAAATTTATGAGGCCTTGATTTGGTGATGAAATGTAGCTATCACACTAAAGCATGATTTATGAAAGAAAAAAATAATAAGTTAGACTTTACTGAAATTAAAAACTTCGGCTCAGCAAAAGATACCATTAAGAGAATGAAAAAAAAGTCACAGACTATAAGAAAAGATTTGCAAAGCATATACATTATAAAGGACTTGTATTTAAAATATGCAAAGAACTCTTAAAAGTCAACAATAAGGGAAAAAACGCAACCTAGTTAACCAAGCAAAAGATATGAATAGACCTCTTATGAAAGAAATTACACAGGTGAAAATAAGCATGAAAAGATGCTCAATATTTAATTTATTTTCTTCCAAAATAAAAATGTAATATAAAAGTTTTTTTTTTTTTTTAAAAAAGGAGAATGCTCAACATCATTTGTTATTAGGGTATTGAAAAGGAATGTAAAATGGTACTGCCACTTTGAAAGACAGTTTGGCAGCTGTCTTATAGAGCTAAACATGGTCTTACCATGCAATCTAACAATCACATTCATAGGTGTGTACCCAATTGACACGAACTTTTCTGTCCACACATGCAAAACAAAACAAAACAAAACAAAACAAAACCCTGCATGTAAATGTTTATAGCAGCTTTATTCATAATTGCCCCAAATGGAAGCAACCAAGGTGCCCTCCAATAGATGAATGTATAACCAGATATGGTACATGCATACAGTGGAATGTTATTCAGTGATAAAAAGAAATGTTACAAAACTGCAACAAACATGGGTGCATCTTAAATATAGCTAAGTGAAAGAAACCAGCCTTAAAAGGCTACGTATTATATAATTCCAAATTTCTGGATTCTCTAATATCTACCTTATTTTGATTTCTCTTACTTTCTTGCCAGCTCACTAATTCATTTTACAAGATATTTTTGTAATTTATTCAGAATTTTATTTGTTTTGCAAGTCACCTAATACTGAAAGTAGTCTATCTCATTTGCTGTCTAATTAGAAATGCAATTCAGGCATTTTTTTTACTTGGTATCCTAGCTCATAACTTTCATGTTGTAATTTGACTCTGTAAGTTCAGATGTTTTCATGGACTACACACTCTCATCTTCAGGTAAAAGAGATATCTTTACTAGATTTGTGACTGTAGTAGTTACTTAATCTTTTTAAGCCTCATTCTAAAATGAGGGTGATAATACCTACTTTCATAGTATTGTTTTCAAGAATTAAATAAGTCTACAGCCATGCCACCCTAAACGTGCCCAATGTTGTCTGATCTTGGAAGCTAAGCAGGGTCAGGCCTCGTTAGTACTTGCATGGGAGACCACCTAGGAATACCAAGTGCTGTAGGCGTCAAAAAAAAAAAAAGAATTAGATAATGAGATAATGTACATACAGCACTTAGACCAGTGTATGGTATTTGTTAAGTATTTAAATTAGCTACTTTTCTCCCTACTGTTCTAGGACAGGACGGAGGATGGCTCTACAAAAGTTAAACACCAAAAATAAAAGTGTTAATGGCTTTTTTAACAATGTACTTCTCACTTCTGTCACAGAAGTTAGTCACAATTCTTGGCTACAGGGATAATTAAAATCATTCAGGGGGAACAAGAGACTTGTCATAAGGCAATTTATTTTCATTGTCGAACAGTTAACTGGTTGATGAATTAGTTCGTGATTTTTGAAGTTGGGACTGAAACTCAACTCAGCAGAAAGGGCACTGGCCCAGTTGTGAATATCTTGTTTGTTCCCATGTGTATCTGTAAAGGATAGTAGAGGGTTCTTTTGCTCAAGAAACATCTGAGAGTTTATAAATTGGGAGACTGAGAAAGGTTTATATTTGTTAATTTCTGGTAGATTTCTTATACTTACTTCCATGCTCTGCACATGTTAAACACTTAATAAATATTTGCTGAATTAAGTAGGATATTGACTTAGTACATATCGAATATTTTTTTATTTCAAATTTATTCCAAAGCTCATTTTGGATCTTTGAGATTGTCAATTGTCATATGAGGTCATGATCTTTGACAGTTGAGGATTTGGATAATGCAACAGAGATATAGTGCACTTAAATCTGGGAGTCCTCTCATTTTCTCTCAAATACATTCCTCTCAGTGACATTTATTTTGCTTAAGTTTTTCTTTTTTCCTGTCACTTAATTTTGAGAAGAATATTTTTCAACTTTTTGCTCATTTTTATTTTGTTACCCATCCCTAGTTTTGTATCTGAAAGATTTAAATCCAAATGCTATAAATAATTTAATTATACTTCCAAGAAGCATAAATAATTTTCCCACACTCTCAATTTAAGATTGTAACAACTATTAATTCCATTACTTACATTCCATGAATTAGTTAGAAATAAATGTTCCATATTTATGAGTTTCAGCTGTACTGATTTTATATGGTTTGAATTATTTATCCAGCTTATGTTTAACCCTTCTATGCTTATAGTATCATTTTGAAATTTAAATTACCTACTATTCAAATGATTTCATTGGCAATTGCTGCTAATTTGGGTATGGTTCTCTTTTTTGTGTGGTTCTTTCTGAATTCAGTTGATATTTAGAGCAAATACTTTGATGGAGTAGCTGAAACAGTTTAAAATGTAGTCCTGTCAGTAAAATAGCCATGTCAAAAGCATATCCTCTAATCACCCTGGGCATACAGCATACAGATGTGTAAGGTTCTACCTAGCTATTAGGATGCCCTGGGCATTCCTCTCCCCATTTTGTTAATTCAATAACAGCAAAAGATACCCCGTAATTAATCTAGAATTTTGGAGCTGGAAAAGAGAGCTCCTGGAATATCATCTTATTGATTAATAAATTGAAGTTTAGAGGAGTAAAATAATTTGTCCAAGACCAACCTGGTATTTTTGATTCCCTTTGCTGTGTACTTTGCTGCCATCCAGCTGTTCATGTGTTCTTTCTGTGTTCTCTTTCTTGTTCTCACTTGGTCCTTGCCCACAGATGGCAAGTATAAATGTTGCAGAGCAAGCTCAACAATAAGAGTTCAAAAACCAAAACATATCTTGTATATGACTGAATCAACCTCATTCCCAGTTCATTTTTATTGGGAAAGAGGCAAGAGAAAAGAATTTAAAACAAAAAACCATGTTGTTTCAGAAGAGAAAGTGATATGACACTGGTATCACTGGTAAGATGACTCATTCTGAGGATATGGCTCCAAATGACTAGTTTTCATATACCTTTTAAGCAATTCCAGATTGAGAAGTGTCAAATTTAATTGGTTTACCACAGTTTCTTGTTTTTTTATTGGAGAAATGCCTTGTTCAAAGTTAAGAGATTTACTAAGGCCTTATGGATTATAGAGAAACCCCTTTGATATATAAATGAATTATGTGTATTTCTGTGTATTTATGCCATTCAGTTTGAGAAGAAAAGGAGAGGCTAATTGAGGACTTGGTAAGTGCCAGATTTGTGCTTAACATACCTTCACTCATGTTATCCTCAAACAGAGGATATTATTGTTTCCATTTTACAGATGAGAAAACTAAAGCTCAGAGAATTTCATTGACTTACATAAGGCTATACCAGATAATTAAGAGATGAGATGGTAGCTATCTGATTCCACTATAGTTTCTTCCATCATTGAAACTCAGTAATATTTTTCCTTAACCTTCTAGTACAAAAATTGGGATAGTCAATTACAATTACCATTTTTAAAGAAGTAGATAAAATATTTGTCTTTTTATGGCTTCAGAAAAGGTAACTTCTGAATAATGACTCTAACTATTGTTCTGAAGCAATTTCCTGAAATATGAAAATGCAAGTGATCAGACTCTACTGACAGATATCAGTGGAAGATAAAGGTAGAGATAACGGAAGGAAGCTATTTACCAAGGAAGCTATTTACCAAATTTCCTTCTGGGATGATTATCATACACTGCTGGGCTTTCTTTAGAACTTATCCTGGGGTACTTGTGTGTGTGTGTGTGTGTGTGTGTATACCAGTGTGCGTGTTTACATGCATGTATGTTTAAAAGCCTGTCTCTATTAATTAAAACTGTTCTTTTTGTGTGTTCACACTTTCCTTTCTAAATTACTTTAATTATGTTTTCCCAGCATTGTATAGTTTTCACCAAGGCTTACATTTCCCGTTTTCCAAAGAATATATCTGCATCAAGTTTGGCAAATGCTTGTGTTTCATCTCTCCCCAATGCAGCTTCTTTTACTTTCCTGTTGGTAGGTTCTACTTTTAAGTCTTCACGATTGCACCATCTGCCCCACCCCACTTTTTACTTTTTTGTTAGTTTCTGGTCTGCTGAATTGTTTTTCTTCAAAGCTCATTCCTGTGAATATTTCTTGGATTTATCCTGTTTTACTTTTGAACTTCTGCCACACCTCAGATATGCTTTCTTTCCTGACCCTATGGCTTTCAAGATGCCTCTCTGTCTATCCTCCCTGCTCCCCATTTACTAGACTTACTGATCCTGTGTTGTCCACATGGTTCACATTTTTTAAACCAGAAACATGTGCATGGAAAGAAGATGCTAATAATAATTAAATGTAGCACCCTGCATGTCTTAGAACTTTTTACCAACGTTATTTAGTTCTTTCACACAAAAGTAGGGCCATTAGGTAATTTTTTTTTTCACTGCAGAAGGGGCTAATGACTTGAAGAAATTAAAGTAAATTGAGATCCAACCCTGGAATTTATGCAGTGTTAAAGCTGATATTATGATTCATGGCTTCAACCTAAAAAACTTAACTTATATTCTGTGTTTGTGTTCTATAGAGCATTATCTGAGGTGATGATGTACATTTTGTGATACAAGAAAACTCGTTGTTTACTGTTATAATCATTTGAAATCTGTGACTTTTTCGATAGTCAACACTGAGGCATTCCTTTGTGCTATCTCTATAAATTTACACAGGACCCCAAACCGTAAGTCTCTGCTTTGCCTTCTTCAGAAAGCAGAAGATTGAGAAGGATCCGACCATATTGTTTGTTTTATGTGACTATAACTAATTGCAACAAAACCCTTTTTAAGCAGCTAGTTATACTATTATATCTTCCAAATTCTTGATTAATTGTCACTCCCCTGCTATAAAAAAAAAATGTTCTGATTCCCCATTCCCTGCTGAATTAAGGAAGTACTCTAGGGGCCGTACCTCACTGCCTCTGCGTTAAGTACATCCATCTTTTCTGATCCCCTCAACCTTTTCCTTCTCCCTAATCTCCACTCATGATAAGTCTGCTCATCAGGCCATTTTAATATTTAGCACTAGGCCTGGAACATGTTAGAAACTCATGTTCATTCAACTCTTTGTTGAATGGATGAATCTTAATATTTCTCCTAATAAATCCTTTTATCTCTCTCCTTTGAACCTTCTTAACTCTTCAGGGATTTCTCCGTGGTGATCTTCTCTTAGTAGGCTTTGTATTTGAGTCATTAGCATATATCTCTCTCTTCTATCCCCTAATAGACCTTTAACTGTCTTTAGCTAGAAATTACGTATTGTTGTAGTGTTAAGGCATTATACATAATAGATGCTCTATAAATTTATATGGAATTGCGCATATGTGAAAGTAATAAATTTATTAAATATATTCTACTATATTAGATTGTCATGTCTTTTATTTAGTTCAAGCAAATGAGGTTTTGACTTATGTGTTTTGGATGTATCTGTGTATATAATTCATGTATAGTATATATGTGCATATATATGTGTGAATATTTATATTTCTTCTTCAATCTTGTTTTTGAAAAACCATGTGGCAGGAGATTTGTGATTGAGAAATATAAAAACTCATGGCAAAAATAGTCTTAGAAGTACTAAGAACTCAATTATAATCATCTTTATAAAACCTGGGTGTCCATCATTGAATGAATGGATAAAAAAGAGGTTGTATACATCTATAATGAAATATTACTCAGTCATAAAAAAGAATGAAATCTTGCCATCTGCAACAACATAGATGGACCTAGAGGGTATTGTGCTGAGGGGAGTAAGTCAGACAGAGACAAATGATATATGATTTCACTTACATGTGGAATCTAAAATATTAAAAGAAAACAGAAACAAACTCAGATATAGAGGACATTTTGATGGTTGCCAGAGGGGCATTGTGGTTGGATGCAAAAGGGAAGGGATCAAGAAGTACAAATTGGTAGTGACAAAATAGTCATGGGGATGTAAAGTACAGCATAAGGAATGTAGTCATTAATATTTTAATAAATGTGTGATGTCAGACTTATTAAAATATTAATAAGTACTAGATTTATCGAGGTAATTACTTGTAAGTTATAAAATTGCTAGTCACCATGTTATATACCTGAAACAAATATGTTGTATGCCAACTATAATGGAAAAATATAAAATCATTTAAGAATATATAAACAAAGCATATGGATTATCTTGCAAGCAGCTGCAATAGAATATCTTCACTTTAGAGACTCACTAGAGAGCTTTTCCTGCAATGTTACTGACATAATTGTTGCCTCCGTCTTACCCGAGATTATTAAAGTTGAAGAAATGGGAAAATAATTTTCTCTCTACCTTTCTATGAATTCAGAGGGTTTTTTTTCAGACCAGATAAAACAACAGTTGAATATTTATATGAGTCTCATTACTTTTTTTCCTGTACATGTGTTTTCATTAATTTTTCAATGTTATACCTCTGGAGTTATTTGGACATGGCTTTATTATAGGGAAAGCTATTAAACCATCCTCAAAAACATTGTTTATTTTGTTGTGAAGTATCTATTATATGTAAGAAACTACTATATAAATTCCTTTTAGAAGATAATTAGCATCCTTCCTTTTATTATAAAATAAAATTTATTTGGTGGACTCATTGAATTTTTCTTACACTCCTAAGTGATGGGAAGCTTGGAACTAAAATTAATGTTCTTTGACAGTAACATATATTAGCTTCGATTTATAAGCAAATTTTCTTATCGCTATGAATTTTATTTTAAATTTGTATTTTAATAAAATATTTTGTATATGTCTTTTAAACTATAGTCCTATTTTGAAATAGGAAGTACTAGGAAGCAGTTTTGGGAGTTATAAAGTACACATGCTCAAATTGTCTGTGTTCACGTCCTGGCACTATTGTGTCCTAGCTATGTTATCTTGACATTTCACTTAATCTTTCATGCCTCTATTTCTCATCATTTGAATGGGGATAATAATAAACACCATCTCATAAGTTTGTTGAGAGGAATAATTCACTTACTGCTTAGTATAGTGGATAGAAAAATTATAACTGAAAATAAATGCTAGCTGTTTGTCAAAAGTAGTGTGATAATATAAATAAGTTGGATTTAATCAGTATAAGGACTAAACGGACAAAGAATTGAAATAGTTAAAAGTTAAATGTGTTTTTTTTTCTCCTCTAAAGCCAATGAACCAGTTATTTTGTAGGACTGTGATTTACCAAGGCCTATGTTCTACTTTAGGCTGGGTAACAGATATGCAATGAGTGAGGGTATTTTGGGACAGTTTTCATTGAACTTCTAATTTATTCAGTGTCTACATGTTCCATGTGTTGCTCTGGGCTCTGGGGATTCAGAAATAAACAAAATAAAATCTTAGCCCAATGGAAATTAGGTTTAAGAGGCTATCAAGAGGGGAAATAGAATCTAAACTACAGAGAATGCTAATATATAGTAATTATAAAGGAAAGTATGTGAGTTCTAATCTTTAAAACTGACCTGAAACATTCACTTCCAACCAAGATGGAGTAACAGGAATCAGAATTATGCTCTTGACTTAAACAGCTAAAATGATGGACAAACTATAGTTATGTTTCAGATCTTGGACAATAGGTAGTACAGGACTGAGAAAACAGAAACAAGCATCTATAACTTACTGCTTTGAAGTACTCTCTGGGTCACAGCCCATGTATTGGATGCTCTAAGAGTGTATAGTAAAGGGATCTAATTTTTTTTCTAGGAGTCATAGTGGGCTTCCTTGAGGAAGTGATATTTATGCTGACCTAAAAGAATTATTAATTTATCAAATATCTAGTGAGCATTTATCATATGCATGCATGGTTCTAGGTGCTAGGGTGACAGAGCCGAACAAGACAGACATGGTCAGTAACTTGCTCTCATGGACTTCTATTTCCTGGTGGATGAATAAGAGATAAGCAGGGCTAAGTAGTTAGCAGGGACAGAATGTTCCAGACTGAAGAAAGAGAAGGTTCAGTGACCCAGAAGTCACAGAGTATGTCCAAGTGATTAAACATGTAGTTTGATTAGGATGAAAATAGAGGGAGCTGGCATGTGAGGAGCTATGATGAAACTAGAGAATGATGCAGAGATAAAAAAAAAATGGCATAGAGTGGTAGGCTGTGTTAAGATTATGATGCTTTATCCTATTGGTAATGCAAAACCACTGATGTTTATTAAGTAAAGAAGAGAATTAATTAATTTTGTATTATTAAAGATCACTTTGGCTCTAAGTCAGGAATGAATTGGAACAGGCAAGAGGCAGGGAGTTCAGTTAGGAAGCTAATGCTGATGCCCCAGTGAGTGATTGTGTGACAGTGGGATGGAAAGAAGTAGATGAGTGAGATCGATTGGGTGATAGATTAAGTGTCTGGGGAGAGAGGAAAGGAATAGTGGGAAATGAGGGATAACTTCTCTATTTGTCTTCAGCAACTGAGAGATGATAATCTTTATTGAAGAGATAATTCTGAAGAAGGAACACATTTGGGAGAGAATAAGATAAGTTCAACTTTGGACGTATTGCATTTGAGATGCCTGTGAAATATCCATATGAAATTGTCAAGGTAGTAAATATACAGGTGTAGAGCTCAAATAAGAGTGCCAGAAAGATTTGGGAAGCTTCAACATGTAAATAGTAATAGAAATCATGGATGTTGGTAAATATATCCGTGTCCTTCAAGCATCTTTTTTTTTAACTTCTCTATATTTAGTAGTTGTTTTAAGATGTTTTACACACATCTGTATTCTGTAAAGAGATTTTAGTTTTGTTTTTAATTTCTTTTAGAATACTTCTGCTTCTTCCTACCTTCTGGTATAAACTATTATACATAATGCATGTGCCGTAAGTATTCTTGAGAAACTAGGAAGCATTGTTCTGGTGGTTGGTCAGAACCTACTTTTCTCTATAACAGGTATATCATTCCATATTCAAGGCAATAGATTTCTTAAGAATTATAGGAATTTTGAAGATTTTTTCTTCTACCATGATGTGTATCCTGGCAAAATAAACATGCATTTCCTTATTGGATTAGGCAGCTAGGAATGTAGAGCTCAGAAAATCCCTGAAGTAATGAGCTCCACAGTGTAAAGACTCATGTGAATCAATTTCAGGCACAAGTTGATTGAGCTTGTCCCCAAATTCACAATGGTTTCATGGAGCAAATATCTGTGGCCTTGGTGGACCTCAAGACAATAGACTTATAGCTGATGGTTTTTGAGTTAATACTGGGGAAAAACTATAGTTCTGTGTGTGTGTGTGTGTGTGTGTGTGTGTGTGTGTGTGTGTGTGTGTGTGTAAGATGCATTTCTGCAGAATTCTATTTCAACATGAGTTTTACATTATGGTTGTTTGCCTTTCCATACTTTATTTTGCCTTGCTGAAGCTGCAGTGCTGGTCTACTCTGATGTTTCTTCAGTGCAGCTGGAGACATGTCTTCTGGCAAGGTTCTGTGTTTATTATAATCTCTGTGATGTGCAGAAGTAAATTTCTTCTTTAACTTTCTCTTTAAATAGTTAGAATTATGAATGTGGTTTTAATTAAAGATTTCAAATTGAAACATTTCCTTTTTCTTAGGACAGTTTTCAGTTAGAATATTTTAGGATTTTGAGAAATACCAGATCCCCAACTCACAAAGTGCAAAAAAAGAAATCATTAGTCACTCCTTTAAACTGCCACGGTGTGACTGAGTTTGTAGGGCATGGATTTGGGTCACAGTCATAACTAAATAACTTTTTTGGCCCTTTAAATGACTACAAATGACTACAGCCTATTTGAACCTCTAAAAATATGGTGGCTGTTTTTTCTTCATGTAAACTCATACTCATCACACGTAGGTCTTACTTTCATATCAGATACTGGCTTTTTCTCATGTAGACTTATAACTTTGACAAATCAATTAGCCTTTGTTAACCTCAAGAGCTTTATATGTGTAACTCAGATGTTCTGCTCTTGCCAGGTACAGAACAAATATTCAGAATTAAATGAATCTGTATGCTCTGCTTCCTTTTGATCATTAAATACTGTGTCTTTAAGTATACTTGTAATTACATGGAACTGACTCTGCAAAACTTTGATAGAACCTGAGTAACAATTGTTGCTTCCAAGAGTTGGCCAGAGGTAAAAGGAAGACTTATTTTTCTCTAAATATTCTGTTGTATCATGAATTTTTTCATGTCCTGATATTACTTTTCAAGAAACAGCAGAGCAAAATCAGTATGACTATAAACCCCTATCTTGAAAATTGTGAGAAGTATTTTCTATTCTTGGAGTTTGTCTTTTCAGTTGGTCATTCTTTTTTGTCAATGAAATGTGTGTCATGCCAGCAAAAGATTTGTACCCTGCTGCTGTTGCTGCTCTCTCTATCCTATAGTTTTGCTCCCTTATTTGAGGACAGCTTGCAGGACCCACTAGTTCGTGCCCAGGAGCATAGCTTCCTTTGCTTCTAGAATGGGCCTCCCCCCACCTCTCTCCACAGTCTCATGGCCTCAGCACAGGCTGCAAGCAGCTGCTCAGGAAGAACACAGAAAGAATGATGAACTCAGAATTATCAGGGTTTTCAGGGGGTATACTCTTGCTGGAAGCTGTTTTTGTGGGTAGAGAGTCCACAGCTTCCCTAGGTAGATATGGTCCAGTTGAGTCCTTCCCTTCTATGTTGTCAGTATAACATTTTTCTTAATGACTTAGATGAAGATAGAGAGTACATGTATGACATGAAGGAGATAAAATCAGGATCCCAAAATATCTGACTAGGCTGCAACTAAATTAAATATAGCAAATAGACTCATATATATGTATAGCTAAATGATTTATCACTTAATGGGAAGAGATATTTGAGCATCTGTCTGTAGGAAAAAGAATTATGATTTTTGGTAGAGTGATGGACTGCCAAAAAAAGTTAAAGCTTAGGCTGACTTAAGATAAGAAAATGCTTAGAATGAGAACTGTGATAATCTTACCAAATCAGACCATATATAACTATTGCTTTATGTAGTAACATATTTTTGAGGGGGTTAGTAACAAACTGCATTTATAGGAGAGTAACAAAAATAGAGAAGATTCTGAATCATTGTGATGATGTTTAATTATGACAGCTAGCATTTGTTTACCAGTTTCTGTGTACCAAACATTGTTAAGAGCTTGTATTAAATTTTTGCTGTTAGGAGGTTGTGATTATGGGATTTGAACCTTCAGAGTATGATTTCAAGAGTATGTACTCTTTGCTACTATGATTTACCTTCTCCCAAACATGTTATATGAGGAGTGTTTAAGGAAACAGCTGCTTTGCTTAGAGAAGAGAAACCATATGTTCACCATTCTGCTAGGTCTGAAGGGTTATTTTATGGAAGAGAGAGATAAGATACGTTTTATGTGTTGTCAAAATGTAGAGCCCTTGGTGGTGGTAGTGAGTAAAGAGATCGAAGGGATATAAATTTTGGCACAATTAAAGAAAACCTTTTAAACAGTCAAAAGTTCTCAAAATGAAATGTATCGAAACAGATACCTAAGTGACCACTGGGCATAGATATTATGGAGAAAATTCCAGTATCACATAGAGAATCGGGTTAGCTTGAGAGAGGATTGAAACTTTAAAAATCCTTCCAGTCAAAAAATTCTGTAATTATATGAAAATGTAAATTGTTCTAAAAGTAGATAGTCATTCTCAGTTAATAAAAACAACCAGTGGTAATAAATCAGAGCTTTCCAATGTATAAAATGGCTAGAAATTTTAGCACTAGCTAATAATTAAGAATCTTATGTCATGCTCTGAGTCAGCTGTGCCCCATTCTATAATATTCCAGATGTGTACAACAGATAACCTAGTCATGGGTTATTTATGACTGTGAGATATAAAGACAATTCATTGAACTTTAGTTAATTGGAGCCACTAATTTACCTCCTTGTCCCACTTTGGAGCTCAGTTTCCTCCTATGTGAAATGGGTGGTGTTAGGTTAGATACTCTCTAAAGACTTTCAACTTGGCTCTTATAATCTGTGATTCTGTATATTAAATATGAAGAATTAAGGATTTATTGTTTGCTAATTTTAAAATTAAAAGTAATATTGTATATCCAAAATTTATACTTGTTTAAAAAACCAAAACTCTATCTATACCCAAATATTTATGTGCAGAACAAAGTGTGATTGTGAGTCTTTCTAGGTAATACATAGGATCTATCTTTTTTTCTCTTTTTTCTCTGCCTGTTTATCTTCATTGGAATTTGGGATAGACTTGTTAGTTTAAAGTTGATAATTAAGATTAAAAAATCTCATAATAAAGATAGCATTCAAAGTTTCTATTACTTGCTGCAAGTTCTAAAGAATACATTTAACAAGAAAATACGCTAAACTATGTGTCTGTTAGCAAATTCCAAATTCTCTTGGAATTCTTTCCCAGCAGAATGTTCTTTGATGTGGTAGACTGAAATTTGTTGTCAGGGCCACATGCTAATATCCTCCTGGGTTGATGCCACTTGACCTTTTCACTACTGCAGTCTCTTAAGGTATGCACATAACAGAGGCTGTCAGCTGAAAGTCAGAGAATTTCACAAAACGAAAATATGCTGGGAGAAAACAAAAGTACTACTCTGTATTTATATTTTTCAGGAGAGAGGTGAAAGGACCAGTCAGAGTAATAATATTTGAACCTTCTTTTTCTGCTGAATGTGTTGGAGTAGACATATCAATTTCTTTGAGCAGATGTGTCTTGTTATGCATAAGTGGTGTGGTCCATCACAAAGATGTACTTGTTACATCAAATTATGAGAGGGATAGCTTCCTGAATTCTTTATATATTTAAAAGTACATAATTAATGATATACCTTCTCATAGAAATAAATGTGAAGCCTTGTAACCATTATAGAAAATTTCTGACTTTAATAATGTTTTTATTCTCTTAACTTTATCACAGCATAATGGAAATAACTCAGAAGAAACTGCCCTTTCCTAAATTAGCAGCATGACATTCTGGGGGTAGTTGTATAGCATTCTTCATGGTATTTTATCATATCTAATTTTCTTGAGTATACTTTAAAACATGAGTTCTACTATTGAGTAAGTGATGGGACAATATTGTTATAAGTAAAAATTATTTTAAATTGCAAAGGGCCACTGTTAAAATAACTGCATAGTAGCTACCAAAACACCCTGCCCAAATTTTAATGCACATGAACAGTATAGTTCTCACTTCCTGATGTCAGTAACTATTCTATCTGTTGCATACATCTGACTTAAATGGTACTACTAATAGGCAAATATTAACTGTTTATAATTCACTTGACATACCAAATGTGAAATTGTGTTTCTGGACTTTTACCCCCAAATTTGCACATAAACTAAAGCTTTGTTTCTATTTTTATGTCCAACTTTTTTCAGATTTGAATAATTCAAAATACAATGTCACTGTACCTATATGCTGCTCATAAATTGATGTATCTAGTAGTTAGGCTGTGATTCTTCTTAAGAGACAGAAAATGGATTTGAGGTTCCTGGAGGAACTTCGGGGTCCTCTTTATAATCCTGTGTTTCATCTGGTAGGCTCCAGTTTCAGGTAGAAGGTGAACACATTTATACTAGCAGAGAGAATAGCACAGAGATTGCATTATTATAACTAACAAGAAAATTCAACTTATACAAAGGCACATAGTGGTTCCTTCTTGTTGAAATTAAATGAAAAAGTGATGAACACCATCTTTCACATGAAGTTCTGGAAGCAATGATGTAGGCATCTTCCACCTAGAATGTAGAAAGCTAGAAAAGAGATCATTCCTACCCTAATAAGAAAAATATAAATAATATAAAAAGTCACAACTTGACTTGAACCCATCAATGAGCTGAGGTTGCAAGGAAACTATCTAGCTTGAAATCTGAGGAATGGCAGGTGCCTCCAAGACTATGCTGACTCACATGTAGCAGAGTATAGAAAGAAGATGGGACTATTATCAGGTGGGTAGCACGAATTCAGATAAAGTTGTTAATAAGTTGTTAAGTGCTGAATGTGGGCTAGCATGAGAGTGGAGAACCTCTGAGAGCTTTAGACACAAGGAGAATTCAGACCCACTTGCTGGTTCCTTTCCAGGTGGACCTCTACTGGTGCTTACAAGAAAGCCTGGGAGTATAATGAAGTGGAAACTGAAGGGAATGAGTGGCTGCTACTATAGGAAAGTTGGACCCTTTTCCCCTAAGGAATAAAAAGGGCAGGAAAACTCGTTGCCACAAGAAACAGGCTAATTGTAGCCAGTAAAAGAGAAAAGAAAAAAGAATTCTGTCTGGTGTAGGGCAAGAAACTAGGTTGAGCCCAGAACATTAGAGGTATTCTACTACTAGGGAAAGGGCATGATCACAAAAAGAACCCCCTACCTCCAAGACCTTGGAAACACAAGGCTTCCTAGACAAGGACAGCAGAGAAAGCTATTCCCAGCCTCCTATCACTAAAGCAGCAAGCACTGTGTAATAAGCAATACAGTAATTTCCTATTATCCATGGTTTTGTTTTCTATGGTTTCAGTTACCCACAGTCAATTGCTGCCTGAAAATACTAAATGGAAAATTTTAGAAATAAACAATTCATAAACTTTAAATTGTGTGCTGTTCTGAGAAGTGTGATGCAATCTTCTGTAGTCCCAATTCGTCCTGCTCAAAATGTGAATCATCCCTTTATCCAATTTATCCATGTTGTCTTTGCTACCTGCCATTAGTCACTTTGTAGCCCTCTCAGTTATCAGATCAGAATCAGAAAGAGACCACATTCACATAGATTTTATTACAGTACTTGTTAGAATTGTTCAATTTTATTGTTATTGTTAATCTCTTACTGTGCCTAATTTATAAATTAAACTTTATCATAGGTATGTATCTATAGAAAAAAAACATAGTATACATAGGGTTCAGTACTATTCACACTTCTAGGCATCCACTAGGGGTTTAAGAATGTATCCCTTGCAGATAAGGGGGACGACTGTATCAGTCTACTGTTAAGGGCAGGCATGGAAGCAAGGACAAACTTTATTTAGAAACTCTCTGTAGGAGCACAAGGAAGACCTTATATCCATGGGTGGAACAGGAACATTGAGAAAAATTCTCTAGGAGATTTGCAACCTAAGCAAAAAACAAAGCTGGAGCTTTGAAGCTAATATCATCCTGAGAGTAACCACAACTACAGTAAAAACCCCAACACAACTCAGTTTCTTACTACCTTGATTCACTCAAACCCCCTCCTCCCAGTGTCCTAGCAAAGAAAGCTATGCCCATTTCCAAGCATACTTTACCTCAGTCTCTACAATTTTTCACAATGTCTGGAATTAAGTCAAACATTATGAGACAGACACACACACACACAAGCAAGGACCAAACAGCTCTTTGTAAAGAGACAAATCAATAAACAGAACCAGACTCAGAGATGACCCAGATGTTTGAACTATCAGACAGGAAATTTAAAATAACTATAATTAATATCTCTAAGTCTTGATTGGAAATGGTTGATAGCATGGATTAAAAAGATGAGGAATTTTAGCAGAAATAGATACTATAATAAAAAGTTAAATAGAAAGACTAGAAAAAATTTTTTTAAACCATGGTAACAAATGGAAAATGCCTTTGATAGGTTTTTAAGTAGACTCCATACAGACAAGAAAAGAACCAATGAACTCGAAGATATGTAAAGAGGAATTACTCAAACTGGAACACAAAGAGAAAACATATATTTTTAGTAAAACTAGAGAAGATGACCCTGAGAGCTGTGAGATATATCAAAGAATTTTACATATGTGCTATTAGAATTTGGACTGAGAAAAAGGGGGAAACAGGGCAGGAGAAATATTTGTAAGGGCTGAGAATTTTCTATACTTTCAAAGGAAACAAAGGAGTTCTATTTTAATGAGGATATTACATTTAGAGAGAAGGGGGCAGTAGAACCACCAATTGCTATAGCTGCCTCATCTTGGTCACTTTTTGGATGTTGTAGGGGATGTTTCCTAGGATGTTTACAAGTGATGGTAAGGGCAACAAAGAAATAATAAAGTTTCAAGGAGGAATTATTGCTTGCTCTAAGATGAATGCTATACTTTAAGCCCCAAACGCTTCTTTAATTGTCCTGTTACACATTAATTTACATCTTTAAGTTAAGGCATTTTTTTCAGATACTTTAAAAAAATGGAAAGGTTTAATTCAATAAATTAAAAAATGGAAATTTTATTGTATACATGGCACTATACCACAACCAAAGGTGATTCAAAGACGAATGAGCCTTAGGTTTTATCCATAAGAACCATAGTTTATTATAAGGGATAAAGCATATTAGTCTTTAGCTCATTTTCTCTTTAGTGCTCCAAGAGAAACAATATACTATTCCACTAACTGAATGGACACTATGTATGAGGCACTTGTTTAAACATTTTATAGAGTATAAATTAAAGAGAAGAGGTGTAAATTATTTGTCTAGGGTTACACAGTTAGTATAAAGACAAGCTTTGGATCCAAACAGTTGAATTTAAGAGCTTCATCTTTTATTAATTATGTCATAATTTCTATCTTGTACAAAATGTCATGTGAGATTCAAAAGAGAGATACCATATAATTAGTGGGCACAGGAAAAGATCACATAAAAGAGGTAATACATGAGATGGAAACACTTAAAGAATGTGACATTTGAAGATGGTGATATTTGAGATGATCTTTGGCAAGTGTACCATAAGGGTCCCAGATATACTTCACCTTGTTTTAATTTTATTACATCTTTTTTTGGACTCCCTCGCAAAAACTTCTTTTAGACTATGCACTAAATAAACAAATTTCTTCTCATACAAATGTGAGAAATAATATTTGAATATATGTATTGCTGTGAGCATACTGAATTTAGAGAGGATTTTTATTAACACATTTTCTTAATCAACAGAACTAAGATTGTGCTTAATACACACACAGATATTAACAAAGGCGGCCTGGATTTATATCCTAGTTCTTCCATTTGTGGATTGCAGGACCTTGCTTTTGGCCAAGTTCTTTAACTTCTCCAACCTGCAGATAACTCATCAGTAAAATGAGAATAATAATATTACATCATGGACTTATTTACAAGTTAAGTGATATAATAGGTGCAAAATATTGATCATGGATCCCAGCTTATAGTAAATACTCAAACATGTCAGCTGTCATTATTATTAATCACATAGTTAATCTTCAGGAAACATCCACTGGTATATATAGCTCTAGTCATTGGCATCCAATTTATAGTACTAGTTTCCTACTGGAAACCACTGACCTTTACACTGACCATGTGGCTGTTTATTAAGAATGGTCTGCAGTGTTGCTTTAGCCACTTAGAAAGTACATACTTCTTCTTTATGTAGTTATTTTTATAAAATTTTGACCTTCTGCTTTTTAACAAAATATTACAATGTGGCACAAATAAAAAATATAATGAACAGTGTGTTCCACATTTATTTCTTTTGTGCTTTTCAAATTTAAATTCCAGTTGGTTAAAATTTAATATACAAAGTACAATTTACATAGAATTCCAATTAAAACAGGGTAAGATCTGCCAGTTACTTTAGCCTTCTGAAATACCTCTTAGAAATAATTCCCTTTGTGGCCCAATTTCTGGAATAGAAGCCAATTAGAAAAAAAAGCAAGCAAGCAAAAATTTTCTTGTCAATGACAATTCACTATGTGAAATCACATTTTTTATATTAAAAAAATCTCATTCTAAAGGATTAGTTTCCCTCAATACCTCTAAATTTATAGAGAATGAATTTATTGGATGCCACAGTTTTTGTTCTTAAGACTTGAGGTGGGGCAATTTTCCATTTAAAAATTATTAAGTTTTGTTTTTTTCAATTTCCTTTTATTTTATTTAGAAAAACAGAGAACAAACTGTTGCTACTTAACATATGTCTATTAATATTCTCAAAGTGAGCAAGCCTTCCTAAGGTAAATACTAAACTACATTATCACTCCCATTAACAAATGGTTTTACCTGCTTTTTAAATTGTTTATGTATTCTTCTTTTAACATTTTTAAAATTAGATTTATTGGGTGATTTCAGTTAATAAAAGTATATTGTTTTCTAGTGTACAGTTAAATAATACATCATTTTGTATGTTGCATTGTCTGTTCAACTCCCAAAGTCAAGTCTTCCATCACCATATATTTGACTTCCTTTACCCTTATCTATTTCAATCCCTCCTTTCCCTCTAGTAACCACTAAACTATTGTCTGTGTCTACGAGTTTTTGTTTGTCTTGTTCATTAGTTGCTTTCATTTTTATATCCCCCTTCTTCTTACTCAGATTAAGTTACATTTATTCACATTTTTCTTCTTTTAAAATAGCTTTATTGAGGTATAATTGACATATACAACAAACTGTATACATCTAAAGTGTTTGATTTAATAATTTTTGACATAAACACACATTCATAAAACCATCACCACAATCAAGATAATGAACATATCCAACACTCCCAGAAGTTTTCTTATGTCCCTTGGTAATCCGTTGATTTGTTGAATAGACTATTCATTCTTCACTGCTTGCCATATGCCTTTGTCAAAAATCAGTTTTCCGAATATATGTGGGTTTATTTTTGGACTGTATTCTATTTCAACGATATGTTTGTTTTTATGCCAAGATCACACTGTCTTGATTACTGTAGCTTTAAAATAATTCTTGAAATCAGATAATGTTAGCCCTCCAACTTTGTTCTTTTTTGTAGTTGTTTTGGCTAATTTAGGTCTTTTGCATTTCCATATGAATTTTAGTATCAGCTTATCTATTTTCACAAAAAACTTGTTTGGATTTTTATTACGATTGTATTGAGTGTATAGATTAATTTGAGGAGTATTGACAGCTTAACAATATGGAGTTTTCTGACTCAATAAATATCTCTTAATTTATTTAGGTCGTCTTTAATTTCTCAGCAATATATTGTAATTTTCAAGCACAGGTCATACATAGATTTTGTTAGACTTATACTGTTGTGGACAGAATTGTGTGCCTTCTTCCCCACCCCCGCCCAATTCATATATTGATGCTCTAACTTTCCAATGTGACTACATTTGAAAATAGAGCATTTAAAGTGGTAATTAAGCTTAAATTAAGCCATAAGAGTGGGGCCCTAATCCAACAGGATTAGTGTCCTTATAAGATGAGGAAGAGATAATAGGAGTGTGCATGCACAGAGGAATGGCCATGTGAGGACACAGTGAGAAGGTGGCTGTTTGAAGCTGGGAAGGGAGGTCTCACCAAAAGCCAATCCTCTTGGCTTCTTTATCTTGGACTTCCAGCCTCCAGAAATATGAGAAGATAAATTTCTGTTATTTAAGCCATCCAATTTGTGGTATTCTTTTTGACAACCCAAGCAGACTAATATATCCCTAAATATTTCATATTTTTGATAATAATATTACTTTTTAAATTTTGGGTTTTCAGTTGTTTACTGCCAGTGTTTATAGAAATACAATAGTTTTCTTTATTGATCTTGTATCCTGCACATTTACTAGTCATTAGTTCTAGTAATTTTTTTGTAGATTTCATTATATTTTCATAGAGATACCCTATTATCTGTGAATGAAGATAATTTTACTTATTCATTTCCAATCTAGATGCCTCATTTCTTGAATAATTTGGCACTATTTCTTTGCTAATGTATGTAGAATTTGCCAACAAAGCCATCTGGACCTGGAATTTCCTAAGAGAAAGGATTTTTAACTACAATATAAATTTATTTAATAGATATAAGGCTTTTAGGTTATCTAGTTCTATTATTTGTAAATTTGTAGTGATGTCATCTCTCTCCTTTTTATTACTAGCAATTTGTGTCTTCTGTTGTCCTGATTAGTCTTTCTTGAAGTTTATCAGTTTTATTGATCTTCTTAAAGAATCAGCTTTTAGTTTCATTGTTTTTCTCTACTATATTGTGTTTCGTTAATTTCTGTTTAGATCTTTGTTATTTCCTTCTGGTTACTTTGTTTTTAATTTGCTCTGATTTTTCTAGTTTCTTAAGGTGGAAGACGAGATCTAATATAGGCATTTAATGCTACACATCTCCTCCTAAGTAGTGCTCCACCTATTCATCTTTTCCTCCCTCCCTCCCCCACCCTCAAACCCTGTAAATCACTAATCTTTTTACTATCTCCCTAGTTTTGCCTTTTCCTGAATGACACAGTTGGAATAATATAGTATATAGTCTTTCCAGGTTTAGTGATATGCATTTAAGTTTATTCCATGTCTTTTCATGGTGTAATAGCTCATTTTTGTGTGTATGCTGAATACTATTCCACTGTCTAGATCACAGTTTCTTTATCCTTTCACATGTTGAAGGACATTTTGGTTGTATCTAAGTTTGGGCAATTATAAGTAAAGTGGCTGTAAACATCCATGTGCAGATTTTGGTGTGGACTTAAGTTTTCAGTTCATTAGGGTAAGTATCAAAGAGTGCAATTGTGGGGTTGTATGTTATTAAGAAATGTTTAATTTTGTTTCCAAATGTTTAGGATTTTTCTAAGGGTCTTTTTGTTGTCAATTTCTAATTTATTTTCTTTGTGGTCATACTTTATATGACCTGAATTTTTTGGATTTATTGTTTTATGGCCCAGAATATGGTCTCTTTTGGTAAATGTTTTATGTGTACTTGAAAAAAATGAGTGTTCTGCTGTTGGCTAGAATGTTCTATAAATGTCAATTGAGTCAATTATTTGATAGTGTTGTTAAAGTTCAGTCTAATCTATTCTTGCTTATTTTTTGCCTACTTTTCTATAAATTAAGAGGTATTGAAATCTCTGACATAATTGTGGATTTGTCTACTTCTTGTCATTTTGTCAGTTTTTGCCATACGTATTTTGAAGCTCTGCTATTAGGTGATAAATGTTTAGCATTATTAATTCCTCTTGATCTATTTATCTTATTATTAGTAAATGCAGCTGTCTACCCCTGCTTATATTCTTTGCTTTAAAGTCACTTTGTAAGATTTTTAATATAACCAACCTAACTTTCTTTTAGTGTTAGTATGGTGAACCTTTGCCTGACCTTTTGCTTTTCACCTGTTTTTTTCTTTATGTGTAAAGCACAATTCTAATAGGAAGTATATGGTTGGTTTTGCTTTTTTATAATATGGAAAAAAAGTGGATTCTGTCATCTTATTTGCTTTTTAATCAGAGAATTCAGAGAATTTATATTGATTATTGATATGTTTAGGTTGGATTCTTTCATCTTATTTATTTTCTCTGTGTCCCATCTTTGTTTCCTTTACCCTCTTCCTCTGCCTCTGAATCTTTTTTTCTGCATCCTCCTTTTGATAGTGCCCACAGTCATTATCTTTCAGTTGTTAGTAACCCTCTGATATGGCTGCCATATGTCTGTCTTATGTCTATCCTTTCCTGAATTCCTCAAGATTCTTTTTTGACCTCATATCTATTAAATTTTACATTATAGCAAAAGGCAGATATCAAATGCTTATTGCTTCAAGGCCCTGTCTTATACTAGGGATAACTGATGATCTAGAAGGTAATAAAGTAATAAAGGATGAAAATGCATGAGTAAGTTAACATTTATTTTTGTATGTTTTCTAAAACCAAATTGTGCTTATGTGCCCTAGATATTCTGTGGTAGTGCTCCACAGGTCCATTGGAGGTAGTAGGATTCTAGATTCCTTCCTTCCCCACCTCTCCACCCTCTGTAAACCTCAGCCACAAGAATTTTAGTTTTATCTATTTTATAATTTGAACTTCCATGTAGGATTTTATTAAATTAAATAAAATAATAAATAAAGAAGATTAGAAGATGACGTTCTTAACCCCAAAGTGAGATAAATGTGGGGGCTTCTATTTTTCTAGCTAGATCTCTCATAAAGAAAAGAGATTCTTCAAGAGCCATAGCTGGCTATACTTAAGGCATGCTTCAGATTGTTATGCGGGTCAGAGAAGAATGTCTTGACTATGACTTACTTTGAACAGCAAATGAAACCGAGCTCCATACTTTTCAAAATGATAATATTTTACTATCTTAACCATTTGAGAAATTTATATTAGTGTCAAGTGTATAAGGTAGTGAAGCCAGCTTGTTTCTGCATGTATCCACTCAATCAGAATGCATTTATGAAGCACATATTTTGTATGACATAATGAATTATATGTTCCCTGCCCTCAATGAGCCTGAAATCCACATTTTTATGGTGTATGTGCCTGTGTGTATGTGGCAGGGGAGAGTATACGAATTAGAATATGGAGTAAAATGAACTGAATGCTTTTATAGACTTTCAGAGAGCGATAAAGAAATCACTGTAATTATTTTGAACTTGTGGGTTTAGGGACTCTAGGAGTAAGGCTTCATGAAGAAGTTGGCATTTGAATTAAGTCTTAAAAGTTGAAAGAGCTTTCAAAAGTTGAGAGAGGAAATAGATTGTCCTAGATTGCCAGGGTTTATATCCTGGCTCTAGCACTCACTAGAAATGTTACTTGGAGCAAGTTATTTAACTTCTTTTGGTTTCAGTTTCTCCATCTGTAAATGAGCATATCAATAGTAACTATTCCGCTAAGTTGTTGTGAGGATTAAATAAAACAATGCATGTAAAATACTTAAAACATACTGAAAATTCTCAATTTTGTTAAATCATAATTAGCTATTTTTATTGCTTTTGTTGGGTGAAGGGTATTCCAAGTTGACTGAACAGCATGAGCAAAGATGAGAAAGTATAATGTTGAAAGATATGCTTTTATATTCACTGTTTCCACAGCTGAAATGCTACCAGAGTCTTCAAAAGAGCTCCAGGCATAGACTTGGGGTGCCATTAATACCACAGTGATACCACTTTTTGCCAACCAACTGGGGAATGTAATAATCATTTATAATGAAGACTAGCAATTTTTTTTCTGTAAAAAGCCACATAATATGTGAGTGCATGTGATTTAGACTTTACAAGCCATATGGTCTCTTGACACTGCTGTTATATGTGAAAGCAGCCATAGACAATACATAAACAAATGAGTGTGGCTGTATTCCAATAAAACTTTATCTATGGATACTTAAATTTGAATTTCATGTAATTTTCATGTGTTATGAAATATTAGTCATATTTTATTTTTTTTCAACCTTTGAAAATGTGAAAACCATTCTTAGCTCATGGGCTACAAAAAACAGGTGGTGGGCTGGATTTGGCTTGTGGGCCATAGTGCAGATCCCAGAAATGGAACATTGTTCCCTTGGTGAAATGAATTCTGCATTCTAAACAATTGACTTTGAAACAGACTTTTGAAATACAACCTATTGGTAAGGTTGGGGCTACCTAGCCTCTACTGTAGCAACCCCCTCTGCTGGTTGATTTTATTCACAAGTACATTATCATAAACAGATTTCTCAGGAACCTATTCCCCTAATAGTTTGTAATACTCACATTTACTAGTAACATTGAGTTTGACATCCTACACAATTCCAAAGGGGCTTTCAGCACATTCACATCTCCAGCTTTCAGTCTCTGGTACAGACCACTGTTTTTTTTCCAAAATTACTTTTCTCTAACTTCCTGCTATTTATTAATGAAGGTTGTGGCTTTAAGGCTATGAAGGTCAACCTGTCAAGTATAGGAATGAAATTTCAATTGTCAAATTTGGTTTTCTATTAGTTTCCCTAAAAATATCTTCAAGTTTTTAAGTTGCCAAGGAATCAAAGCTTAGTAATTATGCCTCAGGTTTTTGTGGTTTTGTTTTACAGACTGTTAATTACCAGTACTTAATTATTGCAGATAATCGAGGTCAAGAGTTGAAGAAGAATTTACAGTTTCTGGGTCAACCCTTGTCTTGATATCTGAAAAAAAAAAAACAAGTTTTAGCTTCCAGAGGTAGGGCTACTAATGATTAAGACAGGTTCATTTATGTAGGAATTCAACAACCATTGTTGTAGCATTGGGCAAGCTACTTAATACTTTATGAGCCTCAGCTGATCTATAAAATAGGCAGAATAGCTATTTTAAGGAATTGTTCAATGTTAAATGAGATGATGCATGTGATACCTGATAGCTATTGATAGCTATGATTATTATTTGATAGCTATTATTATTTTCTTCTGCAACCAGTGTTGTTTTTTTAATAACCTATTATCTCAAGTAGTTTAGTCTCCACAATTTTTCCTACTCACAGTGTTTTGCGAGATCATATTATATTACATTTTCTCCCCATCTCTTCAACATCTTATAATCTAGAAAGGATTCTATACTCCGCAAATATAAAGTTTTCACTCTGCATTTCCTGTTTCAGATAATTCATAAAAATGCCAAATAAAACTATCCTAGATGAGATCCCTGGGTAACTTTATTATTAATACATCTATATTAATAGTCATATACATTTAACTCTCATCTTTGCTACTGATCATTAATATAAATCTCTAGTGTAAGACACAATTCTATTGAAATCCATGCTGTATATATTTTTTTTATCTTTGCAACTTGATTTGATTTGTGTGTGTGTGTTTCTCTGTTTACTTTTGTATTTAAAAACTTATTTTTTCTGTTGTAAATATTGTACTTACATTAGTATTCAGTGTTCTCAACCAATAAAGAAATATTTGTTGCACCAAAAAGATTATACTGTTTCTATTCTAACTAGTAATTGGAGAGCTGAACTGCCTTCACATTGCAGTGAGCTATTTTCTACTTACGTAAACATATACACATGTTTTATCTTTTTATTACATATATCTCTAGCTGTAAAGTACAGATATGAAGTCCTGTCTACCTGTGCAACTTAAGGTACTCAAAGGGAACTGTAGGTAAAATAGATAATCCTGGAATAAATAGGAAAGGCTGATCAACATGACTAGGTGAATAGAAGATCCAAAAGTAAGAGGATGGATTAGCCCAAAGTCTCAAAAAAGGAGCTGACTGCACATACTTAGTCTGCTTTCTCCTGAGAGATGATGTCTCTGTGTGACTCTTCTGATTATTATATTTATGATCAAGATTTGATGGACATGAGTCTGGAGGTAAAAGTTAGCTGGGGAGAAGCTAAGGAAGTGATAGGGAAAGGAGAGAGTATCTATATTGTGGAAAAGCTGGATCACTGAGTGTTGGCCAGACTGCAGCTGATCATAGACTTCCTTGAGTAGCAAGGGTTCTCCTGTGGGACTAATACTAAACTAGTACCTACTACAATGTTTTTTATTTTTACTAGAGACAGTGGATGGCTGCATGTGGGATGGCTGTGTGCTGGCTGGCTTATCTGGGAAAGGCAAGGGGCAGGGAGTTCAGTTTTTGTTGTCTTGGTTCAGCCTTCATCTTAGATAGGTACTGTGTGTCCCTGGGTCTCAGATGTGGGGCTTTCTTATGAAGTGAAATCCAATAGCTGTGCTTGGAGTGGTAGTTAAAACCACAGGCTTTAGTACATAGGCAAATTTGGGTTCAATTTCAGCTCAACTGTTTATTAACTGTGTAACCTCTCTTGGCCTCAATTCCCTTAGCTATAAAATAAGGATAGTAATAAATGCATCCTGGGATTGTTAGAAGTCTTAAATGAAATACTATGAAGTAAGTATTCAACAAATGCCTGACACATAACAAGTGTTCGATAAATGGTAGCTGCCCTTATGATTAGAATTAAAAGTTACCAAGTGCATTTTGGTTAGCAGTATGCCCTATCTCTGACTGAAATGCAAGGGGAGAGTGATTCTACTCTTAAGATAGCATCTACACAGCTCTGGGAAACCTCTCAATAATTTGGAGTTTGTGTTTACTGTCAGATGTTTTTGAATCTGAAGGTAGATGGTGAATAGAAAAGATGACTATGCCAGATTATCAAAGATATACTTGAATTAACCTCAGCAATCAATATTCTTCCTCTGTATTTTATGTTTACTTGAAACTAGGTTATATTGTGTCTGTAGGTATATACTCTTTACTTACACAGGATGTTATAGAATTCATCTCTTATACTCATCAGTGTGAACCCCAACATTAAACAATGTGCCTTTACAGCAGTTTGGCAGCTGCCTTAGGGAAGCTCATTTTTTAAAAAGGCAGTGTTTATTTATTTGTTTTAATTTTTTTGTTGTTGGCTTGAGTTTTAGTAACTTTTTGATTTTTCAAATTTTACTGAAATTTTTTTCTTTAATGATGATGTTTAAATTGTACATCTGTTATTTCAGAAATAACTCCAATAGCTGCTGCCCCATTCCTGGGTTTCCTAGACAACAAGAAAAAAAATGTGTGCAGGAGATGTGTAGCAAGGTATGTCTCCATTCTCAGCACACTCATGTACAACTTTGTGCTTTATTTTCAAGTTCCTTTTCATCTAATCATGAACTTCAAAACCCAAGTCATGATAAAGACAAAACATAACCAAATGTCAGAAATAGCATAGCATAACTAAAAGATCCAGGAGCTTTGGATCCTAGTCCCAGATCTGGTACTGACTAGTCATCTGACCTTTCTTGTTTAAATCGCTTAACCACCCTGGGCCTTAATACCTTTGTCTCTTATATAAAAATGTAGACTCACATTACTGATTCTTGGTGATCTGGGGGAGCCTCTGGGGCATTGAGAATACAGTGGAGTGTCATATGAATAGTTAATATTATACTATTATATTCGAAAAACAAAAAGTATATCATTCCATAAATAAAATTATAGAAACTAAAACTGAAAAGAACTCTTCCTTGGTTGGTAGGATACATATTCAAAAAGATTGAGAAGCAAAACTTTGCAGGTATCTCATACTTCTTCTGCATTTATTTGCCATATAAGAGATGCTGGAATCTGTTAGCACTGGCACATTCAAATGTCAAGGCAACACAATTTTGGGCTCTGGGAGCTCATTAATAGAACAGTAATACTCTTCTACCCTTACTTCACAGTCTGCTCCTTGAATCTCTTAAAAAAAATTTTTAATTACGTATTGTTAATTTTAAGTCATCATTTCTAGGTAATATAACAAGTGCCATTTCAAAGTTTTTCAATAACATCTCTTAAAATACTGATTTTTTTTTTTTGTATTTCAAAACTCCAAAGCATTTCTGAAAATAAAATAGCAGTCACACCTTTAAATTTCTAAGTAATGCTAAGGAATTTTCTACTTGAAAGGAGTGAAAAGTCTTAATTCAGTATTTCTTAATATAACTATCAAAAGAACTTAAAAGGACTCATATATGACCATGATCAATAAAGTCATTAGATTTTATTTTCTTCATAATTAAGTAATTGTATGTTGGATATAAACTGAACATTTTGCTTTTCAAAGCACTTTCAAATAAATAGATCTGCATAGTGATCCCAGGAGGTAGGCACCCAGGGCATTATATAGCTATCAAAAGTTGCAACTTTGACTTGCTTCTTTTTAAAAATTCTCAAAAGCAGGTATAGGCTTTTTAACCTTGCTTATTTTCTTATTAAGCTAAGTAAAGACAAAATTAAAAATTTTATTAGTAAGTTTATAATAATATTTATCTGCGGAATCAGTCATGATAAAACCCCATCTGATGATGAATAAACTCTAGCTGTGAAGAGAATCTGTAAAGTTATCTTGCTTGATAGGAAACAGAAATCCCACAACACATGCCAGGCCCAAGGCCCCTTAGTCTGCATCTGTTCAAGAGGGAAATATTTGGAATGGAAAAGAGTTTCTATTGGTTGGGATATACAACTACTGGTAATTAAAAGCTCTGATTCTTTTACTGAGCGGTCCCAGGACAATCAATAGGAGCTTGTGCACTAAAGACTCCAGCTGCCTTTAGCCTGCAAATGACCCAGTTCTCAACCTTATGTTAGTCCATGACACACCTGTGCACTGGCCAGGACACACTAGAGAGTAGACGGGAAGTCCCTTGTCCAGCCTGCTCGCAGCCACATCAGAGACACACACCAGGTGTGACTGGAAAGTAATGAGGCTCACTCAGAAACAAAACATGACAACTGGACCAAGAACAGGATTTATGCATCCAATTGAGGATTGTTTCTTAAAGTGGTCACCATGGAAAACATAAAATACTACCATTGCTCCTAACACTTTTAGAATGTCTCCTTGAAAATGGCCTTTAGAGACTAAGATCTTCTCAAGAAAATTTATTCATTTCTTTAAACTTACATGTTGGTCTTTTAACCAAAAACTTCACGATTTACTATATAGATCTGGTGCTCAGATGAGAATTCTACACAGGAGATAGACACCACCAGAGATGCCATCATTGCCACCCACCACTCATTAGAAAAAGCAAAAGGAGATGAGAAACTGATGTTAAAAGACATCTTGAGGCTACTTACCTGATCTTTAGCACTGCAACGTTGATTTGAGTGAGGTGAGAGGAGTAAAGTAATGAGCTCTCCTGACCTGACCCC
The DNA here is from genome assembly GCA_004027375.1 of Macroglossus sobrinus. Taxonomy (NCBI): domain Eukaryota; kingdom Metazoa; phylum Chordata; class Mammalia; order Chiroptera; family Pteropodidae; genus Macroglossus; species Macroglossus sobrinus. The sequence continues at coordinate 346,989 of PVKZ01000273.1, read as the reverse complement.
ATGCTCCCAACTTAGTTTGACAAATTGCTTTTTATTTTCATTTCTCTAAGTCTTCCCGGGTCCTGCCTACCTCAAAAGCAGCTCCCTTATCCTTCACTGTCTCTTATCACCTTTCCTCTCTCAGTTACAACTTTAGGAGTTACTGTCATTTCATTTATGTCCCACTTGACAATGTCTTCAGCCAGGAAATTAAAACCTTAATGTCATTTAACAACTGCCTTACCTTGCACATGATAGAAATAAATATTCTTGATTTGATATAATTTGCTAATGGAGGAATACACTGGAAAGAGGTTGGGGTTTTTAGTGAGAAGGCCAGGGATAGAATCTTGGTGTCATCAAGTTGTATTACCACTCTGGTTTAAGATTCCCCATCTGTACCATAGGAATAGCAATATCTACTTTTTCAGGATTTGTTGTAAAGATTAAATATTAGAAATATGTATGTAATATAAACCTACATAATTCCTAGAACATAGCATATACTTAATATGTGGTAGCTATTATTAAAAGTAAATAATAAGCTAAGTGACTTTCCCAAAGTCACATGGCTGATTGATGTCCTGGTGTGGACTTAGATTTGAGTGTGCTGATTCTGTGATTACAGCTAATCCATGTTTCTAATTTTTTTTTCATTAATATTTGTCAGTCTTTGTCTCTGAAACTTTCCTGTGTACAGGTCAAAATTTGACAAAAACCTAAATGCTTTAATTTATTGCTTAGTTCTAAGGAAGTAAATTGTTGAATATGATGCTGTTGTTTAAATAATTATCAAAACCATATAAGAATATGAATAGCTTAATGTTATACACTGAAGTATAGCCCACAGCCCCAAAATGTAAGCAGTTCAAATGAAAATTCTTGCATCTAGAGATCGATCACTCCATACACTCTCAGTTGTTCTTCTTGGAAGCCTTAATCTTGCAAGTGCCTTCTGAGGAAGCTCCTCTCACCTTCTTTTATACTTATTAACCCAGATAATATCAGACCTAGAAGAGACATCAGAAATCACTTAGTCTACTTCCCCAGTTTATAGATGAAGAAATGTAGGCTCAGAGAGGGAAAGTGACCACACCAATTAATCCAAAATTTAAATGAGCCTCTGCCTCCAGTTACTCCTTAGAAGCACGAAGGAATTTATGTCTTCCAATGAAACTATCACTTTAGGAATGAAAGAGAATCTGTCTTTCTCCAGAATTAGAATTGAAGTAATAACATTTTCTAAAAGTAGAAGAAATATATGTATCTAAAATTAAGTCAGAAGACTTGGGGTGTTATTTACCTTTGCTCACCAGGCAGTAAATTCATCACTTGGAGGGTTTAGAAACAAACCATTTGAAGATCCCCTAACTTGGGGAAGGAGTAATGCACAAATATAGATGTTCAGCAAGAAGGGAAGATTTATTATTTGTACATTGGTTACAGAATGTTAGTTTTCATGAGAGGTGATGTTATGTTTAGTTTCAACAGTGAGAATGAGCATGGGAATAGCTGTTAACAGGAAGTAGGTTAGAGAATTTGAAGAACTTTTTATTTCTTTTTCCATTGGTCTTTGTGTTATTGTTTAATTTAATTATTGAAACTTTATATAGTATAGTTCCACAACTTCTCCATGTTCAAACATAAGTGCCCAAACCCTAAAACCAAATAAAAATAACTTTTGAATTAGCTATTTTATTTTTTTCACGCCAGTTTTGTCATAATTGAGAATATGTGTTCTATATTGCATTCTCCTTTCTAATATCAACCATTTCTTTATATCCTAACACAGAATTTTAAGTATTTTAAGTTCTATAAATTTTATAGAAGAGATTTACACCTCAATAAATACAACTTCACATTATTGACATGACTATAAAATAATGAGGCAAATAGTTTGACATACTCAACCAGAACCAGTTTATTTGACTGGATGCTGTTCCTTGTAGGAGTAGACTCATGGAGGCAGATATCATAGCCATGATGAACTTGGAGTCTGAAGTGGGTTGTTGTAGCTAGGTAAGCACATGTAAAGATACTATCTTCTAATGACCTACTGTATCTTTGGACCACTAATGTTTCTGTATACTAGTTCCTCTTGCTTCGGTGTATACATGCAAATATTTCTTAAGTATCTATTAGAAGCCATGCAAGGAGATAAAGCAGTAAATAAGGAATACTAGTCTCTGCCCAAAAAATTATGAAATTGACATTCTACTGGGGGAAGATAGCGTATTTCTTGTCATATCCTTAACAACTCTCTTTCTAGCATATTACATGAGAACTATTGAAAAAGAAACCTTTATGGAGAATATGCTCAGGGGGAGTACTTGCTGCACCTGTTCACTCACAGTTACAATTCTGGGGTCAAGACTGAATATGATTCTACAGATGCATTATAGCTACATAGAAGTAAGGATGGATCTTCAAAATATATTGAGTGAAATGTAAGTTCCAGAAGATTACTTAAAGCATGAGTATAAAAAGTCATGGTATCTTTCTTATAAAGCTAAATACAACTAAAACTAGAAATGTGCTTTTTAGGAATATATATTATAAACATATTTTTTTTAAATCAAAGGGAATAAACAAAAGGTTGGGGTAGTAGTTACTCAGAGTAACTACTGTTGGAGAGGTGGAGGGAATGGGTAGAAAAGAAGCATATAAGTAAGTGCAGGTTTTTATCAGTATTACACTTACTTCATTGAGTGTTGAGTTCATATGTGTTAATTAACTAAACAATAGTTAGAGTGTGTCATGAACAAGAATTATTAATTTAATGCTATGTACAGTAGATTAAAATTTTTTTCCCCTTTTAAAGGTGACAGACCTTTAAATAAGCATTGGTGTCATGATTTCCTTAATAAACATGGCTGTCATGACTTTCATTTTCTTAATTCCAGGTTAAACATGTTAATTTTTTAAACCATTCTCACGTATTTCAGTATGATTAAAAATTGACTCCTTTCCAAACACTTTTTTTTCTGCATTTCATGATTCAGTTGATGACACTATCCTCCTCTGAGCCACTCAGCTTGAAAATTGGTAGCCATCTCCAAAACCTATTTTCTTTTGTCTCCGTCCCAATCTAATCAGTTTTCAAACCCTACAAAGTCTCTTCCTTCCCTCCTCTAATCCCACTGTCATCACCCTAGCTCAATTCCTTATTATCTCTCCTTCAATTTTGTAAAAGCGACGAACTGCTGTCTCTCTTTCTAGCTTATCATCTCTCCCATCCATTTTCCATGTGCTCTTAGGTTTAGTCTTCCTTCATACTTTTATACTTCATGGTTCATCTCTGCTCAGAACTTTTTAACATCTAAGGATAAAGTTCAAACTAAATAACTTGCTCTTTTAGACCTGCCATCTTTCCCTGCCAATTTTCAACCATATTTTTTAGGATCTTGAACAAGTCACTAAATTTTTATAAGCCCCAATGTCCTTATCTGTGAAAAAATGAAATCCAAAAGAAGATTGTCGTAAAGTTTAAAGAAGAATGTATATTTTTTTAATGCAAATGTATATTTTTACATTCTTATAAAATATTTTTAAATGTAATTAGTTCTCCCCTTTCTGCTTCCCAAAGATGATCTCAAATGCCACTCTTGGAAATTTTAATTTAACATCATCACCTCTTCCTCCGGGTGAAAGTTAAGTCCTCCCTTTTTTGAACCTCAGTAGCACTTTCATTACTGGGTCACTTAACATATATCTTTTATTATAATCATTAATATGTATGCCTTATCTCTCCTACTGAACTATAAAGATCTGGAGGACAGGGTTCCAGATTATTTCTTCTTTGTATGTATCTCCTAGATTTTAGTATGGTGTCTTGAATATTGTGGGTATTCTATTATATTTAATAGATAAATGATTAATTTGAATTTATGATCAGAAAAGTTTTATTCACCTTTTTATAATCTATTACTTTTTCTAATCTCTATCTTACCTTTCAAGTATAGAATACTGGTGAGATTTTCGGAAGGGTTTGAATCTTATAAGAGTTTATAGCCTCATAATTGATATCAAATATAACAGCAGTACTATGTTGGTTGAGTTACCATATATCAATAACATGAGAAAATTATCTCTCCTGACTTCTGCATTTAAATTGTCAGTCTTAATGTTGCATGGTTTTGGTTTTGACTTTTAATTTATAAAGTTTCTGTATTTTAATTGTGCCTAAATAAATGAGGTGAATGTTCTTTAATGGCTCATTACCTACATTAGTAAAAACATATTCTAGTAAAACGTGAATCACATATTTTTCACTATTTCTAGAACTGATCTATTATAGCTTTATATTAAATTCTCTAGATGGTTTGTGAATTTTAAATATAGACTAGATCATAAATTTCCAAACTCCTGTAGCTGAGTGAAAACTGTATATAGGATCCACAGATGTGCTCCTATGCCACTGTCAGGAGAATTCTGCCTTATAGGAGGTCAGCTCAGGGCTTTGGAGGAGAGTAAGGAACTTACACCTTCCTATACTTTTTAATAATCATTCGAACACATAGTGCTATACTAGGTGCTCGAATGATCAGACCTGGATCCTCCTCTGAAAGAGAGGATGAAAACATTATAGGTAGACAGCAATGATGCAATACATTCAGCTCTTATGTGCCAGGTTCTATGTATATTATTATTATATTTTAATGTAGATAATCTTTACAATAAAAGGATGAGATGCACACTACTATCTCCACTTTACAGGTTAGAAAACTGAGGCTCAACGGGATAATTTGTCTGTTGTCACTGAACTAGTAAGCTATGGAGCTGGTATTTAGACCCGGGTCTGTCTGACTTAAAAGTCAATTATAGCAGGATTTGAACCATGGGTGAGCGGTACTACTATGGGAGATTAGAGAGAAAAAATATTTCCAGCTTGTGGTATTGGAGATAATTTCAACTATTTTCTTTCGGAATTTGTCTGAAACATATTATGCTTTTCTGATTTTTTAAAAAAATTATGAAGTAGTTCAAGCATACAGAATAATGTAGAGAATAATACAATGACTATCCATGTATTTACTACCCAGATTTGTCATTGATTAGTATTTTATCAAAATTGCTTGATTTTCTTAAAAACTAAACTTTACAAACCTGATGAGAGGTTTTTTCTCTCCTATGAGGAAAGAACTATCCTGATTTTGATCTCTTCTATTCCTATGCATAGAAAATAGAAAACAGTAGTAGTGGCAATGGGCGGCATTGAAGGGCAGCCTTAGTATCCCCTCCCATCATTTTCTGGTACCTGTCCCATTCTGTGAAATAGACAATTCTAATTTCTCTACCTTATGTAAAGTACACTGTAAATGCTGTTTAAGCTCCTTTTCTAACCATCCTCTAAGCCTTCAATACAAAAATTCTTGCGTCAATACTGACAAAAAGTAATGCATACATTTCTTGATGATAATGCTGTCTTATATTTGGTGGTATTTTGACATGTCAACTTGGCAAGACTAAAGTCCCCAGGTATTCAATCAAACAGTAATCTAGGTGTTGCTGTGAAGGTATTTTGTAGATGTGATTAAAGTTCATAATCAGTTGACTTTATTTAAGGAATATTATTCTAGGTAATCTGGATGTGCCTGATTCAACCAGTCAAAGGGCCTTCTTAAAAAGCAGGATTGAGACTTTCTGAGTCAAGAAATTCTGCCTATGGACAGCAGCTTCAGTCTGTGCCTGTGAGTTTCAGGCTGCCCTTACTGATGGCCTGTCCTCTTCATTTCAGACTTGCTAACCAGACTTCACAACTGCATAAACATTTTAATAATTTTTTAATATATACATAAAATTCTTTTTATATATATAATTCTTTATATATATAAAATAATTTTAGATATATATATATAATAATTATATATATATAATAAATAATTATATATATAAATCTATCTACATATATTATATTATACATACACATAATATATATTATATATATGTATATATATATGTGTATATATATATGTGTATATATATGTATATATACATATATATACACATATATATATACACATATATATAATATCTCCTCCTGGTTCTGCTTCTCTGGTTGAACTTTCACTGATACATATATTAAAAAAATTGTGGTAGAGTTTGTATCTCTTTGTTTCTTTGCCCCTTCCTTCCTTCCTCCCTTTCTTCCTTCCTTCCTTCCTTCCTTCCTTCCTTCCTTCCTTCCTTCCTTCCTTCCTTTCTTCCTTCTTTCCTTCTTTCCTTCCTCCCTCCCTCCCTCCCTCCCTCCCTTTATCTCTCTCTCCTTTTCTCCTTCCCTCCTTTTCTTTTTTAATATTAAATATGTTATTTAGTTACTGAAAAATTATTATTTTGAGTTGTTTATCTCCTTTCTCACTTTGAGGCTATTTTTATTCTCCACTGTTTAACAGTGTACCACACATTTGCTAAATTCATGGCCTGTATCCTTCTCCACTCTTAATTTGTCAGTTCTAACAGACTATAAGCTTATAAACCAGACAAACAAATATTTAAGAAAAGTACATGAAGTAAGAATAGATAGGCTATAATTGAGGGTTGGAGAAACAGAATAAATGTCATGGATTTCTTTGCTTCTGGCTCAGGAATATGTGAATTCTTATCAGAAGCTACTTTAAAGTTTGTCAGATCTTATGTAATTGGTTTCCTGAGAATGTGCTTTGTCTCAATCTACTACAAGGAGGCAGATAGATTGTAAAGGATAAATACAACAAATCATTTCAGGTTCAATGCTAGAGATTAGCATGGGGTACTAAAAGAGTCTGAAGGAGGCAGGAGATTTCTTTATAACTCAGATTACTGACTAGGCATATAAAACATTATGCACCATATAACAACATTTCAGTTAAAAACAGATCACCTATACAATGCTAGTTCTGTAAAACTATAATAAAGCTGAAAATTTTCTATTGCCTAGTGACATAGTAGCCCTTTAATAAAGCATAATGTATTATTCATGTGTTTGTGGCAATGCTGGTGTAAACAGATCTACTGCACAGCCACATGTATAAAAGTGCATACAATTCTGTACAGTAACAATACTTGATAATTATGGTAAATGACTATATTACCTGCTTGTGTATTTGCTCTACTACACCTTTTATCATTATTTTAGAGTATACTCTTTCTACTTATTAAAAAAAATTGCTGTAAAACAGTATATTGTGTTATGCCAGTAAGCAGCCTTATACATTTTCTGTTTACTATGCATTATTTTCTCTTGTGCTTGATTTAATCTCATATTGTTGTATAATTTTGTCTAGCCTAAGCGTATAGTGTTTATAAAGTCTATGGTAGTATTCAATAATGTCCTAGACCTTCACATTCACTCACATCTCTACTGACATCCAGTCTTGCAAGCTCCTTTCAATGGAAAGTGCCTGATAGAGGTCTACCATTTTTTAAAATCTTTTCTGTTGTATTTTTACTGTACCTTTTCTATGTCAAGATATGTTTAGATATACAAATACCATTCTGTTACAGTTACTTGTAGTATTTAGTATGATAATATGCTGTATAGATTTTTAGCCTAGGAACAATAGATTATATCATATAGCCTAGGTGTTTAGTAGACTATACTATCTAGGTTTGAGTAAGTGCATTTCATGATGTTTATACCATGACAAAATCACCCAATGATGCGTTTCTCAGGAAGTATCTCCATTGTTAACTGGTATATGACTGTACTTCATTTTTAAAGATGGTTTTAAATTCCAAAGAAAAGATATGAGGATTCATGATTAGAGAGTTACAGACATAAGAACTTGAGAGGCATATAGCTAGTATGTAACCTTTTAAATATATAATTGAAAAGTGAACTTTTCAAGTTGTAACACATGCATCAGCATAATGGTTAAGCAGAAAGGCTTTGCACTTGTTCCTACACAGGAAAAGATTGAGTGGCATGAAAATTTACCATATAATATTGATTCTAAAATGGAATCTTTAAGACTTGATAAGTTATTATAAGGTGAACACCTTTATAACCACCACTGAGGTCAAGAAGTAAAACATTTTTAGCCATCCTGAATTCCTTTGGTATGTGCCACTCCAGTTAATCCCCCTCCATCTTCAAAATAACATTATAGCGATCGATTTCTTGTATTTCTGTACACTTTAATCACTCAAGCATGTATTTATAAACACTGTAGTTTAGTCTTGCCCATTTAAAAGAATTCATATTTTTAAAGTCTCTTTGGATAAGTCTTCCTATATCCTTTTCTGTTCCTTGTAGTTTGCCTGTGTGTCTATGGAAGAATCCAGGGCATTTGACCTAGAGTTTCCCACAGTCTAAATTGTGTTGATTACATACTTATGTTGCAGTTCAACATGTTTCTCTGTCCTCTGGATTTCCTGAAAATTGACAGATGAGTCCAGAGGCTTGTTCATATTCAGGTTGGTTGGTCTCTTTGACGGGACAAACAGTTCTCAAACATTTTAATTTCAGGGTTTTTTTTATTTCTTAAAATTATTTGAAGACCTCACAAAAGCTTTTCTTTATTTGAATCATGTCGATCAATATCTGCCATATTAGAAATTGAAACTGAATTTAAAAATATTTATGTAATAATTTATTTTAAAATAACATTAATAAACTTATTACATGTTAACATAAATAACCTTTTTAAATCATAAATAATTTAAAATGAAATTGCAAAATGAAAAAAAGTCTCCTGAGAAGAATTACATTGTTTTATATTTTTTTGCAAATTTTTTTAATGTCTGATTTAATATAAGTCGTATCTGCTTTTGCATTCAATCTATCGCATTATGTTGTTTTATTTTAAGTGTATGAAGAATACCTGACCTCACACAGATTTTTAGTTGGAAATATAAGGACCTCACAGATCCCCTGAAAGAATTCTAGGATCTTTAGTTATACTTTGAGAATCTCTGGGCAAGTCTATAGGTGGTTTTGAGTTTTTTTCATTAACAGAGACATGATATCTGGTTGTACCTCTTTTCTGTGGTGATAGCAACTATTATTGCTCAGTGCTCAAATGCACTAAATCATTGAAGATTGCAAAATAGTGATATTTTATCATTTATTTTTGACTTATTGGTTGGAATACTTTTACAAAAATCTACTTCCCACATCTACTGGTTACTCAGTGATACAGTTAATATAGGAAAGGTAGGCTAAGTGATTCTTTTCTCTTATTTACTATTTTTCAAGATAATTAAATTTTCTATCATTCTCCAAAGGTGACCAATTGGTTTTTAAAATATCACTATGAATTAATGGACATAAATATATTTTGTGTGTTCCAGTTAATTATAATTATTATTCTTTTTGAAGCTTATATTGCTCCATCTTAACTAGTTGGAGCCTCTTGAAATTGCCTCCTGAGCCCTGATAGTGAGGAAACTAAGCCCTTTCATTAATTCACAATCAACATCTCTGAAATAAGAAAGTATTTTACACAATAAGTTCAATGTCATTGTTTATATGGCAACATATATTTTCTTTTTTAGTGATATATATGTAGTAATAGCAAATAATATAATCAGTAACATCTTATATTTGTTGAAGTACTTTCACACAATTAAGATTTATTTCTTGCTTAGGGTATGATTAAGACAAGTTAAGCAGCCCTCAACCATCTTGTTATATCATCTGAAGCACTGACCTCTATGCTTACTGTGGCAGGGTTATAAAAAATCTGAAGATTTTAACAGATGCTTCCAAAGTCTAGGCTTAAAAGTGGTAGATATCTCTTCTACCCATGTTTTTCATTGGCTGATTTTAATCACATGATTACAACTTAATTTCTGGGAAATGTAGTCTTCCTTTATGCTTAAGAACAAGTGATATGGTGAACACAGCAGTGCCTCTGTAATATTAGGTAACTTGCTTAACATCTGTATCTCAGTTTCCTTATCTATAAAAGGAGGATAATAACAAGACCTTCTTTATAGGGTTATGTTAAAGATTAAATAAGTTAGTACATATAAAATATTTCATATAATACCTAACATAATAAATGCTCAATAAATGTTACCTATTAATAACAATATTTTTCAATAGCAATGTCTTAAAACAAATGCCTAATATATTCCAGAAGTCTGAAGCATGGTTATTCCTTAAAAGGTATTCTTCAGAACATGCTTAGATTCAAGAAGCAGAGAAAGTTTTGGCAGATATATCCATGTTCTAAATCAGTACCCTAATGAAGCCATCTTTTTTGAATTCAGTTGAATTGTCAGGTCAAATAACAAAGATCTTCAGAAGGAAAACTAGTTGGTAGTCATGGCTTGATTTTTGCTTCTTTTCTAAAGGAGCTGGTCTCCAAGAGCCTCATGGATTGTTATTAGGTGTTTGGAGAGCTAAGTGCCTCTGGACTATTTGAATATACTTTTAAAAAGTTCCTGAATGTGCTGGATAGAGTTTGTTGATAAATCAGAATAATCAGAAAGAAGAGTATTAGTGAAACTGTAAAAGTAGGAACAAGATTTTATGCAGGGGAGCCAGCTGTCATCCCACTTAGGAACACACATCATAGATCTCAGTGCTTTTCAGACATCTGCTCTCCCAGCCATATAAAACAGTCGTTCTGTCAGCAAAAGTCCTGGCAAAAGAGCTCCATTATTTCAGGAATCTCATTCCCAGGCCTGGTGCCTGCATCTCCATTATTATGGATACTAAGATGACCCATAATATTCTATTGCAAACTTAGCCCATGACCTAGTACTTGTATATAAATTTTCTTACCCCATGGCTGGAATTCAAGCTTCTTTCTACATTAACTGTGTAGCCCTAGATCAATGGTATCTGGGCACCCCCTCTTCTCGTAATCTGAAAAGAGTAACCACTATCTAAATCCTTTCCCATATGGATCATGACCACAGTTGTCTCTAATCATCTAGTGCAGATTCTTAGCTACCTCACCTAGACTTTTAGAATCCTCCAAGCTGAACTCATTCCTCATGACAATTATCTAAACTCTTAACATTTTGAGATTGAACCCAGATCTTACAGTTTATTTCAAGCTGTTTGTCAGCTTTCACTTGAACCTAGAAACCATTGTTGTTATTTGAACTCTTTACCATCTGACGATTAAAACCAGACCACAGGCTGGTCTTCCAAGCTTTTTAATGACAAGAGATTGAACCCAGACCTCATTTCTGACATCCAAAACTCTTACCATTTGAGGATTAAATTCATTCCCAAATATTCTCCAAGCTCCATGCCATTTGGGGACCAAACTTTGGGTCTAAGACTTTTATCTAAGTTCTTTACAGTTTCTGGATTTAACCCATGTTGCTCATGTGTTATCAAAGCATTATACCAATTGAAGATTGACTACATACTACAAGGTGGCTAGCCAAACTCTTTAACAGTTAGATATTGAACCCAGACTTCATTGAAGATTGTCTTCCAAGTTTTGTGCCAGCTGGATTTCAAGCCCAGTCTGTGGCCCCCTTCCAATTCCATTATTGATGTGGGGAGAAACAGGTCCCCAAACCACTTTAAGCATTTTATACCGAGGGATCAAACCTATCTATGGTCATTATCCAACCTCTTTACCAGCTGCGGATTGGACTCAGCTGTCACAAACAAAGCAGAAACATTGATTGAAAGCTCTATTTATCTTTTCAGCTGCTAAAGATCTTGAATGATGATATTAGTAGCTCTGAAGAGCAGTACTTCTCAAAATGTGGTTTTCCACCACCTGCATCAGAATCACCTAAGGCTGCTTATTAAAAAGGAATATTTCTGGGCTCTATCCAAGATCTTCTAGCTCAGAATTCTTAGGCCTGTGACCACGGAATCTGCATTTTTAGCAAGCACTATAGCTGATTCCCATGCACAATAAAATTTGAGAACCACTGCCCTTGAGCAAGGTCTCCCTTATCTGTTAGAGAACAATCCCAGATCTCCCAGCTGCCAACCAGCTGTTTACCAGCTGGGCCTAAAATGCAGGTTCTTATTAATATATTCTATCAATGCATTGCTTTATTAGCTTGGATGTATAAGCCAAGTTTTTCCTGTTATTCAGTTGTGCTAGTTTATAGAACGGGACTCATTTCCCTGGATCAGTAAATATGGGGTAAAGAGGAATAAAGTCGAATTGTGGTACAGCACAGCCGTGGTGATTTTATTTCCCAAAGAGGACCACCAGTACAGTACCTTGAGGGAAGCGGCCCTGAATACATGTTCCTTAGCATCATACCATCCTGTTAATATAGAAAGGCCAGCATGACGTCTGTGAAGGTAAAATCTGGTCCTCCCCCAGCTTCTCTGCAGTAGACAGACTGTTCAAATTGACATAGCAGGTGAGCCCCTAAACTTCTTACTCACCCTACTTCTTCCTGCTTTCTTGCACCCTCTCAATATAAAAAAGAATTAGAACGTTTACAAATGTATTCTTTTACAAGGAAATGCAGAGGAGCGGAGAATGAAAAACAAACAATCTAGATGTTAACATCTGGAGCAGACCAAATTAAGACATAAGAACTCATTACTGCAGCAATTACTTACTAAGTCTGGGAAACTTAAACCTAAATCTGGGTTGAAATTTTTCAAGCATGTCTTAATATAAAAATAACTTGGGAAAAAATCTGCATGGACTATTATGAGTCAAATTGCATTTCATGTCCACTATTCAAAATGCATAGGCCTGCTTTCCCATTGTTTCTGAGGGGAGAATCATGCTCTTTACGGCTGAAATACGTGTTTGCTTTTAACCAAGAGATGTTATGTCAAAGAATATTCTAAACCATCAAGTCTTTTCACACATGCAAGATGGCTGTTTATTTTTTAAACTTCTTAGTGAAAGTGAAAAACATTCTCATAATGTTAGAAGTTTTGTTACTCAGCTTTTTGTGTGTCTACACAAATATTTTTACTATAAGATTAGAACAGGAAGTATAAAGAATAATTCTTTCTTGTAAATTTTTCTCCTTTTCCCCAGTAGGGTATAGCCCCTGAGATTCTGTCATTGAACCTACTATTTTTATACTGAAGCCTCTTGTTTCTAAATCATAGGGGTTTTTTTTTCCACAGCTTTTCCATAGAGTTTCTTTGACATAATATCAATTTTTTTGTCTTTTTATTGTGGTAAAATATACATAACAAAATTTACTATTTTAACCATTTGTTTTATTAATTTCAAGTATACAGTATATTGGTTAGACAGTGTTTTTGCCCATTTGCCCATAAAATAGAGGAAGGCATGATCCTGAGAATAGTGATAGATAAAAGTAGTCCCTTCTTCTTCATTAAGTCCTATTCCTTATCCTTTTTTTCTCCATCTTTTCCTCCTCTTAATTCTCCTTCCTTCTTCTCCCCTTACATCTCCATTACACTTATTATTGTTTTCTGTCTTCCCCACTAGAATGTAATCTCCATTAGGACAGGGACTGCCTCATTCACTGTAGTTTCCTCAGTGCCTGACATATAGTAGACAATAATATTTGTTAACTAACTACTGCCTGATTAAATAAAAGAATGAATAAGAACAACCAGAAATAAACAACTTAAAATTCCCAGTGATATTGGAGAATAGTAAGAGGCAAAAATCTCATAAGTTTAGGTGGTGTTGAAAATCACTTTGAAAATGCAATTAAAAGCTGGATGGGATGGTGTGTGTGTGTGTGTGTGTGTGTGTGTGTGTGTGTACATGTGTGCCTTAGGGTTTTTTTTGAGATTCACATTTTAAAAATTTATTTTTAATCGTAAATATACATAACCTAAAATTTACCAATTTAATCATTTTTAAGTATACAGTTCAATTACATGAAGCACATTCAGATTTGTGTAGCCATCACCACCTTCCATCTCCAGAACTTTTTTCATCTTGCCAAATGGAAACTCTACTCATTAAACAATAACACCTCATTTTGCCTCTGCCCAGACTCTGGAAGCCACCATTCTACCTTCTTTATGAATCTGACTACTCTAAGTAACTCATATTAGTGTAATCATACAGTATTTGTTCTTTGACTGGCTTATATCACTTTAACATAATGTCCTCAAAGTTTATTCATGTTGCATTCATTAAAATGTTCTTCCTTTTAAGGCTGAATAATATTTTATTGTATGTATATACTACATTTTTTTATCCATTAATCTGTTGATGAAAACTTGGGTTTCTTCTACCTTGTGGCTATTGTGAATAATGATGCTATAAATATGGGTGTACAAGCATTTATCCCTGCTTTCAATTTTTTTGGGTATAAATCCAGAAGTAGAATACTGGATCATATGATAATACTTATTTTAAATATTTTGAGGAACCTCTATACTGTTTTCCATAAGGGTTTTACCATTTTACATTCCTACTAGCAGTGCCCAATGATTCCAGTTTCTTCACATACTTGACACTTACCTTTTTTTTTTTTTAATAATAGCCATTCTAATGGGTGTGATATCTCATTGTAGTTTTGATTTGTATTTTTCTGATGATTTGTAATGTTGAGCATCTTTTCATGTACTATTAGCCATCTGTAGATCTTCTTTGGAAAAATGTCAGTTCAGATTCATTTTGATCACCTCTGTCCATTTTTTATTAGATTAGTTGTTTTTTCTGTTGAATTGTGTGAGTTCTTTATATATTTTGGATATTAGCACCTTATCAGATATATGATTTGCAAATATTTCTCCCATTTATTAGGTTGCCCTTTCATTTTTTTGGATGGTTTTTGATGATATGTAGAAGATTTTTAGTTTGTTGTAGTCTCACTGGTTTATTTTTGCTTTTGTTGTTTCTGTTTTTGGTATCAGAGTCAAAAAATCATCCCTAATACCTGTGTCAAGAAGCTTACCACCTGTGTTTTCTTCTAAGAATTGTATGGTTCCAGGTCTTGCATTCAAGTTTTTAATCCATTTTTATTTAATTTTTCTGTATGGTGTAAAATAGAGGTCCTGTTTCATTCTTTAGCATGTGGTTGTCCAGTTTTCTCAACACCATTTAATGAAGAGACTATTCTTTCCCTATTCTATATTATTGGCTCCTTTGTAATGTATTAATTGACCATGTATGTGTAGGTTTATTTCTCTATTCTCTATTCTGTTCCATTGACTATATTTCTTTTTAATGTCAATTTTGGTAAATTGATTTTTATAGGAATTTTTTCATTATATCTGTAGTTTCAAATCCTTTGGGAAAAGTTGACTATCATTTTATCCTCATATGTTACTAATGTATGCAATCTACAGTGATGTGCCAATTTTAATTCCTGATATTTTTTGTGTGTGCATTCTCTTGGCAAGAGTTCATCAATGTTATTAATCTTCTCAAAAAACTAATTTGTTGATTTTTTCTATTTTATATCTTTTGTATTCATTGATTTCTGCTCTTATGTTTATTATTTTCTTCACTGTACTTCCTTGGATCTAGTTTGCTATTCTTTTTCTAACTTTTTGAGATGAAAACTTATATAATTTCTTTTAGAAGACTGTGTATTTAAGACTATAAAATTTTGCCATTCTGTTTGTACACTGCTTTAGCTACATGCCTTGAGTTTACATATACATATACATACATACATATATATATATGTTTTATTATCAATCAATTTAAGATATTTTCTAACTTTCCTTTTGACCTATTTTTCGACCTGTGGGTTATTTAAAACATTGCTTAATTTCTAGTTATATTTTAAAATATTTTTTATATTATTACATTGTGGAGAATTAATTCTTAAGTCTTTTGAAATTTGTTGACTTGCCTTTTGACCCAGCATATATTTAATTTTTGTAAATGTTAATTGAAAAGCATGTGTTTTTCTGTTTTAGGGTTCTATGAATGTTGATTGTGTAAAGTTTGTGAACTGTATTCTTAAATATTTTTATCCTCATTGATAATTTTTACTGTTTTTGAAGGTTACTGTTAGAGGTATGTTAAAATTTCCCTGTGTGATTGTAGACTTGAGTGTGTGTTCTATTAGATCTATTAACTTTTGCTTTATACATTAATGCTATATTTACACAGGCATGAAAATTTAGAATTACTATAACTTCTTTGTGGATTTACTCTTTAATCACTATTTTTCTTTATCTGTAATAATCCATCTATATTAGTTTCTATTGCTACTGTAACACATTACCACAAGTTTAGTGGCTTTAATAATGCAAATTTATTTTCTTGCATTTCTGGAGATTAGAATTCTAAAATGTGACCCCCAGGGTTATGTTCTTTCTGGAGGCTCCAGGGAAGAAACCGTTTTCCTTCCCTTTCCAGGTTCCAGAGGCTACCTCCATGCTTTGATTAATTTCTTCTACCTTCAAAACCAGCAGTATAGGATATTCATATCTCTTGGATCTGTCCCTCTGCTGCTATTGTCACATTGCCTCCTATCTAACTCAGACTCCTCTTGAATCTTTTTTATAAAGAGTCTTCTATTAAATCAGACCCATCCAAACAATCCAGAATAATCTCATTATATCAAGATCTACAATTTGATCACATCTTCAAAATCTCTTTTGCCATCTAAAGTAGTAATATTCACAGGTTCCTGGGATTAGGAAGTAGACATTTTGGCAGGGAGAAGGGAGCCATTATTCATCCTACCACACCATCTTTAAGTTTTCATTGTTAGAAATGCAGCAGTACACACAATTTTCTTTTTGTTTGTGTGGTATGTTTTTTTCTATCCTGTTACTTTTATCTTTTCCCTATACTTATGTTTAAAGTTTGTCTCTTTTTAGTAATTTAATGTGAGTTTTATTTTTCTGTTCAGCTGACAATCTTTGTCTTTTAATTGGAATTCTTAATCCATTTTGATTAAATATTGTTACTTATATATTTGGTTTCTAGTAATCTTATCTCTTCAGTGTTCCTTTTCTTAAAATTTATAACTTTTGGTATTTCATTTTCCCTCTACTAGGTTGCTTTTATACATTATTTTACAACTTTTTGGTGATTATCCCTAAAATTGTGGCATACATCTTAAAATTATGATATAAATTAATACTTATATAATTTACTGGACAATGCAAGAATCCTAAAATGCTTTAAATTCATTCATCTATTTCCTGTCTTTTGTGTTGTTGTCATTTGCTTTACTACTTAGTATATTTTGAACTCCACACTCCAGGAAGAGAGTGAGCACAAACCTATTGGGTTCCAGTTAATAATCACTTTGGAGCATGCAAAAATTCTTTAGGGTGTAATGGCTGCTGCTTATCTTTTGCCTTTCAAATCTTCCATAAATTCCTTTTTGGCCGACTCTAATACAGAACTATATGGGGAAGAGGATTTGGGGAAATATTTCCAACTTAAGTTAACACAACACAAACCATCATACTCTAAATGTTATTCTCCTTCAGAAAGTATTTACTTTTGTTTCTATCAGACAGAGTAGGGCCAATTACTTTAATCCATTTAGACTGAGCTGATTTGAAACTTGTTTCAGTCTTTCTGGTTTCTTCTCACTCCTGGGATGCACTCTTTCAGGGTCCCAACAGAAAACTTGGGACAAGTGTTGTATGCCAGCACAGTGAGACTGTTGAAAACTGTGCTTAGTGTCTCAACGTTTTAGCTGCTGCTTTCTTCCAGACTGTGCAGCTTCTTGGCTCTGCACTGCATCTGAATCAGCAAATGCTTTGAGAAGAAGATCATGCAAAAATATTCAGCTAATCTCAATAAGATACCCTTCTTTCATAGGTCTACCTTTTAGGTCTTGACTGTCTTGTTAGCTCTCCAGTGTCCTCACACTGATTTTTTAAGTTGTTTTTCTAGTGACAGGAAGGTTGATGTCTCTTCATAACGAATCTCAGAGTTATTTTAAAATTTATTGGCCACAAATGTTTAACATAATAACAAGTTATATTGTGTGATCAACACGAAGAGGGTAGAGACAACATTAAGAAACAATAAATAATGACTATTTTACTGGTTGGTTCCCTATTGCTGAAGAAAATTGTTTACCATAGTTAAATAAATAAATCTGTGCTGCCTCTCACTGTGGAGCATCATAATACATAATAGTTGCCCAAATGTAAAGCAGGTCATAAATTGCAGTTTGGTATGTCTGCCCTTAATATGTTCCTTAATTGATTGTTTTCTCTATTCCTATTATTTTAGGAATCACAAGTCAGAGCCTCCAAATTTGATGAATGCCCATGTTTGCCATTTTTGTTTAACATGGAAAAAATTAATAAACAGACAATATGGATTGGATCTATATAACCTACAAAAATACGAATAGGACTAATAAGTAAATTTAGCAAGATCATAGGCTATGTGGTCAATATACAAAAATTAATTATATTTTTATATACTAGCCACAAAAAATGAGAAAATTAGATTTTTAAAATATGACTTTAATAATGAAAACCAAAACGTACTTAGTAATAAATTTGACAAATTGGATCTGTGAAAATGTACACAAAACATTTTAATTAACATGCACAAGGCCT
This sequence comes from Macroglossus sobrinus, assembly GCA_004027375.1. Lineage (NCBI taxonomy): Eukaryota > Metazoa > Chordata > Mammalia > Chiroptera > Pteropodidae > Macroglossus > Macroglossus sobrinus. The sequence goes on along the minus strand of PVKZ01000273.1, from coordinate 328,646 downwards.
TTTGAGTTAAACAAATTCAAACCAATTATGAGCAGGGAAACCTTAGACAACCTTAGCCTCTCTACAATTCAGTTTTCCCTTTTTTGAAATTAAGATGATAAAAATTATCTTAAGAGGCTGAATGAGTTCACATATGGCACATAGCAGGTGCTTAATAAATTAGTGGTCTCTCTCTCTCTCTCTCTCTCTCTCTCTTTTTGTATAACAATGTAGGGACAATGCACTACCTCTAAATTTTAAATGTTTTATTTTAAATGTGGCCAAAGTGGCTCTCTTAACTTTTTCAGATACTTCTTGGTTGATTAAAGCAAAATCATGTTGAAATAAATAACGTCATTAAAAATTAATGGACATAACCATGTTAATTAATTCACAAAACAAACGAAAATACTACTTTATAAATGCCGATAACAAAAAAAGTTATATATGGAGAGATAATAATTCTGAATCCATGGGATGAAGTAAAGGATTTTCTATTTAAATAACAATATCTAATAAAATTGATTTAATTATTTAGGGCATCTATTAGTCCGTGGGAGAAATGATACTTTTTAAATATATTTTAACTCTGTCAGACTCATAGAATATCAGCTCAATGCAAAAGTGTATTATTGTGTATCATTATGTGTCAAAGGATCTGATGCATTTTTAACAGGCATTTCCAGAAAAGCTGATTATGAAATGCAGCACAAGCATAGGACCAGATATAACAGAGCTTGCATTAGGTTGTTGAATAAGTAGATCATTTGGCTTCTTTTAGACTGGTATTTATGTGAAAGCCTCAATGGTAGCTATAGTTATATATTTTACATATATGTGTGTATGTTTATAATCTATATAACTGTTAATAATTAACTATAATTTACCATAAATAATGTAATTAATAATCTTTATATAATATATACATATATGATAAATTTCCTATAAATTTAATACTTAATAAATAATTATTTTTGTGATAAATAGATATATTTACATTTCATACATAATTTACAGAAATGTAATTTACACTATATGTGATAATATAATAATAGTATATAAACCAATGTAATATGCACTTTATTGTTATATATAATATATAATATGTAACATATAATATGTAATATTATAAATAAATACTCCTACATATTTCTATAATTCATCTCTCACTATTCCTACAAATAATTTTCTAGTTGATAAAAATGAGTCTTAGAAAAATAAAGCAAATTAGCCTAGACTCTAACTAGTCAACAGTAGATTTGGGACCCATTCCCATGTTGATTGATTCCAGAATCTGTGTTTTTAAACATTATATTTTACTTTTGAATGGCATTCCTTTAATTGATCTGGTCCTATTTGACTCTTGGGAACAGAGTCACTTTTATACCTAAATGGAGAAAAGTGATTTTAGCGATACTAAGATCCACAAACATTCTTCAACTTTATAGTGCTTTGGAACTAATTAATTGAAGCTTATTAAAAATGACCATATTTAAGCTAATGACTGGGACACTGCCTAAAAAAGAGACATCTTGTATCTATGAGATTTAGTTTAGAGACCAAAAATGCTGGAATTTCTGGGCCTTTATATGATTTGTAGGAAGAAAGTATTTCAAGTCCTGGACATGAATCTTTGATCCCGGTTTGTGTTTAAGTAGTCTTGTGGTGAGTGACACTTACTACTATTCTTGTTTATCTCTTGATAGGAATGATAGATCAAAGATCAATTTTTCTGGGAGGAAGAAAGAAAGGATACTATAGATAATAGAAATAGCCTTGAAGTAAGGGAAAGGAAACAGAATTGGGAGACTAGAGAAAGCTAAAACTGACCACCAATTCTTTCATGTTCCGGGATCTCTTTATTATGTGTCTGGCTCCATCCAGGCCACAGAGAATATTTGCTTTCAAAGTTTACATGAGCTATGGTCCATGCTCTGCTGCTATGAATCCCAAGCTTCCCTGAAAATAAGGATCACCTGAAGTGGCACAAATTCTTGGAATTCTCTACCCAAACTTACTGAATTAAAATTATCAGGGGAAAAGCTTATTAATCTATATATGTAACAAGCATTCAAAGTGGAAAAAAGAACAAAAAATTCGAAGTGACTCATCATCAAAGAAGTTGAGAAACATTGCTTTAAATGTATGCTGTTTTATACAATAGCCACTAGCTACATATGGCTATTGAATGCTTGAAATGTGGCCAGTACTATATGTCAAAATGATAATATTTTGGATGTATGGGGCTAAAGAAAATGTATTTTTAGAATTAATTTCATCCATTTTTTCTTTTACTTTTTTAAGTAGGACTACCATAAATGTTAAATTGCATATGTAATTTATGAATATTGCCAGGGATAAGGAAGAACACTATGTAATAAATGGGTTAATTCATTGTAAAGACATAACAATCCAAAGTATGTATGCACATAACAACAGAGATACGAAATACATGAAGCAAAACCAGATAGAACTGAAAGGAGAAATAGACAAGTACATTTTTCTACTTGGTGACTTCAGTACTCCTTTCACAATAATTGGTAGGATAAGTGGACAGATAATCAATAAGTGTATGGAAAACCCGATAGCATTATTACCCAACTCTACTTGATTGACATTTATGGAACAACAGCAGAATACACACTCTTTTGAAGAGCACGGAGAATATTCACCAAGTTAGAACATATTCTGGCTGTAAATCCAGACCAAATTTTTTAATTAATTTAAAAGGATTGAAATCAAACTAAGTATATTCTCTGACTAGAATGGAATTTAACCTGAAACCAACAACAGAAAGATATATGGAAAATTCCCCAAAAGATCAAAAGGAAGTCATAAAGGAAATTTTAAAATATTTTAAATAGAATAAATACAAAAATACACTATATTAAAATTTGTGGGCTGCAGATAAAATAGTGGTTTGAGGGAAATTTGTAGCATTCAATGCTTGTATAAGCATAAGTGATCAAAATGTCAACAAATTTGGAACTATGAAAGGAAGAAAAATTTAAATCCAAAGCAAGCAGAAGGAAGGAAATAATAAAAAACAGACATCAGTGAAATTGAAAACAAAATAACAGTAGAGAAAATCAATAAAACAGAGGCTGGTTCTTTGAAAAGATCAATAAAATTGACAATCTTCTAACCATACTAACCAAGAAAAAAGAGGTAAGACACAAATTATATGCAGCGAAATCAAGAACTTCGATGAAATAGACAAAATCTTTGAAAGACCTGAACTACCAAAATTCAGTCAAGAAAAAATAGATAACTTGTATAGTACTGTATTAAAGAAAAAAATGAATTATAGTTAAAAACCTTTCAACAAAGAAAACTCCAGGCCTGTGTTGCTTCATTGGCAAATTCTACCAAACATATAATGAAGAAATAATACCAATTCTATACCAACTCTTCAAGAAAGTAGAAGAGGAGGAAACACTTCCCACCTCATTTTATGAAGCTAATACTACTCCAATACCAAAATCAGGCAAAGCCATTATAAATAAAAAAAAAATATATATCACTCATGAACATTGAATCAGAAATCCTTAACCAAATTTTAGCAAATTGAATACAATGACATGAAAAAGGGATCAAATAACGTTTATCCTGAGAATGCAAACCTGGTTCTACATTTAAAAAATCAATGTTCTTCCTAAATAAGAAAAACATATCTCAATAGATTCGAGCATTCAACAAAATTCAACTTCTATTAATGATGAAAACTCTCAGCAAACTAGAATACGAGGAAACCTTTTCAACCTGATGAAAAGCATCTGCAAAAAAACACTGTAACGCTTGATGGTGGAAGACTGTTCTCCCTTTGATGGACAGGAGAGATGTCCACCTTAACCACTCCTATTCAGCAGGACAGTACTCAAGAAAGAGCAATAAAAGGCATCCACATTAGAAAGGAATAGGTAAAATTGTCTCTATTCACAGACAATGATTGTATAGAGAATTTCAAAGAATCTACAAAAACACCACTGGAATTGATAAGTGCGTTTAGCAAGGTTGCAAGGTATAAAGTAAACATAAAAAAATTGTATTTCTATATCCTAATAATGAATAATTGGAAGTTGATATTTTAAAAATGGTATCTACAGTAGCATCACAAACCATGTGATAATTAGGCATCACTAAATATTAAAACTAATTATAATAACTAATAATAATCACTCACAAAATATGTGTAAGATCTTCATGTTTGAAAGCTACAAAACATCAATGAAATAAGCCACAGGATGCAATACTCATTATTAAGATGTCAATGGAATCTTTAGTGATCTGTAGAGTGAATACAATCCCAATCAAAAAAAGTCTAGCAAGACTTTTTGTATAAATTAACAAGCTGATTCTAATATCTACTTGCTTATTAGATTGTTCTGATGATCAATATAGCAAACAATAAATATTAGCTGCTATTATGCATTACTTTCTTAGGCCAGTGGATGTCTTTGATCTTAGGTATTACATTTCCTTCAGTATATACCGAGAGTTGTATGCTCTCTGGCATTTGTCCTCATTCATTAATTTCTTTATTCATTCTATAAATATTTATTGGGCACATACTCTGTGCACAGCATTATGGTAAACTGGGGGAAATAATGAATAAGTAAACATACTATGACCCTTATTTTCAGGAAGTTTTCAGTCAGCAAATGGAGATTAAATTATTATTTTATTATTATTTTTACACCTACAGCACCTGGTATTCCTAGGTGATCTCCCATCCAAGTACTAACCAGGCCCAACCCAGCTTAGCTTCCGAGATCAGGGTGGCATGGCTGTAGACAATATTAAATTATTTTTTTATACAACTCTATAATTAACAATTGTGAAAAGTGTTTTGAAGAAGTAGGGAATACTGAGTGAGATAACTGGGAAATTTAACCTAGGCTGGAAGTCTTCCTTGACAAAGCAACTTTTTAACTGAGGTAAGGGGATAGGAAGAGGGGGCTAGACAGAGGAACCCCCACTATGGACAGGTCTTGAGGCAATAAGAGAAGGCCACTGAAGCTGGATATATAAAGAGAGAAATTTAAGAAACTATTGGAGAGGATGGCAAGAGCTAAATTGTGCAGTAGTCTTTTATCTTAAGAGTAATGGGCAGCCACTGAATGGTTTATAATGAGTTTTGTAAAAGGAAGATTAATGCATTCATCCCTGCTTTCATGCATCACAGCTATATTTTGAAGAGCTAATATAAGGCTCTGAGCTGATTGCTGAGAATCCAGCAGTGAAGAAGCCAGATATAGATTTGTGATGAAGCTAATAAAACTTAGACTTTAGGACCCATCACTTGCACAGGTCCTTATGAGTGCTAGTAATGGGAAAGTCAGGTTGCAATCAGTATGCATTTCTATGTCAGCATTTCTACTAAGTTGTCTAAAGAAGTCTCAGAAGAGAGGGATCTTAATCTTTAAAACTTCAGTAATCTGTTGTTTTCTTTTCTCATTATAAATAAACATACATATTTATACATAATTTTGTGTTTATAATTTATATTATTATAGAAGACTCCCTAAGTTGTATTAGTTTCAGGTCCCATAAAACCTGGTCCACCCCCTGGTTGCAGCCCTCTTAGGCAGATAAGTAAACACTTTCAGTATAATATATAAGTGCTACGATAGAGGAAGGCATCAGACTTAGATATGAGTGGGGAAGTAGTGAAAGGGGGAGGATCTAGTATCCGAAGGTTATAAGAATTAGTAGTACAAAAGCAAGGAGAAGTGCAGATCCTATAGTACAAATAGGGGACTAGTAGGTGTGTCTTTGGGTCAAGCAGAAAGTTAGTAGCTATTTGTTGCCATGGAAATACAAATCTACCCTGATCGTGATTTTGAAGAAAATTATGAATTTGGACCAGACTAAAAGGCAAGAAAATCTTTTATGGTTTTTCTCTATCTGTTGTGCCCATAACAAAGAAAGATCAAATAATTTTACTTCAAGGAGGTAATAGAATGCAGTTCCAGATAAGGTTGGTAGGAAAAGCACTTAATTCAAGTCAATGCCTTGAGAGAGTAGTAGGTTAAATAAATGGGTTTTACCTTCAATATGCTTTGAAGCATAGACATATACTGTTAGTATTCCTCAGTATTTAATACTCCCAAGAATATAGCCTCCAGGTCCCTATAGCACTAAAGATTTTAGTTGTTAATATTATTAACAATATTGTTATTTTTAAAATTTACAGATGCTGGTAAAAATTCAAACTTTATTGCAATATATAGAGTAAGACATGATCATCCACTCTTATCCCTCCTAATTCTCAAAGTTAGCTGTCAGTTTCATGTGTCTTTGTCTAGACATTTATTTGTAGATATGCAAATATAAATACACAGAGCTTTTAAAACCTCCAAATGAAGCCATGCTTTATTTACTGTTTATTAATTTTTTCTTTTTCACTTAACAGCATAACATAGCCTCATTTCTGTGAGTGGAGATCAGTAGTTATTGTTTCTGGTATTCATAGTAGGTATGCACCTTAATTTTAATTTTTTTAATGGAAAATATTTTAAACATATGCAAAAAAGAGAGAATTATATACTGAACTCATAGCTCAATTTCAACAGTTAATAACTCACATCAATTTTGTTTCATCTATACATTCACCCACTCTCCTACTTTTACTAAAGTAAGATTTTACTAAACAAATGTAACTATAGTAAATATATTTGTAAATGTATCTGTGCATGCATATTAGCAAAGCTTTGAGCCCCAAAGCACTGGAGTGAGTGAAGGTCAGTTGAGGTATTCTTTGGTGGCAGAGCCATGTGGGAAGGTAAATGTCTGGACTATACTAGATTGCAAGAGAAAAACTAAGCAGAAAACTAAAATATGGATTTTAGATGTTTTGTATAGTTGAGGACTTCAAATGGAAACCAAGCATTGGAGATAAATGTTCTCAGTTAAAATAAGCTCCAGCTTGCATGTTAAACTAGTAAATTGGAACTTCAGAGCTATGTAGCTAGGAAACTAATTGGAGGCTATCAAGACTGGAACTTTATGGCACCTTTGAAGGGCTCTCTAAATGTAATAATGGGAATATTAGTTTTTATATAGAGACTATAAAATTAGGGGAATGTGAGCCGTATTTGAGAGGGCCCAGATTGCACTCAGATTTTGTTGGTGTAATTTCTCTGAAGATTATCAGATGTTTGCATTATTCAGACCTAGTTATAAAATAACATGCCTTACCACTAAAGAGAACTTTGTTTTTTTCTGGCTCAGAAAAAGGATTTATGTCTTCTTGAACTCTCCTAAGTGTTAATTGAAGGGCTAACTCTCACTTAATTTTGAAAAGAGTTCTGAATTCTGGTTTCTTGATTAAGCATTGTGCTAGAAATTACATTTGATCGACCACATGAGCTATTGTATTAATTAAAGTTTTAATGTCTCTAAATAGTGGAGTTAAGAGTGGGGCAAATAAAAAAAGACATTTTTAAGGAAAAATCACTCTTTCTTGAAGTTGAATTAGATATAGGAGTTAGGGATTTTAAAAATGTGAGAATGAGGCTCTAGTTTAAGACAGGATGTGCAGAAGGGTAATGGTACCAACAACAGAAACAGAGGATTTCTGGGATGGAAAAAGAGTTTGGAGGAGATGATGATGAGTTCAGAAGATTCTTGGAGTCAGAGAATTGCGGGCTGTTAATTTTAGAGCAGCTCATATAGAGATATAGGCTGGAGTCATATAAAAGAGATGTCTATTAGAGCTTGTAAAATAACTCAAAGCTGAGAAATAGGTTCTTAGAATATCTCCCCATTTAGTGCAGAAGTATAAAATGAGGGTGAGAAGAATCTGTCATGGATAAGAGAGCCTAGTCAGAGCAGTGACCCAGAAGAGAGGAGTCAACACTTTCTCGTGTCCTTCACAGTGACTTGGTCTTATATGGAAGTCAGAGTGTTTTTGATTTGCCCAACAATGCACTCGAAAAGTGGCTGCAATGAGTTGAGAAACTCCTCACGTGGACTACTGGAGTTTTTAAAAATTCTTTTTATAATGAAATAGTATAACAAAGATATAGAGAACTTCTTCATTACTTTTCTAAAAGGACCATTATCATATTGGAAACTTAATTAGGTTGATATGTTCCATTTAGATGAGGTACATGGGAACAATGAAGAAATGTCAAGAAGATACTTCAGATAAAACTTGAGAGTCATCATATCAGTGAAATAGAATCCATCGTGTTATAGCACAGCTTCTCTGGGAACAGTCAAACCATATGAATGGTGCCGGCAAGTGAACTTACAGTTATTAAGTGCCTGCTATGTGATATTACAGTGCATTCTTTAAACTTCACAGTAACTTTGAGATAAGTGTTATGATTCTCATGAAGGGAGAACTGACGATTAGAACAAAATAGTTACATGTAAATTTGGTTGGAAATGGAAGTATCAGATGTCTGATTTAAAAAGTGGCATTCTCATAATCATGGAGAGAATAGATAGGGAGTTGGTAGAGGGTTATATGATATAAGATTCACACAACATGTGAATCTACTTAATGCCACTGAGTTGAACACTTAAAAATGGTTAAAACTAAATTTTATGTCATGTGCATTTTACCACAATAAAAAAAAAACGGTAGAATTTTGAAAATATTGAAGCTGGGTAATAGGTACATAGCAATTCTATTTACTTTGTACATTTTTTAAATTTTTCATAATCAAAAGTTTTAAAAAATTAAGATTATTTAAAATCAAACAAATGTATACACAGTCTTTTCTAAAGCATGAGAATTGGATATATAAAACTACTTGTTATACAACAGCCACATAATAGTCTATTTACTTGTAAAATATCACATTTAACCAAATTGTGACTATGAGATTATCATCATAGTGATCCATCCTAATATTTTTAACTTTTAATGTTTTTTTTTACAAAGCACTTTTGCATTGCATATATATAACATTTTTATGAGGTAGGTCTTATCATTCACCTTTTACAGAGGTTGCAGTGATTGCCTGTGGTCTCATAGAAAGTAGCAGGCAGAGCTGAGATTCAGATTATGTTTTCTGACTCCAAGTCCAGTGCTCCATCCCTTTTGCTCCCTTAGTGGTGCCTTTTCTTTACCAGTGTTCTGGGGCTCCAAAACCTGAACTCTTTGCTCACTAGTAGTGCCACTGTTGGGTAACTTTGATCACTTCTTTTTTATCATTGGAAACTGAGGGAAGTGAACTAAATGACAGTCTTAGTTCTTCTTCATCTCTAAAATTGTATAGATTAGATCTGATGCTTATAACCTAGGCACTAACAGAGATATAGAATTAAAAAGGGAATCAGCAGTCCTGTTGTATGTGCTAGGTCATTATAAAGTTCTGATTTCTGGTTACCATATTTGAAAATAGACAAATCCCCTATTTGAATTTTCTGGTTTGTTTCTTCTCCATTATTCCTAGTGCCGAAAAAAAAATTTCCAACCACGGGTTTCATGTATGTTTGCTTGATTTTAGTTAGTATCTGTGGCAAAATAAGCTACCTTGCTCTAGAGTTGAAGGAAAGCTACACTACAGGGGAGACCCTTCTGATTGCCACTGGGCATCTAAACTAATTTCAGCTTCAGAAATATGCAACAATTCCTTTTCCCATTGCCTAAGTAAAAGCAACTTACATATTTACCTAAATATTTAATTTAAGCTATATAGGTTTATATTCAAAATCACAGTTATTTTTATTTACTGGAAGTTTGTAAGCATATCTTTGTCCTTATTAACAACTCACATTCTCTTTCCATCTATTGCTTCCTTAACTTTTTAGTGACCCTTGAGATTTTCCTAAAGCTCTGTATTCGGGGTTTTGAATTAGTAAGGATTTGTTTTTAATTCACAGGAATGTGTCCCCATTATATGTCTATTTTTAGAATTAACATATTTTTGCTACCATCTAAAGCATAAACATACAGTGATCTCTCTTTCTAACAAATACACAGATTTTTCTTTCCACGTTCCTCACATATTAGTAATGGAACAAACTAATATTGTATACTTTCTGATATTCTACATTGAAAAGAATAAATTTTTCATAACCTGTGTCACTTGAATCTAATCTCAAGGAAACATTAGACAAACCCTAGTTTAAGGATATACTATAAGACAAATGACCAGTACTTTTTAAAAAGTTAATGTCACTAAAGATGAAGGATGAGGGACAGTTCTAGGTTAAAAAGGTGTGAAAATTAAATGCAATGTGTGATCCTGGGTCAGAATAATAAAATTTCTATAATGAACATTTTTTAAATTTTTAGCAAAACTTAAATAAGGTTTATAAATTACATAATAATATTTTTAATTGAGATATGATAATGTATGTTTTAATGGTATTTGATATGAAGTTATTAGTGAATTAGCTATTAATGATTTTGATAATTAATGTCTGTGAAAAGTTCCTGAATTGAACATTGTTCTTTCATAATGATTCTTGATCTTAGGAAAAACACTCTGAAGTATTTAGGAATTAAAAAAAAAAAAAAACCTTCACAGTTTTTGAGATCCTCCATATATTACATCTTTATGATTGAGCAACCCCAGCCTACCTCTTGGGTCTCTCAGAACTCAATAGGAATCAGTGGCCTTTGCCTAAGCTTGGTCCTCAGAAACTTTTGTACTTGCTATTTTCTCAGCCTACAAAATCCTCCTCCCAGTTCTATGCATGGCAGGCTTCTTGTCCGCTCTGGGCCCTGGCTCAAACGTGGCACTTCAGCACCTCACCTGAGGGCAGCAGTCTCTGACTAAAACAGAAAGAGTTCTCTACCCAGTTTAAGTTACTAACCTGTTTTCTTCATATCTGAATTTATCTTGTTTATTTCTTGCCTGTCACCTCCCTCACTGCCAGTCTTTCTTTCTTACATAGTCAGAACATAGGTCCATGAAAGCAAGGACCTTGTCTCTCTTGCTGACTGCTTTAAACCCATTGTCTGAAATAATACCCAGCACATAGCAGGTACTCAGTTACATTTAAGAGGATGAATGCATTTATGTATACAAAGACTAGAGATGAATAGCAGGAGAGAAAAAATCGGTTGTACGCAGTGATGTTATAGATAACTGAAAAGTTTATTCAACTCTGTGAGCCAGTTAATTTCATAATAGAAAGTGCCCATGACTCCAAAAGAGTTAATACCTAAAGTGTTGTCTGCTTTAATAGTAGCTGTAATAGTAGCATTGGTCGATTACTTTTTACTTAGAGCAAGGACCTCAGGGGTTAGGACATGGTATAAGGATTAGGAAAAATAAAGTTTTGAACTGTAACTGGTATGACAATTAGGGGAGAACATCTGAGATCCAAATTGTCCTGGACTGTTCATGGAATAGTAGATATGTCCCTGAGTGAGGAGTGATCTCTACGCTGGTGGAAATAGGGTATTCACACACTTTAATAACAACATTATACTGAAGGCCCATCCTAATGAAAAATTTCACATTCTAAGTTCTATTTTTGTCTGTGAAGTGGCCATGCTATTTGCCACATTTTAAGCCAACCTAGAGAAGAGCTGTGGCAAGCATTTGTTTAATAATGGCACTAAGTAACAACATTCCTCATTTCATCTTTTTCCGACCTTTTCAAAACCCTTCTTCAAAGCTGTTCTCTTTGAGGCTATATTTACTCCATATTAAATGTCTCTGAGTAAATTCTTTGGGTAAGGGCCAGTGTTCATGGTGTTTTTGCTAATGTAAGACTTTGGAGCTATCTATAAATGACAGGTTTTCTTTGTATAGTTGGTTAGAGGAATAACCATTACTCTAACCCCTGGGTGGCAGGAACCATTTCCCATTCTAAATTTTTTGTAGGAATTTGCAAGGAGCTGGGCTTCATTAGACTCTTTAAAATGTATAGAAATGCTAAACACACTTAGCAGGCATGATGTTTTCAGACACTTGTATGTTCAAAAATAGCCTTTATTCTTCAAACTTAGTAAAAAGGCTGTTCCCCATGGAGGCCTAGCCACAAAGCAAGTTTGAAGTTTTCTTTTCTTTGGGTTATATGGAGTTATTGGTGAATTAGCTATAGAAGTCCTCCCCGCTTTTTTCTGTTTGAGGTGGGGGAGAAACAAAGCTAAAGTTGTCTTAACTTCACTCTTTATGTCTCAAGAGATCAAAAAGATTTTTATACAAATTAGACATGACGCTGTTTTCACCTTCATAAAAAAGATAAAGGGCTAATGATTAGATTTATTGGCTGTAAAGAAAACTCTTTAGATTGTGTAGTGAGACCTTATTCTAGCAGAAGTGCCTGTACACCTGAAACAGCAGGTGCAGGATTTTACCTCTTCAATGGTACATTAAGTTTTTTTTTAAGTTCAGCTCAAGATTATACTTGTTTTTTAGAAGCAGAAATAATAATGAACATATTTTCCCTTACTATCCTGGAGATAGGTAATTTTTAACTGTTACATATCTGAAATAGCATGGAAAATATTCAAAACAGGGTAATTTAAAAGAGTCATTGTCATTTTATGCATACCAGAAAAATAAAATTAGATAAGTGGGAAATTTGAACTAGAAGTCAAGTGATAAGAAGAATAATTCAGTAGAAGAGGTGTGGAATTAGGCATCACAAACCTTTGGCTTATGGCTCTGTATCTGTCTCACAGGATAATGTTAGGCAAATCATGTGATCTCTTTAGGCCTTGATTCAAACATTTACTTTATGGGCAATACAATATGAGAAATAGGTATGAAATTAATTTGAAAATAAATGCTATAATATTGGAGGACTAACAGGTTATTTAGTTAAGTAGAAGTATCTTTGAAATACACTTGAATTTGTTTTGTAGAGATATTTTTATGTGAGGCCAAATTCCATCTAACAGGTATTTTGTTCAAATATTTGAAACTTATGAATAAGGCACACAATCTTTATTTGGGAAGGAATTCCTTATAAGGAAAAAGTCCACCTGGTTTTCCTCCTATCATTCACAGCACATGTGCCAAATACATAGCCTGTCTACTTTCTCAGCATGTTATCAGTCCTCAACACTAGGCAGTCTTACTTCCATTTCCAACAGTATTAGTTTTTTCAAAGCTCATCAATCATCATCTGATGGCCAAATTTAATGGTTTCTTGTTAAGGCTTTGTACTGAATATCTGCAATAGCATTACATTTGCTCCTTCCTCCTGGCTCTAATGCCTATCCCCATCCCACAATCAGTTCTAATATTCATTGTCTTCATATTCTAAAGGAAAGTCAATGATAAGCTGTGGGAAAATGATAGGACATGAAATACAATGCTATATGTAAGTTGTGAAACATAAGGTATTCTCTTTGTTCTATGACAATAAAAAATGTTTATTGATAGAAACTCAGAAATGTTTATTGAGTGCCATCTTGTGGCAAGGCATGTTCTACCATATTTAATTTGACATTACTTAATGGTCATCCCGGTCCCTCTCCCTGACCCAGATATTTTAGCTGTGCTCTGTCTATCTATGTCATTTGTCCATTCTTTTTTGAAGCTTTTTTATCCCTAGTTGCTGAGTCACTGCAGCAGTTCTCATTCATTATCTTCCTTTACCTATTTTCTTCACTTTTTAAAGCTCAGTATTATATCAGCTTATTATTTTATTAAATCACCTCCTTCCTTGCATTTCATTGCTATTATTTCATCTTGGTTCTTGGGTCATTCTGTGACTTCCTCTTACCTTTTCTTGAAAATTCCACCTATTTCCTGACAACTCTGGCTCTACTCTAAGATTTAGCCCTTATTTTATCAGGCAGAGTTGCCTGATAAAATGCAGGACACAAATTTAAATTTGAATTTCAAATAAACAATGAATACTTTTTTTAGCATAAGTATAACCTAGTCATTATATGTGGCATACCTATATTAATTAAATAGCATTATTTGTATTTGTTAAAGCTGGCAACCTTAGCCATTGGCCTTCTCTACATTTTCCATCTGTGGTAGATATGAAGTTGTATTGCTCAGATTTCTCGTCAAAGAAGTGATTGATCAGCTGTGGGCTCATCAGGCATCTCTGTACCCAAGGTCAGCACTTCTCGGGGCAGCCCACATCAGTGACCTAATGAAGTGTGGGTACAAGGCCCAGCCATTCTGGTCTGATGCAGGCAACTTTGTCAGGTAGTATTTTCTTCAGAGATCTCCAGCAGATTGGCCAAGGCATTTTCAGTCTGGATTGCAGTTTGACTCCTTCCTTCCTCCAATCTGCTTTATTCCCTTTCCTTCAAAGGCATTGGTTCTTAAGAAACACCCAGACTTTGTCTCAGCTTCTGCTCTTTAAGAACTCAAACTGCAACACTCATCCTCTGAAGGAACTCATTCTTCTGACTTCTGCTCTGATCCATCCAACTATTTTGGTGTGTCCCAAAGATGCATTTATGGGTCTTACATCTGAATTCATAGTTGCCTATACTAACTCTCTACTTGAAGGTCTGACTGTTTTACAAAAAGAACTAAACTTATTTTTTTATTCATTCATCCAGCAAATATCTCTTGAGTGCCTACCATGTTCCAAGCTTTGCATCACTGGGGTTATAACAAGGAACCAAATACACACAAATCCTTGCCCTCATGGAGGGTATTCTACTGTTGAAGACAGAAATAAACAAGATAAATAGATTAAATGCATTACAAGTTATAGAGTGATAAGCACTAAACAGAAAAAAGACAATAAAGAAGAATAAGATATATGAATATGTGTGTTTGGGGTTTTCTTGTGGGAGATGGGAAATTTTAGATATGATAGGGAAAGTGTATTAATCAAAATAGGCTATACTATGCTACGCTATAGTAACAAATCTGTATATCAGTGGTTTAGCCCAATGAAAGTTTAGTTTTTGTCCATAAAAGTCTGATATAGGCGATTCATTCCTCCATCCAGTGATTCAGGATTCCGGGCTTCTTCCATATTGTGATGCTGCCACATCAATATATAGTTTTTAGGGGCAGAGAGAGATGGAAATAGATTAGTAGCCAATAGGTGCCTTGGCCTGGAAGTGACACATCACTCCTGCCCATATTCCCATTTGTCAAAAGTAAGTCACATGCTCCCATCCTAAACTACAAGGGAAGCCAGGAAATGCTGCCCTTTTTGCTCAGGAAAAGGAAATGGTGTGGTGATCATGCCATTTTTGTTTCCTGTCACAGAAGCCTTCACGGAAAAAGTGACAACACTTGAATACAAATCTGAAGAAATTTTCTCAGAAATTTTGCTCTATTTTAAGATCTGTTTGTTTCAAATATATTATCACTTACATCCCTTTTCCTATGGAAAATGTGCAGTTATCTTTTATCTTCTCTAACAATCAAAAGTCCAACTCTTGTTTACAGTATTGTAATAATCTCATATATTCTATTACAATATGTAGCCCCTCCCCACTCTCTAACCCCTAAACCATCTTTCATGCTATAGCTGGGGTGAAAGTTCTAAAGCAAATATCCAGTTGTTATATGCTTTTCCTTACAAACATTTTTTTTTAGTTTTTCTCTTGCTGTTTTATTATTTTTTATTATTATTTTAATTAAATTTATTGGGGGTAACATTGGTTAATACAATTATATAATTTTTAGGTGTACATTATAATTTGACATCTGTATATTCTATTGTGTTAAAAACCTTTTTTAATGATATAAGAAACCAATTGTTACCAAGCACATGTGATTTCTCACTAATTGCTATTATTTATATGTTTTAACAATGAGCAAGATTTTTTTAAAAACACTTAAATACAAATGAAATACTTTCCTAATAAAAAAATCTAGCTAGTTATTAATCATTGCCAACACTAATTGATAAACACATTTTCTTTCTAAGAATTAGAGATTTTCTATGTTTATGTTTTATGGTTTTACTTTCTTATATCAGCACTTTGCAGACTTCCTTCTAAGTTAACTCCAGTGGTTTGGAATTGAAGATAATACCCTTAAAGACATTGGCAGTATTAGGACTGGTTTCTAGTTTGTAAAGTCTTTGAAATTAGGGACTTTGTTTTATTTATTTTGTATTCTCTTAAAGTCACTCAGTGTATGCCATGACTAGATAGTCAATAAATTTTGAATGTTGAATGAAATAACGAATTAATTCTAGAATCTTCTTGAAATATTCTTGCTAGTTTTCCTTCTGAATCTAAAAACAAATTTTAAAATAAAAGTTTTTGAACAACAATACATATTAATTTTCTAATTCTCATGATAAATTCTTATTAGAACTTGAATGAATAGAGCAGACCCCATGATAAGTGTAAACACATCAGCTTTTTTTTTATTGTTACTACTTGAACGAAATCTACCTCTAAATAAAAGAGTAGAATTGTAGAAAGCAGTACCTTCCCTTATTTGTGCTTTCACTGCCTGTGTTGAGTGAGTTGAATAATATGGGAGAGCTTCTTCCCCTAGCTGTATTACAGTTGATTTCATCTCCCACTCAAGTGTCAATATCAGTGTGTTGAAGGAGCTCTGGGTCTTTTGGAAGAGACAGATAGAGATCAAATATTTCAAGATATTCTTGTGTTAGTGATTCCAGGCAATAATCTTCCTCACAGTTTTTTTATGACTTTCATTGGACCTAATATATGAGGGAAAATAAGACACTAAGACACTTATTTTTCTCCATGGGCTACATTCATATGAGCACATTTATATGTAGTCAGTGCCCAGAAACCAAAATGGAGCTAAATCTCATACTACAGCTTAAAATTAATGTCTTACTTAACATCTGTTTCACCATATTTTTAAATTTTTATATGTAACTTGATATAAATCTCAAAGATGACAGATTTTGGATTTTGGTTCTGTTGTCAATAAAGTCCATTTAACTTGACTGTGATTTGGAACTTTATCCTTTATTTGACTTTCACAACTTCTTTGAGGTGATTTCTCTTAGGATGTAAACCTTTTTTATACCAGAATTTATTACACAAGTTCCCTTGTGATTTCCCTAAAGCAACTTCATAGATTCATGGACAGTACAGCAGAGAGCAGATAGACATGGGAGATCATCTTATTTAACCATCTCCTTTTATAGATGAGCAAATTGAGGCTCCATGAGGATAAGGGATTTGCCTTAGTAGCTGACCTAGAAGCAGAATTCTGGTCTCCTGACTCCCTCTATGTATGGATTCAGACTTAGGAGTTCTTATGCTTACATTAGGCATACCTGTGGCATAAAGGGCCACATCATGTTTCCCTTGCTTTAAACCACCACTGAGAAATACTGGTAGCATGAGAGAATCTGTGCTTAAAGGAAGCAAAAGTAGTTAATATGGCTGTAGTTTATGGAGTAAAAAAGCAATGTGACAAAGGAAGAGGAAGGACAGGGAGATAGGACTCCTTCATAAAGAACCTTTAGGTTGCTATTCTAAGTACAGCAATAATTTTATTAGGGCTTGATATAGGGTTTTTAAAAATTTGTTTTATTTTGTTGAGGGACAGAAGAAAACTATAATGTAGAAGATAAACAGCAAATTAATAATACTATTAGAAGAAAAACAAACATTCAACCATTCTTTTTTTAAAGATTAACATGTTCACTCTGCAGACTTCTGGTATCACATAATAAAGCACTTTATTGGTTTGACAGCTATAAAAACTCTAGGACATAATTCCATGTGGTTTTTCCTTGTTTTTCTCATCTCTAAAATAAAGCTAAGTATCTCATTTGGTTATTATGAGAATTTAAAGAGACTTTACTTGTAACTGTTTTTATATTCTTTTGTATAAAAGAAAATGGCTGGCTTAAATTCAATTTGTCTGTGAAACTACCTAGCCCCTTCTATATATAGCTTTTAAGTCTTGTGTTAACTTGTATTATTCTGTTTATTTGGGTCTTAAGCCTGCTCAGGTTCTGGGGATGAGAGTAAATGGCTTTGGTGATTCAACCTTAATGACTTCCCTGTCATTTTTTTTTAATCTCCAAGAAATTCAGTTTTTTTTGGTAACATGGAAGATATCTATGGAAGAACAGTTTAGCAATGGTGACTGGCTGCTCTCTCTTTCTTTTCTCTCTACTACTTTTTATTTTGAAAATTGTAAAACTCATAGGAAAGTTGGAAGTCTAGATTCATCAATTGTTTATATTTTACCACATTTGCTTTCTTTCTGTCACCTATCTACCTATGTAATTTTTTGCTGAATCATTTGAGAGTAAGTTGCAGACATCATAACATTTCACCTCTAAATACCTTAGACTGCATCTCCTAGGGACAAAGCTTTCTCCTCCATAACCTCAATACCATTACAACACCTAAGAAATTGGACATTTATAGATTTAATATCATCTAATACAAAGTGTATATTCTAATTTTTCCTAATTATTCCAGTAATGTCCACAGTAGCTGTTTTCACTTCCTGCCCTTCAATCCTGTATCCAAACAAGGATCGTGTTTACATTTAGTTTTCTTACTTTAGTCTCTTTAAATCTAGAATAGTTCCCCCAATTATATTTTGTCTTTTGTGACACTGACATTTTTGAAGAGCCTGGGCCAGATTTCTTGTAGAATTCACCTAAATATAGGTTTGTCTGATTGTTTCCTTATGGTTAGAGTCTGTTTAAATATGTTTGGCAAGAATACTACATAGATGATGTGTGGATCTCCTTTTTAGAAAGCTCTCTGAGCTGTATTATGGAAACTACATATGGGATTGAAAGGTGCTAAATGGGGAAGTTGTAAAAGTTATTTGGGTGAATGATATGGTGGCCTGAATTAGGGTAAAGGTGGTTGGGACTGAGGAAGGGAATTTGGGAAAGGTTTAGAAGATGGACTTGATTAGCTCTGGTTGTGATAAATGATAGGGGGAAATCTAGGATAATTCTCAGGGTTCCTGGTAAATGATTATGTCATGAATCAATTCAGGGAATGTAAGAAACATTTATTGGGGTGGCTGATGATTTTGTTTTTCACATGTACTATTTGAAATGCTTGTTGATCATTTAGATAGAAATGATTGAGATTACCAGTCTGAAGTTCAGGATATAAACCCTGGACTGCAGATTTAAATTTGGGACTCAAATATAAGCTTATTGGTGGGGGTAAGGCCATACAGAACAGTTTGCTTACAAAGAGTATTAGGTGAATAATGATGGGATGATAGGGCATTTTTAGTTAAGATTTAGCCATAGTTCAAAGTCTAGTGCTTTTTTCCTAGAGTTCTTGTTTAGTTTTTCAGCATTTTAAGTTTTTAACTTGTTCCACTGATTTTGTCTTTGGTCACTAACTAAACTCATCACAGATTGCATTTGCTCCAACTACACTACAGGATCACAGGCATTTACCCCGTACTCATAGTGACCCATGTTTCATCCAGGTACCTTGGGTCAGTGTGGGGCTGTTTCCTCCAAATAAGCCACACTTCGTTTGAGATAGTACTGGAGTATGGAGGTGGGATTAAAGGGTGCTAAATGATGAGGTGCCCCCATTGTTACTTGGTTGAATCCCAGATTGTCCTGAGGCACATTGTGCAAATCAACCAAACAGTAAAAACAGTCATTCATCAGCTGTGCATGTGCACATGTGTGTTTCTTCAATCTGGATTGCAATTCTGAGATGGAACAGTTCCAGATTGACCTAGCAGAAGGTAAAGAAAGGAATCCCAAAGAATGTTTTCTCAGCCCAATGTAATGCTTTGAGTTTATCAAACATGTGTGCAGTTTCTGCCTGGAGCTCTCAGTATTTGGAGAAAACCGAGTCAAAATCTAATGATTCCTTTCTACTCCTCCATGAAATTCTCCTCCAAGAAATCTTTTTCCTCCATAAGTAGAAGCCTGAGTCACCAATGACACTAGAGTATTTTATTGACACTGTGGTATTCTATTACCAAAAACCTTCCAATTCCCAACATGCTTAAACTCATGTCAGGCGAGTATCCACAAAACAGAAATTCCTATTCAGTGGCCTCTCAAGAGGAGATGAAGGAGCTTGACGATGTAAGAGGAGAAGGGAAAGCCTAAATAGTACTTTCAGGGAAAAGAAAGGCTGAGCCTAGTGGGGAATGCTGAGTATTCAGTTACCAGTACCTGTTACTTCAGGCCTGACATTTTCCAGATCTTACTTCAGGAAAGGCAACACCTGATTTCACTCAAAACTGCAGCATCTGCCCTGCTGCTTTTCCCTGACCAGGCCCATGCCTCATCAGCCAGAGCCATGAGGGCTATAGGAAAGAAAGATGTAGTTAGTGGGTGAGTGGGGATTGGGATGAGTGAGAACCTCTTGAGAGTTCTGATCTGATTGTGCAGGGGACTTAAGAGATTTCTCCCACACACTAACACACATTAATAATATAATCAAGTACCAGGAAGTAAATGAGAGAGCTGACAATTATAAATCATAATGCTATATTTTGTTTTGATTGTTGGTATTGGTGTAATAGCTGTGGCTGTCTAGATCTGCTTTCTTGCATTACCAACATTAATATGTGGAGCAGATAGAAATTTTTCTCTTAAACATTATATTAGCCTTGCCAAAGAGAACTTTAAAAGTTGATTAGTGTACTCATGTTCAATTATTTTGTATTTTTCTATCCTAGTCTCTAATGTCTTCTCTGTCTTCACAGTAATTTTTTGTGTACACACATACACACATACCTATGTGTGTACACAAATACATACAGTGAAGACAGAGAAAACATTAGGACCAGAATAAAATCTGTGTGTGTATGTATGTATACACAGTTGTAAAAAAATATTTAAAAATATGTATGTTTATATGTATGTGTGGATACATATATTTACCCAAAATATGATCCAAATTTCCTGATGTTAATTTTAATTTAAAATATCTCCATTAAGGCTGGATTGAATCAAAAAGATTAAAATTGCAGCCAATGTGGAAAACTTTAAAAGCACAAATATATTTGCTTCGTAATTGAAGTTATCACTGAGATTAGCCAGTCTTTCTTATAACCAGTATTTTAAACTCTGTATCTGGTAGATTGCTTGCCTCCATTTCATTTCGTTCTTTTTATGGAGTTTTCTCTTATTGTTTAATTTGGAACATGTTTCCTTGTTTCCTCATTCTGGTTGCCTCTCTGTGCTTGTTTCTATGTATTAAGTAGATCTGTTACATCTACTAGTCTTGCTGGGTGGCCTTATCTAGAAGGTGTCTTGTGGGGCCCAGAGGCATAATCTTCCTGGTTGCCTGAGCTGAATGTTCTCGAAGTGTCCCTTATGTGGGTTATGTGTGCCCTCCTGTTGTAGGTGATCCTTGACTGCTGTTGTCATGTCAGTCGGTGGGATTGACCCTCAGGCTTACTGGGTATGAGGATTGGCCATGACCACAGTGTATGAGTTGCTATGTGGGGCCTGACCCCTCGGGGTGGGATTTGTCCCAGAGGGCTATAGCACCTACTGAGACCACCCTTTGGGTGTGCCACTTGTGGGGTTAATCAGGTGGTGCTCTATTGGAGTCTGGAGCCAGCCACCAGGTGTGTTGGTTTTGGGGCCTCTTAGAAGGGACTCTCCATGCAGGCCAAGGTCAGCTGTTGCCTGGGGCTACCTGGTAGGAGGTACAAAGAGATCTCTGTTTGACTGCTACCTGTGTTGGACCTGGAGGCATGTGGGAAAGGCCATGCTGCAGACTAATTCTGGCTGCCAGCATACCAGGCCTGGGGAAGCTTAGCAAGAGGCCCAAGTCACCCCAAGTCCTGCCGGTCGCCTGCCAGCTGCCCATATGTCTCAACATCTGAAAGGGTCTTGGGCAGTACTCAATTTGGGTGAGGTGGGGGTCTCAGGGAATCTCAGGGTAGGTTGAGTGGTATTTACTGGGTTAGTGCAGATTCAGATTGGGTTGGCTCAACAAAGGGAGAATGATGCCTGCCAGCTGGCTACATGAGAGGAGGGCTCAATTCAGGGACACTAGCTGCTATCCCTCCAGCCCTCACCCTGAAGCCACTCAGCTGCCTCTCCCTATATGTCTCTGGCACCTCCCAAGCCACTGTCCCTCGACTTGAGACCAGGGTAGGTGCCTGGGAGTGAAAGAGTCTGTGTGCAGGCCCTTTAAGAGGAATGCCTGGATTTTCCATAGCATTCCATCTCACTCAGCCAAGATAGCCTCTGATTTTCACAGCCAGATGTTGTGGGAGCTCCTCTTCTCAGCCCTGGTGCTCTTGGCTGTGGAGCCTGTGTGGGGCTGCAACTCCTCACTCTTTTGGGGGGACCTCTGCAGCCAAGATATCCCTTCTGATCCTCATGTGGGTATGAGATCAGCCCATTTCACATCTCTGCCTCTCCTACCAGTCTTGACATGGCTTCTTCGTTATATCCTTAGTTATAGATCTTCTATTCAGCTAGACTTCAGATGATTTTCTAGGTTCATTGTTCTATAATTTAGTTGTAATTTTAATGTCATGAGAGGAGGCAAGAATAGAATCTACCTACTCTACCATCTTAACTGGAACTCTTTGTTTTTGGTTATTGCTGACATATAAGGCTGTCCATCTCAACTTCATTGGCAATGCTATTTATATGTATTACTATCATAAAATAATAGTTATATTGCTTTTTCATCTGCTAAAATTATTGTTCTATACCTTTTCTCCATTTTTTTCTTCTTTCTCTCTTTTCTATCTCTATCTCTCTATCCCTCTATTTTTCTCTATTGCTTTCTGTCATCTGTCTTGTTAGATATTTGATTATTTTATTAGTCTTAAAAATAAGCTTATGATATTGTATGATTTTCTGCTTTTGTAATCTTTCAATATTTATCTCCTTCTGATTAGATAATGTGCTCATTTATTTAATAACTTTATTTATTTAATAAATTTAGCTCTATTGACTTTTTGCTGAGATAGGTGAGGATTTAGCTTATAACTATCTTCTTTCTCTTTTCTTCCTAATTTTGATTGTTTTATGATATAAATATATTTAATAAAGGATATATATTATGTTTATATTCACTAAACATATAAACCTATAATATATTAATGTATTAAAATATATAAATATTTTAGAATATCTATTATTATTGTAACTTTAAATAATATATTTTAACTGCCACTTCTTGTTCTGCCAACTTTTGAGAATATTTTTGATGCTCTGCTCTATAAATTGAAGATATTAATACTGCTACTCTTTTATTTACTTCTTTCAAAACTCTGCCGTTTTCATAAACACATTTACTTTTACCTTATCTTTGGTGTTATTTACATCTTATTCTGCAATCCCAACCAAATCCTCTATGCTTTACTATATAAAGTATCCAAAAATTTAAAAAGCAATAAAAAGGATTTACATAATTATGCCATACAAAAGTCATTTACTGCTATAACAAGACTCTGCTAGATTGACATTATCTACTTTATAGCCACTCAAAGAATTTTCCTATCATCAAGGTCAAACAATTTCTCCTTTATACTTTTTTAACTGCTTAAGACCATGTCACATTTCAGATTACTTTCTATTTGAACTTGACTTTGTTATTCAGCTTTTTTGTTCTCAAGTTTTTAAACTGCTTTTGTTTCCCTTACAAAATATGTCTTCCATGTTCACATATTTTTCTAACTCTTTCATCTAATGTAAGCTTATTAGTTTCTAGATTTTTTACGTAAGTCTCATTCTTGGACTTTCCATTATTATTCTCTGAGTTGAATATACTTTCTCTGGACCTCATGATTTCCTGTGTCACTTAACTGAATTTCAGCCTTAAGTAATTAGTTTAAGGGAGTGCATATAAGTTACATTTTATCAGTTCTTGTGTGAGGACTCCTTTTTTAATATTGAGGTATTTTATGGACACTCCACTTGAGACCAGTTGTAATTTTGGTTTCACTGATTGAGAAAATAAATGAGGACAGGAAATTATTATGAATTTAATAATGCTTTTAAACATAATGTGTTTTCTGTTAAACCCAGAAGTATCTATAGCTATTCAGCATATATGTGGATGGCATATGTTATTTATTCATCCTAGACATGGAATAATGTCTGGAATTCTGCAGTAACTTGTCCATAGTTCTTGAGTTGGGAACTCAATATGAGTTTTTTTAAAAAAGAAGGGAAAGAGTATGTGAAAGAGAATATGACCAACAAAACCTATTTATTACATGGCCCTTTACAGAAAAAGTTTTCAAACTCCTGTTTTAAAATAAAGAAAAACTTTATAGGAGAGAAACAGGTTATAGCTTACTGTACAACAAAGGGAAAGAACATTTCAGAGTGAGGAAAGTGGATGAGTAAAAGCATAGAGATCTAAGTATAGCTGATAGTGGGATTCATTGGAGATTGAAAACAGGGCCATATCATCAAGCCTCTAGAAGTGATAAGATTCTTAGCTAAACTTGCATAAGCCCAGATAGAACAATGTACATGTTCTGTGTTTCACAACAACCAAGTGCTGGGTTGTATTGTTTGCTAACAGAGTGGGGAACCTTTTCATTCTAGAATTCATGTGAACTACATTCATAGAAATATTGGGGATTATATTCAAAAGAACATAGTTTATACGAAGATTGAAGCAATGGCACTGAAGACTTAATAAAAGAACTTCCACAAAAGCATCCCCTTAAATTATATGCTAAATAATGCCTATTAAGTATTTTCATATTTCTTGTATTCCTTTCGATGTAGAGAGGTACAGGAAAGGACCATAGTTTTCTTCCTGGATAAACCTTATTTATGTAGAAATGCAGACTTGATGAAAACTGAAAAATAAAAGTCTCACTCCCCTTTCTTACTTTCATTTCTCCTCCCAAATTATGAGATCCCAAATTACCAGACTTAGCAATTTTGCTTTCTTACAACAAAATGAGTATTCATGTACCATATCCATATATATAGATATATATAGATATATAGATATATAGATATATATAATATATGATTATGTATGTGTGTGCATATATGTATACATGATTATATCACTCAAAAGGATCATATTATGCCATGAGAAGGGATGAAAAAGTAGAAATTAGTAGTTACAAACAGTCACAGGTACATAGAGTACAACATAGAGAATATAGTCAATATTATTGTAATGGTTGTGTGTAGTGCCAGATGTGTGATAGAGTAATCAGAAGGATCATTTCATAAACTATATAAATGTCTAACCATTGTACTGTATACCTGAAACTAAAATAGGGAAAAAAACTTTTTAAAAACAATAATATATCTTGATATTCTCTTCTTATAAATGTATACCAATCTACTTTGTTCCTTTTAAAAACATTTTCTATTGAATTTTAGGCTTATGGAAAAGTTCATCAAATTTTTGAACTCATAATTTATATATTTCATAGAGTTTTTGTATACTATTGATCCAGGTTTACTTAAGTTAACATTTGACATACCTATAATACAATTACAGAAATAAGAAAATAACATAACAATATTATTAACTAACCTATAGGCCTTCCTTTTTCCATTTTGGCTTATTTTCCCACTGCTCTCTTTTTCTATTCTAGGATCGTATTTAGGACACTATGTTGCATTTAGTTGTCATGTCTTCTTCAATCTCTGATCATTCCTCAGTCTTTTATTCTTTTTTATAACTTGGACACTTTGAACAGTTATTTGGAGAATGTACCTTAAATTTGGGTTGTCTGATGGTTTCTAATAATTAAATTGAGGTTTCACATATATGGTCATTTTATCTATTCTTACTTTTCGCAGGACTTCATATCAGTACCTTATGTCATTATGTCTACTAAGGTTAATTTTGATCACAGCAGTAATATGGTGTCTGCCAGGTTTCTCTTCTGTAAAGTTATGATTTTTATCTCTGTAGCTAATTAATATCTTGTAGGGAAATAATTTGAGGCAATCCAAATACCTTTGTTTTTGTCATCAGGCTCTTGACTACTTATTTTAGCATCCATTAATGGTTTTGACTACAATAATTATTACTGAGGTGTTGCCTAATAGCTATGTTCTATATTTTTTAATTATCGTTCTGAGAGGAATAGCTATTCCTTCTCTCCCTTTTATTTAGTCATTTATTTATACAAATGACTTCATAGTTACTTTATTCTGTGGGTTATCATCTGATATTCTCTTTATTTGTTTTATTTTGTTGTTCAAATTGTTTTTGCCTTGGCCATTGGTTAAGGTTGGCCCTTATGTCCTTTTGACACGCCTTTTTCTTTTTTTTTTAGCACTTCCTTACTTTCTGGTACCACAAAATGTTCTGGGTTTATCCGTATTATCTTTGACTTAGCTCTGGCATCAGTCTTTTCTCCAAATACCTTGATTTCTTTTATTAGAGATTGGTATTTAGGAACCAAATCTGGGTGCTAGGTGTACTCATTGATACTGGAATGGATTGCTTCCAGGACTGCTCAGATATATATCACACACATATACACATCTATATTTCTGTATCTATCTATTACATTGATACCTCTAATTTCAGTCCAACTCCACAGAGTTTATTCTAGCCTTCTCCCTTTCCTCATTGGAATCTCTTTCTGTAACATAGATTCTTTATCATTTGTTTAATCAGTTCCCATTTAATAGGCATTTGTGTTGTTTTTAGTTGTTGGCTACTTGCAATGATAATCATTGTACATATATATTGGAGAGATTTTTCAGTATATTTATTGCAAGTATGTGTGTGTGTGTGTGTGTGTGTGTGTGTGTGTGTGTGTAGTGTCTAGCAGTGGAATTACATGGTTTAAGAAAATGTACATTTAAAATTTTGATGGATATTTACAAACTGTCCTCTAGATATACTGTCTGCATCTTTTAAAATCATTTTCTTAAGGGCACATTTTTAAAAAGCAATTCTAGCTAGTTTACTAATGTCAGTGTCTCTGTTACTCTTTTCCTGTCACCATTTAGATGGACTTCTGATGGAATCAGAGGTCCTACTATACTTACTGGCATTTAGTTTTCCCTTTAATCTAGTTAAATTGATTAATGCAGTCTTTAATCTCTAGCCCAGAGCCTTCTGATGATGTCGTAATTTTTATTTGCAGACATTTCTGAAGTCTTATTCTCCTTCAACAGCTTCAGTCAACTTACAGACATTTATGCTGATTTCTTTATAACTTAGTTAAGGCTTAATTACCTTGACTAAATAGAAGATGTTTCTCTTTATATTAAAATTAGCTCTTAGCTTAGATATATCTTCACTCTTTACAAAATGACTGTTTTCCTCCTAGGCAGTTTTCAAACTGTTCTCTCTTAATAGCTACAATTAAAAATGTCCCTCTTCTAATTGGCTGTACTCACTAATTCAAATGGTTCCCCATTAACTGATGGTTTCTTTCTAAATTAAAAGAGGCAGAGTTGGTTCAGAGTTCACCTCACTATGTTTGATTCTTACATTTCTTTTCCAGCTTCCACTAGAAATTCCTGTTACTCCATTCTCTATTGGATTGTCAGCTATGCCTCCCCTGTATTATTCACTCCAAAGTGAACACTTAAAGCAATGAGGATATCATTCGAATATCAACAGAATGGAGTAATAGACATAATCTAGAGGGAATTTGCTACAATGACTAGTGATTATTAATTTTGGGTGTTTAGGGTGTAGACAGATTGTAAGTGGCATTGAATGGGCCTAAATAACACCTATATGATTAGACATTTATTAAAGCTTATTGTGTATCAGACATACAAATGGATATAGACATGGTACCTTCTCTTTGTCAGTTGCTCCAGTCTAATGTTAGAGAGGGAGACAGAGCTGAACAATGATAGCATGGTTGGCTATCGCTATAATAAGAGTTAATCAATAGCAGGGAGAGACCAGAGGAGAGGGATCCCCAGTGTCTTTACCTTAAGGAGTCAGGGAAGACCTCACAGAGGAGGCCAATGACCTAGGCTATAAAGAATGAAGAAGAAAGTAGGAAGAATATTCCAAGCAAAGATTAAAAGCTAAGAACAACAGGGAGCCACAGAATAATGTGGTTGTCGAGGAATGAAGGGGAGTACCAATGTAGCCCAGATTTTATCAGACTAGTATATGAGAAACTCTTGACAATTGTAAGCGAGTATCACACAAGAAACATGTATTTGTTTTAAGGACTCAGTCCAATCTCATTAATTTCTAAACTGGCACTCTCCTGTGCCACCCCCCCCCAAAAAATAATAAAGCTAAAATGCTTTCTTTGTGACTATGGTGTTCTTTCTAAACCTTCATGTGAAGGAAGAGTTTTTCTTTTTTTCTGTGTGGCTAAGGACTTAAACACATGATCCTACTCTTTGTTAAGTTTTTGGAGGACAATACTGGTGACTCCAAAAGGGGAAATTGGTGTTCAGTAGTATAGAGTAGTGTCAGCTTATTCTAATTATGAATACAGGAGAATATGAACAGATTATCAAATCACATGACCAACAAAATGTAGAGATCAGTTATACTTGAGCAGAGCTCAATTAATACTTTGGTGTCAATCCTCTAAAGCAGCTGCCCCACCTCCTTATGACAAGGGAGGAAAATATAATGGAAAGGGCCCTGTTTGGGGTAGAGTCAATACTGGGATGACATCCTAGATATTGTGTTCTATAGTAGTTTTAATGCTTCATCTTGATAGAACTCTAGAGAGTCACATGTGGAAGCCCAAATCACTCAACAAATCACTATTTAATGTCCAGGTGACACTTAAGGCTCCATGATTTTTATAGAAGAGTAACTTAGAGGTGACAGTGAGTTTGGAAAGTGAGGAATGGAGCCAGGTCTATAAGCTTTGTTGTATATACCCTTTACATAAAATTAAGAAAAGGTTCATTGACCCTGTTAAAGAGTTGGGGCAGGGAGTTAGGGTAACCATTACATTAGGGGAAATAAACAAAATCAAGATAAAAGAGGGAAAAACCAGTTTTGGAGAAGGAGTTAAGGAAGGTGAGAATCAAAAACGTAGGCACTCAGCAGAAAAGGGAGCAGAGTAAGGGCTGGAATAGGCTGCTTTGAGGACATTGGTATCAGAAAGTCAGAAAATCCCTTGACATTTCCACTCTCGCTCATTTACAGCTCTGTACCTCTCTTAACCTTTCAAAATATTTTACTTGGAATTATATCTTCAGTTGATAGCTCTCCCTTGACTCTGGATTTATATATTTTGCCCACTCAGATTATTTACTTATATGTCTTATAGGGCATCTCAAACTTAATATGTCCCAAAACAAATTTTGATCTTCACTGTTGCCTTTTCCCTTCTCCCATATTTCCATACTTCTGTCTTCAATATCAAGTTCATCCTTCTGTTGCTTAAGCCAGAAACTTTGGAGTTTTCCTTAAATCCCCTTTTTTCTCATACCCCCACATCCAACTCTTTAGGAAATCTTAGCAGATCTACCTTTAAAACAACCCAGGAACCCAACAACTTCCACCACTCTACTGTTACCACCCTTGTCCACACTATTAACATCCCCTACTATAGATTCATAACTACTTTTTCCTTGCTCTCCTTTTGCCCTTTGTTCCCTTTCCAGTCTCTTTTCAGTTCAGCAGCCAAAGCAGTGCTTTTAAAATGTGAATTGGGTCATGTTCAAAACCATCTAGAGGTTTCCTATAAAATTCCAGTTAAAAGCCAAAGTCCTTACAATGGCTACTAAGGCCCTACACAGTCTGGACCTGCTACCACTCTCCTCTCCTCTCCCAGTGCTCTTCCTTTCACTCATTCTGGGGCAGCCATACAGCCCCTTTTCTGTTCTTCACATTCCTCAGTCTCATATCTGTCATGGGCCTTCACCTTTCCTATACCCTCTACCTGGAATTCTTTCCACAGTTATCCACTTGACTTACTCTCTCACCTATTTCGGGTTGCCATTCAAATATTACATTATCAATCAGGCTTATTTTAAATAGTATATCACTCCCATTGGTTCTCTACCCTGCTTTACTTCTCCATGTCAGCCCACACCACAATTACACTAAACATAAACTCCATGGGGCTAGGACCCTTTTTCTCTTTTGTTCATTGCTATAATCCTAGAGTGTATACTCTTGCCTGGCATATATTAGGTAATCAATAAATATTTGTTGAATAAATGAATAAATCCTACAAGTAATTCTAGCAACCAGTTGCTGAGATAAATGAGAGTTGGACTGTTTTGTTTTGAATGTGCCAGGTCCTTAGGAAACTAAAGAAAATGGCCATCATTCATATCTTTGTGTGAATTCAATGAAATGGCTTTTTGACAAAACGAGGTCTTGGGTTTTGATTTTTTAAAAACTTACCTCTGGTGCTTCTCTAGTAACTCCTTTGTTTCTTTTCGTCCTGTTATTACTATAGAACTTGAATAAATAAATTAAATATACCAGAGCCTATTCCTTTTTCTCTACTGCTTATTACATTCACATTCCCACCCTAAACCTAGTTTCTAACCTCACTGTTTGATTAACCATAATGGTTTTTTTTTCTTCAGTCTTTTTTCTCCTCAGTCTTTCACCAATACCTATTGTTATTCACCGGCACCTCCTTGACATTGGTGCCTTAAGACTACATTTCTATGTTCTCCTCCTTCTCTGCCCCCTTTTTTACATTTTTTTCCTGATATTTATATGTAGACATTTCTTTAGATTATGTCCTTCAGAAAGCTTTCACAGCATCAATTACTATCACAATATATATGACTCCCAAGCCTATTCTCTCTTACCTCTCAGGCTCCAGATCCTCATCTTCAACTGCCTGCTAGACAAGGCTCCTTTCAATTATATTCATAAGAAATGCCAGGGAACCTAACTAGAGGACACAGAAGCATTGGCACCCTCTGGTGGAGAGAGCAGAAAGTCATCTTTAAGTATCTGCTTCCTTAGATGCACCTAATAGCAGATGTTGCAAGGAAGATTACATTTGTTGAGCATCTAGTAAATGCTCTTTATTCAAACGTATGTAATTTTCTAATGAACTCTAGAGTACATCTCTTGAACTAGCAATAATAACTATTAGATCTCTTTTGGGGACCTCTCAATTTCTTACTAGACCACTTACATGCAACAAAAAGGATTCGGGTTGTGAGAACTCTTCAGCATAATTTTAAGGCAGGAAATTGCTCTCTGATAGATGCTGTGAAGGATATTATGAGATACAGAACCAGCCTTAAGGAACTTAATAGTTTAACTGGGAAACAAGTTAAAAAGTGACTAAATAAAGAGGTAAATCCCAAGGTAAGACAATGTCACAGGTAATGTCACTAGGCACTCGGATGCCAATAAATGGTTATAGATGCTATGTTTAGAGAAGGTCAAGATCACCGTAGGGAGGTTGGTGTTCAAGGATGACTTAAAGGAGACAAGTCTTAAACTTATCGTTAACAGAGTATTTCCCAAACTTCTAGAACTCTAATTCTCAATTTTTGCCATCTTAACAAACCATCTATATTGTTATTTCTCCACACTTTTCTTTACATTGACACTTTTTTAAAGTAAATACCTTTTGTCTTTTTTTAAGTAAAAACGATTAAAACTACAAAATCACAGCTTTAATTTTTTTTTGTGTTTGTTTTTTGTAAGCACAGGAAATCTCATTTTATGGAGATAACTGTAGTAAGTCATCACTTAAATTGTTGATAGGCTCTGTAACTCTCAGCAGAACAATGTATAATAAAACCAACTTTACCATAGGCTAATTGATATAAACAAGAATTAAGACCCTAGGACATCTTGTCAAAGTTACAACAAAACAGCATTAAACAAAACAACATTATTTGAGGACATGCTGTAGTTCTAGAAAAAGGCCACTTAAAAGGGTTCAATCTACCTAAAAAAGAATATTGATCATTTATATTAAATTTTG
Source organism: Macroglossus sobrinus (assembly GCA_004027375.1). Lineage (NCBI taxonomy): Eukaryota > Metazoa > Chordata > Mammalia > Chiroptera > Pteropodidae > Macroglossus > Macroglossus sobrinus. The sequence continues at coordinate 297,033 of PVKZ01000273.1, read as the reverse complement.
GTGAAAAAGTTTTAATAGGATTTTAGTTTATAAATAAAACTAAAAATGTTCATTGCAGTATTATTTACGATTGCCAAGACACAGAAACAACTGAAGTGTCCTTCGATAAATGATTAGATAAAGACGATATGGTACATACATACAATGGAGTACCGTTCAGCCATAAGAAAAGTTGAAATACTGTTGTTTGCAACAATATGTATGAATCTTCATTTTATCATGCTAAAAGCAAAAAAGTTGAGAATCATATGATTTCACTTATATGTGGGATATAAAACCGAAAGCAACGAATGAATAAGACAAAAAAGCAAAAACTCATAGAAACAGACAAGTTTAGAGGTTATCAGAGGGAAAGTGGGAGAGATAGATAAAGGGGATCAAATATATGGTGACAGAAGGAGATTTGACTTTGGGTGACAAACATACAATGCAATATATATATGATGTATTATTGAATTGAACGCTTGAAAACTACATAATTTTATTAACCATGCCACCTAAATAAATTTAATTCAAAAAGAAAAGAAAAATTATGAAAATAAATGTATTTTACTATATACCTAAATTATAAGCTATTGTTGAAATTATAAACAATTTGAATGAACAAAATATTATTTAATTGAATAGTGAGTATTTTTCTGATAAAATAATTTAACTTTTGTGGCACATCATAAATATTAAAAGACTTCAAAATAGACTTCTCTTAATCTTTTAATAATCAAATTATTTTGTGATCAACCTATTTAGTTATCCTTGTGAATTATCTCTTGTTCAGTTAACTGATCTAATTCTTCTAAATTCATAATTGTTAGTGGATTTTCATGTAATCTGAGCAGTTATCAGATAATTTTTTTATATCATACAATTCTGCCTCTTTTGCTCAGATTTACAACTTGAGTTGCTAATAATTTACATTGTTTGCATTATATTGGAGAAATTGAAAACATTATTGATTTGCTTAGTGAGGATAGTGTCAACTAGAAGGAATATTTAAGTCAGTTTTCAATTCAACAGTGAATATTTTGGTGTTAAGATAACTTTTTATTTTCCCCATGCATCTTTTTACTCTAGGACAGCTTTTGCAAACTTTTTATACTGGAGAAACACTTGAAATACTTTTCAAGTCTCAGAGAACCTCTGGATAAAATTTATATCTAAAGTTTATATATGTCACTGTGATCATTTAGTTGTAGACATTTTAATCCAATAATAATTACCAATGGTCTGTAAAAAAAGGCAGTGATTTTTTTTGAGGATCTGTTTAGTTTGGCCCAGTTCTTAGCCCATTCTTTTGTAGGTTCCCCCTCTCCACAAAGGATACCTACTCTAATGTAGATAACCTTTGCTATAGATAGAAGAAACTTCAGATAATTATTACTCAATTTTTTTGTATCTTAGTCAAGTAGGGTTAAGACTTATCACAAATTTCTATCATAAAGATGCTATCAAAGTGTGGTATGTGATATATGGTTAAGTGCAAGGATAAGTTTTTCCTACCTATTAAAACTAAAAGTGACTTTTTAGACAACCTTTCCTGAAAAAAAGTACTTAATTTTCTTTATATGAATTTGAAGACTTATAAGGTAAACACAATATGTTGTTGTTAAATAACTGATTTAAACCAAAAAGAGATATAATTTTTCTAAAGGTAGACTTGTTAGATTTATTTAAATAAAGTTTGTGAATTTATTTTAATTAATGTTGTTTTCAGCATGAAGATAAATTAACAATATTGAATAATAAAATTACAAAAACTATATGTCAAAGCAATATGAATAAGATTATAGCCTGAGTTTGGAGAACTATGGCATAGTAAGAAACATCCTCAGATCTCGCCCAATGAAACAACAGTAAACTGAATATCTAAAACTCAACCCAAAGCACCCCAACTGCACACCAGCACATTTGAGAGTGGGATCTGTGCATAAGAACTATGACAAGTCAGAACCCTGGGTGTCAAGTGGTGGATTGGAAGAAATAAAGAAGCTGCCTTTATCAGCCACTGGAGCTCTCTGTAGGAGGAAGAGGGGAGAAGGTGCAGCGAGTTCCTCAACAGCCCTGCCTAGGAGTGCTGTGAGCTCCATCGGTCGACAGTAGGGCCAAGTCATCAGGGCAGAAAGCAGAGTAGCAGGACGGCAGAGAAACAACAGTTGATTTTTACCAGCTGCAGTTGCAAAACTTGCTGAGCTGCAGCCCCCAAACCCCAATCCAGAGGGCCCCTCCCCTGATATCCTCTAAGACCGAACACCACGGAGCCCTAGGGAATCTGAGCAAATGATACCAAAACTGTCACTAACACTGACAGGGACTGAGACTAAGACCAGTACTTAGAAAAACACAATCTTCCTAGACTGAATCAAGAACTGGAAAATCTAAATATACCAATTAGCAGTATGGAAATTGAAACAATCATCAAAAACCTACCAAAAAAGTCAAAGTCCAGGACCAGATGGCTTCACCAGTGAATTCTATCAACATTCAAAGATTTAAAACCTGTTCTCCTCAAACTATTCCAAAAAATCAAAGAGGAGGCAATACTTCCCAAATCATTTTATGAGGCCAGTATCACTCTGATACCAAAACCTGGTTAAGGTAACACCAAAAAAAGAAAACTATAGACCAATATCTTTCATGAACATAGATGCAAAAATCCTAAATAAGATACTAACTAGCAAAATGAATGCAGCAACATATTAAAAGATTATATGCCAAGATCAAGTGGGCTTCATCCTAGAGGCACAGGGATGGTTCAACATACACAAATCGATTAATGTGATACACCACATAAACAAATTAAAAAATAAGAATCATATGATCATATTGATAGATGCAGAGAAAGCCTCTGACAAGATAGAGCATTCATTTATGATCAAAACACTTAACAAAATCTGTATAGAAGGAAAGAACCCTAACATAACAAAGGCCATATATGACAAACTCTCAGCCAACATTATACTTCATGGTGAAAAACTAAAAACCTTCCCTCTAAGATCAGGAATAAGGCAAGGCTGTCCATTATCACCACTGTTAGTCAATATAACATTGGAGGTCCTAGTGAGTGCAATTAGGCAAGAGAAAGATATGAAAGATATCCAAATAGGAAATGAAGAAGTCAAACTGTCACTATTTGCAGACGACATGATTCTCTATATAGAAAACCCTAAAAACTCCACAGGAACACTACTAGAAACAATAAGCAAATACTGTAAAGTTTGTAGATACAAAATCAACATTCAACAATCCAAAGCATTCCTATACTCTAATAATGAAGTGTCAGAAAAATACGTGGAAAAATAATTCCTTTTGCGATTGCAGCAAGAAAAAAATAAAAATAAAAATAAAACAAACCTAGGAATAAATTTAACGAAACATGTGAAGGACTTATATAATGAAAACTACAAGACCCTATTAAAGGAAGTCAAAGAAGATACAAAGAAATGGAAAGATATTCTATGTTTTGGATTGGAAGAATCAACGTAGTTAAAATGATCTTATTGCCTAAAGCATTATACAGATTTAATCCAATCCCCATTAAAATCTCATTGGCATTTTTTAAAGAAATGGAACAAAAAATCATCAGATTTGTGTGCAAGTACAAAAGACCCCGAATTGCCAAAGCCATCCTGAGGAAAAGAACGAGGCATCACTCTGCCCGACTTAAAATTATACTACAAAGCAACAGTAATCAAAATGGCATAGTATTGGCAGCAAAACATACAAACAAACCAGTGGTACAGATTTGAGAGTCCAGAAGTAAACCTATATTTATGTGGGCAAAAAAAAAAAAAAAAGCCAAAAACATTCAGTGGAGAAAGGAAAGCCTCTTCAATACATGGTGCTGGGAAAACTGGAGAAAGCCACCTGCAAAAGAATGAAACTAGACAGTTGTGTATCACCACATACCAAAATTAACTTTAAATGGATTAAGAACCTGAATATAAGAACTAAAATAATAAAATGCATAGAAAAAAACATAGGAACTAAATTTAAGGACCTTGGACTTAAAGAGGATTTTATGAATTTGATCTCAAAAGCAAGGCAAGTAAAAGCTAAAATAAATGAATGGGACTACATCAAACTAAAAAGCTTGTGCTCAGCAAAAGAAATTGTCAACAAGGTAAAGAGACAGCTATCTGAACTGGAAAATCTATTTGCAAGCAACACCTCCAATAAGAGCCTATTAGCCAAAACATACAAAGAACTCATATGACTCAGTGACAACAACAACAACAAAAAACAAATGATTCAATCAAAAAATGGGCAGAGGACCTGAACAGGCACTTCTCCCTAGATGATGTACAAATGACCAACAAATATTTGAAAGATGCTCAACATTGCTAGCTATTAGGGAAATGCAAATCAAAACCAAAATGAGATACCATCTCACACCTGTTAGAATAGCTATAATCAACAGAACAAGTAATAACAAATATTGGAGAGGATGTGAAGAAAAAAGAATCCTCATACACAGCTGGCCGGTCTGCAAATTGGTACAGTCACTATGGAAAACAGTATGGAGTTTCCTCAAAAAACTAAGAATTGATCTACCATATGATCCAGCAATCTCTCTATTGGGTATTTACCCCCAAAAACTTGAAAACCCATACCCAAGAAGATATTTGCACACTGATGTTACAGCAGCATTATCCACAGTGGCCAGGACATGGAAACAACTAAAGTGTCCTATGATAGATGACTGGATAAAGAAGTAGTGGTACATATGTACAGTGGGATATTACTCAGCCATAAGAGGAGATGAATATTGCCATTTGCGACAACATGGATGAACCTCGAGATAATTATGCTAAGCGAAATAAGCCAGACAGAAAAAGTTGAAAATCACATGGTATCACTTATATGTGGGATATAAACCTCAAAGCAACAAATGAACATGACAAACAAACAGAGACTCATGGACATGGACTATAGACTAATGGTTACCAGAGGTTAAGGAGTTGGGGGAGAGGGGGTAGGTAGATGGTTAAAGGGGGTCAAATATATGGTTACAGAAAGAAATCTATGAGAGGTGAACACACAGTGTAAATATATATATGCCTTACTGTTAAAGTGTACAGCTGAAACTTATTGGATATTGTTAACCATAAAAAATTAATTTTAAAAAAAGGTTGTAGACAAAGACAAATTTTATATAAAACTGAAAAAATCATTTTCTTACTGATTGGCATGATCAGGCTCATGTAGATAATTATAAAATTTATACACACACACACACACATACACATATGTGTTTGTGTTGGTTTCATGATGACTTTAATACGCCTATAAATGCATTTTAATTTTAATTGTTATTTTGGAACTAAAAATAAATAATTAAGTTTATTTCTTTAACGTGAAACCTATGCCTTTTGTTGTTGCTGCATATTGTTGCTTGATTCTGGGTTGAATGTGAGAAAGTTCCCATGGATGTTATTTTCAACTGAATGAGACAATTTCTCCCCTTGTACTTGATGCCTCTTTAAAAATACTTTCTCATACATATCAGATAAAAATGGCAGCCCCTCATCCCAATTAAAAACTGATAATAAATTTAACCAAATGATCATGGTCCCACTTTATAGGTCCAGATGATCTATAACAATTACTAAGGTGGCACCTTCATCACTCTGCATCATCTTTTGCGGAAGACCCCAGTGGTATCTGTGAAACTACCCCTTATGTTCCAGAGAACCCTATTTGAGAACCCTGCTCTAAGAACTTAGTTAATGAATACTGAGATAATGTGAACTCTTGTACATAATTATTAATCTATTTTTTTTTTTCTGTATACCACTTAAAGTCATGTCATCCATACTTGGGAAACACTGCCTACCAAGGACAATTAAGATCTGGATATGTTTAAAAGAGGAAAAAGGGCATCCCAAATGAGAATAATTAGAGCAAAGGCCAATGGGGTAAATAGAATTGGCCGAAACCAACAAAGAACTCTTTGACAAAAATATAAAGGCCTGAATTTGGGGAAGAAGGGTGAAATATTATTGAGTTGTAGAGGCCTTGAACTAACTAAGGAAGAAAATGGTCTTGAAAATTCTCTAAGGTTTTTAGGGTGAGTAAAGCTGATGAAAATTATTGGGGCAACATAAATCTGACAGAATGAGAAGAATCTAGAGGTAGACATGCAAGTACAGATATTGTTGTGGTAATTCATACAAGTGGAAATGAGAATGATGGCAGTAGAAATAGGAATGTGATGGATATGGGACACGGATGAGTAGAGTTGATGGTATCTGAGGTCAACCTAAAAATGAGCATATTTATACCAATGATTATGGTATTTCCATTCCTAGAAATATTAATACTGTGGAATTGGGAAAAATTTTTTTGGAAGTGCCACTAGGCTTAGCTATATTTCTAGACTCACCAGGCAGTCCTTTTTTGGCCTTGTCTCCTGACACTATTCCTATCATTTCGTAAGGGAGTACAGACCCAGTAGTGCCAAATCTTCTGATTTTTCAAGAAAAGCTATAAATCCAGCTATTTTTTGATACCTTCCCATTTTAAAATGTTAGCAGTTGAGGTGTTTTTTTAAAATTTGTTTGTTTTTGTAAAATATACTGTGGAATAGGCTTAGTTACCAAATTTCAACCTTTGTCTGGAATTGTATGTGCTGCTTTCTAAAGTCATCTAGAAATGTACCATGAACCAAAAATTAATAGTACCTTTTAGAATCCTCTTTGTGTAATGCCAATTAGCAGGTAGCTCATAGAAAGGCTTTTTGTAGTAGCTAATATTTTTGTTTGGTTGGAATGTTGCTTTGAATGTTACAAGCCTTTCTCTGCTTCTTCCCAGCCAGGTCTCTAGACAAACTTTACAACTTTGCTGATTGCTCTGGACTCCACCTGATATTTGCTCTAAATGCACTGCGTCGTAATCCCAATAACTCCTGGAACAGTTCTAGTGCCCTGAGTCTGTTGAAGTACAGTGCCAGCAAAAAATACAACATTTCCTGGGAACTGGGTAATGGTAAGTAAGGATGTTATTTCTTCTGAATTGACAAGATAAAGCGTAGAAAATAAGTTGGCCCGAAATATAGCCTATAAGACCATCTCAAGTACACTGGCCCAAAAATCATTTGGGATGTTAGCCACTGAGTTGACCTTACAAATAGTAAAACACCAAATACTGAAGGGCAGTAGATTTTGTGAATCCATACCATTTGCATCTACAGTTATCCCTAGTTACCCCATTCCAAATATGGGGAAAATGTCATATGTGATTTATAACTAACAAATTGATATTAAACAAAGTACAACCTGTGTGATCAGCCTGAGTTAAATTTTACAATGTGTGTTCTACAAGATGACCCTTATTAATATTTCAAAAGAGCTTGGCCAAATATATTGGGGCCCTTCTTATAACTCTGGAAAGTTCACAATACACATTAGCATACAGAAGACGATAAATCCTGCTACAATGAAATCTATGTAACTTTTTTTAACTCAGCATTTCTTAAACCTTTTAGCCAAGATTGGTTTTACAGGTGTACAATCTGTGCAGTCAAATATATCCCACACTTAGAAAAGATCCATGCTTGGCTTAATGCTCTAATAATGCCATTTTGAAATTCTTTCTTAATTTTTTAACAAGGAGGCCCACATTTTCATTTTTCACAGGGCTCTGCAAATTCTGATTCTCTAATTAAAAGACATTTTGGAAAACCTTAGAACAAGACAATTGATTCTAACAAACCAAGATTTCTCTTTAAATTACTGTAACATTTATATCAACATTTTTGTTCATGGCCTCGTATATCTATAGCTAACCCAAATTTGTTTGGAGTGCCATGTATGAGGGCCTTATAAGAATGAGTATCCTATTGGCCTATCTGTAGCCATTAACTGGAATGTAATTTTCAGGTTTTTTCCTCTTTTCTTTTCTCTCTTCCTCCCCTGGAGTGGGAAAATTTGGGGAGTGTAAGGAACCAGATGGAGACCCACTGACCGAAACAGAAGATACTTTGGCTATAGAGGGGAAGTGCTGGGGTAGCCTGAGGTTGTTTATCTTCCCAACCTGTCTGGGTATATACATTCTGTGACAAGAGCCATGCATTCTGTGACAAGAGCAAGAGTGATAGGATTAGCTTTGAACTTGGACAAATTATTACATAGTAGGCAAAGTCCTTTACTGATCTCTCCCCCTCCATCGTCTATTTTATACTTCTTGACATTCTTTAGTATTTTATATTATCTGCTTATGACCATCCTCCTAACCTTACCCTGCTGCAATATCAGACTCCAACCACCTTAGCTCTCTTCCCCAAACAGAATAAATTATTCTTCAAACAGCATATTCTCCAAACAGGGCATTAAATCTGTCATGAGGGACCAATTAGGTGTAATGTCTAAAATGGGTGAGTATAAGACAGTAAGGACTGGTGGGGCCTCTGATGACCTAGAGAACACATGCTCTGCCTAAAGGCTAAAGGCTTTGTTTTTGTTTAAAATATTATGTTACTTAAATATAATTGGTTTATTTAAAAAATCAGCTAGTTATAGATAAACCTAAAGCAATTAAATCATACCCACAAGTAATTGATAGGTAATAATTTCCCCAGGGTTTTTGGCATCTCTGAATGTGGGAGCTTGCTAAACTAAATAAATCTTTAATTGGTATAAATGGAGTGATACCAATTTTTATACATACCCATCCATTCCAGACAACTTAGAGCTTCCCTTTCCATCCATCTCCTTCCCCAAAATTATGCTAAATAGCTTGGAGATAGAGCTAATTACATTTTTAAAATGTTGTTTAGTCCACCTTAGCCACACAACACTTGATTACCATCAACTCTTTAAATGCCTCCTCAAGGTTTAACAAAAGCAAAGACTCATTTATGGGAAGGAGAAAAGGCACAGTGACAGATAAGAAAATAACTAAGTATATAGGTAGGAAAATAACCAAATCTATTAACTTACAAATTCAATAAAGTAGAAAATATCTGGAAATGTTTTTATGAGTATTTCTATCTAGAGTGATGCAGATGATGTTTGAGTCTATAGTCAAGAAGACTAGAATTTGTCCTTTTTCCTCCCACTTTCCTTTTATTTTAAAAACTGCATTTCTAGTTTTTTGATATGGCTAATAAATAGTCTGCCCAAATCAACATGCCTTTTAGGGTTTGAAGATTTTTTTTTATGCTTCTAATTTGTTTTACAACTACTGATAGTTTTTCTTGTGTTAGAATTATATCCCTTAAGATAGCTTGTGTATTCTGCTCACAACTATTCTGTTGTATATTCAGGCTTTTTCCCTTCAAAAATTATCTGCATGGCCATCCTCCTGGCCTAGACTTGCCTTTCCAAACTTTTATCTATTTTCTTCTTGTAACTTTATCTTTCTGTACAAAGGTAATAGTTTAATTATTATATCTAGATTTAGGAAGAACCAATGGAACTGAGCAGTCCTATTAGAACTCATCTTCCCATATGCCCACATCGATCTAACACAAACATTTTAGACCAAGTCTAGTATTAGAAAATCAAAAGTAGGCATTTCTTTGGTTGTTTCTCTAAAAGTGGCTAAACTTTGGCTGACTAATTTTTCCCCCTTTAAAAGCTGTGAATAGCAAAATATACCCAATATCAAAAGGATGGGGAGCATGGCATAGGACATGCAGCCAGCAGTAATGTAATGACTACGTGTAGAGCCAGAGGGGAGATAAAACAAGCGGAGGGATCATTTCATAAATTATGTGAATGTCTAACCAATGTACTGTATGCATGAAAGTAATAATAAAATAAAATAATATGCTAAAAAAGGTAAAGATTACAAAAGTTTAGGATGTCAAAAATCTATGAAAGAATGACTTTCTTGATACAAGATTTTTAACTATATTTTGTAGATATAAAATGTTTCCTTAAATGTAATAAATTGTAAATTCTGATTTGATCAATGCTAGGTGACTATTGTAATTATTCACATTTCTGTTAATCATTGGTGAATATAAAGTAAGGAATAACCAGGGAAAGTTTGAAAATGGACTCAAATCTTGGAATTGTAGAATAAGAGTTTTAGTTCAGCTACACCAGGGACATGATGTTTGTTGCTTAAAGTGCTATCTTTCACAAAAATCCTCTGAAAATAATGTAATACCTCTAACTGAACTCTACATGTATGAACTGAACCCTAAATTAAGTATGCTCCCCAAATTGATCTACATACTTCTGTGAGCAAATAAAACCTACTGTAATTAATAATTTAATCAGTGTTATAAATTCATCTCTACACCTGACCTATACATTCACCAAATTATTCTCTTATGATTTTAGTTATATGACTCAGTTTCCTGGAATCAGATACCTACTGAGCGATTTCATAAAGTCAAATTTTTGATCTTACAAAATTGAGCTACTTAGAGATGATGAATCTGGCAGCTCATTTTGTTTAGTCATTTATTCACTCAATATTTATTAAGCTTTTAGTCTGTTTGTGTAGATAAATGTATGCTGTATTTATGTATAGCCATTTATATACCTCTTGATTCTATATATTTGTATACATATAAGAGTTATAGCCTTGTAAGGCCAATCACGAAGTTGAGCCACTGTCTTCAGACCCACTACCTACTGTTTATGAGGCTAGGTCATACATAGTCCAGAGCTTTAGAGAACTGTTTTCATAAAATAGAGTTTTGATGGTGAGAGAAGGAGAAGAGAGAAAAATAGGAAGAGAAGGGAAAATTAAAAGCCATATGTAGTTCTTGCTTATTTTTCTCCTTTCCCACTCCCTGACTGCTTCTCATCCTCATCACCTTTAGCTTCTCAGTTCTTTTCTGCATACCCCCATACATATATATATATATATATATATATATACTTTTATGTTATTTATTCATTCCTGCATTTAGTGTGTATGTACTATTGAGCACCTGCTATGCAAAATATTCCAAGTGCTGGAGCTGGAGTTGGAAGATATCCTTAAAGTCCTATTCTAATGCTATATCACTTGGTAGAGCATACTGTGGAGGAGAATGAATATACACAACAAAGAATTCCTAGTCTCTAGGAGCTGGTTATGTAAAAGTAAAGCCAGGATAAACTCAAGACTATTGAATGATGAAAACCCATATATTACAACTGGAAGTAGCTTTTATAGTTAGAAAGGAGTATAAACCAAATCAGAGAAGTTATTAAACCAACACATAGGATAAAAATATAAATAATGCATAAAAGTGTTGATAAATTTATAGTTTATATTTATAAACACTTCAGTTAATCTTTGATTATTAAGGGAATTTAGTGGTTTTAATTTAATCAATTCTTTGAGTTAATTGTTATAGTAGAGAACCATGTTCTCTCATAGACATGGTTTAGTGTTATAGTTTACAGCATTTAGCTGTTTAGTGTCACGGGTAGTTGAAGAATGCATCTGTGGGATAGCTAGTACATGTGTGAAAGTTGGGTGAATTATTGATATGACCAAGATCATTTGTTTTATTGTTATCATTGATATGAGTTAGGTACAACTAACTCTTTAAGAAATAGAATAAATAATTATCACTTCTACTCATTTCTTAAACATTCACCTTTGTTTGCTTAGAACAGGATACTAAGAAAGAGAACACATCTAACTGACACAGTCCAATAGATTTCTGGCCTACTGTTCTTAAATATTTTAAAACCCGTAACTTGTAAAAGCTAAGATGGAATCTGTTGTTCTGACTTACCTCATTGAGACACCAGTAACTTCTCTGTCCGTATTATGTTGACAAGGACAGAAAATGTGCTTTGGTCATTTTTTGGCTTCAGGTACTGTACACGTACCAACAGTGCTGTTCACAGCATATGAGGACAACTCTATATCTCATTTAAAGGACTGTAAGCAATGATTTCAACTATATGACATTCTGGTAAAGCTAGAGCTATAGAGAGTGAACACACCAGTGGTAATAGGAGCCCAGGAGAACATAGGGAAGGATGAATAGGTGCCATATGGGATTTGGGGGAGTTAACTTATTTTGTATAATATTATAATAATGGATACATAACATTATTCATTTATCAAAACACATACAGCCTTAAGACACAAAGAGTAAATCTTAATGTAAACCATGGACTTGAGTTATAATAATGTATCACTATTAGTTCATCAGTTGTGACAAATGTATCACACCAAGGCAAGATGTTGATAATGGGGGAAACTGTGTATGTGGAGAGGGAGGATGGAGTATACAGGAACTATCTACACCATCTATGTAATTTTCTATAAACCAAAATTGCCCTAAAAGATAAAGACTATTAATTACAAAAAAAAAAGACTGTGAGCCACAGTGAGAACTATGTCTTGCAGTTATCATTTTTAAGTATCATTTTTTTGTGTTGTTTCACTTCATACTATGAACAACACAAGAATCAGTTAAAAGGATACTATTGGGCAAGGATTTAAATAGTGATTTCTTTAAAGAGGGATAAATGGTCAATAAACACATAAAAAGATTCTCAACATTACTAGCCATCAAGGAAAAACTAATCAAAACCACAATTAGGTAATACTTCACATCCACTGGGATGACCATAATAATAAAAAAGGAAAACAACTTTTGGCAAAGGTATGTAGAAATTGGAACCCTCATTCACTGCTGGTGAGAATGTAAAATGATATAGCCAGTTTGGAAAACAAAATGGCAATTCCTCAGAAAGTTAAACATAGAGTTGTACATAACCTAGCAATTTTACTCCTAGATAAATATCTGTAATAATAAATATATATGTCCACACAAATATTCAAATATTTGTATGTAAATATTCATAGTAGCATTACTCATAATAGCCAAAAAAGAAATCACCCAAATGTCCATCAACTCATGAATGGATAAGTAAAATGGGGTATAGCCATACAATGGATTATTATTCGGCCATAAAAAGGAATGAAATACTGATACATGCTACAACATGGGTGAGCCTTGAAAAGATTATGCTAAATGAAAGTTGCAAATCATACACTATATGATTCTCTTTATATGAAATGTCCAGAATAAGCAAGTCTAAAGAGACAGAAAGTAGATTAATGACTGCATATCCCTAGGGGTGACTTTGGGGATGAGGGGTAATTGCTAAGAGGCACAGGATTTTATTTGGGGTTGAAAACATCCTAAAATTTGTTATGATGATGGTTGCACAATTGTGTTAATATACTTAAAACTACTGAATTATATATATTAACTTGGTGAATTGTATAGTATGTAAATTATATCTCAATACTGCTGTTAACAAAAAGAAAAAGAATATTGTGTGTTTATCTTTTTTTATTTTAAAGGTATGCATATTCTCTGCCACTGGTTGGTGACAAAAGACTTAGAGTTACCTCCTTAGGAGGTTTACATTTGTAATTAGCAGCAATATTGTCATCCTATATTTGCATATTATTTAGTTTACATAGTACTTCCTGTTACTTTTCTATTTGGACCTCAAAATGCTAAAGTGCCTAATAAAGTAAATATTATGTAGATGAGGAAACACTGAAAAGGGTAAAGTGAATTGTTAAAAGGCAGCAGGAAATGCTAAATTCTACTCAGGAACTTAGGACTTCTAACAGAAAGGGAGATGGTTTTTCTACTACCTTTTAAAAAATGGATTAAAACTTCCTGGCTTTCTTCACTTCATTCAACAGATTTTGACTGTCAACTGTGCTAAAGGTACTGTACCTTTGAGTAAAACAGTAAATAATAGATCAATGTTCCTGCATACATACATCCTAGTAGAGGAGATAGATAATAAATAGAATTTGAAAACAGTTTATCATTACCCCCACTCTCACGTTTTTGCCCTTTAGTAAATCAAATTAAAGTATTCAACCTTACCTTATTGCTTTTCTAACAATGAATTAATGTACTCCTCCCAACCCCCTTCCCTCATTCCTCTCTCTCTCCTTCCCTTTCTTCCTGTTCATTTTACAATTCAGTGATTCTTAGTAAATTCACATACTTGTACAGTCATCTCCACAGTCCAATTTTAAAACATAACCATTACAACAAAAAGATCTCTCATGCCAGTTTGCAGTCAATCCTGTAACCATTTTCAGTTTCAGGAAACACTAGTCTGCTCTCTGTCTTTATAGGTTTGTCTTTTATGGACATTTCATATAACTGGAAACAAAATATATAGTCTTTTGCATGTGATTTCTTTCACTTATCATGTTTTGAAGTTTATTCATTTTGTAGCATGTAAAAGTAGTTTATTCATTTTTATTGCTGAATAGTGTTCTGATGTATAGATAAATACCAAATTTTGCTTTTTCATTTACCAGATGACAGACATTTGGATTGTTTCTACTTTTTGTCTATCATAAATATTGCTGCTATAAACATTCACATACAAGTCTTTGTATGGTTATATGCTTCCATTTCTCCTAAGAACATATCTTGGGGGATGAGTAGAGTTGCTAGTTTGTATGACATATTTGTATTTATTTTTTTAACAAACTGCTAAACTATTTTCTGAACTGTACCATTTTACATTTTCACCAGTGATGTATGAGGGTTCCAGTTTTTCTACATCTTTGGAACCACTTTATAATATCTGTCCTTTTTATTATAACCATTCTAAGTAGGTTTGAGGTAATATCTTACTATGGCTTTAATTAGCACTCCTTAATGACAAATGATATTGAACATCTTTTCCTGTGCTTATCAGCCATTCCTACATCTTCTTTGGTGAAATGTTTACTTACAACTTTTGCCCTTTTAATGGGGTTATCTTATTGAGTTGTAATAGTTTTAAATATGTTCTGGATGTAAGTTCTTTACCAAATATATGATTTGCAATTATTATCCCAGTGTATAGCTTATCTTTTCTTCATGACATCTTTTGAAATACAGAAGTTTTGAATTTTGATAAAATTTAATTTATCAAATTTTTATTTTATGGATTATGATTTTGGTGTCATATCTTTGCCTAATTCAATATCACAAAGTGTTATTTTCTATATTTTCTTCTAAAGATTTTATAGGTTTTGCTCTTACATTTGGGCATAAGATCCACTAGGAGTTAATTTTTGACTATGGTGTGAAGAATCTTACTTCATCTTTCTGCATGTGAATATCAACTTGTCCCAGTACTGTTTGCTTAAAAGACTATCCTTTACCTATTTGAATTCTCTTGACACTTTTGTCAAAAATCAATTGTACATAAATTTGGTTTATTTCTGGACTCTTAATTCTCTCTGTCCTGTACTAGGACTACATTGTCTTAATTACAATAGATTTATAATGAGTTTTGAAATTGGAAAGTGTAATTCCTCCAACTTTGTTCTTTTTCAAAATTGTTTTGAGTATTCTAGGTATTTTGGATTTCCATGTAAATTTTAGGATCAGCTCATTAATTTTCTTAAAACCTGCTGGAATCTTAATAGAGACAGAATTGAATTTATAGATCAGTTTTTGGGGGGATTGCTATCTTAACAATAAAGAGTCTTCCTATCCATGAGTATAGATTATCTCCCCACACTTATTTAATTTTTAATTTCTCTCAGCAGTGTTTTGTAGTTTTCTATGTACAAGCATTGCAGTTTTTAAAAATTTATTCTTAAGTATTTTATCCTTTTAGATGCAATTGTTAATGGAATTATTTTTTAAATTTCATTTTTGTGTTGTGCATTGCTAGTATTTAGAAATATAATTAATTTTATAATTGTTCTTTATCCTCCAGCTTTGCTGAACTTATCTTTTAGATCGTGCATTTTTCCCTCATATATGTGAATTCTTTAGGATTTTCTGTATACAGGATATGTTGTCTGAGAATGAAGACAGTTTTACTTCTTCTTTTCCAATTTACATGTTTTTCATTTTTTTTTTCCTTACCTGATTGTGCTGGCTAGAAATTCTAATACAAATGTCGAACATAAGTAGTAAGAGCACACATCCTTGCTTTGTTCCCAATCTTAGAGGGAAAACATTAAATATTTTACTATTTATTGTGATGTTTTACCATTAAGCATAGTTTATGCTTCTACTCATAGTTTGTTGAGAGTATTTATTAGGAACAGGTGTTGGATTTTGTGAAATGGCTTTTTTGGGGGGGGCATCTACTGAGATGATAATGTGGTTTTGGTCTTTTAGTCTATTAATATGGTATTTTACATTAGTTGGGTTTTGATATTAAATCAACTTTATATTCAAAGAATAAGTCTCACTTAGTTATGGTTTTAATACTTTATATATGTATGTGTATATATATTGCTAGATTCCATTTATAAATATTTTATTGGGAATTTTTTATTCTATATTTATGAGGGATATTTGCCTGTAGTTTTCTTGTGATGTCTTTTTCTGGCTTTAGAATTAGGAGAATATTAGCCTCATAAAATAAGCTGGTAAATGTTTCTTCTTCCTTTTTCTGGAAGAGTTTGTAAAGAATTGGTATTATTTCTTCCTCAAGTGTTCAATGAATCCATCTGGGTCTGCACTTTCTTTGTGGAAATATTTTTAACGACTAATTCAATGTCTTTTGTTGTCATCGGCCTATTTAGATTTTCTATGTATTTTTTAGTCAGTTTTAGTAATTTGTGTCTTTCTTGAAAGTTTTTCAATTCATCTAAGTTGTCTAAATTATTACATAAAGTTGTTCATAGTAATCTCTTATCAATTACTGTGATGTCCTTAATGGTATTTCCTCTTTCATTTCTAATTTTGGTAATCTGTAACTTCTCTCTTTTTTTCTTGGTTAGTCTAGCTACAAGTATTTCAATTTTGGTGATTTTTTTCAAAGAAACAACCTTCACTTTTATTGATTTTCTCTATTGTTTTATATCATTGATTTACACTCTAATTTTCATTATTTCATTTCTTCTTCTTTCTTTGGGTTTAGTTTTCTCTTTTTCTCCCTAAAGAAAGAAGCTTAGATTGTTGATCAGAGATCTTTTTTTCTGTTCTAATATAGGAGTCTAAGGTTATAAATTTCCCTCTAAGCACTGCTTTTTTCCCCTCCCTAAACAATAAAAATTTATTTTCTCACTGTTCTGGAACTTGGAAGCCTAGACTCAGATCTGGTTTCTCCTGAAGCCTCTTTCCTTGGTTTGCAGATAGCCATCTTCTTGCTGTGTTCTTCTTACATGGCCTTCCCTCTTTGTGTGCATCCTTAGTGTCTTTTTGTACATCCAAATTTTCTATTTTTGATACTTTTCTAAAGAGGAGTTTTAGGTTCACAACAAAATTTAGAGGAAGGTTTCTATATTCTCCCCGCCCCCATACAGGTATAACCTCCCTCACCGTCAATGTCTCCCACCAGAGTGGTACACTGGTTATAATTAACGAACCTACATTCATACATTATAATCATCCAAAGTCCATAGTTTACACTATAATTCACTTTTCGTTTGCACATACTATGAGTTTGGACAAATGTATAATGACATGTATCCATCATTATGGTATACAGAGTATTTTCACTACCCTGAAAATCCTCTGTGCTCTGCCTATTCATCTCTCTTTCTCTTTTCCCAATCCTGGCAATCACTGATCTTTTTACTATCTTCATAAGTTTGTCTTTTTCAGAATGTCATATAGTTGGAATTGTATGGTATGTGGTCTTTTCAGATTGGCTTATTTCACTTATTTATATGCATTTAATGTTCTTCCATGTCTCTTCATGGCTTGATAGCTCATTTCTCTTTAGTGCTGCATAATATTCCATTGTCTGGATGTACCACAGTTTATACATCCATTCATCTACTGAAAGATCTATTGGTTGCCTCCAAGTTTTAGCAATTATAGACTCATCAGCTATAAATCCATGTGCAGATGAAAGTGTGGACATTAGTTTTCAACTACTTTAGGTAAATAATAAAGAGTACAATTGCTGGATCTTATGGTAAGAGTTTTGTTTTGTTTTGTTTTGTTTTGTAAGAAACTATGAAACTCTTCCAAAGTGACTGTATCATTTTGCATTCCCACCAGAAATGAGTGAGGGTTCCTGTTGCTCCATATCCAGCTAGTATTTGGTGTTGTCCTTGTTACAGATTTTGGCCATTTTAATAGGTATTTAATAAGTACTGTTATTTCACTGTTGTTTTAATTTGCAATTCCCTAATGACATATGATATGGAGCATCTTTTCATATGCTTATTTGTCATCTGTATATTTTCTTAGGTGAGGTGTCTCTTAAGGCCTTTGGCCTGTTTTTTAATCAGGTTATTTGTTTCTTATTGTTACATTTTAAGACTTCTTTGTATGTTTTGGATAACAATTCTTTATTAGATATGTCTTTTGCAAGTATTGTCTCCCAGTCTGTAACTTCTCATTCTCTTAACATTGTCTTTTGCAGAACAGTAGTTTTTTTTTTAATGAAGTCCAATTCTTTATGGATTGTGCCTTTGGTGTTATTGCATATGTTTTTATGTATTATATTTTTATTTTTATTCCATTAAAAGTAGTTTCTGATTCCTTTATGATATCTTCTTCGACTCATGGATTATTTGTTTAATTTCCAGATATTTATAGATTTCTCAAATTTTTTTCTGTTGTTGAATTCTAGTTTAATTCTATTGCAGTCAGAACACATGTATTATATGATTTAATCTCTGTGAATATATGAGACTTGTTTTATGGCCTAGCATATGGTCTATCCTGAAGGATATTATATATGCACTAGAAAAGAATGTGTTATCCTGCTATTGTTGGATGGAGTGTTCTATAGATGTAAATCAGGTCAAGTTGGTTGATGGTGTTAGTCAAGTTTTTATATCCTTACTGATTTTCTGTCTAGTTGTTCTAACCATTAATGAGAATGTGGTACTCAAATCTATTATTGTTGAATTTTTTACTTTTCAGTTTTGTCAGTTTTGCTTCATGTATTTTAGTGTTCTGTTGTTGGTATGTGTATAGTTATAATTGTTATCTGCCTTAGAATTGACTCATCCTTATAAAATACTTAATGTTGTCTCTAGTAACATTTTTGTTTTTAAAGTCTATTTTGTATGATATTATCTTAATCATTCCAGCTCTCTTATGGTTACTGTTTGCATGGTATATATATTTTTTCATCCTTTTAGTTTCAACCTGTTTGTATCTTTGACTTTAAAGTGTGTCTCTTTAGTTGGATATTATTTTTTCTGTGTGACAATTTCTGCTTATAACTGGAGTGTTTATTTATGTTTAATATGATTATTGATATGGTTGAATTTACATCTCTCAGCTTGCTGTTTTCCATTTCTTTTTCTCATTTTTTATCTTGTTTCTCTTTTACTGCCTTTTTATGCAAAATAGATATTGTCTAAGGTATAATTTTAATATTTTTGTTTTTGTCTTGTTTTAGTTACTTTCTTAGTAGTTTCTTATAATATGTTTTAACTCATTACAATATAGAGTAATAACTTAATTCCAGTTAAATATAGAAATTTTACTCCAAGAGCTCTATTTTTTCTTGATTTGTGCCATTATTATTCTAACATCTTTATATGTTATAAACCCAACAATAATACAGTTTTCTAAATTTTGTTTCATGTAGCTCTTATTTAAATTAGTTAAGAGTAATGAATATTTTAAACTGCCTTTTATATTTATATAATTACTTTAATGGTGTTCTCTCTTTCTTTGTGTAGTTTTGAGTCATCATCTGGTGTCATTTCTTTTCAAACTAAAAGACTTCCTTTTTTATTCCTTGTAAGGCAGATTTTCTCATAATGAATTCTGTACTTTGTTTTTCTGTGAAGGCTAAATTTTACTTTCAGCTTTGAAGGATAAATTGCTGCATACAGAATTCTTGGTTGACATATTTTTCTTTTAGCATATTGAATATATCATCCTACTGTCTTCTCACCTTTATTATTTCTCTTAAAAATTTAGCTGTTAATTTCATCGTGTTCCCCTATATGTGAAGAGCCATTTCAATTCCAACATTTCCATTTGATCATTTTTTAAATTTCTGTTCCTATATTTGATTAGTCAGTAAAATTATACTTTAATTTTTATTGTTTCCTTAGTTCTTTGAACATATTTATACTAGCAGTTTTGAAGTCCTTATCTGCTAAGTCTAACATTTGGGCCCACTAAAAGAGTTTCTGTTTACTACTTTTTTGTCTTATTTATGAGTTACACTTTCCTATTTCTTTGCATGTTATAATTTTTTGTTGTTGGAATCTGTACATGTTAGCTAATATATTGGAACAAGTCCGAATTCCAAATCCTTCATCCTAGAGGTTATATTTGTAGTTTTTTGTTTGTTTGTTTGTTTAATGACTTACCGGACTAATTCTGTAGAGTCTATCTCTCTCACATTATGTATCTGCCGATATCTCTTAAGTTTTTTATTTTTTAATATATTTCTTTTATTTTTAAGGCCAGCTTTCTAGGGGTTACCCCTGAGTCAACATAGCTTAAAGGTGAGACAGTGTTTGATCAGAGGTTTTATTTACCTTGAGCCAGTAAGGCTTCCACCCTTTGCCAGTGAATCTGTATATGAGAAACACATTAAAAATTTAAAGCTTATAAGTCTGACCAGCTTTTACTTTCTGATGTGACTTCTCATATCTTCTTAACGATATGAATAAATGCAAATGAAGGTTTCACGTTCATGTGAGAATGCATGGAGAGCTAGTGCCCTCTCCAGTCTCTCCTGAGCATGCACAGACTTCCAGACTACAAGGGATATATGTGAGCTTGTCAAAGTCACTGTGGCTATCTCAATTCCCAAATCTCCCTGTTAAATTTCTTGCAAGTCTCCTGGTCTTTTTCTTGCCCCTACCAGCAGCAAAACCTCCAGCTTGCCTAGATGTCTTTCTGGGACATGTGCTTCATTCCAAATCAAGTTAGCCCCCTCCAGCAGTGGACCTGCTGGTATTGAGGAATTTCCATGCCCCTTTAGAACTACCAAGTTCAGAAAAACAGGGGTGGGGGGGGTTGCTCTAAATTATTTTACTCAGCCACTTTGTTGTCATTAAACATTAAGTTTTTTTCTAACTTTTTTTATACAATGTCCATATTTATAAAACTTTCCTTTTTTACCTTTTGTGTAAGTTTCCTAGGCCTATCGTAATAAATTATCATGAGCTTGGTAGCATAAAACAACAGAAATTTATTCTCTTATAGTTCAAGAGACTAGAAGTCTGAAATCAAAGCATCTCCAGGGTTGATTCCTTCTGAAGGCTCTGAGGAAGAATATATTCCACACCTCTCTCCTGGCTTCTGGTAGCTGCCAGCAATTCTTGGTGTAGCTGTGTCACTCCAGTTTTTGCTTCCATTACACATGGCTTTCTTCTTTGTGTGCGTGTGTACTTAAATCTCCCTCTCCTTTCTCTTATAAAGACATCAGTTATTGGATTTAGGGCACACCCTAATCCCATATCACTTTACCTTAACTAATTACATCTTCAAAGACTCTATTTCCAAATAAGATCACATTCTGAAGTTCTGGTTAGATGAAATTTAGGGGACACGATTCAACCAGTACACTATTCATGGTAAAGTACTTCTTGAAAATCAGTATGGTCTCTCTGTTGTAGATTAGGTGATCTTTTGTGAAGATTAGTTTGTAAATGAATAGAATGGTAAAATGACATTTGACTTTTTTATTGGGGTAGTTCCTCAAATTAAGCTAGCTCACACCCTCTTTTTGGTTATTGTATTCACATTGTTAAGAAAATTTCAGAGAGATCTGCAGACAGGAAAGGGTTGGCAGAGACTCATCCTTCTCAACTCTGACTTGCATGTCTGCTTTTAATCTAGAGCCAAATAACTATCGGACCATGCATGGCCGGGCAGTAAATGGCAGCCAGTTGGGAAAGGATTACATCCAGCTGAAGAGCCTGTTGCAGCCCATCCGGATTTACTCCAGAGCCAGCTTGTATGGCCCTAATATTGGGAGGCCCAGGAAGAATGTCATCGCCCTCCTAGATGGGTAGGTCAGATTATTTAGCAGTTCTTATAACATTATTCAGTAAACATAATGAATCAATATATTTGTATTTTTCCTGGTTATTTTTGTCTTAAGAAGGAAAGAGAGAATTTCCATAGTGATCTCCCCTACTCTAAATCAGGGATTCTCCATCAAACAGTGGAATAACCTTTCATCTCTCCAGGCCTTCCACAGTCAGCAGATGGTGGTGAAATTGTAGAGGAACAGCACAATCTTCAGGATAGGTTAGAAGGCATGCATTGTTTTAAAAATTACATTTAATATTCTAGCATTTAATAGCATCATTTTATATTTTTAAAAAAGCAAAATATTGTCAACTCTGTCTTTGTGTCCTCTTACAGAAAATAAAGCTTGACAAAATCCTAGCCAATGGAGCTAGGTTAAAAAGTTGAGAAACACTACAAATACTTATAGATTAAAACACAAATTAACCAATAGATTATTTAGCAGATATTCTAGAGAATTGTTATCATGTGATTTATTTAATTTTGACTGAATCTAATAATTCTTTTTTAAAGCACTGTGTTCAATACTCTCTGGCCCAGTCCTGCTGGTGGGCCCAGACTGAATAGTGGATATAACCCATCCATGCAGGTTGGGTACAGTTATGCAGGGTCAGAGGGAATGTCAGAGGAAATAGTATGAGGAAGGCTAAAGATGTATGTTGAATCCAAAACCCAAAGTGGAGATGTAACTGAAGCTGGAAGGGTGGGAACAATGAAGTTGGGAGAGGCAGGAGTTCCTCTGGAACACATAGTATGCATCAACAAGACAATACTCTTGGATTGCTATATTTATTCTTGCAAATACAAAGATAGGTAAGACACTTTCTGGTGAAGTGCACAACCCAAATTAAATGCCATGTGAATACAAACAGAGATATATGGGAGAGAGAAAACTTTGACCAACCTCTTAGATAGATAGTCCTTGTGGCTTGAATGCTCTTGTAACTCTCTTCTTCTTTCTGTGAGGCTAGCTCTTGACTGAAGATGATGATCATAGCAGATATTACTGAAGGTTCGGAAAGGCAGAAGGATTTACACTGTAACAACACTGACAACTTGAAATTTAATTTTAGTCATTTTCCTCTTTACAAAGGATCCCAAAGTCCTTACTTCAGCTTCTGTTCTTTTCTCATTCTTCTCCTTTCTCCCTTTTTTCTTGCAGAATAATTTCATGATCTTGTCTCCTACCTGCAAATGCAGCTCTGGGCTTCCCTTTGCATACTTTCATGGAACTTTGAAATTACTCTGTATGTGTTTGTGTACTTGTGTATGTCTGTGTGCCTGTATACATATGTGTATGGATGGACATGGAAAGGTTGTTCTCATTTTATATGTTTAATTAGGAGATAAGGATCACACATGTAGAACTTTATTCTCAGTTCATAATATATAATCAAGTCAGTAACTCTATCATTTAAGTCCATGTGGTTATTCTTTTGGATTATCCTTTTTCCTTAATGATTTGATTAATGTATTCTCATGGGAGTGACAGTGTCTTCTCAATAGCAAGACCCTATATCAATCATCCATTAATTCTGCAAATATTTTTTGAGTAACTGACATGTGCTGAGTACCATATTAAGAACTGGATATGTAATAATAAACCAAAATGGATGCTTTTCTGCCTTTATGAGACCAGAGAAAACCACTTAGGGCAAGGAAAGGTGCCAGTGAGCACTTTTTTCTTTATATGCCAGGGAAAAAATGGAGATTTATCTTTCTTAATCTATACATACTTAATATACAGTGAACTATAACTTGAAACACGTAAATATTCCCAGCAGCTCAACCAACAATAACAAAAATGCCAGTACTCTAAATTACCAGCTCTGTGGTCTTTTCTAATTCTCCTGGTTACACAGATTTAATTTTACAGATATGCAATCATTGCATATGCGTCATTTTGAGTTCTGCATGTTTTACCCATTGCTTTATATTGCCCTTTCTTTATTTCTACATAGTTCTCATACTTGTCATTCTTAATGGCAATAAAATATTCCATTGCATTAATATACTAAAGTCTGCCTAAGCATTCCCTTACTGTTGGGCATTTGGGCTGTTTCCAGCTTTTATCTGTAATATATAGCACAGCTATAAACGTCTTTATACAAATAGGTTTTTTATTTCTTTTGAATTACATCCTTGGGCTGCATTCCAAAAATTGAGGTCTCTGGGTCAAAGTATGTATATGATAATTTTTATGGCTCTTATATTTGTTGCCAGATTTTTTCAGAATGATTTCACCAGGTTGCAGGGCAGCAGTGTATTAGTGAATCCTCCCCCGCAGCTCCTACCACACACTCCCACCGCACACCCCCGCCCCAATATTCCTCAGCAATGAGCATTGTCACTTTTATTAATTTACTCTATTTTAATTAATGCAAGATTGTGCCTCATAGTTGTTTAAATTTGAATTCTGTTAACTGTGAAAAGAACTGAATGTTTTTCAAATCCTTATGTTGTCTCCTTTCCACCACCTCAGGTTTGGTTAATGACATGATAACCATTTTGCCTGAGGTAAAGACCAGGAGGCCATTTTATGTTTATTCTTCTCCTTTGTTCACATAACTCCCTTAGTTTCTTATTAAGTTCTGTTATTTCTGACTTACTTCTTAGTATCATTCATATCCCATCTTCTTTTCATTTTTATTTTAAGCCCTATCATTTTTCCTCCTAAATGATTTCTCCATATCTAGTCCCAAACTGTAATAATTTCTCTTTATAGAGTTCAGAGTCTTTTTTTAAAAACATGCAACATATGGTCAAATCACTCTTGCTTGAAATCCAAACCCTTTCACACACCTCCCTTGCACAATCTGACATTATCAAGGTATATGTAAATTTTGAAAGATGCCATACACTTTTAATTTTTGCACCTTCACCTCTTTATCTTGTGTCATTTTCTTTGGAATACCACCCTTTCCCCTCATTTTTTTTCTTTTCAATAGATCTCCTCTGACATTTTTATGCAGGATTTTTTATCTCCTCATTTGGCCTACTATGGCACTTTATTTATCTTATTTTTCTGCTGTAGCACTTATTGAATTGATGATAATTTTTTTTGTTTACATATCTGCCTAAGCTAATAGACTGTGGACTAGGATCAGGATTTGGCCTGTGTTTTATTCATTCTGTAGCCTCGAATCCTAGGAGTACAGTTGATTTCTTATAAGCGCTTGTTTAATAAATACTGTCTTATTCAACAACTGGCTCTACATTTATATGACCCCAAAACTGTATGCATATATGTGATTGTGAAGCATATTAAATTATTGTATTAATAGTAATTTAACTAAATTATGATGATTATATAAATCATAATGTTTATCTTTAGTTTTATAGGACAAAACTAAATTTTAAGCTTTAACTTAGGTAGTTACAGGACTAAACAGGACTACCTTTCCAGTTAGGATACAAACTCCACTAGGACAAAGATAGAATCTTCATATTTGTATCTTCAGGGGCTAGCATGTTGCCTGGAATATGGGAAGTACTTAATAAAATGCTTGTTTTATTATTTTTTTATTTCCTAATTAGGGAAACAGTTATTCTAGTCATTGATTTTTATCTAAAGGCATAAAGAATTGTTCTTTGGGGTTATATCACTTTCCTGTGTTTCTCTTTTGTAAACTTTTGTGTATCATCTATGTAATGACAGTTTTAATCTACTACTTTTTTTTAATTTGAAATATATTTTTATTGTTTCAGAAGTTTATTTTTATTATAATTGATCTTTTCT
The DNA here is from genome assembly GCA_004027375.1 of Macroglossus sobrinus. Lineage (NCBI taxonomy): Eukaryota > Metazoa > Chordata > Mammalia > Chiroptera > Pteropodidae > Macroglossus > Macroglossus sobrinus. Next base: position 271,426 of record PVKZ01000273.1, on the reverse strand, counting down.
ACTTTCTTGTTGATAGTATTTGTTTCCTCTTTTACACAGTTAGGATAAAGTTACTCTTTCATTTTCATCCAGATTTTTTAAATATTTTAATTTTAAATGTTAGACTCTTCTAATTTATTTAGAGTTTATTGCTGTGTCTGGTATTGAGTAAAGACCTAGTCTATTTTTTGATAGTAGAGGGAAGAAAATTCTAGGTAGAGGTTCAGAGTTGTGTTTGTCAATGTCCTGAATGAGAAAAAAGTTTGAGGCATTTGAAGAATAGAAAGACGGGCAGTATAGTGAGCAATAGGAGAATGGGAGGAGATGACTATGCATAGGCAGGCAAGGACCAAATCACTACTGGCCATGTATATCATCCTAAAGAGATTGTGTATTTTATTCTATGAGGAATGGAAAGCCATTACAAGGATTTTCTAAATGCAATGACACATACTAGAGTCTACTTACCCTATTCTGTGTGCCAAATAGATTTGAAGGTACAAAAGTAAGAGATCAAAAGAGCTCAGTAAGGAGGCTGTTTCAGAATGAGATATGATGATAGATTGGGTTAAGGTAATGGCAGAGGAGATGGCAAGAAGTTAAGGTAGACATGGTTTGTTGATGGATATCTCAGCAAGATTGAGGTGAGAAAATGGGAGGAATTAGTAAAGGATGACCTCCACCTTTTGAACAGTTAGCATCTCTCTTTCAAGTGCCATTACATGCAGACAAAAGAGCTTTTCAAAAGGAAGTTACACCAAAATGAAAGCACATTCCTACTCAGGACATAGTATTTCTGGAGCAATAGAAGATGGCTTCAAAATATATTGGGTGTGCTTCAAGTTCAGGATAGTGATATGAGCCCAAGCTTCATTCCTCCTGGAACCACTATTCCAACTCCTAGTAAAAGTTAATAAATAACACATCTGTAATAACAAACACACAAAATAGGGATAATCAATAGATGAGAGATTTTTGACAGATTTCTGTAAGACAGTTTAACAATGGGACACCTGGTGACAGATTAAGCATCATAAGGAAGTGGCAACCCAGAGAACAGGGATTCTGCGAGAAGATAGCCAGTCAGCCTGGCAGATAGGCTTAGAGTCAGGAAGGGTGGGATGAGAAAGGGAGACTAAGCCAATAGATCTATATGAAAGTATGTCTGCAGAGGAACTACACCCACAGCTCAACTCTTCTTCCATCATTTTAAGTCTTCTACCCTGCCATATAGAGGAACGATAGTTCAGTCTATTATCTCCAAGCAAATGCCAATCCAAAACTTAGGAGCCTTCGCCAAAGAAACTGAATAAATTGCCTAGGGATGAGCTAATATTGCTAAGATGGAGTTCCTTTATAGTAAAACACTGAGTAAAGCATTATGGGATACCTATGCCAAAGGCTGTCTGTGTCCTCCCCTTCCTCCCTCTCTAAATTGAAGTGTGTTGGTCAAGAAGCTATGCCCACAAAATAGACATCCGGTAAAAAGAGAGACTTAACTAAAAAGCCCAGATAGTCTACAGCTGAGAAAAATCTGCACCTGCTACCTAATAGAATCTACTTAGTCCCAAATTTTTAAATATGAATTGATAGCCAAATATCACAAGACGTAAGAAGGAAACCAGTAACATGAAAGACAAGAACTAAGATAAATAAATTTAAACATTGACCCAAAAATAATTATAGCTCAAGATCAGAACTTTCAAAATAAAAACCTGGAATTAACATCCTTATAAAGGTATGGTAAGATATTGCACTTCTGGAATAAAAACATATTTCTATGAAAAAAATACAATTAGAACAAAAAAATTTTTTAAACTAAACATATAAGTGCTGAAGTTAAGTCCAATAAAGGTTAGGCAATGATTTCTTAGATACAACATTGAAAGCATAACTGATAAAGAAAACATTGACTCATTGGATCTTATCAAACTAGGAACTTTTGTGCAACAAATGACACCATCAAAAATGTGAATAGACACACAGAATGGGAGAAGGTATTTGCAAGTCATGTAACTGATAAGCGACTTGTATCTAGAATACATATAAAGAACTCTTACAATTCAACAATAAAAAGATAGTGTATTTTTAAAATGAGCAATAATCAAGAAGATATACAAGAAGAAACATTGTAGAGAGTGTGGAGAAATTGGAACACTCATATACTGCTGGTGAGAATGTAATATGGTACAGCAGCTTTGGATAGCAGTCCGTCAGTTACTCAAAAGGTTAAACATAGTTACCCTATGATTCAGTAGTTCCACTCCTGGTTATATACCCAAGATAAATAAAAATGTATGTCCACATAAAATCCTGTACACAAATATTTATAGTGGCATTATTCAGTGTAATGATGAATGGATAAATAGAATGTGATATGTCCATACAATGGAATATTATTTGACAATAAAAGGAAACGAAGTACCAAATACATGTTACAACATGGATGAACCTTGAAAACATTATGCTAAATGAAAGAAGCCAGTCACAAAAGGCCAAATATTGCATGATTCTCTTTATATGAAATGTCTAGCATAGGTAAATCCATATAGACAAAAAGCAGATTAGTGGTTGCTTAGGGCTGATGGATATTGTGGGAAAAGAAGAGTGACTGCTCATGGGTATGGGTTCCTTTTTGAAATTAAATATTCCAGATTGTTATATTTGTGGTTGCACAACTCTGAAATTATAGTAAAAACTGTTGAATTATACACTGAAATTATATCTCCAAAAAGCTTTAAAAAGAAAAAGTCTAATAAAAGAATTGGAAGATAAAATCAAGGAAATCTCCCCTACACAGAACTTTAGACAGAGACAGAAAATTTGAGATGAAATATTATTGATATAGAGAATTAATTTAGGATATCCAACAGCTGTCTCACAGGAAATCCAGATCCAGAAACAAGGAAGAAAATTATGGTTATCGAAAAGAATGAAAACTTTGTCAACCTTTACAATGTAAATAAGTAAAAGGACAGTGATAGAAAATAGATGGTAGAAGTGGAGCGAAGTAAGACATGCAAAGGTTGATATCCTCATATAACATATATGGAGTCAGAAAATACTGTCTAAATCATTGAAATAATAAATAGAGAGGTGGAGAAGTGGAGGCCCAGTAAACCAAGTGCATGGAATTCACTCTTGGTTAGAATGACTTATGTGGTAGTATTTCTTTATATGTGCTCTGGAAAATATCATTTCTGAAAGATATTAACATTATGTGGAAGGGAAAAAATAAAAGGTTTCATGTTCAAGTAAGTTTGAGAAATACTGGGATACACAAATTTTCTGAAACACTTCCCAGCAACTTTAATACATTACATTCCGAATCTCTAAGAATGAGATTTAGTAGAAGAATTTCTTAAATTTATTTGATCAGAGTCTTCTTTTCAGAGACTATCTTGAGAAACTAGTGTTTCTCTAACAAGTATGGACCCCATTGACTTGGAATATGAACCCTGCTTTAGATGAGGGATGCAGTAGGGCAGACCATAACAAAAGAATTACAATTTGAAAAACTCAGAACCTGAAGTTACTGGTCTTTTTTCTTCCACTCTTGTCCTTTCCAATCTATTTACCACTCAGTTCCCAGAAAATCTTTTGCAAATATAATTCATATGATGTTAGTCACTTGCTAAAGACTCTAATGACTTTTCATTGCTCTTAGAAGAAAATTTAATCTCAACACATCTGACAGGGTTCTACTATGAATGATCTGACTGCTACCTGGCTCTTCATTCTTATCTTCTCCAGCTTTCCCTTTTTCTTACTTTACTCAGGGCTCACTGGCCTGGTATATGCTAAGCTTCTCTTTATCTGGGAGCCTTCACATATACTCTTCTGTCTACCTAGAGTATTCTTCTCTCTACTTGTCTCATGTCTGGTATCTCTTCATCCTTCATGGTCCTTCCTTGAGTAACCTAGCTAAGTAATTCTCTATTAACACAGTCTGTCAGTTCTTTTAATGGCATTTATCCTAATTTGTAACTATATATTTATTGTTCATTTATTTGTTGAGTATGAATTATAAACTCCATGAGGGCAGGAAGTATGTCTGTTGTATTTACCAATGTATATGCAGTACTGGCAAAAAGTCTAGTATATAGAAGGTGCTCAAATTTGTTCAATGAATAAATAAAGAATGGAAGTTATCTTAACATTCTAGAGTTGCTAGTAGAATATTCTAGGTTGAATCTGTGTTAGAACAGAAAGCTACACAGGGCCTTTAGTTCCTGTAGTGGCCCAAATAGCTATATAAAAAAAGATAAAAACAGAAGGGAATTAGAAGATAAACACCAGCCATTTCCATCACAGCAGACCACATGGTGTATGTTATATGCTCAATAGTCTACAAACCAGAAACCAAAAAATTTTAAATCTAGAATCTCTATCTTTAGTTGTATGTAATTAGTACTTCTACTAAGTGCCTAATGCTGATATATAGATTCCACTTATACTCAAAGTATAGGTAGCAGTGAAGGTTGTATGGGTGTATAAGGATGGACATCACTATATTTCTATACATAGGCTCCCATTATGACCTTTGTGGGCCACAGGCATTTTTTACTTCATGGGTCTCTTCCTCTATACAGATATATTAAAACAACAGCCTTCTGTTGTAGTGAGTTAATATAGCAGGATTGGGAGAGAAAAAAAAGCAGCATGGTAAAGAATATGTACTTTGGAACTAGATGAGACCCAGGTTATCTACTAAGTAGATAATCTTCAGGAATTATTTAATCTGTAAAACCTCAATCTCATCTGTAAAATGAAATTACCTATTTCTTAGGCTTGTTGGGAAGTTAAATGAGATCATGAATTTAAAGAGCTTAGCACAGTTCCTGGGACAGTTAACACCTAAAGAAATGGCAGCCTCAATTGTTAAGAGTAACAAGTATAGTTCAAAGATGAAAAGCAGGTTTTTTTCTGTTTTTTTTTTTTTTTTAATATACGACTCAATGTAGTCTTCTGAGCAGTTCAGAGAATTGAGTGAGGACAAAAACCTTTCTGATTAGCTACAATAACATGTCAATATAAGGAGGGTGATCACAACTCTACCTCCTGCCTAGTAACCCACTTATACCACATTCTAGTTTGTAGTGGGAAGATGCATGCCTGGGGACAATTTAGTGCATAGAGTGATTATTACAGTGTTATTCCTATAATTGTTTTGTTTTATTTCAACTGTGAAAGAATTATGACTTAACTAAATTACAAGAGGAGAGGACAATTTATTCCTATTAGTTCATAAGAAGAGAGTTTCCATCTCTGCCTCTAGAGACAAGCAAGGCCTCCAAGCAGCTGTTCAATGCTCATTAACAAGGAAGCACTGGCTACTGCAAAGGTCTGCTCCCCAGCTGAGAATTGCGTTAATGACTACTTAATTCCAAACTTGCTTTCTTTTTTACTTTTTCCTGGAAAGGACTTATTTCCTGATTAGAGAAACAGCCTAATTCCTTACCCATGCCTGAGGTTATCAGTTATTTCCATTATGATTAAGGATGTTTCTGTCAGAGAAGCCACATGGGGTTAGAAAAAACAGTGGAGAAAAAGACTGGAATACTGGGACATAGACTTAGATTTGACACAGATGGTATTGGGAAATAGTCTTCCTTACTTTCCTTTCTTCTATTCCTTTCCTCCCTTTCTTCTTCTACTTTCTCTTAGAATCCTACTTTTTCCTCCAAGAATGGCCTACCCTAACAGATGCTGCTAAGATCAGAATCTGTCAAGGGTGTGGCCCATGACCATCCTGCGTTAGAAGCACCTGGAAATCTTAAAAATACAGCATGTTTTAAAAATGCAGCATAGTTCTTAGGCTCCAACCCAGACCTACAGAAGTAGAATGTGTGGAAATAGGATTTAGATAGACTGGCATTTTGAATGGGTCCCCAAGAGATTATTTTCACATCAAAGTATAAGAACCACTGCTCTGTAATATAGGCAGAGCAGGTTTTATTATCTTTACTTTAAGATCAAAGAATGGAGGTACAATTATGTTAAATTATTTACCAAGCTTACATTTATTGAATGCCAACAGTATTACTGGGCAATACCCATGTTCCTTCATGTATATTATCTTGTTAATCTTCACAACATCCTTGGGAAGCAGTGGCTATCCACTCCATTTGAAAAGTTTAGAGAGGTTAGACAATTTACCTAAGGTCACATGGCTGATAGCTCTGGAGCCAGGTCTTAAATTAGATATCTGTCTGACCCTTGGGCCTGTGTGGTGCTGTTTTCCTGAAGCTTCATCCTTGAACAAAGCCACACGGTCTACGAAAAATTATAATCCCTCTTCACCTTAGTTTCACAGTGTTCACTCTCTTTGTCTCAGCTTTATTCCAGGGCTTGAGCTTTTGGAAAGTTTGCTTTTTTATCATAACATCTTGATGCATTTTTCCTCTTTCCCACCAGGCTCCACTGCCAGAACAAATTATATCAGGTCAGTTATAGCCTTCTTTCTTTGCATCCAAGTCTTTATGACTTCCTCATCAGCATTTTAGACTGTCAGGACATGTCTATCATAATATTCCTCTAACCAACACTTTCCAGCTCCAGCCTTCCAGATCTGTTTCAATGTCTTCTTTCATCATCCCCTATACCCCTGTCATTTGTCTTGAATTTAATCAAGCAAACCTATTTTGTCCTTTATGTATTGTCTAACATCTGCCTCCATTTCATTCCAGACATTATCTTATATAGCCTCCTTCCTTCCAATCCTCCCCCACACCCAGCAGCAAATAGGCTTTATCTTGGGGGCCAATTCCAGCTAATAATGCTTGGAACCCTGTCTTAAGAAGGATTCTTAGGCCGATTCTGAGATTAGTGAGAGAGTATTGAGATCTATACCAAATCTACCATAGACTCAGAAAAAGAGAGCAGCACCACACATATCACAAATTTGCCAGCTTTGCATTGTTTAAATAAGCACTTTAGAGTCAGAACTAGGTTTGAATCTCTGCTTTTCAATATTATTTAGGTGATCTTGAGCATAGTTTTTTCATCTATAAAATAGAAGTGTTAATTGCAACCTTATAGAGTTGTACATTATATAAATACCAAGTACCTGTAATCAGTAAATTATAGCTAACTTATTTTTTCCTTTATTCAAGAACATCCTTAAATTAAACCTTATAGATTTAGATTATGGCAAGAGAGATTGAAAAGTTTCACCCATCTCATGTCCCTGTATATTAAAAGCTCTATGAATCTATCAAATTAAGGAAATTTAAGCTAGAATGGAAGCTTAAATAAAGAGCTGAACTAGTCATTAAGGTTAAAGAACATATAGCCATGCTATTTATCAGACTACTGCCAATATACTGTTATATAAATGGTGGTAGGGAGAGAAAAGGAAAGAAGGAGCCAGGAAGAGAGAAAAGGAGGCTCAAAGTAGGGGAGAGTAAGAGAAATGGGTGGGGGAGAGAGAAAGAGAGAGGCATCAATATTTTATTTGTTCAGTACAGCACCTAGTATAGTTCAAAGCATTATTAGCTATGGAACAGTAACTGGCTTTGGACCAAATGAAAGCTGCCTTGTTTGCTATAACTCAAGATGAATAATTTTCTCACAAGTTTTTCTAGGCTTTTGTGTGGAATGTCTGTCACATCTTATTCATGTTAGTTACATAACCAAAGATTCTCTTTTTGGACAAGAGAATAAAGATCAAGCTGCCTACTGTTACTGAAGTTTATACTCATTTAGACATCCAATTCCCTGTGAAGGATTTATCCTCTTTCCTGGGAGAAAAATTCAGAATCCATTTTTTAGCATTGAACTCTGTGATCCATAGAAATCAAACCCCAAAGACCAAGAATAAAGATGTGCCTTATTATAAGAGAGAGCTGTGATATGCCCTGGGAGAGAAGACTCAGCAATATTTCAGATGCGTCATATATGCAGGTGGATAACAAAGGAAAGAAATTCTCCCAGATTTGGGGTCCCTTGGGGTAGGAAAGGAACTCTCACAATGAAAAAGGATATTTTGTTTTTTTCCATAGCAGCAGAATGGCTCCAATGGGAAAGGTTTCCTAATACTGAAAGGTCTGCCTGGCACTGGCCAATTTTCTTTGATATAAGGTCCTGCCCTTCCCCTCTATTGTCTTTCTTTGCATGACAGAATGTCAGCAAGAGGGCAGACCCCTCCTGTTCTCTGAGATAATCATCTAGAATGTCTGCCTTCATAATTCAGGTATGGAGACATCCAACCTTAGAAAATCAAGTTCTTCCACTCTCCTTGCCTGAGTCATCTTTTACCTGTACATTCATAGAACTAAATCTAGAGATTAGAATGGAAGTGGATGGTTGAAAATCTTTGGATAATACCAGACCCTAAATGGAATTTCACTTTTCCAGTGGTATTTCATTCTTGACAGGAGTAGTTTGTGTACATGTTATTCTGCTTCTAATATTACTGTTGCTGAGCATTCTGCAGCTGAGTTGAAGTTATTCATTTATGTGGTTTGGGCCAGTGTCTGAGAAACAGGCAGAACTAGAGAGCAGAAGAATCCATCATTGTTAGATATGAACAAAGAAAATTATCATCTTTTTGGACTAGATGTCCTCTACAGTGCCAATATAGATATAAAAACACCTGACACTAATATGATATTATATGCCAATCATACTTTAATAAAACAGTCTTATAATAGAGTATAGAAATGATATAGATATAAGGGAGATATAATGAGCCCTAATTTTCAGAGAAGGAGCATGGGGGTAGGGACAATTCCCTAAACTAATTGGCTATAATATAAAAAAACTATTTTCTTAGAGTTTAATCAGTTTCCTTTATGTGTTATTTCTGTGGTTGGTTTTTATATTTCTAGTGTTTTTTTTATATTATTTAAGACATCTAAAAACAGAACTTCTAAATTTACCCCATTTTAGAAGAGTTTTTTACACATCTCAAAAAACAAGGATATATTTGGTCATACTGGTTGTACTTGGAAATACATATTTTGTTTGACATTATTTGCAAATTAGATTTTCCCTCCTCAGAATAAGTGTAGAAATGTTTACATATGTTTGAAGTTGGTCTCATCATTTTGTTAAAAGGGAAAAAATATATAGTTTATAGCAATTTTCATGTGAAAGTGGAAACATATATAATAGTGTTTTCTGAAAGTCAGCTAAAATAACTTTTCTGCTCCTTCAGTATACTACTAAAGTGAAGAAGATGATATTATTTGTTTAAAAATATTAAGTTGTGATTGAAATAATTTAAAAATATAATTAAACTAAACTATATTTTACTATTTTGATTGCTTATACAAAATAAGATATTAGGTGAAGAACTGAGTTTAATATTTTTTTCAAATAGCCTAAACTCATATTTAAAAAGTGTTTTGGGTTTTTTTATATACTAATTTTTCATGTAATCTGTTCTTATGTATAAATTTTTTTAAAAAATTTTGTGTTCCATAGATCTCCTTACTAAATTCTGAGCTAGGAAAGTTTTAATAATTGCAACTTTTATGGTATATTTTTGTAAATGGTAGCTCAAATAAATTTCCCTTTATTATTTCATTTTTTCAAAATTTTCTTATTCAAATGAAAGTTAGAATAATTTTATAAACTTTCAAAAATATCTGCTGAGATTTTTTATTAGAATTTTATTAAACCCATAAATTTGTTTAGGAAGAATAACTGATTTTCCCATCCAGGATAATGGTAGGTCTTTTTCTATTTTCAATTTTAAAGTATTTCTCTATAAACTAAATAATATTCTACATATGGACCCATTAAATTTTATATTTAATTATACATTTTGTGAATTTTCACTGAGGATTATATGGGGTAGGAATGTGGGGAAAAAACATTAGCATTACTTTAAATATTCCTAACTATAGTTTTCCTAATCCTTTCATAGTGCTATGTTTGATAATGGAAGATTTTTAAGTATTTAATTATCAACCTGTAGCAGAACAAACTATCCAATGCATATGCGGATCTCCAGATTATAATATCATGAAGAACCATTTTCCAACTTCTAAAATGCCAAATTAAATGTGTTTTTAATTGCCTGTCCAGAGCCTTTTTAGCCAAATAGGACATTGATGATTATATTTTCCTCCTAAATTTCTTGTGAACGCATAACTATTACCACCAATGAATTATTTACTTCAAGTTCTTTGAGGCATATTTAAGAGGATTGGAAAACATTCACCAACATCAGCATCAAAAGTCTATTTTAGGTTGACCATCTGGGCAATGGCATTACTGCGATTAAAACTTCAGGATCCTCTCTTATACTTCTCCCTCATTTAAACTCACCTGCCAAGTCCTCTTGAGTGCTCCAACAGTGTTTCTCAATTGTGTCTTTTTTTTCATTCTCACATTTCAAAGTCTTCCTATCTTATACATTCATCTGCCAGTTTGTCCATACCATTCCCTTTCACCTTTACCATAGCCAAAGTGACTTTCCTGAAATTCCAGTCCGGTCCCAACACTCCCTCTCTTGTTTAAACACAGGATAAATCCAACAATATATGTGAAGGAGGACTTAGCTATATTTTACAGTGATGTGTTGAGTATTAGTCTTACAAAGATAAATAGGACATGGAATTGCACCTAGTTCTTAAAGGATAAAGGCCAGATGTGTTAACATTGTTAGGTAGCTAGTCAGACGTGACTGATGGGGAACAAAGGAATAGGGGCCCAGCCCAAAGACTGCCCAAAGAACACCCTATCTATAGTTAGAGAATTCCTCCTGCATCCCCAGAGACAAAGAGAAAGGAGGGTCATAGTCTTAGTTGGCCTAATCTGGCTATAGACACCTGCACAGAGGTACTACTCTAATTTGCCTACAATTTAAGCTTCACTGGAATGCTATTTTTATGCTTAGAAGTTCATGAATCTACTTATAACAGATTGAATTCTGGGTCAGCACATATGCACTAGGCAAAGAGTTATATAGTGGCCAGGTGTCAGTCAATTTGACCTCACTTTGCCAATAACATAGGAATGCTTTTGGAAGCACCCCATTATGGCCCAGGTATAATACAGACATTCCCACTTCTGGGTTCACTTTGTGTCTTTTTATGTGGCCTTTTGGATGGCCTTTTGTGGCCCATTCATGTTCATTATTGTGATTATAGCACTCTGTTACAGCTCTTCACTGGGACCACGTGCCTCCTTGGGTCATTCTTTGTCTTTCTGAAATATACTTTTGATAAATCTTTTCTAAATCTTACTGACCTGTGATTCTTCACTGCATCAATGAGGAAGAACCAAGGAAAAATGGTAACTACACTTTTGTTCCGTTATCCCTCTCCCTTCCCCCTGCCACTGGGGAGACACCGAACCCAGAACTCCGATAGGCCCCAACGGTAACAGCATCACAGCCTGGTCTGACCTTCTGCCGCTTCTTTACCTTCACCTGACATCCAGCCACACTGGATTCCTGAGAACACATTCACCATAATTAGTCCTTGCTGTTCCTATTCCTAGCTTGCTCTTCATGTCAAAACCTTACCCTTCTCTCAGTGCCAGATTCACTGTCATGTACAGTGAGAGGCTTTTCTCAATGATTATCCCTCTTCTAAGACTCAGAAGTAAGGCTAACTGCTCCCCTGACTGCTGTCCCACAGCAGTTAGTTTGTACACAACAGTAGCACAGCACATAGAGGCTCTGATAGCTAATTCCCTCAGTGTCTGTCTTCTCAACTTTATTGTGGTTGCCTTAAGCAGAGGCCCTAAATCAGTCATCTTTTGATACTTGCTTCAACATACTGTCTTACAAATAGGATTTGAAATGCTCAAGTCCTGAGACGAAGCCAACAAACAAAGAAAGTCCTCAGGTCTTTACTCTTTTTCTGATAAATGTGGTAGTATTTTCTGAAGGCAAAAAGTTAAGCTTATTTTTTGCATTTTAGAGTTGTATTGTACTTCCTGGCCTCACTGAAAATAGCTTGGAGGCAGCATAGGATCCTAAAAAGAGTGTAGGATTTGGAATCAGAGAACCTGAGCTTAGTCCTCACTAGCTCTGTAAATTTGAGCATAACTTCTGTGAGTCTCAGCTTCCTCCACTATAAATTAGGAATATCTACCCACCAGGATTGTTTCCAGGGTTATATGAAATATACAAAAGAAGCCAAAAATATTTATAATGAGAAAGCACCATAAATGTTAGTGTTATTTTCATTATGAGTATTTTTATATGTAAATGGAGATAGTTTTCCATAAAATAGTATTTCTAGTTCTAATTTTAGAACTTATCTTGGAGGAGTAAAGTTCATATAAATATATTTTAAAGCATTTTATTTCTTTTTTAAAAATTATACTTTTATCTAAGTTTGTCTAGGTTTTCTAATTTTTAAAATATCCTGGGGAGTGGGTTCAAAATTTCATCCTGCCCTCTATTTTGGGGTGATCCTATTTGTAAGATTATCATCAGGTGTTCATTGTTAGAATATATATGTAGCAGAGATTATATTTTGGATGCTAATCTGTTTTCATTCTTCCTGTATTTCACCATTTTTCCATTTATCTCCTCTCTATTCAAGCAGGTAGCTTGGTTGTATGCTATTGACTCAGAGGTAGAACCTGGTAGGATAGAAAGGAGAATGCACAAACCTTTCTGGCTTTTGAATTCCAAAGGGGGAATCCTCGGCACAGGGCTGGAAATAGTGAGGAGAGTGGAGCTACCCACCCAGATTCAAGAGATCTTCCTGGGCTGGAGAAAAGAGATGAAGAAATGAGAAAGAGGAACCCATGGGTTCTAAAAGCAGAGGGTATCTGTGCCCTGCTTCCCAAAGAGTGCTACTAGGAGAGATAGCATGACCCCATAAAAACAGTCTATTTGGGGTGTCTGGAGATACAACTTTTCTAGCCAGTAGAGAAGTTAATAATTTATATAATAGTATCAATAGTATCCACCTCACCAAGCAAAGCAATCTTGAGAATTTTAGGAAATAATACATGTGAATGCCCAAGTACTATGTAGGTACTCAGTAAATGTATTTACTCCAGTCCCTGTTTATGTTATCGGTCCCATCTAACCAGTTTCATGCCTTGATCACTCCCATGCTCCATTTCCCAAGTTCTTGCTCCTGGGCTGACAAATGGTAGTGGAGGGAAAATAAAAGGCAAAACCATGCAGAAAAGGAGGGGCCAAGCTGCCTCCTCCTTCTCCTCATTTCCTTCTCCTGTCCTCCACTTACTCCTAATGCTTTGTGGCATATGTGAGCTTCAGATGCTGCCTCCTGGCCTTTTTGTTCTAGTGGAACTTCCAGGAGCACAGGAGGGTGGGGAATTACTAGCAAGACTTTGCTCTGTGCTTTACAGGGAAACAGATCTGGTTTCCCTTTTGAGCTGAGCATGCTTGCCAGATGATGCTCAGTTCTCTACTTAGCTGCCCCAGAAATGGTTAGATTTCTCTATATGGTGTTCAGATTTCTACATTTAGACAGGTGTAGCAGCCCATCATTGTAACATATTTGGTAGCACTTTATACTTGTACAAATATCTTGCTTGGGTTTTCCCAACCTCCTCAAAAGGAGAGGTCTGAGGGTTTTCAAAGGCATTTATTATTTTGTGATCCATGAGAAATATTATCATTTATTTGTTTCCTAGCAGATCTCAGAGTTCTTGGAGAATAAGAAATGGAATAGATAAATTTAGATCATAGGGAAAGTGAGGTGGGAGCTATTGGGCATGAGCTTGGGAAGACAGACAGAATGTTGTATTGAGGTCTTGATTTCTAGATGGCAAAGGATTTGTGGAGAGCCGAAAGTATGATTACCTTTACCTCTGTACAGTTTAGCTTCCTGTAGCTGTGGATAGGCCATGATTGTGGCTGTGGACCCTGTCAGAAAGTATAGCTGCCCAGGGATTGACCTGATCTGTGTCTCAGTTTATTTTATTTTAACCCTGGAATATAGTTTACTTTAAGTTACAATATCTTTGTTCTTTCTGTTCTTTACAGATTCATGAAGGTGGCAGGAAGCACAGTGGATGCAGTTACCTGGCAACAGTAGGTATTCACCACTTTGCTCTTTTTATCAGCTGCTGTGAAATGAAAGATAATTAGTTGTCATGAAGTTTATAGCCGACATTTGTTAAGTTATACTTCATCCTCCAAGAAAAAGTTAAAACTTACTTCAAAGCTATTTTGATGACAATTATATCTCATAGTAATATAATTTTTTTTTTTAAAAAAAACAACACTGACACATTTTGGAAAGCTCAGCTATTATGTACACTTAAATTAACCTATTATCAGTGAATGAGTAATGAAAATCTGAACATGCCATCATTTTCCCCTCAGCTTTACCTTGGGACTAAATTTTCTTAAGAGAGGAAATATTATTAATTACTTAATATATCATGTGAAAATAGAAACACTTCGTTATATTTATGGCAATGGTCTTAATTAGTAAGAGAGTTACTAATATGCAGCAAATACAAAAAATATATATATAAAGGGGATGAAGCAGCTTCAAGAAAGAATAAACCCCACCATTCCAGGAAGCAAGTTAAGTGACAAAGATATGTTAACCTGAGGGGCAATTAACTTGTAAGATAATGATCTGATATATAAATCTACATTTTCTTTAAGTCTCCTTATGGCATTTGTGTTGGAATGCCCAACATCTTACAGTGTCTCACAATTTTATAATGGAATCCTGCCCTTCCTTTTGATAAGGAATCTATCCCACAGCATCTTCTAAATCATTCTTCATCTATTGTGATCTTCATAGCTCAGATTAAGTGCTCCAATTCTGTGCCCTCATAACTGTCAAATATGGCTATCTTTCTCAGTTACTCTAAACCTTCTTGCCTGGCTCATTAACTCTTGCCTTCCTCCATTTTAAGTGGATCACAGTATTCCTTACATATTCATGATATATGTGAAAAAAAGAGAAGTAGACAAAAATCTTTATTAAGTATCCAAAAATTATTTTTGTTTTGTTGGTAATCAATAACTTCAATAATAAAGGAAAATATTTTATTCTACATTTATACTTTTAGTTTCTAGAAACAAGTTCCAAATATTTTCAGAAATTCTTATCATCCTTCAAATGATTTTTGTGAGTCATGGGTTAAGTCTGATGATCTTGTCAATATTTTGCTTTAAACCCTTCAGTGTTAGCACTTAGACCAAAAGCCAAACTTTCTACTTCAGCCTATAAAGCTCTCTGTGTTTGGTCTTTGCTACCTCTGATCACATCTGGTGCCATTCTGCCCTTACTCCATCTGCCCCAACACATTGGTGAACTTTCTTAGAAAGTTTATATGTATGTCTGCCTCAAGATCTTTGTGCATCCTATTCCTCCGCCTGGAATGAGGTTCTCCCCGTTTTTTGTGTGGCTATCTCCTTCTCTCTTTAGACTCAGCATACATGTCATCTTCAAGAGGCCTTTCCTGATGATCCTATATAAAACAGGTTCTTCGCTAATTCTCTTTCTTAGTTCTTTTCTTATAACTTGTTTTTGTAATATATGTGTTTTTTTTTCTTTTGCCAAAGTAGCATTTATTTAATTCAACAAGTGCTTATTTAGGCAATTGCTTATTGGATATGTAGTATGGGGAGAAATAACAACAATGATAATAATAATAGTATGGCAGGAACTATTGCAAACTTCTATATGCCTTACTGTATCTGATCCTCACAACAATAAAATGAGGTAGGGACTATCTTTATCTCTATTTTTTCTGTAACTTATAGAAAGTTGTATAAAATCCAAAGATTGCATAGAAAGTGGCAAATTTTGAACTTGAAGTTTGGATCTGTCTCACTCTAAGGGCTATTCTCTTCATTATTGCTGCCTTTGATAACAAGACAATGATCTTTTACTGAAAATATTATATTCTAGTGGGGGAATTCAAATCCTCTTCAGGGTCCTCACCAAAGGCTATCTGGAAAATGTAGGATAAAGGCTGAAACTTGAAGAACTTATAGTATTTATAGGGGAAAATAACAAAATTAGTGTATAAATATTAATGAGTAAGAATATAAGGCTTGCTCAATTATTATAACTGACAGGGAGAGATCAGAGAATGCTTTTCTTCCCTACACAAGCACTCTTTTTAATGCAAATGGAATGAAGTGAGCACAGTATTTTTTATAATGGAGAAATAACATTTTTTTTATAAATACATTTTGTTTATTGGCTACTTTAAAAATATTGGCCAACTCTCAAGATAAAGATATGTTTGCAACTACTCTAAAAATAGCCCCAAAGCAGCTATTGTGTTTGTTTTGGCTCCAGGATCAGTACTCATTTGAGGACAACAAGTAGCACCTGGAATCTGCCATTTATTCTTCCAGCTATAGTTTTTAGCTATAGTTTTCAGTCAAGACTTGAACTAGTCAGGGAACAATTCCAGGAAATCTTGGCCAGGAGGATTTGGTAAAAATTAAAGCCAAATGCCATGTTTCTCTAATCCTTGAAAATGCTGAGGTGAAAATGCCTTAATAATGTAAAGGAAATCAGGAGTCATTATCAAGGGAAAAAAGAACTAACATAGAATTGTCAAAATATACCTATATACAAATAGCCAAAAGAATGATTTCAGTACTGGAGTACTGGGCTTGGAGCTTGAACAACCAGAACTCTGGGTCTGAAGTTATAAATAAACAAATCTATATAATTAGATTATTTTATTTAAAGGTTTAGGCTTTTGGATTTTGAAGACCAAGATACATGACTTAATGATTGGTGCTGCCCACCAACCCATGCAGAAAACCCAGCAAGAGTTGTTGATATGAAGTTGTAATTACAGGAATGGTAGAGTAGCTTGTAGCAGACATCAGTGATAAATCTGGACAAAACACACACACACACACACACACACACACACACACACACGCAACAGTGACAAAAAGGAAGCAAAAACTAGAGCAGTTATTCAATCTTTGAAAGAAGTAAATGGTACTGGAGACATCTGTGGTTACTTAATAATCTATGTAGTGTGAGGTGGCTAGAACCCATATGAAATACATGTCACATTGGTTTGAGGTGTCAGAAGGAGTCAGAGGACAGGAAAGAAGAATCTATGGGACAAAACAACAAATATGTATATAAGCTAAACTTACCTCAAATCTTTGCCTAATCCCTAAAATGTGCATTTTCAAGGGAGACTCCAAGAAGCCTGGTAGAAAACAACAGCTGAAAGCCTTAAAAAATTGAACAGAGATTTCAGCTGCTATCACTTGAGGAACAGAGATTGGAATGTAAACCTCAGAAATTTAGAGAGTCTTAATAAACATCTTATGCTTTGCAGTGCAAACTAAAAGAGTTATGCCTCAGGAATGAAGTCTCTGTCCCAGGATAAGTATCTTTGCTAAGTCTAATGTGTAACCAAAACAGACTCACCCTAACAAGGTATAAATGGAAACTGCTACAAGAACAAGATGATCAGCCATTAACTCAACTTTCTGCTAGATCCAAAGCAATACTCTTCTGTCTCTACAGCATATCACTCACACTTTTTAATATACAATTAAAGATTACTAGACATGCAAAGAAACAAGAAAAATGTGACTCCTGGCCAAGAGAATGAGGAAAATATAGAAACCCTGAGATGATCCAGAGAATAGAATTACCTAACAAAGGTTTTAAAGATGTTCTTGCAAATATATTCAAATAATCAAAGGGAAAATGTTCATATTGAGTGAATCCATAGGGGAAATATCAGCAGTGAAATGGAAACAATATGTATAAAAAATAACCAAATGAAATTCTTAAAGAAATAAAAAGAATAATTGAAATGAAAAACTCACTGGGCTTAACAAAAGATTGGAAACTACAGAAGAAAGAGTTAGTGAACTTATATACAGATCAATAGAAATTATACAATTAAAGAACAGAGAAAAGATATTCAGAAGAAATGAGGTTTTAGCAACCTTGTTGCCAATATTAACTGGTCTAACATCTGTGTAATTAGAGACCAGAAGAGAAGAGAGAGATCATGGAGCAGAGACATTTTCTGAAAAAACAAAATCTGAACTACTCTCAAATTGGTAAAAAAAATATTAACTTTCAGAACTAAGAACCTAGGCAAACCCTAAGAAGGATAAATATAAGGAAAATCATGCCTGGGCATATTATAGACAAACTGCTGAGACCAAAGATCAGGAGAAAATCTTCAATGTATTCAGACAAAAATGACACTTTACATACAGGAACAAGGCACAAATCATAACAGAAACAAATCATACAGGAACAAATCATAACTAACTTGACACCAGAAATAATAGAGGACAGAAGGTGATGAAACAATATTTTTAAAGTGCTAAAGAAAAAAGTCAAGCCAGAATTCTATCTCTAGCAAAAATGTTCTTTAAAAATGAAACTGAATTAAAGATGTTTTTGATAAATGAAAGCCAATATAGCTGTGTTACAAGAAATACTGAAGGAAGTCTTTAGACAGAAAGGCAGTAACATCAGAAGAAAACTTGCGTCTCAAAAAATAATGAAAAGCATTGGGAATGGTAAACCAGTGGATAAATATAAAAGACTATTTTTTCTTAATTTCTTTAAAAATAACTGACTCTAATGCAAAAATATAACATTGTATTATATGGTTTATAACATAGATGTAAAATTATGTGACAATAATACTACAATGGATGATGAAGGGAAGAGGCAGTTAATGAAATTTATACTGTAAGATGCTTTATGTGAAGTAGTACACTTACTCTAAGAAGATTGTGATAAGTAAGGTGCAAAATGTATTCCTAGAGTAATCACTTAAAAAGTAATGACAAAAGTTATAGCTAAAAAGCCATATTGGAACTAAAATTGAATACCAAAGAATATTGAATTAACCTCAAAAAAGCAAAGAAGGAAAAGCAGATTAACAAAAAATAAATTTTTAAAAAGAAATCAAATAGCAAAATGGTAGGCCTAACCATAACCATATCAATAGTTGAATTAGTATAATTATTCTGAACAATATCATTAAAGGTAAAGATTGTCAGACTAGATAATGTAGATAGAAGATCCAACTATATTCTACCTATAAGAAACAAACTTTAAATGTATAACTAGATCTGGCTGTGCCCTTCTGTGTCAAATTCCAGCTAAAGGAGAAGGATATGGTAGTGAACATCCAGTGGCAGCACTTCTGAGTGAGATTCAAGGGGCAGCTAGCTGGCAGTCATTGACAGGGAGCTCTGCAATGAGGTGAAGGTAGAGGAGAGCTCATGGCTCACTGAGGATGGCAAAATGATACATTTGGAGAAGATCGACAAGATGGAGTGGTGGAACTGCTTGGTGTCCAATGACCCTGAGATCAATATCAAGGAAGTCAACCCTGAGAACTCCTAGTGTCAGATCTGGATAGTATATGTCAACATGGTGGAAAATATGATGTATGACCAGACCAGAGACAGAAGTCCATAGGGCTGCCCACTTCAGATGAGCAGAAGAAACAGGAAATTCAGAAAAAGTTCATGGATCAACATCTGGAGATGGATTTTTCAAAGGACAAATTCAGCTAGTCTGTTTGCCTCCCTGAACTCTTGGGGCTGAGCCTCCAGATGTTTACCTTCCTTTTCCACCCTTCCCTGGGACTTGAGAGCCTCAGAGCTGAGGCAGACATGGGACTAGCCAAGCACACAGGTCCCAGGACATCGTGGCAGAAGGGCTGGGGTTTTTGCGGGGTGGGTCTTGTTCTCCCCTGTTGACCTACTGTTAACACATTAAACTTATCTACCACCCCACCCCACCTCCCGCCCCACACACACAAAAAAGAAAAATCTATCCTATGACAAAGTAATTCCATTGCTAGGTATTTACCCAAACGAAATGAAGACATATATCACACACTTTTTATTTGAATGTTCATAACAGTTTTATTAATAATAGGCAAAAACTAGAAATAGCCTACGTGTTTACTAGCAAGAGAGTAAATTAAAGGAATGCTACTCAGCAAGATAAAAGAACAAACTACTGGTATACTCCACACATAAATTAATTCCACAATCATTGTGCTGAGTGCAAAAAGCCTTATATAAAAAAGCACATTTGTATTATTCCAATTCTATGAAATTCTGGAATAGATTTTTTAAATTGGAACATTGACTGCCTCTGTGAGTATAGGGAGCAGGAATGTGAATTGAGAGGAAAGGTGCATGAGGGAGTTTTTCCGAGGTGATAGTAATGTAGTCTGAATCTTGATAGGGATTTGGGTTACACATGAGTATGCATTTGTCTAAATTTATTAAATAACATGCTTAAGATTTGTACATATCATTGTATGTAAAATTTATCTAAGAAAAAGAACCACAAACATGTTAAACTAGCATTAATGGTATGCCCAATATAGTGTTTAAGATAAATTATATCAAAGTCCACAACTTACTTTAAAATGCCTCAAAATATAGCATGGATCAATGAGTGGATAGAGAGATAGATAGATTGATAAATGTGTGATAGAGCACATATAGCAAAATGTTAATAGTAGAATCATGAGTCAGATACATGGTTTTCACTATATAATTCTTTCTGCTTCTGTTTTTGAAATTTTTCATAATAAAATATTGGTAGACAGTTCTAAATTATTACTTCTAAATAAATAATTTTATCCATTATGAAATAATATATTGTGAAAATATTTTGAAAGGCATAATAAATGGGAAAATGTTTTTGTCAAGCGAATAAAGTAAAATATAAAGTATACAAATCATATCTCAATAATATTAAATGCACATAAGCTCAAAGAAAAGGTACTTATAGGTTCATAGTGTTAATCTTTAGATATGGATAATATGGGGACTCTTATTCCCATTTTTGCTTTTCTGTAGTATGCAATTTTTTTGTAACTAGCAGGTAATGCATTTTTGTTTATAATAGAAACCATCAGTACCCAGCTCCATTCTTCCCAACCCCCATATCTCCTCTCCAGAAGCCATCATCATAATTTTAGTCATTTCTGATATTTGTTTTCATATTTCTAAATAGCAATCTGATGCTGCTATTCCTTGATATTTTTCTAATTTAAATATTATTTATTAATTTTCTACTATAGAAGATGCGAATTTAGCTCTCATTCATCCCTAACTCCTCACATATTGAGATATACTTACCTTTTCCAATTCTCCAATATTTTATATCTTAAGTATTGGTTAAATCATAACTTGGGGCTCACATTTTTATTACTATGTAAATATGATTCACAGCAGAGAAAGTGGTGTACTGTGATTATGTTTTCTTTCTTTCACAACTTTTTGCTTTCCCTGGAGTTAATAACTGTCTCTTTTTTGTTTGTGTAGTTTCCTATTAACCTATCTCTAATTCATCCCTAAACTCTGTACCAGAGGGGTAAATATTTCTCTCTGTGCAAATACCCAAGGTAGCCATCAGTTTCATCTTGTCCTTGCAGGTACTCTCGTGGAGCAGTCCCCTCCTCCACAGTCCCATCTGGACTGGTTGATCTCTGTGCTTCCTGCACAGCTGTTGCCTTGGGATCTCCCTTCACCATCATCCTGGGGATTCCTTTTGACTCTTATTTGTTGGATCCATGCCTTTTTTTCAGGTTAACTCCCTCATTTTCGTGTAACATTTTTTTCCCGGAAATTCTTGAGAAAAGATAAATGAGAGGTAAACATGTTGAGACCTTTTATTGGAGTTTGATTTATATTTTGGATGCATACAGATTTCCCACAGATTTTGATGATTTTGCTGCATTTTACTCTAACTTTCCTTCTAACTATTGAGAAAACCAGTGCCTTTTAAATTTCCAATCCTTTTATTTGCCCTATGTGCTCTATCTTGGTACTTTTAAGATCTTATTGTCCCAAGTGGTCCTATATGTTGCTGTCTATTCTGTTCAGTAGGTATATGGCAGAACCTGTCAATCTGAAATTCATGCCCTTCAGTTTAGGGAAATTTTCTTGATTTTTCTTTGATAATTTCTTTTTATGTATGTATGTATGTATGTATGTATGTATGTATGTATGTATGTATGTATGATTTCTTGCTTTCTCTTGCTGGAACTTCCACAAGCAGATATCAGAACTCCTCAAACAATGATGTAATTTTTAAATATTTTTCTCTTCCTGTTTTTTCTTTGGTTTTCTGATAAATCTTAAATATCTAATTTTTCTGTTGAAATTTTCATTTCTATTATCATTCTTCAAGTTTTCAAAAGCCCTTTTTATTCCTCAACACTTCCTTTTTTATGGCTTCTTATAGTTTTTTTTCTTGTTTCTCTCTGAGGATATCAATTTTAGTTCTTTGTTATTGTTTCTTTTCTTCTTTTCTTCCCCCTTTCTCTCTTCCTTATTCCATCCTTCCTTCCTTCCTTCCTTCCTTCCTTCCTTCCTTCCTTCCTTCCTTCCTTCCTTCCTTCCTTCCTTTTTTTCTTCCTTCCTTCCTTCCTTCCTTTTTTTCTTCCTTCCTTGCTTCCTTCCTTTCTTCAATAGTTTTGTTATAGTTTCTGCATTAAACTTTTTTCCCTCTATGTTTCTTTCCATCTACCATGTCTTTATTTTTTTTTCACATTAAAGATTTTCCTAAATGTCAAATGATCCTTGGATCTCTATTTCTATTTAATAGAGAGGCATGAAAAGCTGATTGGACATTTATTCTCAACTGGTGGGGGTCTATGTATGGTGATCTGGATGGGTTATTACATTATAGACTCCTAACTGTCCATAACTGTTGCTCAATTGAAGATATGTGGATTCACATATCTCCTTCTATGTTCTGTGGCAATTTGTTGTTTTGGTTCAAGAATATAAAGAAAACTTACCCTCACAGACATATATAGCTAGAAAATAGAGCAGTATTTAAAGAGCTTTTTACAGATTATTGTGGCTGTTCTTCTCAGGTACTATACCAAATTTCATGAAGTGATAATTTTTTAAAGATTAGTTGCAATATGGAATATGAAGCTATATTAATTTTTTTATATTCTGATGCATTAAAATATATTGGTTTTGCATTCTGAATGTATCTTTTACCCATGAATGATATGATAACATTATGCATTGATCATTTGGAAAATGTTGTTTTATTGAATTATGAATTATGTAGCTCTTCCATATGTTGACATATTTCATTACAATATAGCAAAAAAAAGCACATTTATTAATATTGCTACCGACCTAATTAAAAAAGTCTTTAAGTTTTGGGAAGCTGACAAGCTCATAGCAGCAGATAAAAATATTCTAAAATTCTAATGTTCACTTAACAGGTCAAATTTGTAATGAGCAACAAGTTCTGTCAATTGTTTTCCTTGAAGTGATAGGCTTACCTTATTCCTTTTTGAGAAAAATGTCTTCCAAATTCCCAAGTCTAAATAACCATAATTTGTCTGTCATTGTTTCAAGTAAAAATGTTCCATGAAAAAAATGACCAATTTAGTTTGCAATTCAAACAGTTATATAAGTGTTTGTCTTTGAGACAACCATCGTACTTTGCTGAGAAGATGAAGTCTTTTATGTATATTTCTCATTTAATCATATATATTTTTAAATGTGTACTTGGGGGTTAAAATTTAATGAAATTAATAAATTTAATTACTTCATCAAGGAATTATTATGTGAAACTGCATTTTTATTTTATTGCAAGTATGTGACAATGATCACAAGTATAGTTTGATGCTCCTGACCTGATTTGTGCTAAGTAGCCAGCACTTTTACCCCATTGCTTTTGTACCATCAGTCCAAATGCCAGCATAGTTTTTCCAGTACAAACCATAAGAGTCAAATCAACTATTTAACATTTCTTATATTACATCATGATTTGTATTTAGTGCCAACCATTTGTATTTGATGCCAGTATACCAAGTGTATTTTAGTGCCATTCATATTAAAGATCTTTATCAATGATTAGTTGGTGTTGATGTTGAATAGATGCAAGAAAAACATCTATGTCTATAGATTTGTCCAGATATTAATATCCTGAGATATGAACTTTGTCTTCTCCAGCAGGCATTTAGCAATGTCAACTGTAGAAGTCTCTATCAGTCTCTCAGCTAACTTGTGCACCTTTCTAGACAATGCAGTATGATAACCTAATCTTTAAGATGTTTTTTCTAAATTTAAAATTTAGAAAAGTCTTTAAAATAATTTTAAATGTTAATTCAAAACAAGACAACATAATGTTCTTATTTCCATATAAGCATAAGGAAAATATTAGAATTTCAAAATAATTTATTGGATGATTATGGGGTTACACAGATTATAGCAGGTATAATAGAAAAAAAGCATGTAAGAACATAGTAAAAGTATTGAGAACAGAGTTAACCTTTAAAAGCATATACATTTATATCCCAAAATCATACCTTAGAAAAGTCTAGAAAACAAGAATATACAAGTACACATGTTCTATTAATTGTCTGAGCAATGATATTGTCACATGTCATATAGACTCTGGAAAGCCCTACTATATACTTATGAGAGAATGAGAGTGAAAATGACAAATAATTGTCTTAGTTTTATAATGAAAATAATTTTCATCTCATGGACCCCTGAAAGAACCTTGGAGACCCCCAGGAGTTCCTGGACCACACTCTAATATATACTGATGTAGAGTCATGGGCAAGTTGCTTCTCAGTTCTCTTATTTCCATCCACCTACCTCTTCCCCCATTCTCAAGGGCACCTTCTAGCTCCTGAGACTTTCTGGGATTCCATAACAAGAAGCAGCCTGCTTTTTGGCTCCCCTAAAAGAATTCACAAATTGTAGAATTAAGCTTTTTCTGTTCAGCTAGGTCAGTTATCACTCTTCCCTCTTATCTAATATCAACATTTTTATTATTGTGTTTTTTTGTCCTATTCTCTTGACCTTGTAGGTTAATGCATTTTTTTGGTCCATTACCACTGTTTGAGTTAGGTTTTTGGAGGAAGCTTAGTAAATGCCCTTTTTAAAACCACAATATTTAACCTAAAATCCTCTAAGATTTCTCCCTCTAAGATTATTTTTAATAAGACAAAAATTAAAAATTAATTTCCCCCAAGATGAAATCTATTTTAAATATATATCAATTTAGATTTAGGTAATCCCAGGTGTTCCCAATGCCTGGGCCCCACCATATACCAACAGAATAAAAATCTGTGTCTGTGTGGCCGAGACATCAGTATTTTTTGAGAAGTTCATGAGATGATTCTGATGCTTAATGAAGATTGAGAGCTGCTGCCCTGGAGTCTTCTGACTGAGCATCAACAGCCTCTAGGCTCTTAAACTTGGGAGAGCACATTCAACTTATGGCTTCTAGAGCAGCAGCAGCAACGTTACCTGGGAACTTTTAGAAATACAAATTATCAAGTCCCATCCCAGACCCACTGGCAGGACCCAACAATCTGTGTTCTAACATGCCCTCCATGTGATTCTGATACACTCTAAAGCTTGAGAACTAGATGATGACTGCCTGGATCTGATTTCTAAGAATACATTCATCACTGTATTTTTTGGCATGAAACTTTCTTCAGTAGCATTTCTGACATATGGATAGGAGAAAAGATATATAAGAAAAATTGTCCTGGGAATTGGCTTTCAGAAAATTCCTGCCCCTTGTAATTAGAGTCAGAGCTTCAAGTCATTTAATTTTCAATAAACTTTTCTCATATGAAAGTCAGCATTTTTCTCTCTTTGGTCTTAGTCTGCACTTCTTTTGTTGCAGAAAAATGAAATATGGCAGTATACTACAGCTGTAGGCTTAAAGAAACCAATTTTAAGAGATCAGTTTTATAATTTAGATTTTCAAATACATTTAGAAGCATAAAAATGAACATTTTTAAAAAGTCACTGCAAGAGCAACTATAGATTTGCCTGTAATATAAGTAAATGTGAGCAAATGACTCTGAGATGAGCACCTATTGAAAATTCATGAACATTGCCAGGAGTAATGAGACATTAGAATGACTCGTTAAACAAAGATTCTGCTTAGAAGTAAAAGCTAAAGGAATCCATCACATAGATACTCAATTTAAGAGGTACAAGCAAATTTATTTAAAAATTTATTTAAAAATTGGAGAAACCATTTAACAATGTAAGTGATTCACAAGAGTGTTAAAACATATTTAAAACACTATTTTGAAAGCAAAGAACCTATAAAGCTGGTTTGATAGAAAGAACAGGGCTTTGAAAAACAGGCCTGGATAGAATCCCTCTGATCCTTAGTAGATTTGGGACTTTGGGATGAAAGTAAATCCTTCAGAGCTCAGTTTTTCATCTACAAAGTGAGCTTAATGGCTACCTCACAAAACTGTTGTAAAGACTAAATAAGGTAATTTACAAAAAGCACTTTGCACAGTACATACATACATACATATATACATACATACAATATATTGAGCCCTCACAATATGAGTTTCCCTCTTCCTTCCTTTCCTATATTTCTATGATCCTATATTTTTATGTGTCTGAAAGTGTCTCACTATAGAATATACAGATATTTAGCATATCACTGAACATTTTTATAGCACTCTGCAGATGCTTTGAGGCTTTTGCTTATGGTCTTTTTAGCCAAAGGAGGAATCTAGGTGGTTCTTGGGGGGTAACCCTGTTATGTTTTATTTATTAATTCATTCAAAAGGTATTTATTGAGCACCAACTATGTTCAGTCACTGTGATAGATATTATAGAAAAACTAGGGAGAAAAAAGAGACAATATCTTCTCCCTGGGGAGCTTAGTGGGCTTCTGGAGTACACAGAGTTTATCCCTCTAGCAATCATGCAAGCCATGCTTATTCTCTTTCTTCAGGAAGAAAAGTATGAAAGGAAAAGTGCTCTTGGTAGAGGAAGTAAGGATCACATTAAGAAGAAAATCCTTGTGTACCCCAGAGAGAGCTATGCCTAGACATATACCTGCTGCAGAAGATTTTAAAAAGGAAGGATAATAAGGGAAGGGAGCCATAAATGACATATGGAGCTTGGCTGAAAAAAGAATTAGAGAAAAAGGAAGGAAGGAAAAGAGAACTTTCTAAAAGCAAGAAGAAGAATCAAAGAGCTCTTTGTTTTTAAGAATGAGAAGACTATCCGCACACATCTATGTGTATATATGTATTATACTTTATTGAGCATTTTCTGGTGTCAAATACTGTGCTATTTTTTATTAGTTTCAGGTACACAATGCATTGGTTAGACATTTATATAGTTTATGAAGTGATCCCCCAATTACTATACCACCCATCTGTCTCTACACTTTAGCCATCACACTACTAATGACCATATTCACTATGCTGTACATCCCCATGACTATTTTGTAACTACTGTTTTATACTTCCTCACCCTTCACCTTTTTCTCCTAGCTCTCTAACCTTTCTCTTCTCTGGCAGTCACCAAATTGTCCTCTGTGCTAAGTTCTTTACAAAAGTGCTCTAGAGCTTGGGTTTTGTTCTAATAGACTGAATTTATATCTTTAGCACCAACTGTCTATGTCACCTCAGGCAAGTTACCTAGCACCTCCTTGAGCCTCAGTGCCTTATTCTTTGACACTGGTGGTAGACTCCTTACCATTGGTCCAAGAGGTGCTACTAGCTTTTCTCTTAGCCCAATAGTTTCTATTAGTGGCTCCCTTTACTTCAGTCACTTCCATGGAAACTGTCTTAGTGTCTACTGTTGATTTGGGTGAGAGAGAGTAGGCAACTCCCTTCCCATTTCAAAGTGTACACACTCACACACACAGACACACACACACAAAACCCCAAAGAAGGCTCAATCTGGCATTATCTCCAGGTTACCACAAGTGTCTCTTCTGCCTAGGGAGGGAAAGTTTGAGAAACACTGGCCTAGGCTTTGTACATATTTAATAACATCTGCCATTAATTAAAACTTCCCAAGCACATTAATACATTATATCAAGAGCACCTGCTAAATGTATGGATATTAAAGGGACAGCTTTCAGAGATTTGCTAGACTTGAAATCCCAAGATCACACCTTCTATCTTTGTGCCAGGTCCTTCATGATTGTCCTTGTTTCGATAACACTATAGCCCACCCTGGAGAGATGCTGCTTGATTAAACCTATCCATCCTGTATTTTCATGGAAAAATCAAAGAGTCTGGATGCCAGTTTAGACTTTGAAATTCACTTTTTTTATTTCTCTGTTAAACAGGTATTGTACTAGTCTAGAGTCAAACTGTCTGGCTTTGAATTCTGGCTCTAATGTTTGTTATCTTGTACAAACATTGAACTGAACTGAGTCTCAGTTTTTGAATCTGTAAAATAGGTATTAAGAAATATTTATGGAGTGCCTACTCTGTGACAAGTACTGTTTCAGATGCTTCAGTTAGATTAGTGAATAAAACAGACAAAAATCCCTGACCTTGTAGAGCTGACATTCTTAGAGGGTGAGGTAGAGTTTGGTGGGAAGAAGAAAGTGGTCAAAAGTCAATAAACAATAAATATAACAAGAAAATCACATGGTATATTAGAAGGTCAAAAGTTGAAATAAAGGAAGTGTTGGATGAAGGAGGGCAGACTGCAGTATTGAATAGAGTGAGCTTTGAGAAGGTGAGATTTGATCAAAGATGTAAAAGAGGTGAGGGAGTTAGCTAAGCAGATATCCTGAGGAAGTGTATTCCTGGCAGAGGGAGCAGCTAGATCAAAGGCTCCAAGATGGAAGTGGATTTTAGATGTCATATTAGTTCCCACCACATAGGATTGTTGTGAGGATTGATTAGATGATGTATGTAAAGCATTGAGCATAGTACTTAACACTCATGAGTGTTTAGTAAGTTTTGGTTATGATTATTAATTATCATTTTTATGAAAGTCATGTTTATAAATGTTCAGTATGTTGTAGAATCTTTCAAAATGATCCACATGGCACGTGAATGGAACAGCAATTTTGAAATTGATATTATCCTTCATATATATTCTGACTTTAATACATAGTACTTTGAGATGAAAAAATATATTTATTGTCTCTGAATAATTCCTTCCTTGGTAAGAGTCATAAAAAAAGGTTTAAACTATGTTATGTTAAAATGTTTTTAAAGCTAAATTGGAGATGTGTCTGCTGTTCCCAGGTCTTCAGTTGCTTTGTCAATCTCTCAGAGTTTATTTTCTAAAAGGCTGCTACAGTTAAAAACACAGCCACCTCTAGGGAAGGCTTTCTGTTATTCCCAATCTAACCATTTTCCTTTCCATGTCTCTTTGCATTTTTGAAGGAAAAAAGCAGGAGATTTTATGTTATTGAAATTTTATTTTAGCTTTCTCAAACTGCAAATCCTTGGAGGAACTGAAGTTCTGTATGCATAGTTGGTGTTTAATATAATACATTATGTGAAAACCTTACATCTATTGTAGCCACTTTATGTAAAATTAAAAGACCTGACTAACTTGATACTCAAAATGTGGTCCAGACTAGCAATATCAGCATTGCCTCAGAGTTGTTAGAAATGCAGATTTTGAGCCTCAACCCAGATTGGTTCCTGAGTCATAATCTGCATTCTAATAAGATCCTCAGGTGTCATATGTATATTAAAGTCTGAGAAGTACTCCCTGACAAGTACTATAACATCAACTTCCTCAGATGAGGAAAGTAAGCTTCAGAGAGATCAAGTAACTTGTCTAAGTACTCAGGGCTAGTAAATGGTGATCCAGGATTTAACTGAGGTCTTTTCACAGAGTAGAGTCCATGCTATTTCTACTACACTATTTCCCTCACAGTTCTTTTTAATAGGCATCTTTCAAAATCTGTTTTTTAGAAAGAATAAAATAGGTCCACTTCTACTTGAGTGTATTTAAAAGCATTTGCCCAGACAGGCTGAGTGTAAACACCTGGTCCAAAGAAGCAGGTCTCAAGGATGCTAATTGGATTGTTTGTGGTTTTGGGTAGATGAGTCACATGGTCCCCTGCTCTTCTGAGATAACTTGTCTTTCTGTTGAATTAGTGAACCCAAGTGTAATTGTTGGCAGAATTCTTCCCAAATCCTACTCTGATAGGCAGAAGATAAAGGCAAATGGGTAATGGCAGACCATGGCCTGAGGAGATGAACAGTCTGGCGTACAAGTCAGGGAATATCTATTTTTACGAGCAAGGAAGTATTTTTATGGCTGCCTTGAGCGAAGAGCCTCTGATGTTGGGAAAACAGACTGGGAACAGCTGGACCACACTTTAGATCAGTTGCCACAACAACTTTATACATTCATCTTTGGTGTCATTTGATCCCTTGGAGAGCTGTATTATCTCAACGTAGATGTTTGACTTTAAGGCTTCATGCAGTAAGCACATCTGTTTGCTTGTGTTCCTCAGATTACATGAAGTGTTGATTATATTCATTTGGGAGTTTGGACTCTAGGATTACAGAACATGGAAATTCACAGGTGACTGGATCCCAGGATCTCATACAACCATCATTATATTTACTATCATCAGAACTCTGATTTACCAGAGGTAAATCATACCTGATAGGAAAATAATACGGATATTCAAAGTCATCTCCAATTTTCAATTTCTGGTAATATAATTCACATTATTATCTCAGATGACCTTTGTGAGCAATGCTTTTCAAACTTGATCTCTATATAAAAGTTATTGTTTTTATTATTATTTAGCATTTACTTTTTTATTGGAAAAATTAAGCAAGAGACACCATTTGAAGGTTTGCAAAGTAAAATTGAATACACTTGTGTAAGAGCAGCTTAAATCTTTCCTTTTAAGAAGTTTAGAAATGACTGGTCTCTTGATGATAAATTGAGAGCACGCCCTGCTACTGTCACAGGAGAAAGGGCTGAGTGTTCTGTATGAATCATTTCCCAGACATTTGTTCTTAAAATGTTCTTAAAAAAAAAAAAAGTGACTGCTTTCTCCTCTCTTTGATAAGCAATGGTCAAGCACTCTTATCTCAGTTCCCACATTTATGATAGCTGAAACTAAAGGTCCTGGTAAACTTACATTACTTCTTTTGAGCTCACCACCACCACCACCACCATCACAACCACCTTCATTGAAGGTCATAGTTAGGCTCCTTTCTAAGGAATAACATCTCAGAGAGTTCAAGAAAGCAAAAAGAAAAAAAAAAGTATGTCATTTGAAGCTATGGAAGATGGTTTTGAGCATGTGCAGGATGGAATTTCATTTTTGTCTAGAGTTACATGGCTGTTTCTAAGATCAGGAAGTTTCCTAAACAGAATATATTGTTTTTAGATGGCAGCATAACTGTGGTTTTCTGCTGGTATTTGGTGCAGAAGTGGATAGCTGTTTCCTATCATTTTCCCTCTTTCTTTCTCTCTTCCCACTTCATTTCTTAGAAATAAAAGGAAACAAAGTTAAGGGTAACATAAGAACCACCTCCAACAAACACTTCTGTTAAAGGTCTATACTTGGCCTATAGAAATCAAGGAATTCAACTTGTCTATAATTTTAAAAAATTAATTTACATTGTATATAATTAGTATAGTTTTTTTAATACTTAATTTTTTAAATAAGATGCCTTAATGTGAATCACATGAAAAATGTGGTCAAACATTATGAGCACTCTCACATTTTCCTGTTCTGTGTGGATAATTTTGTAAATTTGGAATTAGCCTAATAGGCAGGGAGGGGGCAAAGAGGGAGCTGGAAAATGCCCTTTCTTTTTGGATATTTGGCATGTCCTGTGTTGAAAGGATGGTAACTTCCCTGTGGCATGGGGATGTTTTTATTTCATGAAGAGCCAAGTTTTGCCACAAAGAGAACAGAAAAATTTTGTCACAGACAAGAGGAAATTGGTAGCATATCCAGCACTAGCAAGCAGTCTTTCAATTTTTGTATAAACCAAGCTAGTGAGTGGGCAGACTGTGAGCTGGTGGGACTCAAAATCCCAGGAAAGACCTCCAGGTTCTCCAAATCCCAGGAAAGACCTCCAGATCCTTATCCACTTACCACATAAGCCAAATCGTCACTGCTATTTCTTTGGGTTTAAGGCACTTTTTAAAAAACAATTTTTTAAGAAATCAATTTTTTTATAATTCTGATGAAAATGATTGATTTTCTTAGAAAAATGCATGTATATATGCAGAAATACACACACACACAATTTTACACAGGAGTTCAGGGTTTTTATGAATCTTCTATAGCCCGTCCATGGACCCCATAAGGCATCCTAAGACCCTATATTATTTTTTGAGCATCACTTTCCCCTGCCCTCATACTGCACTACCACCTTCCATGCCCCCCACTCCTCTTTTAAAATACCCCTGAATTAGAATATATAAAGACCCAACAATCTTAATGTAAATTAATTTATTCTTGTGTAACAAGATACGGGGATTGTGGGTAACAGGAGAAAAAAAGTCTTTCTAAGTTTCTCCTGCATTATTGTCCTCAATGTTTTATATATGATTAGTGCTCATTAAATCACTGGAGAGAGAAATGGAGATGACACAGAAAAGATACATATGACTATCTGAGGACATTTTATTTTATCTTATTTTTCCTGGATTGACATTTGCCAGAGCTTCAATGTGGGAGAAAAACATGGTATGTATTACACAAACATACCATGGTCCATACATACAAGTTTTATAAATTCCTCCCTCATAGCCTCATGGAATATTGCTGGCTGGCATATTCTCCTTTCCAGCACGTCTGGCAACATCTGCAAGGACAAGCATTTTTACTACAATTTTACTAAAAATTTTAATTAACAGAAAATAATGCACAACCAGTATATCAGATATTTAGTGGACAGATTGCAAAAAAAAAAAAAACCTTCTATTATTCTAGCATAACATCATTTTCTGGAATCTATTAACAGTTGCTTTCTGCTGACTGGCTTCTGTGTTCAACTTCAGCTTTCCAAGAGCTATACTGTGGGTCAGCTTAGCAGATCGACAGCAAAATTCTCTTCACTCTACCCCAGTCTCATCACTTTGCTCTTCACGTGGTGCTATCTCTACCTCCATTTACTTAGATTATTATCACTTGCTGCCTGCTGGAAACCCTCAAGTCACATTTTAGCTGTTCCTTGCCTCCTTTGCTCTCCGCTCAAATCACATTATTGAAGCTATACTTCCAGTGTCTCTAGGAGGAAAGGAACTGATATATTTTTGTAGATAATTGTCTTTTTTATCTTGAAATTGCCAGTGTTTAGTTATTTTTGACCCACAAAAAAGGTAATTACATGTGGTTCAACCTAATAACAAACTTACAAGTCATTGTATATGAGACAGTAAATGTTGAATCTGAACCTGTTTCATTTTGGGGAAAAGTGGAACAATGTTAATTACAAGGTTGCTTTTCAGACACCTTCTCTGATCACACAGTAAAACACATGCTTTGTTCCTGAAGAACATCCTTAACAGTGCTGTGGGGAGATAATTCAGGCCTATTCTATAGCACAACTTGCTCTTGAGGACAAAGTACAAAAGTTTCAGGGCCACAGTACTAGATAACAACATGGTTTTTCAGGCCCTCTAGTAAAGGATAAACTTAAATATAATACTTATAACTTTCCAATAGCCTTGCCAAAGTTATATTGGTATTTAATTAATAAAAAATTATGTTAATAGCACATGTATTAGAAGTATTGTGCCTAAAACTATGATTTTCATTAAAACAGTTTTATTTTATTTTGTAGATAATGAAAAGAAGTTTAGAAATGTAGAATAATTTTTATCTTTATTATAAAATTAATATATTAAGTTAATATGACCATTTATAATGCTATTTCTAAAAGGGCTTTTCTATTTTTGGACATTCACTAGGAAGACAGTTAAAAAGAGTTGAAAACTGGGAATGCTAAAAAACAACTTATGCTTTAAAATGTGACCAGTTTTCCCAAGGCTGGGCCTGCCTTAGTGTGCACATTAGAAGATGATGAATTTGGCAAGAAATTGCCACCTCTCTCAAGTTAGTTGGAAACACACCCAAAATAAAACTTTTACATGTCCTAGAAAGGTTTTTTAAAAATTATATTAGTGAGTTTTTTTTTCTGTTTTCAAGTGGTATTTTAATTAACTAAAATGTGAAAAATCAAGAAGGCAGGAAATTATTCTTTTTCATGTAGGTCTTAAAAGCAGTTTAGTGCCAGCCTTCAAACATCAATTGGCCATCAAATAGCATTTCAGGGCCAGCTGGCCCTGTGGCTAGCTCCTCTGTGTTATGTATCTCAAGACCATTGCACTTTCACAGAGCCTTAAAACGTGGATTTGACCACTTGAATGTCAGCATGATTTATTCCTTGCAAGGCTGGCTTCATGGCTTTGTGATCAGTGCAGTCACACAAGGTTCCATGCTCAGAAGGGCCTTGTCCTTGGTTTAATGCTCTGCTGTCACTGTCTTGAAATTCTTAATGATTTTTTAACAAGGGGTAATATATTTTCATTTTGTACTGGACCCCACAAATTATGTAGCCAGTCCTGATTCCTTATAATTACTTTTAGGCCCTTTTTTTTTGTTTTAAAATTTTTATGGAAATGCCTGACTTTTGAGGGAGATCATCAAATACCTATCTAAAAGTTTGCAGTAAGAGCCACAAGGAGTAAGATGTGAATAGCATGATTCAGTATGATTCTGCTCTGCTTCCAAAATGTCAAATGCTAAAATTTCCTCATTACCTCAAGTTAACCTTTCTCAAGTCCTTTTTACTACAGAACTAGCTCTTTCCCTTCTCCCTGATGGAATTAATAGCTATATGTGTCACATACGTGCTCTCTACTTTATATGCATCATCTCATTTAATCCTCATGACTATGAAAGGTTGATATTGTTATACTCTTTTTGCCGGTGAGGAGGGCAAGGCTCAGAAGGCTTTACTAATTTGCTCAGGACTTAAAGCTAGGTCTGCCTAATTTTTTATTTGTTTGTTTGTTTGCATCACCAGCATCTTTCCCCCAATTATATGAAGATCATTTTTAATGAAAGACCAGAATTTAGTTCCATATGAGTTCTTTAAATATCTCAGTCCTCACCTCTTTTATTTCTTTTGTCTCGTCGCCAATCTTCTCCCACATTCTCATTCCTTTTTTTTTTTTTAGTTTTTACTCCTTCTAGATATGGACTTCCCTTTCTCATTCATTCTCTTATTTTATTGAAAATTCTGTTTTATTGTAAACAAATTTCCCCACATCCTTAACCTTTTTGCAAATAACCCCTTTCTTTGATTTCATCTTTTTATGACTTTGATTTCATCTTTTAAATAAAAATTAGTGCAGAAAAGCAATAACTTTTGTGAGCATGATAGAGAATGTTATTCTCCAAAATAAACTAGTTATAGCAATTTTGATATCATTATCAAAATTGACCTCTCGGCAAAAAAATATTAGATAATATAGAATTAATTAATGCTTTTTCTATGTTAATTTTACACATATTAAACATCTCTATATACTATATTTTAAAATAAAAATATAGTTGTTATTAGCATTCAATTAGTTAAATTCTAGCCAACAAAGTTTCTGTTAATTATAATAAAGACCATTGTATACCTGACCCATTTAGTCTCACCTGACTGTCAAGAGTAGGCTGAGGTCTCCTTGCCTCTTGTCTGTCTCACTTCCTAGTCTTTTCTCATCACTGTCACCAGTTATTTTTCTAAAACATATATCTGATTATGTCATTCTCCTGTTTAAAAACAGTGATTCATTAAGTAGCTATTTATTGAACCCCTATTATGTGTCAGGCATGTAATAAACACTGGGATACAATGAAGAACAAGATAGGCATAGGACTTTCTATTATGATAATTACATTCTAAGATAACTTCCCATTTTATCCTTGGTAATATCAACACTTTAGAAAAATATGTATAGCCTATTATAACCTAGATGGTACTCATCATTCCAGCTTTATCCCTCTCTATTCTTCTACCTTCCTCATCCCTGAGTAGGCTGTGCTTCAGTTGAGCCAATAGTTCTTTTTCCACTGCATGCACTTTTATGCTAGTGCTATTTCTTCTCCCTGGAATGTCTTTCTTTCCCTTCTTCGACTTAAAAAAAAAAAACCTTACCTCTCTTTTAAAGGTAAGTTCCCATGTCAAACTTTCAACTTCTTTATTAAGCCTTTCTAGTCTACCTACCTCAACATAGCGACTATTGAATTGGAAGTTCCTTTATCTAACTCTGTTCTTTCTTGCTGTTCAAAACTGGAGATTGTTCTTAAATATTAAACTTAAAGATTTACAAGAAAAGTAAGGGCAGTAGTGGAGGATGAAGAATTGTAAAATCCATTAGCAAACTGAATACAGAACTATAATTCACCTAGGGTTATTATTTGAGGATTGGTTATTCTCAATCAGTTAATAAACACTGGGTGATATGTAGGGGTATTAGAGAGGGTCCCAGCCTCCAAGGAATTTGTAATGTAGTGGGGAAGATATAGTTTTTTACATGAAACTACAGTGAGTGATCCAAAAAAGTAGGTAATGGAGTGCTATTTTTGAGGCACAGACTAAACCCAATTTACAGATCTTACAACCAAAAATTGTAACCAAAGATTGGCCCCTAACTTCAAGCAAGAAGATAATGACCCCATTTTACAGATAGGGTAAGTAAGGCCCAAAAGAGTTATGTAGCTTGCTCAAAATCACATAACCAAATAGTAACAAGAGAGACCAGAATCCAGGATTTTTCCTTTCCCATATAGAACTCTCTGTCCTATACTACCAGGCAATCCATCAATAAATCTTGTTAGTTCTACCTTCAAAAGATATCCAGATTCCAAAAATTTCTAACCATTCCACTACTACCATCAAAACTCAAAACAATTTTTATTTCTTCCCCAGGCTATTTCAGTAGCTTTCTAACTGATCTCCTTGCTCCCACCTATAGCTATTTTCAACAAGCAGCTGGAATGATCCTATCGTTCCTCTGTTCAAAATCCTTCAGTGTTTCTTTATCTAACTTAAAATAAGAACCAAAGCCCTTAAGTTGGCCTGTAAGGCCCTACATTAACTGGCTTCTTGAACTTATTTCTTGCTACCACTCTCCTGCCTCCAGCCCAATTACGCTCCCACCTGTTTGCTGTTCCTTAAACATGACAGTCATGCTCCCATCTTTGGCCCTTGCATTTGCTTTTCCCCTTTACCTAGAATACTCTTACTCCAGAAATCTGCATGAGAGTCTTCTTTCTTATAGGACTCTGCTCTAATATCACCTAATCAAAGTGATCTTTCTTGGTCACCTTTTGTAAAGGAGTGATTTCCAGCCCAATACTCTTTGTACTGCCTTCATCCTGCTTTATTTTTGTGTTCATAGCATTTATATCCAATTTGACATATTTACTAGTTTATTTTTATTTTTTCTCCCCCTTCTAGAATATAAGTTCCATGAGAGCAGAGGCATTGTCAATCTTATTTACTGCTGTGTTCCCAGCACCTAGAATGATATCTGGTACATAGTAGATGCTCAATAATGAATTGTTGAATGAGAGATATAAAGGAATATTAATAAAGACTGAAGGCCTATCAGACTAGTTTTCATTATGCCCAGAATATATCATATGTTTTTGGTTCTTGTAATCTCTGACACTCACACCTCTGCCATTGAATCTGTTCATTTTTTGTGACTAATATTAAATATCATTTCCTATATAACTTAAGTACTCTAAGAAACATTAATTTCACAGTATGTTAACAGTTGGCCCTTGTATTAATTAGTGTTCTCCAGAGAAACAGAACTAATGATATATATATTATATATACATATAATATTTATAAAAAAGAGATTTATTATAAGGAATTGGCTCATGCAATTATGGAGACTGGCAAGTCCAAATCTGCAGTGTGGGCCAGCAGGCTTATGACCCAGAAGAGATGATGGTGTAGATGAAGTCCAAAGGAGTCTGATGAACTGCCTCTTGCTCTCTCTCACTAGGGGAGGTCAGTTTTTTGTTCTATTCATGCCTTCAACTGCTGGTTTAGGCCCACCCATCATGTGGAGGGTAACCTGCTTACTTAAAGTTTACCAATTTAAAAGTTAATCTCATCCAAAATATTCTCCAGGTTGACTCATAAAATTAACCATTACAGTCTCTACTAAAAAAATGACCCCATCATTAAATAAATTCATAAAATCTTGAATTAATTAATGTTTGTTCACTGTGGTCTTTTCAGAGTCTAATATGTACCATCATTTCCAAGTTGTGCACACTGTGGGACTAGTGTTCTACAGTGCACATACTTTGGAAAAGTGCTAGACCTAAAGGTCATTAAGATTCTTT
The DNA here is from genome assembly GCA_004027375.1 of Macroglossus sobrinus. Classification (NCBI taxonomy): domain Eukaryota; kingdom Metazoa; phylum Chordata; class Mammalia; order Chiroptera; family Pteropodidae; genus Macroglossus; species Macroglossus sobrinus. The sequence goes on along the minus strand of PVKZ01000273.1, from coordinate 233,399 downwards.
CCATTTCTAAAAGGTCAAAATTTTGACTTGTCTAAGGCCATGTGGCGGCATAGTATAAGTCCCCTTATACATCCATTGAAACAAGATTATTTATTGCAGCTTTGTAATAGCGAAAGATTGAAAGCAACGTAATGGTTTATTAAGAGGGAATTTGTTAAATAAAATTTATGGTATATGCACATAAAAAATATTTTGCAGCTTAAAAAGGAAAGAGGAAACTCTTTGTGTACTAATATGATACATTCTCCAAAATGTATTATTTAGGTAAAAAGAAGAATGTCAAGAACAATGTGTATAGAATATTACCTTATAAAATATGCATGTTGGAGGGGATATTTGCTTTGTTTATATGTACTTAAAGCCATTGATAACATTTTTTGCCTCCAAAGAGGAAAATAGGGTCACCAGGACAGATGGGAGGGAGACTTATCACCATATATATTTGGTTCCTTTACTTTTGATTTTTAAACCTTGTGAATCTATTACCTATTTAAAAAAAAAACTAAATAAAAAGCAATCTCAAGTGATTTTAGTGAATCAGGGAATTGTAAAACACTGGACTGTATGTTGTCCTCCTAGACCAGAATTCTTTGAAACTTCATTAGTCGAAGTTTTATCTCATACTGCCTCCAGTGACTATCCTCATACATCCTTTGAGAGAGATAATTACGCCCCCACTCCCTTCTCTTGCCTCTCCCAGTTCTCAGTTTTCATATAGGTTTGTGATTCTCTTAGTGGAGCACCAGTTCTGGTCATTCTGTATCTGCCAGGTTTAATACAATCTGGGAATAAGCTGTGCCAGGACAAGGAGGGGCTGAGGAATGGCCAGCAGCCCAGATTCAAGGTGGATGTCTGAGATGAGCCCTGGCCTCTGATGCCAATTCATTGTGCTGCCTTCTTACATGTCAACTCTCTTCTCTGGAAATAAGAACAATTTACTTGTATCAGGGAGTTTTTGAGGCTCAAATGAGATTATGGATGAAAATTTATTTGGCAAACACAATGGGTTCCATATATATAGAAGAGAGGGATTTGTTAACAGAGAGTAAATTGTTCCAGGTGCATCCACTAACATGGCAATTAAGCAGCATTGTTCCTGGTAGCTGCATTACCATCCCTCACAAAGGAAGCAGAAAGTCCCTATATCCTCTTCAAGCTCTGGGACCTTACCCTGGGTGTGTAAGGGACACAAGGAGAATCTGAAGTCCAGAGACACAGCCAGGATTTTCTTCCCCTGTTCAAATGGGCTCACTTGTCAGCCCTTTACCAACATTTTTCTTGTGGCCAAGAAGAGGGTATGGTATATCAAGGGTGCCTTTTAAGAAAGCTGCTTTTTTTATTTGGGGTGGAATAATTTTAGAAGTAGAACATGAAATTATTTGCAGTGGCATTGGAAGGAGGCCCAGTAATGAGTTGCATGACCTTGAACCAACAATTTTACATCTCTGGGTCTCAGTCTCCAAGTTTGGACACGAGAAGGTCCTTAGGACCACGTAGTGCCTTCCGATTCTAAAGTAAGAAAACTACTTAGCATGACTGGAAAAAGGAAGACAAATCCCAGGCATTTGTGCAACTCCATATTCAAACTGTCATCAAATTTAGACAATAACCTTTGCAATGAGAAGCAGTCCAGGATCAGCTCTCTCTTGTTCATTAACACATGACCATTCATTTCCCCCTCATGTGTAATTCAGTTCGATTTGCCCCACCAGCAGCACTTTTTCTCTTCATTCAGACAAACAAATAAACCAGCCTAGTAGCCAAGAATGAAATTAGTAGCAGGCAGAACAGCTTAGTTTTAATGATGCCGCAACCAAGTTTTAATTGAACAGACTCACAACTTTCCCATCCTTAGCCTATTATTGCATCACAAGTACTCAGTGAAGTTGGCCACACCTAGCTCCCAGGGAGGAAAATGCTAACACGTTGGCATCTATTGTCAGCTCTCCTTTCTATCTCTAGAAACGGACTGATTTCTCTGTAAAATTTCAATTTCACTTTAGCATAAGTTTATCTTTTAAATTTTTTTACATGTAAATTAGTTCAGAGGAGACTCTTTACTGACTCTTTTCCTAAGATGAGAGGGTGATTTCAAAAGAACCATCCACAGAACCCTCCTACTATCTTGTTTTATAAAAAATCAAAAAGAATTTTATGAAAACACTCATGCACTCAAATCATAATTAATAAGTACTAATGTTTTGCTTATGATATTTTCTATAAAACAAAACATCATTGATATAAAATTGAAATCTACCTGTTACTCCACCTAGTACCTACTCCCATTACTTATATAACTTTAGATTGTATATGTCCAGTCTATATTTATTTTTATATTTTTACTAAAGCCAAACAAACTATAAACTATCTATTATATTGCTTTGTATGCTTTAAACATTTAAATAAATTACATAATAGAAAATTATTTAAAATTACATATAGTGATAACACTGGCATATTCTGCAAATTGCTTTCTTTACTCAACAGATTTTTAAGACCTATATATAGAGTTACATATAAATTTATTTTATTTCTCTGCTATATAGTATAATGAAAAACATTTCCAATTATAGGATTATAGAAGTATTCCTCTTTTTTAAAGTTTTAAAGGGCTTTTTTTAATACTTAAGTCTAATTTCATCTGGAATATATTTTTATTTATAGATGTGATTAAAATTTATTTTATAATTTTATTAATATAGTTCCTGCACATTTGAATAGATTTATTCCCAAGAATATTATATTGGTTTGCTACCACTGTAAATGTCTTTGTTTTAATACATTTTCTAATTAGTTGTTTTTAGTATTTGGGAACACTGTAGATTTTATATGTTCCTCTTTTAAGTAACTACCACGATAAATTTTCTCACCAGTTCTCAAATTTTTCTATAGTTTCTTTAGCTATAGATCATCATATTGCTTACAAATAATGATAAATTTGATTCTTCCTAAAAGTTGCATGCTTTCAAATTTTTAAATAATTTTTAGAACTAGTCAGTACCTTCAGTTTAGTGTTAAATGCTAAGGATGATGGAAGACATCTTTCTTCATTCTTGACTTCAATGGGAATGACTTAATTTTCACCATAAAGTATGATGTTTTCTCTGGGTTATTGAGAAATAGCTTTTATTATGTTAAGAAGATCTTCTTATTCTTCCTGGCTTAATAAAGAATTATATCATTTATTTATTTTTAAGTAAAGTGTCAATTTTTAGCCAACTTTTTTTCTGTATCTATCAAGATAATCATGTGCTTTTTCTCCTTTAATGTTAAGATTAAGATCTCTGTTAGAATATATTGTTAAGATAATGTTAAGATTACATGGGTAGAGTTTTTGATTTTGAATGATCCTTCCATTTATGGGTTAAACCTTATCTAGACTGGAGTATTTTTTAATACATTGCTAGATTCTGTTTGCTAATATTTTAAGATTTTTTTGTTTCCATATTTGTGAGATAATTCTATAATTTTGTTTTCTTGCGCTTTTCTTTACTGCCTTTAGATTCAGGGCTTTACTATCATCCTAAAATGATTTGAATAGTTTTCCTTCTTTGTACTTTCTTTGCAACAATACACTTAATGTAGATATTACTTGTTAAACTTGTTTATAAAAAGTTTCTGGTCTGGTAAGGAAGGAGTACTTGGTATTGGATTGACCCACAAAAGCAACTCTAAAAGCTGATCAAGTGATAAAATAACCTTTCTAAGGCACAGGAGTATAACATAGGGAGACTTGAGAGGCTAGGATCCTTGAAAGAAGGGAAATTTTATGAAGTGAATCCCATATCACCATCATCCCTAGATTTTTTTCATAAGGACATTTTTTAGATTTTATCTTAGGTGAATAGAATTTAAGCAGAAATGGCATTCTTATTAGACTGGGAAGATAGAGTCAGAATTTGAGGCTTCCAAAGTAGCTGGATATTAAAGGTTAAAATCCCAGAGTAAAGCAAAGCACAGAGAAGGAGCCCAAAACTATGAATACAAATTTCCCACAAATCACTGGCCAACTCCTCAGCTGCATGTACAAGTGGCAAGAACCCTAGAAACCAAGCAGAAAACAGCAGCTGAGAGGCTAAAGTGCTGCACAAAGATTTCAGCCACCACATGGTAATAGAGATTAGAACTTAAGTCCTGCTAATATGTAGGGGCCTCAATAAACTCCCCTAGTTTTCAGCTGAGAATCTGCAAGGCTTATACCCTGAGAGTAACGACCATGCTCTAAAAGTAAGGACAGTGTCTTAGGAGTAGGAGCAAATTTGAAATAGACCAAACCTACCAAAGCCTTAAATCAAGCTTCAGTAGAATCAAGGTGATCTACTGGTATTCTGTATTCTTTCCAAAAGAAAACATAACTGTCTTTGGAGAGTGGCAAATCATCCACAGGCTTTAAAATATTTCATTCAGAAATCTTACCATTTGTGACAACATGTATAGACCTGGAAGATATTATGCTAAGTGAAAGACAAATACCATATGATCTCACTTAAATGTGGAATCTAAAGAACAAAATAAACAAACAAACAAAATGGAAACAGACTCCTAGATGCAGGGAACAAGCTGATGGTTGCCAGATGGGAGGGGGGTTGAAGGGCAGGGTGAAAAGATGAAGGGATTAGAAGGTACAGATTGGTAGTTATGAAATAGTCATGGGGATATGGAGTGGAGCATGGGAAATATAGTCAATAATATGATAGTGGCTTTGTGTGGTGCCGGGTGAGTGTTGGACTGGTTAGAGGGATAACTTCTTAAATTGTATGAAAGTCTGGCCACTGTACTGTACACCCAAAACTAATATAAAATTATGTTGAGTGTCAGCTATAATTTAAAAATCAAAAAAAGGGAGGAAAAAATGTGAAAATGAGTTATTGGTTCAAATTTCCAGGCATAAAACAAATAGGTCATGGAAATGTGGTGTACAGCATAGGGAATATAGTTAGTAATATTGTAACACTGTTGTATGGTGTCACATGGTTGCTGGACATGATCACTTCTTTAGGTATATAAATGTTGAATAGCTATGATATACACTTAACACTAATATAATATTGTATTTTAGCAATATTTTAATAAAAAATATTTTTTAAATATTGTATTCACAATGTCCAAATCCACTTGAAAATTATGAAGTATGCTTAAAAAAGTAATAGAACTAAGTGGCCAAAAGCTAAGAGAGGAGAAACACATACATCAAACATGGGCACATATGCACACTCAGGTGCTTCTGGCAGTGGAGTTACGAGACAAGGAACTTTAAGTGCCTCTGATCACTATGTTCAGGAAAATAGAGGAAAATGCAAATAAAATATGAAAAAATAGATAATTTTAGCAGAGAATTGGAATCTTATTTTATAAAAATTAAATGGACAGTGTAGAAGTACAAAAATATTTAAGATTATGAATTCTCTGGATATATTTAACAACAGACAGGATATAGCAAAAAATAACATTAATTGACTAATGGAGGTTAATAGGAAATATCCAAAATGATGAACAGGAAAAAAAAATGGTGAAAAATGAGTACATGGAACATGTGGTATACAGTCAGCTTTTACTATACTTAGAATTGGAGTACCAGAAGAGAGGAGGGAATGCAACAGAAGCAACTTTTGAAGCAAAAATGACTAGGAAAGTGCCACAAATTCAAGAAGCTCACATCCTCATAAAGTTAAACCTAGAATTACCACATGACTCAGCAATTCCACTCCTAGTTATATACCTCAAAGAACTGAAAATAAGTATTCTTTGAATTGTAAAGGGGTATTCTTAAAAACAAATATTTGTACATGAAAGTACAAGCACTGCTGGCAATAGCTAAATGGTGGAAGCAGTCCAAATATGCATGCATGAATGAATGTATAAACAAAATGCAGTCTATATGATGAAATAAGTACTGATACATGACAAAACATGGATGATCTTTAAAGACAGTATGCTAAATGAAAGAAGCCAGTCACAAAGAACCACATATTATATCACTTAATTTATATGGAATTCCCAGAATAGATAAATCCATAGGGACAGAAAGAAAATTATTAGTTTTTAAGATCTAGGAAAGAGGTGAATGGGGAGTGACTGCTTAATGGGTATAGGGTTTCATGTTGGGGTGAAAATGTTTTAGAACTAGATAGCAATGATGGTTGCACAGCAATATGAATGCACTAAATGCCACTGAATTGTAAACTTCAAAATGGTTCCTTTTATGTTATGTAATTTTGTCTCAGTTGAAAAACATTTAGAGAGAAAGCTCAGCAAATTACAATAAGGATACATATGAGAAAACCGCACCTAGATAAACCATAGTCATACTGTGAGAAAACAAAATTAACAGTTGAAAAATAGCATTTTATTGTCCCTTAACTTCCATAGTTTATGTTGATAAGCCAAATATAAGTAATATGGTCACATCTTTGAGGGTCAGTCTTTTTTTCTCTGGCTGCTTCTAAGATATTTACTTGATCTGTAACTCACACCATAAACAAAACATGTTAATGCAAGACAGATCACAGGGCTAAAAGTGAAAGGTAAAACCAAAAAGCTTGAAGTAAGCAAAAATTTTTTAAATAAGACATAAAAATCACTAACCCTGAAAAAGAGATTGATTAATTGGACTTTGTTTCCATTAACAATATATGTTCATTAAGTTAAAAAAAAAAAAAAAAACGAAGTGGAAAGGCAAGTCGCAAACTGAAAGAGGACATTGGCCTTATGTAAACAACAAAAGGTTTGCATCCAGAATACATAAAATATTCTTGCTGGTCAATAAGAAAAGAGGGAATTTGGCCTTAAGAAGGACAAAAGATATGACCAGGTGCCTCACAAAGTGCCCTGTTTCATATATGGAGCGGCCCTCTGACATTTGTGATATAGATTATAGAACTCAGTTTCCACCCCTGAGGCCTATGCTATGCAGTTACCATTCTGATTTTGAATCCCTATTTATTTCTACTATTTGGAGATTTCAAGTTTAGCCAGTATTTTTTTATTTTATTTGTGCAGCATTTCTACATGTTTAAGGTTGGAGGGGCAATTCTTAAGGCAGTCATGTGTGTTTACTTAAAGTCTCAATTTCATTTTTATGAAGTCAGTTTAGATTAGAGTCTGTGATATGGCCCTGAATTGTTTTGGGATTCATGACTTTATGTTACTATAAATCATTATGGGCACAGTAGATTAGAAGTATTCGCAGAAAAGGAGGCTGCATAGACTAGGAAGAGTAAAAAAGAGGGATCTGGAGGTTTAAATACCTCTTGGGAACCAATGTTGGAAGACCAAGTGTACTTTTAGCATCTTCTTTTCCAGTTGACTTTATTTTGAGCACTTGCTCTTTGTCACTAGGGACCCGGTGGGTTTTTGTTTGTTTTGTATAAGCAAAGGATCTAATAACTTATAGTGCTCCAATGATTCTCAAAATTTGGTTCTACTCACAAATTATATCACCTGCAATGCTGATTTAAAATGTAGATTCAAGGATTACACCCTGGACCAGGGAATATATATTTAACACACTGTCAATGATGGCGATTTATATACGCAGCTATGAAATTGTTACAAATAGGTAGGTACATGTATGTTAACCTTACCACGGCAGCTGTATATCGGCTGTGGGAAATCTGGCAGATAATGCTTAACTCAAGAGGATAACTTGTACATTTGAGCTGTAGAGAATTTTAATTGTTTTAGGTGACAAGGACTAGCAACCTATGGCCTACAGGCCACATCCAGGCCATCGTGAGCTTTTGTAAGGCCAGCAAACCTTACGAAATGTTATTCTCATTTGTAAATGGTTGAAAACAGTCAAAAGAATAATACTTTGTCATGTGAAAATTCTACAAAATTCAAATTTCAGTTTCCAGAAATAAATTTTATTGGAACATAGCTATATTTATCAATTTATGAATTATCTGTGGTTTATTTTGCATTACAATAGCAGAGTTAAGAGGTTGCAGCAGAGACCAGATAGCCCCGAAGGCCTAATTGACTTATTATCTGTATCATTACAGAAAAGTTTGCAGACCCCTGGACAAGTCTGTAGGCCTTTGCTGTGCAGGCCTATCAGTTTCCCCAAGGCTGCTTCCTCCATTTCTTAATCTTACCTCCACATACATACACTCTGACTGAATGTCTTGCAGGGAAGCCCTGGACTGTCTTCTTCACTGTGTAAGAAAAAAGCAAAACTGCCCTGTTTTCATTCAGAAAGGTCCTTTAAGTTTACCTGTGAAGTATTCTGTGATCTTTGGGAAAATACATTCTGGAAATATCAGGTAACTCTGATTATATTAATTCAATCCTTACCAAATTCTGGTGCCACTTAGAAGAGCTAATTCTAGTCTATGAAGACAAAAAAAAATGTCTAAAAATTTTTAGAAGGAGAAATCTATTTATAACAAGTAAAAGGTTAATAGATTCATGATTCAACCTCAAACTATACTGTATCAAATAAAGCATTTTATCTGACAAAGAAAATAGTGTTTTTAAACTCTATAAGAAAATATGACTTCCTGAAGTTTTCCCAAATATTTGAAAAGATGAAAGACGTATTTTGGAGAAAAGAAAAGAATGTAGGAAATAAGACTAAGGAGTTTTACTTTACTTTATGTATATAGAGGGCTAAATTTATAGTTTGTGAATTATTGAATGCCTTTTTTTCAGTTTCAACCTTCCTTCTGGCCATTTTTTAATCCAATAGCAAAAATGATAAAAATAAATGAAGAAGAGTGGAAAATAGGGTTAGAAGAACAAGAAAGCAGTGGAAAAGATTAACACTCTAAAATGCATATCAGCCGGTTTTATATCTCTTGTTGGAAATGGGCTACAAATGCTTCCAAGTAGCTAAATCAAAGTGGAAAATGAAATCTGGTTTACATAAATCAAGAACAAAACTGATTTTTTTTTTCATGAGAAGCATTATTTTCATGAAACTAAACCTTGAGGTAAATTTTTCATATGGGTCCTCATAAAAAGTCTACCATGTATGATGACATAGATGCTATTTTACACGCACACGTACACGTGTGTGTAATATACACTTTTTGCCTACCCTATTATTTCAAAGGCACAGATGCAAAATCTACATTAAGGAACAGGCATTGCATAGGGACTGAAGCAGTGCAAAATAGCAGTAATCTCTCAATGTCATATATAAATGAGAGTGTGGAAAATCAACTGAAATAGGAAATTTACATGAGGTCTTTGAGCAAGTTATTTTATTTTGTTTTCCTCACATGTTGGATATATTCTTATGTGCATCTGTTGGATATGAAAGCTAATTAATACCAACTGAAATATAGGATTCTTGTATGTGTTGAAGGGACACCCAATGTATTATTTGATTCTGTGTCAAAGAGGAGACCTTGAGCCTTGGAGCCTTAGATCTGGAACGTGCTTTAGAAATCATTTTGGTCAAAAAATGGCAAATATGTGGCACATATGCCTTTATTTCTTACTCTATTATGGCAGACATTACTCTCTGATCACATTAATATACTAATTGACCAAGTAAAGTGGAAATAAGGCTACTTTTCAACACAACCCTTAAAGCAAGTACTCCCAAAAGATCAGTGCTGGCATGAACAATAAGAATGCTTTTAATGGATTTCTGGTTTTAGCCCCAGTATGTAAGGATCTTGGAAGGTGTTACTCTTATTTATTCAATAAGACAAAGCTGAATAGTTTGAAAATGAACAAATTTTCTTGGACCCATCAGAGAATTACAATTGCAGGGCAAAACAGCACCCTGAAATCTGGAAAGATAGGTGGATCCAGAGTCACCACCAACATTTGCTTACTTTGAACAGAAAATACGGAAGCCATAAATTAGTAGGAAAATTTAAGTGGTAACTTTGATGAAGTGCTAGAGACTTATCGTGGACCAGCTTGAGAGGGAGAAACTCCTGGATGCTTCAATCTTAGCTCTCCTACTCTCTACTTTTGTGGAATTCAAAAAAAATCCCCTTGTAGCTCTAGCCAGGGGAATATAAGAGTAATCATTGTGAACTTTAACTAGAGCATTTTCTATAACAATGGCCAGCTCTCCAAGGGAAAAATCAAAACCAGAGCATGATCCCATTTGGGAAAGGGCATTCCTTTCACTCTAACCCTTCTAGCCTTCCCGTCTCGCCTAAGAGGGAAAAGCTATATCACTGGAAAGAAATTGTGATGTTTATAGCCCCAAAATACAGACCACTAAAAACTTAAATTGAATCATAGGGAATCACCACATCAACAGTGTGCCAGTGTAATAACAATGAATTACAACTGAAACAACTGAAAGATGCAGACTCTCTCTGAGGAGGAGTAATTAGGGAAGCCTCAAGTTAAGAGATAACACATAAACAAGTACATGAGAGGAATTGCTCTAGTACCTACAATTACAGCAAACAAAATATAACTCCTAGCCTAAATCCTCACACTAAAGGTCTGCTTATCTGCTTCTATTACCTAATTCATCATGTTGGCTTTCAATGAAAAATTAAAAGGTATACCAAAAGACAAGAAAAAAACATAGTCTGAACAGAACAAGCATCTGATCTAAATTCAGGTACAATACAGATATTGTAAGTGTTAGACAGGGATTTAAAAATAACTATGATTAATTTGTTAAGGCTCTAATTGAAAACAAAAATAGATGGATAAGTAGAGATGTGGAAATGCTACAAAATGATCAAAAGCAAATACTAGAAATCAGAAACACTGTAACTGATGAAGAATGCCTTTGAAGGGCTCATCAGTAGACTGGACACATCTAAAGAATTAGTGAGCTTGAAAAAATTTTCAAACTGAAATGAAGAATGAAAAAAACAGAACATCCGAGAACCATGGGACAGTTTTAAAGTGTGTGACATACACATAATTGGAATACATGAAGGAGAAGAAAGAGAACAGAGGGGAATAATGAAGTAATAGTGGCATGAAGTAATTCAAATATTGAAGTAATAATGGTTGAAACCTTTACAAAATTAATGACAGACACAAAACTATAGATCCAGGAAGCTCATAAATACCAAGTAGGATAAATACCAAAAAAATCAAACCTAAGAATATCCTATTCAAGCTATAGAAAATCAAAGAAAAAGAGAAACCCTTGAAGGAAGCCAGGGGTAAGCAAACTTTACCTATAGAGGACAAGAATGTGAAGTACAGTCATGCACCACTTAATGACAGGGAGACATTCTGAGAAATGCATCATGAGGTGATTTCATGGTTGTGCAAACATCATAGGTTGTACTTACACAAACCTTGATGATATAGCCTACTACACACCTAAGCTCTATGGAATAGCTTATTGCTCCTAGGCTACAAGCCTGAACAAAATGTTACTGTACAAAACAACATGAGATTAAATCAAGCACAGGAAAAAGCGATGCTATCAAGAGACTTGGTAAACACAAGATGTGTGAGACTGTTGCCAGAACAACACGGCATACTGTCACATACTGTTTTACAGTAAACTCTTTTTATAAGTAGAAAGAGTACACTCTAAAACAACAATTAAAAGTATAATATAGTAAATACATAAACCAGTAATATAGTAATTTATTATTAAATATTATATACTGTACATTGTATGTGCTATACATTTATAAGACTAGCAGCACGGTTTGATTATACCAGCATCACCAAAAACATGCGAGTAATGTATTGCTCTATGGCATTTCAACTTGCTAAGATGTCACTAGGTGGTAGGAATTTTTCAGTTCCATTATAATCTTAGGAGATCACTGTCATATATGCATTTCATTGACTGAAATGTCATTATATGGAGCATGACTATATTTGCTCTTATTTTTGCACTTCTTCAAGGAACCAAGAAGTATCTCTTGAGGTTACTCAGAGGGGCAGATTTTTTTTCAGATATCTGCCTCATTTTGGAACCTGGATACACTAAGTGGTAAGGGGTTAGGAACAGGTTGCTCTCAGGAAGCATTGCTCAGTAAACATTTATGATAATTGCCTGAAGAGCTCTCAGATAAAAGGGGCTTAATTCTACAAGTTTCTGGGAGTTTGTTGTGATTTATTTTGTCATTCTAAAGAAATATTTACTTTTGTACCTAATTTTGTGTTTTATACTTTTGATTTTTTTCTTAATGGGGGTCCCACAAGTTAATTTTCAGCCCCAAGACACATGGAATTAATCCTGCCCTCACTTTGAACGCCATCATCTGCTACCACTCTGAAAATTCCCAGAGGTATCCTCCTCAGAGCCCACTCTGATGTCTGGAGCTGCAGATGGCTTTTTCACCCCTCTTCTTCCCTGCTTCCTGTAGTACTCACCTCAGCACTGTTAGGATCAAGGAAGGACTAGCTGTCTGAGCCTATGTCAAGACACAGCATCTCTCCACAGACAATGAGTTCATGGGGAGAATGGCCTGGGCTTAGGACCCAAAGTGATGTAACAAGGAATTAGGAGAAAGAAAAGATAAAAAAGAAAAAAAAATGGGGCCCTTAAGATGGCCTCACTTTTGACTCATTGTGGGTTATATTATACAGGCAGTCATGATTTCATTCAATGTATCATTTTGAGCACCCATTAAGTGCCTGTGGGATTGTCCACAATCCTGACCTTTACTTGTACCATTTTTCAATGATAACATTTTGTCAAAGTACCTACTCTTTGGAATTTCTGAACCCTTTAGTCAGCTGGGTGACTCCTATATGGATTTATAGGAACTGGTTTACGAAAGCCAAAGAAACATCCATCATCTGTAGGATTTTTTTTTTTTTGTAACAGCATTTATTTCATCCAGGCTCTACTTGCCCAAAGTTTTTTTGAACACTAGATAAGATGATTGACCCATTACAAAGAAGATCAAGAATAATGTAGCCTCAGAAAGAAAACCTAAAGGCAAGTGGGAAGAAGAATGTGCTTAGCAGGAGCCCAGAGTGAGGACCTTTGGAGGAGGGGCAAATATAATTTATAAAGCTTTAGAGAGACCCATGTCAGCCTCTCCCATATTTGGCTTTGAGGTGTCAGAATAGATTTTATAGGTCAACAGGGTTGTTCTAATGATTATCCAAGCTTCTCCCTCTTCTGTGGGAAAGGGCCCAGTTTTATGTAATTACCTGCCCAGTCAGCAGACTGGGTGTTAGAATTCTGAGCAGACTGCCCTCCTCCCTAAAAGCAGCAGGCGCTAAAATAGGTCCGGAAATTCCTGAGCATTGGGAAGCCAGCGCTAATGCAATTACCTGAAATAAAAGAAGGGGTCAGATAATAAGGGGCAAAGGTTTTTCCTTTTAAAGTAAAGAGCCAGGTAAACAGAACCAGCTGCCTCTGGAGCCAACAAACTCTCCTCATTAAATGTTTTAATAGGCTAATGGGCATAAGTGGCTAATTGTAGTACAATGCCAAATACTGAATCTAAAGGCCTGGAGAAGGGGGAAGGGTGATCAGGGTTAAAACCTGGCTAGCAGAGACAGAAAGGGGAAGAGAACTACGCCTGGCAGAGAATCCCTAAATGGACAGAATGGAATTAAAGTAGGAGTAAAATGATTTGACCCTGGTGTCTCTAATGTTTCTATCGGTATTCCTGTGAGATGGGCTTAAAAGTCTCAGCTGGGATAGTTTTACATTTATATGATAGTAGAACAGAATCTAGAATGTTTTTAAAATAACTGATTATGGAAAACTTTGTCTATTTACTCTGAAAAATTCTGAACGGGTATACAGCAAAATGTTAATGGGTCTTGCTACATGTTGGGCTTATCAGTGATTTTTTGTTTTCAAATTTTAATTTTGTCTATGTCCATTTTTTAATTTGCCCCTAATGAGCCTTATTTATTTTATGATAAACAAATAAAGGAAAAACTTTAAAATGAAAGGTATTAAACTGGAAGTAAAATTGAAACTAAGGAGGGCAGGAGAATTGGTGAATGAATTAGTAAGCGGTTTCATTTAGTTTGTATGCTCTGCCATCTTTGCCATCTTCCCAAATGTGTGGTTGATATGACTTACCAATCTACAGGCCAGCAGAAGGAGTGATGGCTGCTGGTAATGAGCCAGACAGGCTGTTTGTCCACACAGAAAGGTGTCAACCTCGCTGCATTTGTAATAGTTCCCAGAAAGGTTATTTCTGTACAGCCTTTCTTGGCTTCAGGTTTTAGTTGAACAACTCAGCCACTTGTTTGATCCTAAGAGATGGTGAAATTTCAGTAAAGCTTGGAGGAGGACTACAGTTTACCTAAAAATATCAGTCTTTGTGTTTCTAGAACCAATCCTTCTGCCAGGGTTAATATGGGAGATGCTAAAGCACTTCTAATTGATAGATTTCCTTCCTCTTTTCCCTCTTTCTTTCTTTCCCTCAATCCTTCCTTTCCTCTCTGATTTACTTAGTCTTCTGATACCTTTTTAGCCATTACTAAACTAGTCAACTCTTGCGGCAAGACTGTTTGATAACTAACAATGGTCTTTATCATCCCAGTGAGCAAGATAGAGAAAAGTAGAGAGAGTTCCCCACAGATCACTGGACAGTCAGTTGGAGTTCAGTCCTACTTCCTTTTACTTAATCGTAGTGAGAAATCACCATCTTCATCATTTTAACAATTAATTCTTACCAAATGGTTATCACAGGCTACTCCACCTTTCTTATGTCCAAATCTAATTGATATACTGGGCCCTTTCCCATCAAAGAACCAAAGCTCTGTAACAGGCAGGAATTTTAAAAATAACCACAGATAGTTGACACTTAATATTTTCTTAGAAGCTTCACATTTATGAAGGGTAAGTGCAGCAAGCTAACTGTTCAAGGGTACCCGAGAAAAAGGCATAGATATTTATCAGACTCATACCTGTGGTTAAATTATCCCCTTTCTTAAAAGTGATACTAAATTCTGAGAGACCAAAATTCATATTTCCACAGTGCAATATAACTATGGGTTTAATGTTGTAAATGAAAGTTGCTGAAATTTTTCAGTATAATCTGGGGGTTCGTCTGATATCCAAACTGACTCAAACTGCGATTATTAAAAAGGTCACAATAGGCTGGTGAAGGAAGAGACTCTTAGCGGGGGGCCTATGTGAGGAGCATTTTAGAAGGTGTCTGACAGCTCAGTTAACTTCTCTTATTCTCTTCGAGAGCTCATCTATAGCCATGGCTTACTTCATTATTTATGAAGAAGACACACAGGTCAATATTTTCTCTCAACTTTTTTTATACCTCCTCCTCATGTCTCCGACTACCCGTTACATATTTCCTCTTTGATATTCTCTGCATCTTTGATATTTCAAACAGAATCATTCATCTCTTCGACAAACTCAAAACCTAGTCTGACTGGCCTACATGTCCTTGGCACCAGTGTTCTCCGAGACATTCTCATAAGCTCATGGTCATAATTAATTTCCTTCCTCTTTCCCTTACACTCTACAGAAGCTTTATTTTATTAGTTCTTTCTTCACAGGCTCTCACTTTTACTTCTTTTCATGACCTCCTTTACTTAGACCCAGATCCCTTCTTCCCTGCACTATTGAGATAAGATAACCTTGTCACTCGGGTTTCCTGCCTGGAGCTCTCCTCTCCCCTGCTCCAATCTAATCCACAGCCTACAAGAGTAGCCTGAGACCAACTGAGAGTGATTGAATACAGCTTGTTAGGTAAAAAGGGAAACCAAGAATAGGCTCTAAAAATCTTAAACCAAAAATTTTTACTGGAATTTCTCCTCTACATGTCATATGAAGAAGGAATTGGACTATTTCTGGCTTTAAGAAAACAGCTGTTGAACGGACAATAATAGGGAACAAATTTTAGACTTATGTTAGAAGAGCCTTTCATGGATTTGATCTATAATACAGTGGAACAGTATTAATAGTACCTGAATGTGGGTTCCCTTTCCTAGATGTTGTAGCAAATTTACACGGTCGAGATAACGTGACCATTAAGGTCTTTTGAAGCTCCACATTTTTGCAGCATAATCACATCCCTCTTCATTCCTCCCTTTGCCTCCCACCTACTGGGAATCCAGAGTCTGTTCTTGGTGCTCCATACTTCCCTCATTCCAAATCCTACTGTGGATAAACATGCTGTCCTTCTCCAGACAGATGCTACCCTCTTCACTCCATCCCATGGCTTTTCAGTTGCTACCACCTTAGGCCCTTGAGTAACCTAGAGGGTAGATGTAGTTATTAAATGTCTTTCACGTGCCAAATTTTTTATCCAGCATTTTTTTCAGATTTAATTGGTATAGTAGCCCTGTGAAAATACTATTGTTTCTTTGAAAATCAATTTTAAAGAAAAAGAAACCCAATATTATATAAGTAGTAAGTGACAAAACTGAGACTGAACCAAGTTTTTCTAATTCCAATTTCTGTGTACTTAAGAAAAAAGACAAAAGGAAGGAAGGGAAGAGTAAAGGGCCTCTCAGCTTTGGGCCATGGATTGTGTGGGATAGGGAGGGTGTTCATAGGAATCCTACATATTGAAAAGAATACAGCTGGCATTTTTATCTCAATAAGTTTTTAACTATATGTGTTGTCAGCAAAACTTATACATTCTGATGTTTAAAATAGTTACTGGGAGCTAACGAAAAGGAAAGAGAAAACTATAATACATTTTATTAAAACATAAATAGTAATTACAGTTCATTTTTATCCTATGCCTAGTTTTCATGTATTATAGTAACAAGTATGCATGTCCTTCAGTGTGTTAGATTAACATTGTATGAATTATTTTAAATTTTAACACTACTATGTTTTAATATGCCTGGCTTTCATGTACTATGCTATCTAATCACAACTTTTTTAAAAAATCAGATGCTAATAGTGAAGTACTAATAGGAAGAGGTTGTGAGGTAATGAACATGGAAACAAGAGCAGTGTGTGTTGCACATAATAAATGTTTATTGGATCATACCAGGAATGAGGTAAAAGGTCACATCATTGTTTTGTTTTATTCCCTAATATAAAAAACCACAAAAATTTTCAAAAGCATGTACCCTTTGATAAAATTCCACATTTAGAATTCTATATTCACATAAATTTAATTAGTCTCCTATTGTTTATTACCTCATCTTTGTGAGCTGAAAATTAGAAAAATTAGAAAAAAAAACTAAGAGTCGCTGAATGCCAGACACTTTAGATTTATGTGCTTCATCTTCAACTAATCCTGAGAAATAGATATGTCACCTCCCTTTTGAGAATAAGAAAACTGATGCTGATAGATGCCAATAACTTGTGCAAGATCACATAAGTGGTAAATACCTGATTTGAAATTTGAACTCAGATGTATCTGGCTCCAAAACCCATACTCTTTCTAACATATCAGTACTGGATTCTATGGACAGTTCCGAAGTGGTGAGGAGGCCAAAGGGAAGGCTGAATGGGTGAAGTTCATCCCACCCTCACTTCAAGCACAGTACCTGCTTTACAATTAGAAGTTTAACCAGTCTACTACATCACATGTTTGTATGGGAATTTAACATTAAAAAAGAATTTTCATATAGTTTTGTAATATGTATTGATAGGTTGGTGTCTTATTAACAATGAAATAATCTATCATTAGCTATTATTAGTCAAGGGGTCCTGAGTGGATTAGAAAAGGGTCCTGGGAGTTATAAGCATGATTTAAATTAAATTGATTTAATTTGGAATTTTGCAAAGGTGGGAGGAGGAGGTTTGAGATAATGAAGTTCAGCTAACCCTGGGCCAATCTCAACTTAGTCTTCAGAGTGAGGCTTCACTAAGAGAGTCCCCAAAAGTTGGATAGACCTGTTTTATTCCACCTGTTCACAGCATAGTATCAGCACAACTTGATTTTTCAT
The DNA here is from genome assembly GCA_004027375.1 of Macroglossus sobrinus. NCBI lineage: Eukaryota > Metazoa > Chordata > Mammalia > Chiroptera > Pteropodidae > Macroglossus > Macroglossus sobrinus. Next base: position 215,651 of record PVKZ01000273.1, on the reverse strand, counting down.
TTAAGCATCCTAACAAAACCAGACACCCTCACACCCATGAGTGCCAAACTTGTTACTATTTTAGGAGAGGGCTCCCGGACTTTACTCTGTCTGACTTATTTATTTGTTTGTTTATTCGTTCATTTATCCATTTATTTACTTCAGATTATTAGAAGATTGACTACAAGATATTTTGCCCAGGGAGGCGAGCTAGAGATGAAACCTTTGAGAACCACTCACTGCACTAAATCAGATTTTCGTGGTTGGGGTTTGTTTTCTTATTTCAAGGTGTGGAAACCTATCAAAATATTTGAGTATTCTTTCAAACTTCTCGCATATCTCTATTACTTTAAGTTATGAGTGGAGGTGGTATGGAATAGGTGTTAAATTACTTTCCTTAGGGTGAGGGAATTAAGCTTTTCCCCATTACTCAATTTGTTTTACGGATTCCCGTCAATTTCTATTGAGCAGGCAATGTAGTTTCATGTGACAGAGGATGAAAAAAAATCACACTATTAGCCCACAAATGGAGAAGAAAATGAAAAAAATAAAAATTATATTATTTATTTGAAATGTACCCAGGGTCACACATTTTAGAATATAAGTGCCCACATGAACCCTGGGTTGTTTCCTCAAGCAACAGAGACCTCTGACTAGAGAAGTGTATGTAGTCTCCTGCTCGAGATTTTATCTGATTCTTATTTTATTTTTATTCCAGTTGCTACATTGATGGCCGGGTGGTCAAGGTGATGGACTTCTTGAAAACTCGCCTGTTAGACACACTCTCTGACCAGATTAGGAAAATTCAGAAAGTGAGTAAAAGTCTCCTGGGAAGAAGAGGGGTCATTTTGGGGGAAAGGCAAGGAAAAGGTCACAGAGTCCAGCTGGATGTCAGCACTGTGGAAATCAGGGTAGAAAAATAGTACAGTCCTGATTTGCATGGTATAGAGCTCCCTCTCACAGTTGGTGATTATTTATTGTTTTTCAAATTGAGAAAGGTTTGAATGCACCCTATCAAGGTTTAAAACTTGTCTATTTTAATAACAAATATTTTGTAATAGTTTACTACTAAATTATGAGTTTCTTAAGGATACGTTTACTTCATTTTCTTTTTGCAGGAGTTTGTTTCGGGTTAATTTAAGAAGAGAATGATTATATTCATTCAGTAAAATTCTGGTCTGGGGCATTGGCAATTCTGAGCCATACTTAAACTATATCTATATGTCTTAGAATTAGCCAAGACATCTTACTTTTGTAAGGATGTGGGGAAAGCTATATTATATTAAGTAATTGCATGTAGATCCTCTTAGCAAGACACCTTTGGTCAATAGTTCTCACACTTAAGTACAATCAAAGTCACCAGAGCTTGCTTGTAAAATGTCTAATCCCGCTTCTGATGTTCTGATATGATATGTCTGGAGTGGATCTCAGACATCTCTATTTTTAATAGTTATTTGCAGAAAATTTACAGAAAAATAGCAACAAGTAGGTCTCCATTAATATGAGATGAATAAATAAGTGAATGGACAAATTAACGAATGGCTCATTTAAAATTAGCTATGTAATAAAATCCTATTTGGAACAATCAAAGAAAAGAACTTTTGATTGCTAAAGTGGAAGTCTGTACCCTGTTTTGCATGCATATCAATGTCACACTCAGATAACAAATACCTTCTTGAGTCCTCTTATTCTCAAAGGATTTTAGAGGCTGAGAAGCCTTAGGCCTTCTGAACTTTTACACCCATATCTGATCCCTCTGGGGATTAGATGCATTGGCCAGCAGCCTTATCTGTCACTACCTTCTACTAGACAAGGCCTAGGGGAACTATATGATTTGAAATATCTCTTCCAGGGTCTGTTTGACATTCATTTAGTTTTTAACATTTAAGTATTTAATGTTCACTGAGCACTAAGCAAGCACCAGGCAAAGAGCCAGGTGCTAGGATACAAAATGGAATAAGACATGATCTCTACCCTGGAGGAACTCACAGTTTTAAGGTTTAACACCTACTTTGAGCAGGTTGAGAAACATATTACCTAATGTAGAAGAATGTTAACCTATTGAACAGTACAGTTTTCTAAGCATATTATGATAAGCAGATATTAGATATTGCTCTCTAAAAGTAAGGGTGGGGGGAAATTTCCATTCTTCTTTCCTTCCTTCCTTCCTTCCTTCCTTCCTTCCTTCCTTCCTTCCTTCCTTCCTTTCTTTCTTTCTTTCTTTCTTTCTTTCTTTCTTTCTTTCTTTCTTTCTTTCTTTCTTTTTCATTCAGTAGATATGTATTGAGTACTTATTGTGTTTCAGCACTATTCCAAGTGTTTGTATACAACACTGTACAAAATAGATAAGTCCTATATTTTTTACTTTTCTGGTTTTGAGTTTAATGACATGATCAAAGGGTTGTTGGAAGTAAGATTATTCAGTGATGTCATGGCACTGAAAGTGAAGGTTCTAACTTTGCTCCTATAATTATTTAAATAGAACAAAAAGCTTTAAATCAGAACTAAGACAAAGGTGTTGGGAATTAGGTTCTCCCCTTTCTCCCCACTACCAATCATCCTTCACCAATGCATACTCCTTAATCACAGAATGTTCAAACACTAAAAAAAGTAAGCTAAGCTTACCTACTGATTTTTACAGGTAGGACCAAAGAAACTTAAGGAAAAGGGCCCAAACCCTGTGCACAATTGAGATTCAGACATTTAAAAACATGTCTGATGGACTTGGATAGGGAGGGCAAAGTGCAATTTCAGGGAGAAACAGTGGAGACTCTAAGAAAAATAACCTACATGCAGAAGGTACCTGGCAGGGGATGGCTAGAATTAGCAGTAAGGCCTGTAGTCACCTTTTGTCTATTGCAAATAGAATATGCCCTGAGGTCCCCTCAGGTCTCGGTTACTGTTCTGGTTATGTCTTGTGCTACAAATAATCCAAAAACTTAGTGGCTTAAAACAACCATTTATTATGCCCATTGATTCTATGGGTCAGGAATTCCCACAGGGAACTGTGAAATAGATATCACTCCATGATGTCTGAAGACTCAAAGGTTGGCGTGACTCAAAGGCTTGTGACTAGGATCATCAGAAGACTTGTTGACTCATGCGTCCTGCAGTTAGTTGATGTCAGCTATCGACTAGCACCTTCGTGGGACTGGTAACTGAAATACCTACATATAAACTCTTCAGGTAGCCTGGGCTTTCTCCCAAGGTTCTAGTCACCTTGGGAGAAAGTCAAGTGCCCAAGAGAGAGCCAGGTGGAAACTATATCACCCTCTCTAACCTACCTACAGAAGTCACAGGGCATCACTTTAGTCATAGTCTATTCAATGAGACAGTCACCAAGACCAATAGAGTTTTGAGGGGAAAGGAAATAAACTCCTTTTGATGGGAGAGTGGCAAGATTCTGAAAGAACATATAGGATCAGAAATACTTTTGCAGTTATTTTTGGAAAATACTCTCTGCCAAAGTTCTATCCTACCTGTTTCATTTAGTAGCCTTTAGTCATTTATCTGACTAGTTTTCTATTTCTAACTGTCTTTTACAAAGTTCCTGCCAGATATTGCCTTAAATGGATATCTGCCAGAGGTGTTGCTGGATCACAGATTCCCTGAGATTTGATTCATGGGATAGGCTCTTTATTGGCTGCAGCAGCCTGAACTCAGTTGTTAGGACCTCCAGGATAAGATTCTCTTACCACAGTCTAGGATGTGCTAGGTGCAAGCCTGCCCTAGGGAAATGAGGGCTGTTTTTCCAATTGCAAATTGCTTTGGCTGTTCCTGAAGTCCCCTGTGAGTGGGAAAGGGTATGAGGAAATAGAGTCCAGAGTTGCTAAACTTTTCTGTGAGTCCCAAATACTAGTCTGGAGATGAGCCAAGTAAGATTTTAATATGTATATTCCTGAAACTCTGATTCAAAAACTAGAAATGAAATTTTTGTTTTTTTCTCTACTTTGGGAAATTCAGAGAATTCCTAATGACACTCTTACCCTGAGACCCACAGAGATGGAAAAAGGGCAGATTTCCCACAAAAACAGATTTATGTGGGATTAGTTAGATAAATCAGTGGCAAGACTGTTTGAATAAGAGATAGAATACAGGATTGGAAGTCTGGTGACTTGGATTGGAGCTCAGGCTTAGTTGTGTGACCTTGGGACATTACTTAATTTCTCTGATTTTGTTTCTTCATGTATAAAATGATGATGCTAAGAATACTATCTTCCTTCATTCTTAGGAAGTCTAGGAAGGTCATGTGAAGCCCTGTTTTGTTAATTACTATTGAATGCTAGTTCTTATTGCTATTATTGTTGTTTTGTTATTGTAGCTATTTTTAATAATAATTTATGTGACTGGAGAGGCTTCATCTACCTTTATCTTCAACTTGGTCTTTGCTTTTTTCCTCTTTTCTCTTTCCTTGAATCCTGGAGAATATGATAGGTGATATTTTTGGCACTTGAAATACAATGACTCAATTGCTTCAAACAGCTGTGGTTTCCAAATTTGAACTGCCACTTATAGAAAAATTCTCGGTTTTTTGAGCAGTGGGTGAATTCTTGTTTTATGAAAATCTACACGAAAGCCAAACAGAGACAATGTTTGGACAATTCACTTCTTTGGATGATCCATGTACTCTCTCCCAACCATTAGAATGAGGATAATCGTTCGTACTTTGTGAGATGAGTCAAGGGAAAAAGTTAAGAATCTAACAGTGCAGGCAAGAGTTTGATGGGAAAGTGAGAGATGTTCAAGATACAATACAGATGGTATAGTATGGATAGCTGGGATGGCTCCAAAACAATGACATAAGAATCAACAAGAACCACTTTGGCTTAAGTCACTTTGATTCTATGATTTGTCTCTTCATCTCCTAGAGGAATCAGAGGAGGAAATAACACTTTGTGATATTATTTTCAGCAATTCAATAAGCACAGGAAGGAGTTGGTGAAACCCCAGACATAAGGGAAGAATTTCCAAAAGTAATGTTCATATGATTGCGCTTTGAATACAAATAAACGGAACAATTGGCTTCTCTAATATTTGAAACATTCCCTCTTTCCTCCCTCCCTTCTTTTTTCCTTTCTTTATTTATCAACTATTTATAATGTTCTTGATATTTTCCAGACCCCTGAGGATAAAATGATAAGCAAGACTGATACGGTAGTTGTCCTCATAGACTTTATAGTCTAGTGGAAAACTATTTAATGAGGCAAGCAATGATAATAATATATGATGATTATTATAATAAGGGCCTCTAGGGTGCAATGGGAGCCCATGGTGGGAAAGGTCTACCTTCTAAAGGAAGGGAAATAGGAGAAATCCTCCCAGAGATGGTGACATTTAGGCTACCACTCAAAGGATAGACAGTTCTTCTTTATACAGTTCTTCTTAGGGTATGATCAGAGGGTTCTTGATTGCTGATATGTATGGTAGAGGGAGTAGTTTATATGGTTCATAGTGTAGCCACAATCATTCTTTTGTTCACATCTCATTGCTTATGATTGTTTATAATATTTAATAAAGTTTAACTCTGTGAAGTCTCAGTAAATACAGTAACAATATTCCACTTTTTCCAATATATCTTAGTTGCAGGATAATAGGAGCAGGTAAAGCAGAGAAGCAGAGGAATATTTAATCCTTTTAAAGTAATTAATAGATCAAAAAAAGAAACTTCTGTTCTCAACCTACCTGCTGATTTACTTACTTATTTGAGCCTCTTACTAAATCAAAGGGGAAGAGAGTAAAAGAATAAGTTATTTTTCAGGATCATTAACTAGAAGTACAATTAAAGGAAAAATGAGAACAATGATGTTAACTTTCTCTAATGAAGAAAACTGGAAAATGAAAACAGAACAGTTGTATCACCACAAAAATCAGTATTTGGTTGATTCATTCATTTACTCATTCATTCAGTAATGGTAAATGCTTATTTTAATGTTCCAGAGCCTACCATATTGCTTTTCACTTGACAGGTGCTCAATAAATTTGAAAGGGAGGAAGGCAGGCAGGGAGAGAAAGGTGAAGGAGGAGAGTAAAATAGTGGAGGAAGTGTTAAAGAAGTAATGTCTTTGTCTCATTCACATTTGGATCTGCTGTCTCCGCTATTCATTCACATGTGGAAGAATCTAATCTGCTACTGCTACTAACTTTGTAACAGCATTGAATAGATAGAAATTGATTTAGGCATCCATAAAGAGGCTATGCCTATGGGTAGGCACAGTAGGAGATTCTTTCTGGGCATGTGTTTAGGGGTGAAGGAAAGGTCCCTTTGTAGCTCAAAATAACTGCAGTATGTCTGCTAATGCCGGACATTTCATTTTAGAAAAATAATCTTCCATTGGAAGGAGAACATAAAATGTAAATAACCTGAGAAGAGGTAAACTACACTGGTTTAAAGTCATACTATGTTGTCAATACCAAATAGAAAGTCCTTTCCAAAAGCAGGTTTTGATGGAAGGGAAGAAAAACACAAGCCAAGGAAGTACTCAGGAGAGACAGGGAACTCTAAACACTATGCCACTTTAATACCTTAGTGACATTCATTGGGCCAGAAACTTATAAAATGGAGATCTATTTAAGAAAAATAAGACACAATTCTGCACATTTTAGAAGTACACCTGACCAAATGAACAAATTACAAGGGCCTGCCCAAGACAACAGTAGAGGCCTACGAATGGGGGGAGCTGAAATTTTAAGCTTCATGAGCTTCTCAGTAAATTAGCCACTGTGACCCCATTTGGCTCTGCATCTGCAAATGGGAGAATATGACCCAAGCATAACTTTGGCTCTGCTTTTTCATATATGAGATAACTAGGGATAAGTGGGGAAATCTAGCTGGAAAGGTATGTTTACTACAAAAGGGATCTGAAGTTTAGATCATCGTCATTCCATAAACCATGTTTTCTTGATTCTTCATACAAATAATTATAAAGTGTACCATCAATTTAATAGCAGCTGGAAGGAGAGAGTAAACAGCTGACAGGTTTCTTCTGATATTATTATGAAAAGCATTCTGATTTCAAAACCATTAAAATGTAAAATGTAGTATTAACTTACAGAAATATAGTGATTATATTATCTTTTAGGTTACAACTGCCATTTGAGTGCATCATATATTACAAATCCATCGAAGAAACCAGTATTTTGCTCAAGGCCACACTTGCTAAGTAGTAAAATTAGAATTCAAACCCAGGCCCACCTAATTCCAGAACCCACACTCTTATCTAATATATTATTCTGCATTTCCTATACTTGTTAACCATTTATTTTGTAATCCATGTAACATTCCTAACCACCCAGGATTAGGTAGGCTTTTAAAGAAGAATACTGAATGTTCCTGGTGAAATAACATTGCTTTGAGTCTCAAGTCAGTTGATATAATATGGGATTGGTGTCCTAGAAATGAGGGTCAAATGAAAGTTGGTGCCATATATTAGGTAATATCTAATATTACCACAATATTAGATAATAGAAGTGGACAAGGCTTTTCAAGGAGTGATTTACAATTATTCACTGGACTCCACTGATGTTTCATGTGCATGGGTTTTTGGTCCTGTAATGTGCAAGGCAATGGCAATGTGAAGGCACATACTGCCATGGACAGTTAAAAGGAATGGCCCCCGGAACAAATTGCTGTTCAAGGCAAAAAAATTTCCTCAGAAGGAAGAGGCAACTTAGGATGATTTTTCAATGTTTTCACATAGGAGTGGAGACATCATAGGGTTTTTCCTGAGTGAGAGGAATTTTTCCCCGACACTGCTGAAACCTATGGCTTGTCAGTGGGTAGATTGTCCAATAAGGCTGAGGGGTTGGTTAGTCACAGAAGAGGACTGGGGAAGGGAAGAAGAGTGATTTATGTGCAATTAGCTGCTTTCCAACTTCTCCCTTCACCAGCACTTAGCCTTGAACATAGTCATTGCTTTGGGACTCTGTGAAACTTTCTTCCTTATTTTCTTGCATATGCTCATAATTTCCTTGTCTCTCTGGTGACTTATCTTCTTTGTGTATGTCTTATTTTAATTTTATGCTTTGTTGCAATTACATTCAATTGCTTTTCTGTGGTTTGAGATAACAAAAGCAGAGAATATGATATTAAATTCTAAAAATGATACAGAAGCCGCTAATTAAAAATTGACCTGATATCAGAAGAAAATGGGCAAAAAAGGCACTCCAGAACAGGAAGATAATAAAAAGAAATTATATATAAAAAATTAATGGAACACAGAAAACACATTAGACAGAAGAAATAAATCAAGAAGAGTGCGATGAGATATTGGAATGACTGAGCTCAGAATAGCCCAGCTTGTCTAACCTAAGAAGGACATCTTAAATATGGAGGCAGTTTAGTCAACCAGAAGCCTCTAGATCTCTTCAAACAGGAATGTTCAATTAGAAAGTAGACAGAGTCCTGAACTTCAACTGTGAGGATTTGGTGTTTGCTCTTATAGTTTTAAAACTATTAATTATCTTCTCTGAAATTCAGCCTTTTCATAAGTAAAATATTATCTCTCTCATTTATTAACAGGTAAGTTATTTCAGTACCTCTTTATTTTATAAGTGTTTAATAAGTTAACTGTGAAGCATTCTATAGGACATGCAAAAAGGAAAAAAATGTGGCTTTCTCAAGCTGCTTATAGTGTAGGAAAGAAAACAAATAGCAAACAGAAAATTATAACTCATTATAATAATATCAAGGTTACAGATAGATTCAAAGAACTTTGGGGCCCAAGGGAGAGAATTAATTTTTTGAAGGTATAAGGAAAGTTTCTCAGAGGCAAGAACATGTGAATCAAGTCATAAAGAAAAAATCAGACAGTGTGGGTGAAGAATGGGTAGGGGAGAAAATGATCAGTAAAAACCTAAAAGATCATGTAGTTGAAAATTGTGAGTCCATTCTGTGTTGTAAACCATAGGTGTTATGGGAGGGAGAGAAAAAGAGATAGCCAAGGGGTGGTTATGAAGAATCTTAGATACTGAGATAATTAAAGTAGTTGGCATTATATCCTATGGGTCAGTGGTTCTCACTGTGATTTCACTGTATCTAACACACCCCCATGGACAAATGGATAAAATAGACCATGGGTTGTGCACAGTTACTGAATCTTTAGTTGTCATTCCTGCCTCCCTCCCTAGTTAAGGAAACATTTCATAATGGTACATGAAAAGAATGTTACTATGACAATTTTGAATCCACTCCTTTTTTTAAGTAAATCATTCCCAGATCACTGCTTTCAGTATTATTAGAAACAAGTTAACTCTTCTAAGTTACATCTCCTAACTAATCACATGGACCTCTCTGTGATCACGTGATTGAGTATTGCTGCTGGTAATGGGGAACCAGTGAACATTCCAAAGTTGGAGAGAGACTTGTCAATCTAACAAATGACAGCAGTGTAGAGGATGGACTAGACGAGAATGGACTTGGTAAGAAGACCAAGGGAGAAATAAGTTCCAACACTCACTAATGGACAATGAGAAAGGAGAGGGCAGAACAGAATAATTCCCCTCCTCTTTGAATATAGTAGGTAGCTTAGGGTCAGAAACACACAAGAAAGATGAAAAGAAACACTGAAACTACTGAACTCTCACCTGGACTCCTTATAAATATAATAAGGAATAAAGGGACAGGGGCACCCCCAAGAAGAGTTCTGTGTGAAGGTAAGGTTTAAGAAATTTCCTGAAGGTCTTCTGCTCCTTTGAACAAATGTTAGAGGGGACCAGTTCAGGTTTCTTAAAAAGCTACCGCTGTTCCTGAGGTCCGGGGGGAAGGTTGAGTTCCAAGTAGATGAGATGCTGGAATTAATGGACTCCAGCTTCTTTTGGAGGATGGGCCTCCTGCCAGGGCTGATTAGCCCAGCTGGCCTGTCCACTGTTCCTGTTTTATTGCTTCCTTTCTAATTAAGGAAGGTGTTGGGTTTGGATAACCATAAACAACATGTCTGTTGCTACAAGACTACCATCTCTTGCATAGCCAGTGGCTGAGACCAGGCTCTCAGAAGTCTTTTTTAAAGACTTAGATCTCAGTTTTTGGAGAAACAGGGAAAGGAAGCCCAGGTTTGAGAAGGTGACACATAAATGGTTATTTTCCTATTTTTACTGTTTTTTTTCTTTTTTAAAAAAATTCAAAGTGGTAGAGAAAATAAACATTTTTTTTTAAAAAAATCATCACTGTTTTTCCTAACCTTTCTCTTCTCTCTCACCCCTCCTCCTTCAGCATAGCCACTAGAAACAGTCCTGATGTCCTCAACCCCTGAAATGTGAGGGAACAGAGCTAGAAGGGTTGCCCTTCACACCACCCTGCCCCAAGCAAGCCCAAGCCACTGGCCACTTGGTGAACTGTTTCGTGGATGTCTCAAAATTCCCTGTTCTCCATAGGCCCCAGGGCTGAAGTCTGTCTGACACAAAGAACTGCTAAAAGGGAGCCAGCCACTGGCTTCCCTCATATTAACAATCTCATTATTTGCATTTCTCTCTCCCCAGACAGCATGTTCCTTAAAATAACCTTCACTGGCACATCATTTCTCAGCAGGAACGTACCCTTGTTTTTTCTAGTCCTGCAATTTTCTCTCTTTCAGCACGGGGAGAATCATATTTACGTAGAAAACCACAGTGTTGAACTATAGCCTTCACTTTCTTAGAGTTTCACTTTCTAAGGGAATTTTGCAGGTGGTTCCATTTGCTTTTCCTGATTTTTTTTTCCCTCTCCTCTTCTGTCCATACTGATTTCCTCCCCAGTCCCAACCAGCACCCAGCCTCAATACCTCCCCAACACGTCACCAAGATGGTCTTCTCTGTTTATGATATACACACAGCTCATCAAGCCTCTCGCCACATCCCAAACAGTAAATGCTCAGAAAATCCTCATTGATTTTTTCCAACTACTCCTAGGATCTTTAACATGAATACTTTCTGGAAATCTCTTTTCTGCAGAACATTTCATATAATTGGTTTAGGTTTTGTATCAAAGTTCTACCTCACCTTGTGTTTTCTGTTCATAAGGCTTCTCTAGTAAATAACAAGAATTGCTCCTGTGCTGAGAGTAAATAAATAAACTACTCTAAATGCTAATTATGCTAAAATGAATTATCCACATGCATTTAAAATTCTAAGTGGGCCATTCTCTGCTAGATAGCATACATCTGGCCTGTTACCTACCACCAGAAGTGTTCTGTCCAAAAGAAAAGCCACCAACTCTAATGTTAGATTGATCTAAATACAATTGCATATGCTTTGGACAAGAGAGTGGTCTTGGTAATATTTGATTTACACTTTAAGAGCTTACCATATGCCAGACACTTTTCCAAGTACTTTATGAATATTAGGTAACTTAACTATCAAAAAAAAATGCTGAGATAGGTAGTATTATTTTAATTTTACAGCTGAGGAAATCAAGACATAAAGGTAATGTAACACATTACAAGGTCATGCAATGAGTAAATGATAGAGCCAGGATTCAAACACAGGCAATCTGTGTGCAGAGTCCATGCCCCTAACCACTACTCAGTAGCAATTCTTAGACTGTTTCCTCTCAAGTCTCCCTGCAAGTCAGAAGCGAATTCAGATGAACTTTTATTTACAGTCTCTGTGTCCTTGCAGAGTTCTATGTACACTGTATTTTATAAATCTAACCATTTTCTGGAATCAAGTCCTCATTTAAAGGAGCTAGACTTTGAATTTCTTTTGAAATATAACCATCTCATACAAATTGCCCCTCCAAATTGGGCATGCTACCTTCCAATTAAGTACTTCTGAAAAATGCCCTTACAGAATAAGTGGTCGAAACACATGGTTATCATCTTATCTTCAATTTAAGAGCATTATACTGAGCTTGATACATCAAAAAATCCTTCTGGTATCCAAATCACATTGGATGGTGATTTGCCTTTACCTGTTCTAGAGTTATTGGATTCTATATATAAATTGCTTGATAAGCAAAGCCGTATTCCTTTTCCTTCTCTGAAATTTCCATTTTTCAGTATTCAAGGGGCAGACCCCTGGTTTGGTATCCTGAGCTTTAAGTATTAAAAAAAAAAGTGTATTGCTTCCAATTTTTTGATCAGTTTAGTTGCCCTTTCTTAAGTTATTTAACTTCTTTAAAGAATGGCAGTTTCCTATGAGCTTGTGCATGGACAGGTTTGGAATCATATTGACCTCCCTGGGCACCTAGAGCACTACAGTCTTTAGTTAAGCACTTCTCTGTGCCAGGCACTGTGCTAGGAAGTGAATACAAAAGTAAATACTAGAGGAACCTCTGCCCTATAAAAGCAGATAGTTCAGGGTTCCTGGGAATTAGTCCATAGGTTCCTCTTCATTCCAGGATTGTAAATGATAGTTCAGAATCCTTCACAAAACTGTAAATATATTTAGAACTAATTCCTCTGAGTTCATTCATCACTTTAGAGGGATTCACGTAAATGTTCATCTGCTATACCTATACCCCTTCCCTCTAGCTCTCAGGATCTTTCTGTGATTGGCCTAAAGTGATTTAACCTTGGCACAACCCCATCAGGTATCATTTCCATCTCACTGAAGTTCAGCGTGGTCAGAGAAATAACAGAACTTTAATGTGTATATCACTTTACAGTTTTCATGATTTTTTTAATATATGTATTATTTCATAGCAGCTATGGCAATCTTTACATAAATCTAATCGTATCACTCTTGCTTAAATCCCTCCAGTAGTTTTCCATCACACTCAGAATAAGAAATACTCCTCCTTCATTTTCTGACCATTTTAAAAATCTTTCATTCCCTTACTCACTGCATTCTAGATGGTCTTCTTTAGATCCCTTGGTGTTGGTGTAGTGCCATGGGGCCTGGCCTTTCGTTTCCGGCTCTGGGACTTTTCTGAGATAAAGATATAGAACGCAGGGAACCTGCTTAGCACTCAGGCCTGTACAATGAAAGGGGGATGGAGGAAGAGTCAGGAGGCTACTCTTGACCTTTGGAAGATATGAGCCGAGGGATAAATATGTCCTCTTGTCCTCTCTTGGGGGACAGTTCTGAGACACAGTTCATACCCAGATCCCTGTGAGATTGAGTACAAGTTGCCAGCAGTAGTTGCCAACTTGAAAATGCTTCCTTGTACTGGTTTTCCCTCTTCCCTATTTCATTCTCCCAGTTCCTCATTCCTATTGTCTGTTATTACTTCTCAAATAAACTACCTATAGACAAGCTTTCCAGGGTCACGCAACATAATCCCTAAGCACTGCCAGATTGTTCTCCGAAGGATCTGAGTTCTGATCTGGATAGTCTGGCCAGTCTCCAACTTGTGTATCATAGACAGGTCCATTTCAAAACTTCAAAGAGCCACCACTTGACAAGAGGCTTTGCCTCTGCTTAGAAGACTGCTTCCTATGTCAGATCTTTTCACCTATGGGTCAGTGCTTTTTTTTTTTACACTTACTGCAGTTATTTCAAATTGTGGTTGTAATACACATACATGCCTAGGTAATTATAAAATACCTCTCTCCCAAACATTGATCTCTGCCCTCTCTCATGATTTACAGCTTCTGATGCATAGACAATACGCTTACCCATGAATGTGCTGTAACAGAACATTAAGAAAATTTGCTTCTTAATACTTGTTAATATGGAAACATTATAGATTTATATTTTCCAGTTAAGGATATTGCAGTCAGTTTATGTCCCAGAATATGTACTTGTTCTCCTGTCTCATTGTATTTATTTAGGAAAAAATGATCATTTCATTTATTATTATTATTATTATTATTATTATTAATACATGTCCACTCATGTATCAATATTAATGCTTATGTGTGTGTGAAAGGTCACTATGTGGGGTGCATCAATGTGAAAAAAGCACAGAACTACCTGGGAGCAAGAGGTCAGAAGAACTTTCTTAAGGGTCTAGGTGTTCCTTCTCATTTGGGAACAGCTTTTTAAAATCTCATTATCCCTTTCTGCTTTTGTTGTGTGAACAGGTTGTTAATACATACACTCCAGGAAAGAAGATTTGGCTTGAAGGTGTGGTGACCACCTCAGCTGGAGGCACAAACAATCTATCAGATTCCTATGCTGCAGGATTCTTGTAAGTAACACTTGCAATTTCACTCTCAGGGCTCTGAGGAAAGAACAGTGAAACTGTGGCAGTTTCTGCCCATTGGAGGGAGGTTGGAGGGCTTGGCTTGGGTTGTGAATGTGTTTAATCATTCAACAAACAGTGATTAGGAACTTCTCTAGATACTAGAATGTCAGTCACGGGCATCAAAGCAAGAGTAGTAGCCATAATAATAATAATTTTAACTCTATAGTACTTACCATGTGCCAAATACATCTAAAGTTCTTTATATATAGTTAATAATTTTAAAAATGTTTCTTATTTTTCAGTAACAATTAACATACAATATTATATTCGTTTTAGGTGTATAACATAGCAATTAGATATTTATATAACTTATGAAGTGCACACCCCAATAAATCTAGTACCTATCTAACGCTATACATAGTTACTACAATATTGTCAGCTATATTCCTTATGCTATACTTTACATCCCATGCCTACTTTGTGCTTCTTAATCCCTTTACCTTTTTCACTAGTGAAATGGTACTATTACAAGCCAGAGAGATAGATGCCGCTATTAGTTAGTGGCAAAGATTGGATTCAAACCCAGGCAATGTGCTCCAGAGTCCAGTCTTTTTGCCACTACATCAGACCACCTCTCCTTCTGCTTCATGTGGTCTATCTACAAAAGGAAAGTAATAGACATGCAAAGGAATCAATTTTTCTCTGACTGGGAGGATCAGGAAGGGCTTCATGGAAGAAGTGGCATTCGAATGGAACATAGAGAATTTCCATAGGTGGAGAACAGTGGTTGAAGAGGAGAGAATTCTCAACTGTAGGAACATTATGGGCAAAGAACCAGGAGAGGAAAATTATTAGTGTGATGAAAGCCTCAGCGTCTGCAGGGATATAGTAAAGGCTACACTAGGGAGGAGGTTTACCACCAAATCATAGAAGGACTTGAAAACCAGGCAGAGGAAATGAGGCCTTGTTCTATACTCAATGGCAAGCCAATGAAGATTCTGGAAAAGGAGAAAGACACCATCTGACCTGGGTTTTAAAACGTTGGCTTTGTTGGCTTTGGCAATAGTATGCTAAAGAGTTTGGAGAAAGTTGGCAGTCAGTACTATAGGGGACCTCTTGGAATCATCAGTGGAATGGCTTTTGCTTATCTGTTGCAAAAGCACTCTCCTGCAGGCCCCAGCAAGCAGCCCAGTTGTACTGACTATTTTCATGAGCATTCTTCCCTTTAGGGAACGGTGTGAAATGAGAAATACCGCAAACCTTCATGGAGGGAGCTGGAGGGAGACCTGTCCTTTCATAAGTGTCAGCCAAATACCCGTAGATCTCTGCAGTCACTTTGCAGAACACAGATAATCATAGTTTTTGGGTTTTGGTTGTTGTTCAGAACCCCATTTGCTTGGTTGACACAAACCATGTGAGAACTAGCTCATTCTACTCCTGGTCTTCTCTCACTTCTTTAGCACCCATTTGCTCTCAGTTCCATGGCAGTTACCCAGCATTATGCCCTTTGAGTCCAATTCTCAAAGGAGCATAAATTGCTTCCTAGAAAAAAAAAGGGAAGCATTATAGGAAGCTCCAGAAAGTTAGCAAGAAATTGAAAAGAAGGCATTTTTAGTGTTTTGTTTTGTGTTTTGTTTTTTGTTTTGTTTTTGATATAGGGCAAAACTAGGAGCTTACTAAGTGCACATATGCATGCATGCATGAATCAGAATTCTTTGCTGCCAGTCAGGGCATTGAGATTCTTTGATGCACTACAATACACCCTTGGTATACTACTGTAGTGTCTGACATATAGTAGATATTCAGTAAACTTCTGTGGAAAAGAAAACAATGGCTGTGGTAGCATCCTTGGTGGAATATTCCAGTCACCTTACCACCTTTTTCTACCTGAGCATAAAAGGAAGACTTAGAACATTATTTATTTTCCCCCTCTCAGGGGTTTATTATTACAGGAAGGAGAGGAAAATAACTTCAGCACTAACCACGTGCTCTGAAAGCCATGAGGAAGCAGGGGTTCTGGCCGTAGTCGTATATGCTGCAGGGATGTGCATGTAGGATGTGGGTTTGGAGAAGAGGATGCGTATTCTCTCTTCTCATGTTAAAGTTTCTTCAAAAATTCTCCAGATACTAGGGAAAAAAATCATATTTACTAATTAACATTCATTTGTTAAGTATATATAATTTTGGTAGGTGACTGTGCTAGGCTCTGTAAAGGTCACAAGTAGGAATTTGATACCATCCCTGTAAATGCCCAGTAGTTTAGAAATGACTTAAAATGTCACCAAGCATTTTTGTTATCTAGCCTCAATGCTTAGAATAAGGCCTGGCATTTACAGTTAATTAATTAATTTTCCTGAATGAATAATGAGTGAATGAACATATGAGATCTTTTCATATGTAAAAATACCAAAATGTGGTCTTGTGTTGATATCTAGATACTACTAGATGTAAGGACTCACATATATGTGATTCCATATTTACTCATCATTTTGTTTCTTCATTCATTCAACAAGGAGAAGGATAGAAAGGTAATTAAGACTTTTTTTTTGTAGATAATACTTGTTATATATAGAACCTATTGTATTTGTGCAATTTCCACATAGGAGGTATCAGCCCAGAATTCATGGTATAGTTCTACCACAGGACATTTAATATTGTGTCTCAGTGGCTAAAGGAAAAATTAAACCTGTTATCCTGATTTCACAGGGTTGCTAAATTAATAAAAATATTAAAGGCAAGTAACGTAAACATGTCATATTCCAAAAGTAATTTTAATTCCCTGGGTCACAATGTCCCCATCTGAACAACAACAAAAAAGGTTCTATTATATCATTGTCAGGTTTTCTCTTTTATTTAAAACTTTTGTGTTTCTTTTTTCCTTTGTTTTGCTTTATTTTGTGTTTGTAACTCTTAATTATCAGTAAATACTTGTTAGTTTTTGTGAGAATAAAATATAATCAATGTGAAAAAGATTTGAAAATATTAATGATTTTTATTTATAATATAAAAATTAGAAATGTTCTTTATTCCAGTAAGGAAAAACTTTAATTCTTTAAGTCACTTGTTTGGAGCTCCATATGGTTTCAGACTTGGGAAATCATAACTATTCATAATTTGTTCCTAGTATGCGGAATGGTGATTCTTAAAGTTCCTAGAATCTAATTTGATCCAGATCAATTTCCACATAACAAAGAGTATTAACCACCTATAGTGTGCTAGGGATTGTGATGGATGTTTTGGATACAAAGCTCTAACATATATCTGTTCTTGAGGAGCTTAACCAGCTGAGGGAAGTAAAAAAATAAGCAAGTGATTATCATTCAATGGGCTTGCAGAGGGTATGAATAAGAGTTCCAGTAAGTATACAGGAATAAGGTATTACTGTTGACTGGGGCAGCAGAGGTTAGAAGGAGGTAAC
The DNA here is from genome assembly GCA_004027375.1 of Macroglossus sobrinus. Lineage (NCBI taxonomy): Eukaryota > Metazoa > Chordata > Mammalia > Chiroptera > Pteropodidae > Macroglossus > Macroglossus sobrinus. Next base: position 198,213 of record PVKZ01000273.1, on the reverse strand, counting down.
ACTAGGGTTGGAGATTAACAGATGGAAAGAAATTTGCCAGATGAAGTGTATTAGAGCAGGGGTCCCCAACCCAACCTCCTTCCATCCCTCCCTCATCCCTCCCCCTGCCCCCCCATCCCCAGGGCTGCACAGCAGTTGAGTAGCTGGCAAGTGAGCAAAAATTTATATTTGCAGCCACTCCCTAGCACTAGCATCACCGCCTCAGCTCCACCTCAGATCATCAGGTATTAGATTCTTATAAGAGCACTGGTCACTGGTACCAAAGAGGTTGGGGACCGCTGGATTAGAGGAAGAGAGAAAGGGCATTCTAAGCAGAAGTTAAAACACATGTAAAGACTCGGTAAATATGTGAAATCATGGTGTATTTAGGCAGCCAAGAGTAGTTTAATATGACTTAGAGCCTGAGGAATGGAGTTTAGGGTGAGAAAAGAGGAAAGAAGAAGTAATAGATAAAGCTAGACACATATGCTCAGGAAAGATTGTGAAGTTCCTTTTATACTGAGAAGACTAAAGATCTCAGTCACATTTCTTACACATATATTATTACAATTAAAAGTTTCCCTACGTTTCAAAAGTAGGAATACAAAGAGAGAAAAGTAAATGAATTCATTAATGAATGAATAGATCGAATGTGTAAATAATAAAGGCACAGTTTGCAGCATTATTGAAGGATAATATGCTCTGGAAAGTGGGTGTTTGGCATAGTGGGGTATGTGGTAAGTGTTTGAGCAATGCAGGTCCTCCACTGTGACATGTATACGATGGTAGCATATTTGAATCCCTGCACAGTTAGTTATAGCGCCAGAGAAAACTAGTATTGCATTGACTGCTGACAGGGATAATAAATGAGGGATGCAAATGACTGGATTGCTCTTGCACAGGTCAAAGGAGTATATGGGTTATAGTTGTACGCAAGGTACATGTACAGTGAGAGAGTGTAAGCAGGAGAGTTTAAGTGATAAAAAGTATAGTGTATATGCTCCTGTGATTGTACGTCCAGTGGCCAGGGTAAGGGGGTGATTAATAATGAGGCTTATGAGTAGATAGGGTATTCATTTTATTTGTGAATATTACAGGAATAAGAGATAAGTCAGTTGCAAAAAGCTATTTTATGACTAAGTGCAATTCATTTTACTCCTCTGGACCTCTGTTTCTTTTCCTATAAAGTGAAGAGGTTAGATTTGATTATCTCTAAAATCTCTTCCAGCTGTATATTTCATGCTTAAAGTAATCTCCTTTAAAGTACAAGGTAAGTTTGGTGGTGGTGTGGGTTGATGTATATGTGTATGTGTTAGCCAATCTCTACAGAACATGTTGTATGCCATTTAAAAATATATTGATGTAGCTTTCTCCCCCCTGCTTTTTAGATGGTTGAACACGTTAGGAATGCTGGCCAGTCAGGGCATTGATGTTGTGATACGGCACTCATTTTTTGACCATGGATACAATCACCTTGTGGACCAGAATTTTAACCCATTACCAGTAAGTGTGAGATAAAGATCCCCAACTCTTTTTCCATGTCATTCAGTTCTTTTGATCGTGCCTTGTTCCATACTGGGAAAATTTTTTTGTTTCTTCTGTTATCAATTTATTTCATAAGTAAGGAAAATATATATATGTGTATACACACGCACACACACAGATATATCTATATATACCCATAAATACATGTGCATGTATACATATGCACACATATATATACGTGTATATATAACATTTATATATTTTTTTACTACAATAATTTTAAGGGACTTTGTACAGTTGAGATTCCACATCTACTTGTGGCCTATTTGAACTCTGCTTGAGAGTGAATTTTTCCAGATTGTTTTCTTTTCATGCTAATAGGAGACATTAGTTAATGTCAGATGAAGCATGTTGAAAGCAGATGGTAGAGAATTGGACAAGATCAGATACAGTAGGAACCCATCTCCTGGGGAGTAGTTGAATGAAGTGCACTTACAGTTAGATGTTGATCCTCAATGTGGCAACAAGAGGTTTGCCCAGAACACCAACTTTTCTAGGAAGGAAAGCAAAGGAAATGGAAAGCTAAAGAAGAATGGCAAAAGCAGAGATCTAGGTCTGTCTGGTTACTTGACTGACCAATCAAAGAAATCCCACTCAGTCCAAAAGAGCTGCACGTTATCAGAACTATTACATGGGTCATCTTTGTCACAGACATCTTGGTCATGATGAAAGGTCAAACACCTCGCATTGACCCATACATAGAATGTCAGAGCTGGATTTCCCTTTGAGAATATCCAGTTCCACCTTATGTAACACAGGGATTGATAGTCTGGAGTAGGAGGAAAGGGGGCAGATAGACCAGCCTTAGAGCCTATCCCTGTGCCCTGTTCCAGTGCTCTTCCTACAGAATTACTGCTGCTCTGGGATCCATAGTAAACAAACCCAGTGGAACCAATGAGTGTTCCTGCCATTTGCTTCCCTCCGCCTATTTCCAAGCCTGATCCAGAAGACCTCTAAGCCTAGAACAGAGGTCAGCTTGGCCCCCAACAGCACCAGTTTCATGTTGCAAAAGAATCTCTCTAGTCAGAGTTCTGAGTAATTACTATATCAACAACTGCATATCATTCCAAGTAAATCACAGTGCTAAAACTGACTGGCACAGTTGCTTTTATTCACAGAGCCAGGATACCTCTCTCAAAGTGTGTGTGGGGCTAGAGTATGGAGAAGCGGAGAGGAAAATTTCAGTTTGGAACCATAGGGGTTTTTGTTTATTTTGAGCTCATAATTGTGAAGATAAAAATAATAATTAGAAAAGTATCTATGAAGTATAAGCATTAAACAAATATGTCACGCAAAAATAAATACTATTGATCATCAGGCAGTGGGGAGGGGACTCGTAATAGATAAATGAATATATGAATAATAGAGGACTGTGGCAGAGTCAGCGAGGGCTCTTTCAGAGTGTGTTTACAGGGGAGGCTTCTCTGAGAAGGAGACATTTAAGCTAAAAGCCCAAGGACAAAAAGGAGCCAGCCTAACAGATTTTGCAGAAGAGCTTCCTTTTGCACAAGAGCTTTCATTAAGGGGTAGAGGCTAGCACAAAGGCTTCTCAGCAGGAGCCAACTTGGCATGTTTGAGGAAACACAAGAACACCACTTGAGTGATGGGGGCCTGGCATGGAAGGGGAGACTTATTGGACACAGGGCCAGCAGGAATCAGATCACATAGGGCTTTGTAAGCTAACAGGAGTTTGACTTCTACTGTGAGTAGTATGAAAAGCCATTGGAGGGTTTTATGCAGGGAAGTAACATTTTAAAAAGATCACCTTAGTATAATTAATGCATCAAATGTGAGTTATTATTTCTTTAATAATGTGGGTAATATTTAATTTATAGGCCACTTTTATATACCATATATCAATAGTCCTCTGAAAACTGTCTTCCCTCCCCTCTGCCCTTCCTTTTTCCTTTCTTTCCTTCTTGTCTTTATTTGTTCCTTTACTCATTCAAATCTCATCCACTTTTCTTAATCCTGTACTATATGCTGATCCCTGGCAGTGGGCCACTGTGATGAACCAAAAAGACAAGGAATTCTTGGAGCTTATAATCTAGCAAGGCATACTGAGAAATAAAAAATAAACAAACAAAGAAACAAGATAATTACATGTTGTCATAATTGCTCTGAAGAGAACCAGGTGAGATAAGTATGACTATTTATACTTATTTTGCTGAAGTAAACTCAGATTATTAAATGACTTATCCAAGGTCAGGCAAGTAGTAAGAGCTGGAACACTCAGAGTTTTTTGGTTCTAAATTCTATTTTCTTTTCACCATGCTGCACTATTTTTTGAAGTATTCTCTTTGCTGTCTGTGCTGTGGTCTGAGGCCAATGTTTGTCTCAGAATTGGGTCTGAAGATGGAAATAGGCAACTTAAGGAATTGGAGATAAGAAAACCTAGCTTAAAAAAAAGATGGTCTTTGGGTGACTAGATAGGCTTGATTTCCAGAACTGGACAAACCTGGATTTCATCTCAACTCTCTGTGTACCTTTGCATGGCTATGTGCAGGTTAAAGATTCAGCTCTTGATGGTTTTGTTCTCCCCAAGTGAGAGTTTCTGCAGGTGGCTTCCTTTGAAAGCATGGCACAAGAGACTTCAGTTAATACATGGTGGCAGCAGAGCTTACAGAAGTTCATAGGAAGCTAAAACAAATCCCATTGATTTAGTACAAATGAGCTGGATGGCTACATTTCTGGAACACCAAGCTCTAATAAAGAAATCATATGTAAAAGTATTTGAAAAGGTAGCATATATTTCTTCATGCTAATAAATTCTGGTCCTTATAAATAGAGAACTTGGCAGCTAGGCAGTGTATCCTAAGTCTCCCTTGAAAAGAAGGCTAGATCAGGGCAAAACTTGACAGACGTTGCCAGCAGGCCCCTGAAGGTGTAATAGAGACAGACCTGGGAATTGTATAGGATGCCACTTCAGAGAGTTGTACATTTGATAACCAAACACTGCCAATGAAAATGTGGATTTTATATTGTGATTCAATCTTCAAGAGAGTTTGTAAAGAGCATAGGAGATCACTGACTTGTGTTTTGGTTGCCTTCCAGAAAAATCAATATTCTCTTCTAGCTTCTTCCAACCTAGCTCAGTACATTTCAGGAAAGGTTTTTATTAGCAAATACTCTTTTTTTTCGTTTTTGTAATGCTCTAGGATAAATTCAGAAAACATGAAGATCTTGGCTGAATGGCATCTCAGCTCATATCCCATATTACCCCTCCACCCACCCAATCAACTTTGATCCCAGTTGGTAGGATTCCGCCACAGCTGTGACAAGGTTATTTCCAATAGCACCATTTCAATCTCAGGTAAGAGAGAATGTGAGGGTGGCCCTTTAATAAAGAAACTTGTCTTCAGAAAAGATCATTTTCAACTACATCCCTTGTCCTTTATGGTTCTTCCCTCCAGAAAAGTGCCAACTCTCCTCCTGTTGTGGATTTTTCTTCTCCTGGGAAGAGGAGGACATTTAGTTCAGTAGTGCTTCATCACTCAACTCCCACCCTTTTCCCCTGACCCCTGTGCCATTGGGAAAGAGGGAACGTGTGAGTCTCCACAGTCAGTCAGCCAGTCATGGGCTCCCTTGGGAGTAAGTGATGTTTGTGCAGAAGAGATCTGCACATTCAGTGGACATAGTCCAGACCCCACCAGCCATGGGCATTTCTCCTAAGAGAGGGTTTTGGAATTTAGCTTGCTGCTTTTTTTAAGAGCTTGATTTACAGAGCTCTCAGGGAAAAGAATGGTAAATTACTAGTCAACATCTTCGTAACTCCCACACCAGCCTAGCAAATATAATTCAATTCAGAAAACATTGTCACTTCAAATGCATCTGGCTCTGTGCTAGGTATTCTGGAGACATGCAGATAAATAAGATATGGTTCCCTCATCTGCAGAGCTAACAAGCTGGTGTGTGTTTGTGTTTGGGGGATTACAATTTAGTCCTTTATTTAGAATAAAATAGAAAGCTAGTTCACATTGGATTGCCTTTTCTATACTGGGTGTACTGGTAGAATATTTATATTTGCTGTCAGCATTCTTTTTTGCTGACTGCCCCTGCTGAATAATAATAAACATTCAGTTCAGCCTCATGTACATTTGTTAACACTTGCTATGTACATTGTTCTGGAATATAGTCGTTGGTCATGAATTGTAATGCAACTCACTAATCTATGGTGGGATTAAACCTATGGCTGTGGTTCCCATAGCAACAGGATCTAAGCCAAGCCACCACTGTTCAGATGTCATTTGGCCATTGGAAAGAAACTGAATCGTAATGGTGCCTGCCTGGCTTCATTGGTTAACCCATCACTGGGATAAGATCCTAAGTGCTCCATTCTTGTTTCCCTTTGAAATGTTAGACAGTCCCCCTTATGCACTGCATAGCCATGACATAGACACAGAATCAGCTTAAATCTGTCCCGTTCCTGAGAAAGAACATCCAATTACAGGCCTATGTCCCATAGATGTTAGATTGATGCACAATTTCTTCTTGTATAAAGAACTACCTAATTAGGAGGCTTCATGGGGGGCAGCAGGACTCTGGTCCTATGACAGGATTCTTGATTCTAGCTCTAGCTCTGCCATTAATTAGATGTGTACCTTTAGGTTCCAGTTTTTCTCATCATTTAAATTGTGATAAAAATGTCTCTTCTATCTACCTACAAAAAGATATTGTTATAATCCTTGAGAAAATGAGATATGATAATAGAATTCTGATTTTGTATATACACGTACACATAAAAAATTACTGGAAGGGACTGCATCTAAACATTAAAAGTGGTTTCCTCTAGATGGTGATATTACAGATAGTTTTATTTTCTTCTTTGTGGATTTTTTGTATGTAAAATTGCTATAAGCAGTATTATTGCTTTTATAATATGAAAAAATAGACTTTTTTAAGCATTTTATTTTATTATTTAAAGGCTATTTTTAAAAGAAAAAAAATAGTGTTTTGAAAGGATTAAGTTCTTTAAATAGTTAAGCAAATTATTCCAACCTAATTTATTTATTGTTCATTGATTCGTTCATTCATAAACACTTGTTATACTCCTGCTACATGCTAGATACTTTGCTGGACATTGGAGACACTGCCTTGCCCTCAGGGAGCTTGCAGTGTAGATAGGAATCAGATGAATCAGCAGAAACTGCCCACAGAAGTACTTTGTCAGGGCAGGAGAGGAACAGAAGCCAGCCTGTTGGGCAGGTCCAGCATCAAGAAAGGGTTTCTGGAGGAGACAACACCTGAGTTGGATCTTGGCAAAGAAGAGCAAGTTAGCCATGGGAAGAAGAGTTTGAAGTCTGTGGAGGATCTGCCAAAGGCAATAAATAGCATGTGCAAAGGTACAGAGGCATTAATTTTCCAGAGAGTCGTGGTGGATGGATTATGAAACATTACTTAGGCATGTTTTTCCCATTGCTGTTCAGTGGCCACACAGGGTGTGTGAAAGTAAAGAGTTTCAAAGCTGGAGGTGGTGGAGCAGGGAGGTACAAAATCCAGCCAAACCAGCCTGTGACTTGTTTCTTGGTGTAGATTCATTTCTTTTCTTTCCCGTGGGAGCCATCAGGAAGATGAAAGAAGCAGAGTGTACCTGTTTAGGGGTAGCTGTGATATGAAACCCAATCTTCTCATTAGAGGCCCTGACAAAAACTTCTTCTCCATGCACAGCCTTCCTTTGTGGCAGCCAGCAGCTGCTGAGAGAAGAGCACCTTCGGCTGCAGGATCAATCACTGGGGCTCAGGCTGGCTCCACTTTAGCGGCTGAAGCGCCTGGGCTGCATGCCCAGTGGGCATGACTTGCTTCTTTGCTTCTCTCTGCCTGTCAACCCTGGCTTTTCAGATCAGAGCCTGTGCCTGCATCATCGTACTAGGCAGGCAGCTCTTTTGCCCCTAATGCTTTAAATAGAAACCCCTCTGATTTTTCACTCTAGTCCTCATCCTTTGCTTATTTATTAACCTGAGTGGTATGCACAGGATGTGAGTGACAGACAGCAGTTTAACAGCTCACTCTGATTGAATTTGCTTCGGGAAATAGAGCTCTGCACCTGATATCAGAAGATGCAGGCTCACAGTGCAGCACCACAAGATTCCCGTTGCTTGAGTCTTCATTTCCAGTTCTGTAAAATGGGCCTAACTGTGCTGAGGTTGGGTGTGGGAGTATTTGGATGTGGTGCTTAAGAGTAGTATTGGCTTTGGAATCAGACCTGAGTTTCAAAGCCCCCTCTCCCACTTAGTAGCAGATTACTAAACTTTGATAAATGTCATTTCCTCTATTAAAATGGAGACAATAATAGTTTCTATGTAAGAGGGTTGTTGGTAAGGATTAATTGAGCCCATGCGTGTGTAGTTTTTACCACATACTAAACACTCAATAAATGTTAGCTGCTATTATTATTTATAAAGTCACTTGGTAAAATGTAAAATTCTGTAAGTTACTAATTATTATTAGTAACGAACATAACTATGGCAAGATGATATACTTTTGAAAATCTCTTTAGATATCTGGAAATCAACATAAGTAATAACTGAGGTATGAAAAGTAGATTTATTTTTGAAAAAATTGTATTGCCAGAAAATTAGAAGAAAAAAAAAAAGGAAAGTTATGATTTCTGCACTTGAGAGGAATTGACTGCAAATGGTTAAAGACAAACTAAAAATTATATTTTATTTTCCTCCAGAGAAGATAGTGATAGCCTTTCCCAGTGAATGCAATTAAGGCAGTAACCACACTGCGATACCAGCTCTAATGCCTTCATTTGGTATTGATAAATGGTCCAATAAGCCCTGGAAACCATGATATGTCCCATCAAAGTGCTAATGACAGCACATTATGTGAATTACTGAGAAGCAACAATTGAAAAAATCTCACTCTGCCATCAACCATTTATATTGTTCCCAGATTGCAATACTGAGGGAGTGTAGCTACAGCAAATCATTCAGCAACCTAAATAAATTAAGGAGAAGAGGCAATTATAGCTTCACTGCATTTGACTTTAAGAGCATAGTGCATCCTCAAAGCCATGTACCAACAATAGAGGAGTAAGGCCAGCTCTAGAAATGAGAAGAGCTACACCTCCTCTAACCTTATCAGTTAACCTAAAGCATTAGAAAATTATCTGAAAATAATCTGACAAGAAAGAGAGGATGGGAGGGAGGAAGGACGAAAAAGAAAGTGAAAAGGGAATAAATGGAGTGCCCTTTGGTGGGTTGGAAAGATCTTTTATGAGTGCTGCAATTTGACAAATGTAAGGTTATTTCACTTTAAATATTATAGTTGCAGATATTAAGGGCACAACAATGTCTGTACGATGGTTAGGAACTAACAAATGGGCCTCTAATAGGAGTGAACTTGAGAGCCACAGATAATACATTACATTTTTGTTGTTGTTTATTTAAATAAAAGCAGAAGTATTTAAAATAGAAATAGAATTAATAGGCATTCTGCTTTTGATTCTTATTTAAATGCACTATACTATAAATTATTTAAAGATCTATCATTTATTAGGTACCTCATTCACTAACTTTCAACTATTCTTAATCTGCGTATTTTATCTATGATTTGGTTTTACGCTTTGAAATGATTGAATAGAACACATCACTCTAAACTTGACTTGAGCAGACCTACCTTCTATTCATCTTGATGTCAAAATCCTTATAACCATCCTTCATTAGAGCAGTGATTCTCAAATCTGGGTGCATATTACAGTCACCTAAGGGGTTTTAAAAAAATGCCTGTGCTTAGGTACTACCACCAGAGAGTCTGATTGATTTGGTCTGTAGAGGAGCCCAGGTGTTTGTATTTTTAAAAGCTCCCCAAGTGTGTCTAATATGCACCCCAAACTGATGACCTGTGGTCCCTTTCAGCTCTGACATTTTCTGATTCATCTTCAAGATTTTTGTACCAATATCTTCAGACAGGCCTCCTAGCTGAGCTTACATTTGTAAAACTTTTTAAACTAAAATTAAATGACTATTTCACTTTTAAATCACCCCAGGGAGTAATCCCTCTTTTCTCAAGGCTCTTGTAGCCCTGTCATAGCAGTTATCACTTTTGTTATTATTGTTGTTAGAGTTGTTCAGGTACATCTAATTTTCTCTCTCTGAGTGTAAACTGCTTAAAAATAAGCCATCTCTCCAATCTTTATATTCCCCATAATGCCCTGCTCATAGTCACTCCTCACTGAACTCTAAAGATGCTCAGTGACTGTGATTCTGGGGGCTGCAGTGCACACTCAGTAATGGAAATGTGGAGATCAGGCTTTCATTGTCAAGTGCTGTGTGCACATTGAGTATAGGGTGCTTAAGAGACTGGGCTCTGAACACTTGCTGTGTCACATTCGACACATCCCCTCATCTTCCATCTTTTCTGTAATGGTGATGCTAAAACTCCATGGTACTGTATAGGTTCTTCTTAGTGCTTAAGGCAATGCTTGACACTTAGTAAGTACATGATAATGTGACCATTTTTATCTATTCTAAATATATGAAAATTATTCCTTAGAATTGGATGAAATTCTATCATCTTGAAAAAGATGCGACCACCTGGGAAACAGCCATCCCAATGGGCAGGTACTAGTTACAATTGATCAGTAACAGGACATATTTTGGTTACAATAGTGTTGTAATCCTCCACATCTCATTTAATACTCCATAAACCTACTAATGATAATTTTCTTCTTTGGCTTCTTTGACTTTATTTTTTATGTTCCCCCTAGAAGTTTCCACAGCTTATTTTTATCCATTAATGTATCTAGCTTTTCCAGCTTCCTGATAAGGCAAGTAGGAGAGATATACCCATTCTGTTTAGTAGAGAAGAAAACTGAGGCCCACAGAGGTCCAGCAATTTACTCAAAGGAACACAACTAGGTAGAGCCAGTGGTTCTGAGTCCTCTGATTCTTCATCAGTACTTCATATTCTCCCTTAGTTTGGCCCTGCCATGGCTCTGTCAAGTCAAGAATTCAGGTCAACATTGTCCCCTAGCAGCCACAGTAGATGGAAATGGCAGTGAGAAAGTAGAAGAGCTGGCCTCAAGATAAAATAAAATGATCCAGAAGATAAAACTCTTGTACATTTATATTTTCATTGACTAATGAAAGAAAAAAGAAATTTTCAATTTCCTGCAGCAGCAGGTTAGTTTCACTGCTTCTACTGAATATATTAAGAGCAAAATACATTATTTACCACTCTTCTGGAAGTTGTCATTTTGCCCCATATATATTATATATGTATATTATATATGTATATATGTAAGAGGTGCCCCCCCCTCCTTCAATGTGGGACCTCTTAAAACCTCTCCTCCCCAAGAACCATGAACTGTTCAGGAGCTGGACCATTCCCCAATATTTACCCATGTGATGATGGATGGAGATCCAAAAGTCATTTCATTTGTTTAGGAGAGCCACATCAGGGTATTTTCCTTCTTGAGGATTGTTCCATGGTGTCCCTGTAAGACAAAAGGTCATGAATATCCCTTCATCAATTTTACCTCCAGGAAAGTACTACATGAATGCAAACTGATTTGACCCATGCCCTCAGGAGCAAGTGGAATAGGAAAGATGTTGGCAGTGTCCAAGACAACATACCAAGTGCCTCAGTCTGGGCAGTGGATTTAGTTACAGTTACAATGTCTGGAAGAGCTGGGGTTCTAGGAGTAACAACTTAATGCACCATAAATCTTCTGTTCCATTACTTTTGGATACAGGACTGTCATATTAAGATGTTGCGCTTCTTACTATTCCTGCTGCCTTTTAGATCTTAATCAAGGCTGTAGTTTCCTTTCACACTCCTGGAACCACTCAAGATGAGACAGGAAGACAGGCTGGGGAGTGATTTACATGTCCCACTACAGGTGAATATCCCCACTATGGGTAACATCCACTGCATGTTACTCCTCTTGATCAGGGGGATCCCCTCTGGACATTGTGAATGTTCACAGCTCAATCATGTAAAACATCAGCACCAAGGTACATTCAGCGGGGTATGTACATTGGAAGCCACAATAAGAGGACATTAAATTGGTCCAAATGGCTCTCACCTACAAGGTCACTTTAGATTAGTTCTTCCTACTAAGAACCTTGCCCAAACCTTATTAGTTGAATTCAGGAGACCCCTTACCCAACAAAATGGGTAGGATTGTGATTTAGTCACTTGTATCCAATAGAGCATTAAAGTTTGAGTTCTTTCTTCCCTAAAGTTTCTCAGCATACTTGTTTTTGCCCTTTGGTTCCTCATGGACACAGGGAGACCTCAGCCCCACCTCTAGTCAATTTTCTCTTTGAAACAGCTCAAGTTGGGATAGAGGATAGAGATATAGATGTAAACACACACACACACACACACACACACACACACACACACACACACACATCTTCTTGATTATTGATTCAGTTTTTCTAGATTACCCTGACTAACACATACAACATTTAATAAATGCAGGACCTTTATAAAATACTGACCAAATTGTATTGCAGTGCATCTGTCTAGCACTCTTTCTCTTCCTCTCCCATGCAGGGGAGAAATAGTTAAGTTGAAAGTGACTGTGAAATCTTGGGTGCTAAGACTTTATTTTAATAAACTGTCTTTCTCAAACATAGTAGGCACTCAACAGAGGTTTGTTGAATGAGAGAGGGATTGAGTGTGTGAGTGTATGACTGGATTTCTTCAATCCTCCATAGTTGCCTTCCCCAATATCCACATTCAACAAAAAAGCCTATGTTCCTTTGAAAGTCCAGCTCAGAGGGTGCCTCTTTCTGAGAATTTTTCTTGAATTCTCCTAAGAGAATGTTTTGTCTACTGCTTCTAAACCTCATTAACATTGAATCTGTATCCCTTTCTGCATTTAGTATGCATGGTGTTATCTATAAATATGTTTAGTCTTTTGCAAACTGGTCATATTTCCCTCTCTAAATTGTAAGTTTCTTGAATGTAGGAACTGATATACTGATTCTTACTTATCTCCTCAAGCAACAAGTACACAGTTGGTACCTAATAGACATTCAAGGATTATCTGCTGCATTGGGCTGTCTCAAGCCAGGGTAGGGAATCACTGGTGCAAACGTGCTAATTACCCACAGTTTGTTTTAAAGATGTTTCTGATTATTAGTTAGCAGTTCGAACTCCCTTTAGGAAACATGGCCTTTTTTGTTAATGATCACTTTAACTACCACACATCTCTATAATGATTGGTTGCCTTTAAAATGAGCCAATAACTACATGTTTGTAGAGAGCATACATGTAAAAGAACTGTAAGTAAAATAACAAAACGTTCAGAGATCCAAATAGCATGGGTGTTGATTTGATCTAAAAATCCTAGTTCATACATCTCATTATCATCTTCATTTTCTGCTATATGCCAGCAACTAGGTCATTTCATACCATGTTTTTTAATCCTTAAAGCAATTAGAGATATTAGTTCAATCTACTGTTTAGGAAACGGAGGCCCAGAGAGTTAGGTAGTTTACTCACTGATTGCTTACAGCCTATTTTAGCTTCATACCTTGCTCATCTCTAATCCCTTTGGAATTCATCTCAGCAATTGTCTTGCCTCTAAGCCAAGCCATCCATTATTGTCACTTCAGACTCTCTAATCACTCAGAGCCTCTTTAGCTCTTATCTGAATCATCAGTGACCTTCTCATGGTTTCTCTGCCTATAATTTCTTCTGCTTCCAAAAAATCTTCCACAGTAACAATGAGAGACATGGTCATACCATTCCCCTTCTTCAAAACCTTTGTTGGATCCCCATCGCCTATGCAATGACCCTGACTTCTAAGCATGGCACTCAAGGCTTCCCATAATCTGAACTTGCTCTGCCTTTCAAGTCCTATTTCTAACCAGTCATATCCAATTACATGTCTTCTGCTGGAATTACTGACTCATTATTACCCCCAACAAAGTATTCTTTGCTCCAAAGTCCATCAGAATTCATTTCTAGTTTCACCTTCTCTAATATCCTCAATAGGAATTTCTCACACTGATTCTCTTACTTTGATTATATGTTATACTTGGTTCTCACTAAAACAATGATGTCTAGCATAGTTATAAATACATACATCAATCTCTCCTTTTAGAAAATGAGAAAATCAAGGGCAGGGAATATTATGATTTATTATGCCTAGCATATAAGCAAAGATTATGAAGTTGGCTGGGATTAAATTGAATTTTGGGTGAATAAGGTATTAAAAGCAATACCGCACTCTGAAGAATAGTTACAGCTGCTGCCTCAAGGGACACTGATTATAAATTCTATTGAGGAAACAGAGGCCCACTCCATTTAATCACTCTCTATACTATAACACACCTACCGTTCAGGTAGTAGTGTATCAACTGTAACATGGATAAAATGTAATTTCAGTTATATCCAGGACTAATTTTTTAAATGTTTTGCCAGCTCTGAAAAGCACCTGGGTGCAGTGGTTCCATACCAACGCAAATAAGACTTGAAAAGAGGTTTAAGGGTGAGAGAGAAGTAGCTTGCCAAATGAAATGTCTTAGAAACACCAATTTAATGACTTACATATAAATTAATCATAAACATGTGGATTAAATTTCCCCAGAAAAAGCATGTTTTGGTTCTCTGTGGACCACAAATGATTGAAAAATGATTGGAGATATTTCCTGAGCCCAAAGACTAAGAAAGAGCAGTTCTATACTTCTTTAACTACAAATATTAGTGCAATAGATAAATTATCTAGGAGTCTAGGGAAGTTAGAAATATGGACAGGAAATAAGAAAATGAGATTCAGCTTGAGAATATGCTCCAGGTACACCTGGGGCAAAATAATCAGAAACAGAGAGATTTTGTTTAAGAGAGAAACCAATGAAGTTATGAAGACCATAAGACATTCAGGGTGATTTCTAGTTGGCATGGCCCATGTAGTAGAAGACTAGTCATTCTTATTCCTGAGAATGCAAGAGAAAGGGCCCTGGACTATGGAGTATGAAATGGTACTCATTGCCTGCAGAATATAAACAAAGCCTTTGCTTTGGATTTTATCAAAATTTTCCTGGTGGAAGAAGGGTTTGGCAAAAATTAGACTAATTTTTCCAGATGACTCAAGGAAATAAATGACCAAAGTCAAGAGTGTAGTCTTTGAACATAGAGTACAGAAGCAAAATGTAGTCTGAATTCCAAAACGAGAGAAACTGAAACTCAAGTTCAAATGAGTGCCTTCACTAGGGAAGAACACAATCTTTGTTTGAAGTCATAAGTGCAGCATGGGCCATCCATAGGAGGTCTTCTGAGAAGTGTTTTATCTTTTTTTGTCATTTGAAAATACTTGTTGAAGAGATCAGATATCCATTGGAATAGGCTAAACAAAAGTATCGTTATTATAGTCAACTTCTGACCTTGGAAAGTGGGTCATGTTTTCAGCGTTATACAAGTCAATTGGCATGAAGACCAAATGTCCTAATGTCAAGAAAATACAAAGAAGTTTTCTTTGAGTCTAGAAAAGAGAGTTGAAGAAAATAATCTATTGCTTTCTAGGAGGTAGAGTATCCTGATTTTATAAAAGTTTCTGAATACCCAATGAAGTGTGAGAAAAATAATAAGGGTCAATGATAACAATCTTTTACATCTGTGCAATGCTTTGCCATTTACATGGTGCACCATATAAATTGTCTCATAATTTTCTCAGTAACTACCAGACAATATTACTGTCTCATTTGTATAGATGAAGAAACTGAATCACAGAGATGACAAATAATTTGGAGCATATGGCAGTGTCAGGGACTCAAATCTTGTTCTTTTGACCCCTAATTCAGTATTCTTATATTTGAGTGATTTCATAGCTGACTAATTTTACTCTATAGGGAGAAGATTACTATAGCTTGTTGAAAGTCTCACATAACTCACTGTTGATTGTATTGATCATATGTTCTCAGCACTTTATGTATTAGCTCATTTAATGATCACAACAATACTGTGGGGTAGATATTAGTACTCTCGTTGTGACTCTAACCTAGACATATAACTCTCAGCCACTATTGTGACTGCTGAATCCTGAATAAAAAGGAGAATTCCATGGTGAAAGAATAAGAAGTGATATTTAAATAGTACAATTTTTAAATGACATAACCCCTGAAAATATAACCAGAGATTCCCATTGGCAGGATGGTTGCTTCTCTTTTCTTAAAGGACTGTTGAGAATGAAAAGTTATCTTTGGTTAAGAGAAAGGATACTAGGCTTTGAGATTTAGTGTTTGGACCTGCAGACATGCCTACCTCATTTTTTCTCTTACTTTTCTATTTTTGCTTTGTAGAGAAGTAGTGACCAAAGGCTTGGACTCATGAGCTAACCTTTTAATTCAGTTCATCTCTGCTAGCTTAATGAAGGCAAGGTAGGGAAAATTGTGAACATCTGGATAGTTAAGTCACAGCTGCCAGAGGCCTTTTCCTGACAGGCTAACTAAATTCTGCAGTAATTCCATGAGGAGTTTGTCAAAAATGAGGATTCAAGGGGAATGAAAAGAACCATTCCAATCAGGGCTGAGGAAAAAGTGAAGTCTTACCAAGAAGTGTGGAATGAGTGTGAAGGGAACACAGAGAACTTGCAAATGCTTCTATGGAGAACAATCTGGATGAAGAAGGGACTGTGAACCATATGAAATAAGTATGAGTTGAAAGCCCTGGGGAATTTAAGCTAAAGAAGGGCAAACTTGCAGGTGACATGGAGGTTATCTTCCAATGTGTGAAAGCCTGTCATTTATACGAGAGTTTAGATTTCTTCTATAGGGCATAGATTTCTTATAAGGCACAGAGGATTTCAACTCCTGCAAAAAGTGATGAGCCAGGATTTAAAGCCCAAGTCCAATCTGAAAGCACTTCATCTTAACCACTATGTTATTTTAACAGGAGGGCTTGAAGTTATACTCTACATACAACTCAGATATTTAAAAAACAAGCTTTATTTCACTAACTGGTTGCTCATAAGCCCTTAACCCTCCTTGAGAATAACAAAACACAACAACAAAAATCAACTTTCCAATTAAAAGTAACTTAATCTTTTCTTACTGGTAATTTCACAGACTTTTCAGTTTCCATCTTGTTCTCCATTTTTTCCTCCTAGATGCCATCTGGGTACAAGGGGATTCTGATCTCATGTGCTAGTAATGGGGAAGAGCCACATGTTCTGTCATCTGAGTATTCACCAATGTTCATCCCCCTCATTACTTGGTGCACTACCCTGGTATTCACTGAGGGATAGTGGTGCTGCCAGGTTTTTTGGGGTTTCATATTGGCACCTGCTATTGAGCCGGGGCATTACCATTTCTCCTTGTTAAGCTCCCCATATTCTGAGACTTCCTTGTACTGTCATCAAGATTTTTCTAGGACACCAATCCCCTCAGCAATTCTCTGTGACTTTATAGAGCACATGGGAACTTGTGGATCTCCTGCAGGAAAACGAAGGTCATGGCAGATAGGAAGCACTGACTCAGACCCTCCTTTTGCAGAATCACACTGAACCATCATTTCTGTGCTATTGTAGCTGCCCTTGGTTAGTATGTGATATCTCCTGCAAGTTCCACGTGAAAAGTAGGACACATGTATGTGCTTCTTTCAGTTTCTTCTTCTTACCTGAGAACTAGAGGGATGAACACTAGATCTCTTTTCTGCAGTCCAGGCAACTTCCTAACCCCGGACTCATCCCCTCCAAACCTTGCCTATGTCAGTCATATCCTCAGTGCTTTCTACAGTGAAAGTGAAAGGCTTCCAATGAAACTTATGTCCGGGCCTCTAAGTTTTGCTGTGTTAACAAAAGCTTTAACAAGTGGGAGGGGGGCGAGGAGGGGCAGGTGGCGCCTAACAAAATCTATTTTCTAAATCTTTGCCTCACTGTTTTTTAAGAATAATTTGAAACTCAAATCTGAGCTCTGACTCTTCTGTTGTAAGTGATATCTGACCTTCTAAAGAAGCATGAATGTCTTTGATTTATTAATATAGAGATGAAGGGCAACAGAGTGAAAATTAAATTGGTTGTTTTATATATTCTTTTCTTTCAGTAAAATATTTTATTTTAAGACATTAAAATACATTGGCTTTAGATCTCAAATGTCATTCTCAGTATACTTTACTGCCTTCTGTAAAGAAAATCAACCAGAGTATATTAACATTATTCTTTATTCAAAAATGCCAGGAGAAAGAGAGTTCTAAAAGCGTGTCCTAACTTGGGGAGGGAGGGCAAAAGTTTTTAACAGGACTTTAGCAGGAGGAGTTAGCAGAAGTTCAGCTAGTTTCGGGAATAGTTGGATCAAGACAGTTCTCAGAAGAGGGAGGAATTGTACTTGTGAGTTAGCAGCCATTGTTGGGCAATTTGAATTTATTAAGAGTAGAGAGGAACAGCTGTGGGAGGCAAGGACATGCTAGGGTCATCATGGAAAATTCTCTGGCTTTAAGTGTCTCTTAATTTATAAAGTGGAAAAATACACCAGTTAGTTCAGCATGTAATAGACTGTTTCTTGAACAACTGTTCTAAAGATGTGGCCATAATCCACTTAAGTACTCTATCTCATGATAACTAAATTTGCAAATATTTTCAAATAATGATATGGCTCAAAAACTTTGAACAAGGTAGACTTTCAATCAATGTCTGCTTTGCCAGGCTGAAATGACACCCTGCCTTTGAAGAACTCACCAAACAACTGGTAAGACAGACATAAATTATTCTATCAAAATGAAACTATGTTCAAAGCATTGTGAAATTTCAGGGCAGAAAGTAGCATTTTTGCAGAGGGGATGACATTCAGTTTACACATTGAAGAATGGTGATGATAATGCTGGTAAATATAATATCAATATAAGCTACTATTTATTAAGACCTATCATATGCTAACCACTTTATATATAGTTATCTTGAATCCTCAAAATATCCCATTTAGTCCATTTAGCCTGCTATCACAAAAATACCATAAACTGGGTGGCTTATAAAGAAAAGAAATTTATTTCTCATAGTTCTGGAGGCTGAGAAGTCCAAGATCAAGGTACCAGCAAATTCAGTTTCTGGCAAGGGCTCTTTTCCTGGTTCATAGATGGCTGTCTTTTCTCTGTGTCCTCACATGACTAAAGAGTTGAGGGATCTCTTAGGGGTGTCTTATAAGGTCCCTGTTTCCATTCATGAGGGCTTCAGTAAACTTCCCAAGGGCCCCACTTTCTAATACCATCACATTGGGGATTAGATTTTAGCTTATAGATTTTGATGGGGGACATGAACATTCAGTTCATAGCATCCATTGAGTTAGATCTTACTTAAGAAGAAGTAAAAAAATGAAGCTCACAGAGGTTCCGTGACCTGTTCAAACCCAAATTTATAAATGATAAAGCTCAGATTTGAGCCCAGAACAATTTGACTCCAAAGTGTCCCGTCATTCTCTTGCACTGTCATTTTCCAAAGCATGGGACAGGCACCACTGCCACACTGCCATGGGGAGAGGAACCTCGGTGTGCTGCAAATGAGATTAGGAGAACCATGGCATAACATTACATAACACTGAACCCCACAGTGGGGGAATTGCTCCCATTTCATTTCTTTTTTAAAGTATGAGAGAAAGTTTCAGTTTGATGGAATATGTTTTTATACCTCTTTAATCTTGCCAAACTCCCATTTACAATGAGCCTTAGGCTCAGAGCATTTGGTAGCATTCTAGCCAGAATTTAAAATGCACTTTTTCAGAGTATTTATGTTTATGGTTACTTTCTAATTATGGAAAATGGTGCTATTTAAAATTTTACATCATTTGATTGGATGTTTTCAATTTATATACTTATTTATGTTAAAAAGTATTTTTTAAAATATTAGAATAATTGTAGTAGATATGGATGATGAACATTTGATAGTGGCCTTGTCAGTGACGTTTGGGGCACAAAGGCACTGTGCTTCACTGAATAGGATTTCACTAGATAAACAGAGATAGTAGGAGATAGTTGCTGATGGTGAAGGGAAAAGAGCACTATCAGGAGAAGAAATGACTCATAAAATGAGAAGCATATCAATATATGGTGTATTTGGAAACAGTGAACCATTTGAGGAGCTAAGGTTTGCATGGTAAATACTGAGGCATGAAATTGTTCATATTATTATTATACATGAATCCTTTACCTTACAATTTTATAATAGAGATGTGACTGAAATTAAATAGCACAGTTATGAACTCCTCTCTTTTTTTTATAAGAAGATGCCATAACCTTGATTAAAAATTAGAAAAGCTTCATTCTGTGTAAGTAGGTAAAAGATGAAGATGAAGAGACTCCAAATATGCCACCCCAAAATATGCCACTTTGGCATAAGGATTGTTTGGAGCTGAAAGCAATTAAGAGGCAGCAAATAAATACAGAAAGAACTGCCTGTGTCCCTCTATTGGCTTAAAAACAGAACATAAATTTCCCACTGTAAAGGCTTCCCCCTCCCCTCGGCCATACCAGGCCCCAGATGGTAAACCTAAGAGAGTAAAGGAAAAGATTTTTCCTTTCCTACAAATGCCTTTTAAACAAATAAGCCCTATCACAAATTTCTCAGAAGGAAATGTGGGCAAAGGATGAGGCTGTTTTTAGTTTGAAAAAATATGCTCCCATAGTGAGGTATGCTCATCTCCTTGAAGAAATGTATTTTTAGGAAAATTTCTGACTTTTTCCAATCCTCTACCTTCAGTTATTTCAAGTAAAATAATAGCAAAACAAACATGTGAGGACTTACATGAAAAGTAAGTTATACTCATTTCCAACTAAATAAGTTAAATAATTTCTGGGAAAGACAAAAAAAAAAAAGAGTTTGGTGACAGCTAAACCTTTTATGCAGAAAGCAAAGCCGGAGATTTCGTTACACTCCCTGAAGTAAACTGCCTGTCTTCTTTGCTTTGTTTCTGTTTCTCATCTATTATTTATTCAGAAAAGAAGAAGGATCTTTGATAGAGGGGTGGTAGGAAAGAGAATTGAGGCCTTCTTATAATTTAATTTAAACACCTCTGGCGAAATAAACAAATAGAGCAAAAAGCCATAAATAACAATATCCCTACGTGTGCTATGTTACTGAGCCAGCCTTACGGGTGAGACAAAACAAGTAAAACTTAAGGGAGAGATAAGTCTTTATCCAGGGTGGTGGCAGCTTCTGACCACCCCATTTAATCATTAACACATTGTCATTTACTAAAAACATACCTCTTTAATAAAAGACAATCAGCATCAAACAAACATCAAGCAATTGTTCCTTTTAAAAGACACTACTTTAGAACAATTTTTAGAATAAAGAAGTGTCGATGGTATAATTTGGCACCTTTCTTACTGATGGTAACTTTCCACATAGCAACTAACCCCAAATTCAGGGCAAACCTTGTGACTTAAGGCATTCTAGTCGTGGCTTTGTCACACTACCACCACCACCTGGTAGCATCAGATAGAAAGGCAAGGTGTTTTCTTTGTTTTTGAGTGACTGAGTCATCAGATTATTGGAAACCTCTATGAGAACTTGTATTCATATAGAAAATTGAAAATTTGTTCTCTGTCTTTACTTTTCTAATTTTACTACCACAGTATTTTGTGACATTTTTTTTATACTCTCTGTATTAATACAGGAGCCTTTTTACTGCTCAGTCCCAGGCAGGTCTGGCCTTTCAGTTAGGAAAGCAAGACACCTGTCTACGCATGTACTTGGGATTGCTGGTTTTCTTTCACAAATATCCACTGTTGAATGCTAGCTCCCTAGATATCATCAAAGCAGCCTGTTGATAACACAAATTGAGTTTGTTTTTTGGTGATAAGGAAAACCTTATCTAAACAGAATCTTGGTAGCATCTCTGAGTGGGAAGGACAAAGTCATAAAGGATATTTATAAGATTTTTCAAGTCTGCCTTAGGGTGGGTCTTTCAGTATGGGAGTTTGGTTAGGATTAGGTAAGGATCATGATATAACAGTTTATTTAGTATTGGTGACAGCCAGGTAAGGATTTTGGGATGAGGGGTTCAAAGGTGTCTTGGGGTATAAACTGATTGCTTTTTCTACTGACGGGTTAATGAGTCTTCCGGGACATTCCTGGAATACACAATTAAATTATTTCCAACTTCTGTCATTCCTGGGCATGAATTTCCTAGGGTAATAAAGTTATATTCATGAAGAGAGTGGGTTGATAAAGTTGAGTTACTGTAGACAGAACTCTGTGTAGTTACAGAGTTTGGGTTCTTACCACCCAACCACCTGATTCCTTATTCCTATCCTTTCATGGCTGAAGAGTCATCTAGTGAAGGCTTTTTGACTTTCAGGATAACTCAATGAAAATTGTCCAGGTTTTGGAGTTAATATATTTTGGATAGTTCAGTGTTCAGCAAGTGTCCATCCCCTTTACCCTCTTTCTCCTCTCCCTGCTTTCAAAGGCTTCTGTTAAGATGTGGAGAAATTAGAACCCTTATGCATTGTTGATGGGAATGTAAGATGGTGCAGCCACTTTGGAAAACAGTTTTACAGTTTTGCAAAATGTTAAATATAGAGTTACCATATGACCTAGTGTTTTTACTCCTAAGTATATACCCAAGAGAATTAAAAACATATGTCTACACAAAAGTTTATACATGGATGTTCATAGCAGTACTATTCACAATAGCTAAAAAGTAGAATATCCATCAAGTGATGAATGGATAAATAAAACGTGATATGTTGATACAGTGTACTGTTTGCCAATAAAAAGAACAAATTATTGTACATGCTACAACATGGATGAAATTGAAAACATTAGGCTCAGTAAAAGAAGCCAATCACAAAAGGCCATATATTGTATGATCACATTTATATGAAATGTCCAGAATAGGCAAATATATGGAGACAGGAAAGATTAGTGTTTGCCGGGGACTAGTAGGTTGGGAGAATGAGTAGTGACTATCAATCACACGATACGGGCTTTCCTTTTTGGGGTGATGAGAATGTTCTAAAATTGATTTTGATGATGGTTGCACAACTCTGTAAACATAGCAGAAACCATTGGATTGTACACTTTAAATGGGTGAATTATATGATATGTGAATTATATCTCAATAAAACTATTTTAAAAAAGAAAAAATGTTCCCTTAAAATATAAATACTCTTTGGTGAGAGTTAAGCTATAAAAGAATACATTAACTGATTGCTGAGAGTGAAAGTTGAGAAAAAGAACCCTGGATTGGTGAGGAATGGGATGAGGACTGGGAAGGAGCAGGAAGAGGAAGTGCCTGAAGAGCTAATGAATGGGCACACCCACCTTGCCTGGTTCACACTCCGCCTAGGCTTGCCCTAGCAGCCAAGTCACACAGGTGCATGCTCAGTGCATTCAACATCCACACGGGGATTGTTTTTAACTTCTCCTTTCCTCAATATGACAATTATTTGTAGTGATAGTTATAACATTATTTTCTCAATTTCTTTTTTAGTATTAAAACAATTGAAAATTTTTTAAAGTAAATACATTTCTATTTTAAAGATATTTCTATTTAAAGAGATTGTTCAAATTCAGTAAAAGATTTTAGTATAAACTAAAATTTGCATCTGTCAAACAGGAATAGTACACCTCACAGCTTTGCTTTACAGTTTCAATTTTAAACACATAAAACGACAGAACTGAAATAACACTAGTTCTGTTTTTTCATCTTTAGGATCATTGAGCAATCACTGGGGTTTTTTTTTTTTTTTTTAGCAGCTCCAGTTTAAATTTAGGAATATGCAGTACCACAGGGGTTGGCGATGTGAATTGCTGGCTAGAAGAAAGCTTGCACGATTCCCAGCAGCCAGCACTGTTAACAAACTTATTCTCAAAAGGAACATGTGTTGCCAACTCTGTGTTTGTAGGGAACCCACTGAATAAAGGAGTACTCAGAATTAACTTCCATGTAGAATGCAATGTTTACTAACCTAATTTATTAAAATGTGCTAATTTGAAGCTTATATATATATATGATTATAAGTCAACAGTAACCACTGCAGTTATTTCAAAGTAAACCAACAAAAGACTTCTTCAAGGAGGAGTATTTTATCGCTGGCAATGTTTAGAATTGTTGGCACATGGTGATAATAAAAAGCAGACTGACTTTTAGTTGGTTTTATTATGGTTTTATAAATCTCTACATATAATGCACCCCCTCGATGCCTGTACCCAGTGCAGACTCCCCCACTACCCTACATGTGGAACACCACTGATGTTAATTTACATAAATGTGGTAAATGATGGCTTATATATTCTAACAGCTATAGGTACTGTGAATAAATGTTAACCTAAGAGTAAAAAAGTGTATCATTTTAATCTAAATTTGCTACAAGTTTGTTATGTAATCCTAGCACTGGCATTAAAAGGTTAATTTTTATCAAACCTCTGAGTTCATGGAGGCTCTAAAACTCACAATAGGTTGTAGTAAGTTAAAAAGAATTTCTCAAGGGAAAAATTGTGGGTTTTTTTCATTAAGAAGAAAAGACTGACTTTTACAAACTACTTATAGCCAGATGTTGTATTCTGGGGGCACATAACACACATTTTGTTTTTAAATGTTGAAAATCTTTTAATATAAAAAAATGGATAGACTGTGGAAAGAGGAGGAAGAAGAAGCAAATAATTATAGCAATACTATATAAAAGTATTTGAAACTACAACCTGTAATGGCATGTTGTCTGTGTTTAGCTCTTTGTCAACAGAAAGATGGTATGAAATATAAGAAATAAATAAGGAAAACAAGACCAATTGACACTATAACTTGCATAATTAAGAATTCTAGAGACTTCTTATGTAATCTATATTAGATTGTTCAGGGAACTAAAATATGCCATCTACCTATTCATCCATTTTCTTTCCTGCCTGCCTGCCTGTTTTTCTGCCTCCTTTACTCCCTTCCCCACCTTTTCTTCATTCTTCATTCATTAATTTCCTCTTCTATCCTGGGCACTGTGTAATTTGTAATTTGTGGATTACAAAAAATGGATGTTATAATTCCTTCCCTCAAAAATCTCTCAGTCTGGTTCCAGAGACAGACACATAAACAACATATTAGAATTCAGTGTGTTCAGTGTAAGAATGTACCGAGAGCTGCAGAAGCATCAAGGAAGAGGTAATTAGCTCAGTGTGGACAGACAGTTCTAGTCCCTAGCTGTTGTGTCCTATAATTATTTTTTTAATATTTTTAAAATTAAATTGATACTATTAACCTATAAATCCATATTTATATGGTATGCTAACCTAGCATGTAGATCTGCCATGACAGATATTATATTTCTAGGTTTATGTTGAGTTAATTTAAGTAGAACACACTATAATGGGAAATGGCACCTTAAAAAAAAAAAAAAAGCTAGTCTAGCTATTCTGCCTCCTCCTGAGATTATAATGGTTTCATCATGGCTGGAAGTCTGAGAGCTACAAATAGAATCTATATGAATGATTTAAGGTAACCCCACTTGTCAGACTATCACCCCAGGATATGAATAGGACATTCTTCTCTGCCTCCCACTTCCTGACTCTACTCAGCAGGACATGTCATCCCATTATCTGCCTAGCTTCAACATAACCACGTTCTGTTTTTCCTATTGGTCAACCTAGGAAAATGGCCCAATACATAGAAGTTTCAAGAAATTAAAAGAGAGAGAAAAATTGGCATTTCTGCATTCTGTGAATAATAACAACCTACCTGAGATTTGTGTACCTTTTCCTGCTTCAAATGCTTTATACTGGTGATGAGGATGCAGAGAAACAATGACTCACACACTGCAGAGAAAAAGTGAATGGTAGAGCCACTCCAGAAATAAGTTTGACAGTTTCTTGAAAACTAAGTACACACTTACCATACAACTCAATAATTGTAGACGTTTTGTCAGTAATAATGAATAACTGTTAACAACCAAAATGAGTCTCAATAGGTGAATGGTTAAACAGTGGTACATCCATATTGTGAAATACTACTCGGCAGTGAAAAGAGATGACACATAAAACAACTTGGGTGGATTTCAAGGGTAGCATGCTGAGTGAAAAAGGCCAATACAAATAGGTCAAATAATGTATGATTCTATTTAACATTCTTAAAATAACAAAATTATAGAGAGAGAATGGGATAAAATGGTATGTAGCTATACACACATTATACCTATATCAAATTCCTGGTTTTGATATTGAATTATAGTTAGTTAAAATGTAATAATTAAGGGAAACTTGATGAAGGGTACATGAGACCAATCTGTATTATTTTTGCAACTTTCTAAGAATCTCTAATAATTTCAAAATTTTAAAAAATTAGTGTTTTCTCACTCTCTTGTAAGCATTTGCTATTTATTCCCATTTTACAAATGAAGAAAATGAGTCTCAGAAAAGGTTTTGACTTGCCTAAAACCACAAGGCTAAGATGATTCTGGAACTGGGTCTTTCACCCCAGTTCCAGTGTTCTTTCCTTCAAGTTTTAGTACAATTGACTCAAGAATCAAAGCTTAAAATTTCTGTGCCTATTTATTAATGCTTCCTTACATGAATTTCACATTTATACAATTGACATTTTAACCACCTAATATTACTAGATAATATATTATTTTATGAAGTGGCCATTTGTAGCTCAGTAAAATTAATTCCTTATTTATATGAATAGAAATGTTATAGAACCAAAATAACATGAATTATCTATTTGAATCTTAAAGTTGAACTCAAGATCTTTTTAAAATTCTATATTGAATATATTGGGAGCTTTAGGGCTTAAAAAATTGAAAGTCTTAAAATATGTTGGAGTTTCCTTCTGCAAAACGGCATGTCAAAGTATATATGCTTATCAGTTTTGTAGTTTTAGTATTTACACAACTGAAAAAAATACTAATCTAAAATGTATATGACTCCATTTGACCTTTTCCAATTTCATTTTCTTTGAAGTAGAGCCAGATGTTAAGATACTCAAGACAAATCTGAGGCCAGATCCCTTATATAGTTTTATATTTTCCCAGCTCTTGTCCACATCTAAATCAACAACAATTTTCTTTTTAGTAGGCCTCTCCTATATCAAGTCTTTCTAAAACATTCAACTTGGTTTTCATGGAAATAACAACTCTCTTAATATTTTATTAGTTTTCATATATATAAATGAAAATCAACCACCATTGGTCTAACAGATTTGGGGGGAAAACACAACTGATTGTTTGTTTGTTTGTTTATAAGTTTCTAACTGGGCAGGTCATGGTATGTAGTCATGCCCCAGGCATATAATTACTTAGTAAAATGTTTATCTTTGTTTTAGGTGAGCCCTGTCCCTTGTTTCTATGCATCTGAGTTAACACACCCTTTTTTATTGTTGTTTTTCATCATTACATTTTTCCAACTTTATTGACATATAATAGACAATTAGTTGGTTGACTTACATTGTATGATTCAATGAGTTTTTTTTTCAATTATAGTTGGCATACTATATATTAGTTTTAGTTGTACAGCATAGTGATTTGTGATCTATATAACTCACAAAGTGATCACTCCACTAAATCTAGTACCCCATTACCCCTTACATATTTATTACATCGTTAACCATTTTCCTTATGCTACACTTTATATCTGCATGTCTATTTTATAGCTATCCATTTGTATTTCTTAATCCCTTTGCCCTTTTTCACCATGCCCCCCAACCGCCCTCCCATCTCATAGCCCTCAAAATATTCTCTGTATCTATGAGTTTATTTTTGTTTTTGTTGTTGTTGTCTATTTTGTTCTTTAGGTTCCATATATACATGAAATCATATGATATTTGTCTTTCTCTATCTGAATTATTTCATTCATCAAAGCAATATCTTTTTTCATCCCCTTCCTTTTAGTCTGGGTGTGTCTTTTAATCTTAAGTCAGTCTCTTGTAGATAGCATATGTAGGGGTCTTGTTTTCTTATTCATTCAACCACTCTGTCTTTTGGTTGGATTACTTATTTCTTTTCCATTTGAGATACTTGTTGATAAGAATGTAGTTATTACCATTCTTTATGTTTTGACACATGTTTTTCTTTTAAAAGAGGTCCCTCCAACATTTCCTGTAATACCAGTTTGGTGGTGTTAAATTCTTTTAGCTTATTTTGTCTGGGAATCTCTTTATCTCTAAATGAGATAAAGTTCTTCAACTCTAAATGATAGCTTTGCTGGATAAAATATTCTTGGTTGTAGATCCTGGGTTTTCATCACATCAAATATTTTATGCCAAGCTCTTCTGTCTTGCATAGTTTTTTTGAGAAATCAGCTGCCAGTCTTATGGGTGCTCCCTTGTAGGTAACTAACTGCTTTTCATTGCTGCTTTTAAATTTTCTCTTTGTCTTTAACTTTTGGCATTTTAATTATAATGGTCTTGGTGTGGGCCTCTTTGGGTTCATCTTTTTTTGAGAACCCTCTGAGTTTCCTGGGGTTATATGTCTATTTCCTTTACCAGATGAGGGAAGTTTCCCATCATTATTTCTTCAAATAGCTCTTTAACTTCTTGTTTTCCTTCCAGTAACCCTATGACATGGAGATATTTACATTTAATTTTGTCCCAAAGCCTCCTTAAATTATTATAGTCTTCGCTTCTTTTTCATGCCATTCTGATTTAATGTCCTTGGCTTCCCCATTGTCTATATCAGTGGTTCGATCCTCCTTTTTTTTTAATTATTTTTTAGGTGAGGCAACCCTTGGTTGACCTCACAGATTGCAAGGATCTTGTCAGCTTACATTCCCTTATTTTTTATTTTATTTGCCTACAGCATCAATCCTATTCTTTATCCACTCTGTTGATTCCCTCTAATATACTCTTCATCTCAGGTAATGTGTTCTTCATTTCTGACTGGTTCCCTTTTGTAATTTCCATTTCCACTTTTATGTTTTTATCTCTTTGTTGAAGTTCTCACTGAATTTATCTACACTTCCCTTAAGTTCATTGAGCATCTTTATAACCAGTGTTTTGAACTCTGCATCTGTTAGATTGCTTGACTTCATTATTCCTGGCTTTCTGTTCTGTTCTCTCATATGGTTTCTGCTTCTTTGCCTTCCAATTTTGGCTGCCTTTCTGTATCTGTTTCTATATACTAAGCAAAGCTCCTAAGTCTCCAATCTTATTAGTATGGCTTTGTGCAGTAGGTGTCCAGTGGCACAGTCCTGAGAGGGATTCAGCTGCAAACCAAATTTAGCCCCAGCCTCTGCCCCTCTGGGATTCAGCAAGCAGTGCTGTGCTTATAGTTGCTTTAAGAGGTCACACCAGAACCACAGTCAACTGTCACCAATGTGAATCCTGGAGTTGAATCCAAGCAGCACTGGACTCACTGAGGACACCACTGGATTTGGCTTGGGTGGGGCAGCTAGTTGGGGGAGGCGGAGTTTCAGGGAATCCTCTGAGCAGCTCAACTGCTGTTATCTAGTTTGATGATGTCTCAGCTGTGGTGGTCCTGAGCTTACACACTGAGAAGGAACGCTCAACAGAGGAACAGTGGATACCACCAGCATCTCTGCCTGGGAGAGTCTCACCTCTGGCCCTCCCTTAGACAAGTCAGTGTCCCCCGTAAATTCCTCATTCCCCCCAAGTAGCCAGCCAGGCACTGGTTCTCAGAGCAAGCAGGTCGCTCACCGCAAATGTCCACTTGCAGACATGGCCCTTTAAGAGGCATCTGCAGCTGCTGGCTGCAGCTGCCACAGCCTCTGTCCCACTCAGCTGCTTGACCGGGCAGCCTCGCATCTTTGCCCCCTTCTACTTTTCTACTGTCACCGGGTGATTTCTTACTTCCCTCCCTAGTTGTAGGGTTTTCATTCATCTAGACCTCAGGCGACTTCGCCTGCTATTTGTTCCATGTTTCTGTCACAACTTTGATTTGGTCACAAGAGGGATGAACAAAGCCTCTATCATATATGCCATTTTTTTTCCCAGTCTCACAACTCTTCTTTATAGGTATTTAACTCAACTGATGGCAGAAAGAATGTGGGAAAACCAATGAGTGGCCTAATAGCCATAAGCATGTTGTAAGTCATGAGCACCAGTCATTGTGTTCCTCAGAGGGAAGGGAGTGTTTCCATTAATCCAACAAATTGGTTGATAGAAGTCAACAAAACAGTATCTAGTGTATTATATTAAAAAATCAGCACAGCAGGCTATATTATATACTAATAAAAGGAATAATTAAACAAATAAGGACCTCTTAGAAATTAAAAATATGATTTCCAAAAATAATAACAATGATAGTAATACTGAAAAATTGAAACATAGAAGAGTCCCTAAATGTAGAACAGAAAGAAAAACAAAGAGACAGAAAAGATGAGCTAAGATTTATCAAGTAGAGAAGACTAGAAGCCTCCCCATCCCCTCGCACCCATCTTTTACTCATAAGATTCCTGAAAGAGAGAACAAAGCAAATGGAAGCAAGGAAATGATCAAGGAAATAGTACAAGAAGATATTCCAGAAATGAATATGTCCCAAAGCCAAAAGGAGATAAAAGTTTTAATATCTTTAAGAGCTTAGCAAATTTTGAGCAGAATGAAAGAAAAATAATCTACATTTATACACAATATTGTAAATTTTCAAAAAATTAAGAATCAGTAGAAGACACTAAAAGCTTCCAGAGAGAAAAGGGAACAAGGGTTAGATTCACATCAAATTTCTCAATAACATGGGAAACTAAAATACAATGGTGCAATGCCTTCAAAGTTCTTTAAAAAGTTAATTTTTAACTCAGTTCTATACATCATATAACTTTCGATCAAATGTGAGCAGATGGCCCATATTGGAAGAGGAAAGTGGAAGACGCCAGGAGGAAGGTTTCAAGAATGAAAATGGCAATTTAATGAAGTAAGCAGGTTGTTGGAGATTTTAAGAAAAACGGAAAACATGATAAAGGCACAGAATTCAAAAATAAAGGGAAGGACTTTCAGAAACTCTGAAGTGGAGGAGAAGAGTGAGGAGAAGGAAGAGAACCAAATAAGACAATCATGATTCAAATATGAGAAAATTAAAAGTTGATATGAGTTTCAGCAGATGATTTTCATAATTTAGAATACACCTTTTGACAAACAATGGAAGATAACCATGATTATAAAATAGACCATAAATACTGTCAGCTTTGGAAAAATGTAAAAGTAAAGGTAGAGCTGACAGAAGTTGGGAGGTAGAAAGTGAGAGGAGAGATGGAGGAAAAGATGAGAGTACTGATGACCTTCTTTTACAAAGTGGAGTTGAGTATCCTTAAAATACCACCCAAATAACCTGTTAATATGGCAAAGGTGAGTGTATCACTTACTGCTGGATACACTGCTTTGGCAAATCTTGTATTCTATTTTTGTTCTTGTTCTCAGACTCTTTTTAAATGTACAGTGAGATATTAATGGTCTGGCAATAGGACTCTTCCCCATTTTAGATTTTCCTTGCATATTAAATCTCCTATTTCTGGCTTAAGGCCATTCACAAAGAGTGAGGCAAGATCTGCACAGAATGCTGTCTAAAGGTATTATAAATATTATGCTTGATGTCTCAGATGGACTCATCCTTTCTTTGCTTATAAGACTGAATTGGAGCTTCTAATGCAATTCTGTGTCTTTTAAGTCAGCCTCCGAGGCTTCCCATTCCACCTACTTCATCTGATTGTTTGTATCTAAGGTTCTTACTAACATATGAATTAATAGATGTGGATTTGGGAGCTCTGGATGATGCACACCTAACACTATTCTAAATTTCTTTGTAAATTTTACTATGTCTTATCTAGGCTTTGGAAAGTCTTTTTTCTCAGCTTAGATTGATACGAGGAATTAAAAGCCAGGTATTTTCTCTGTTCTGAAAGGAGTTTAACTTTAAGAGGTAATTTAGCTTTGAAGATTTCTGGCCAGCCAGGAGAGAAGGGAATGGGTAGAGAAGAGGTAGAAGCAGAAAGAAATGGAAGAACATAAAATGGGGAAGGAGAAACAGTAAGGTGAGGGCCATTTGTGTCAAATTGTGAGTTGTGGGGATGATCTAAAATAAAGATAGTTTTAAGTGTTTCACATTTTTCTTTTGGTTTGGCCAAGGAATCACTTAAGGAAACAATTTTGGAGTTTGAATTTCTTTTAGATGCTCTTCACACCAATCAAAACATGCAGATTTTTTAATATTTATTTTCTTTTTATTCAAAGGTGTTTCTCAAATGAACATTTTTTGTCTGTGTCAAAATTCTGTAATTCTAAATTATCCTTGGTGAAATTATGCCATTTAGAATGTAAGTCCATGAATTTGGATTTTGTATAAGTAAGTACATATGAGAGACAGAAATATAGCCTGAAATGTTAAATCATTAAATTTAGACTTAGACAAGCCCCTGAGAGGCTGGAAACTGTTAAAAGTGTCTGTGTACCTCATGGTTTCGGTCCCCATCCAAATGACTGGGACATTGCCATTGGAAAACTTGAATTTCCAGTTCTCATGGGACAGAAAGTTTGGACAGGAGATCTCTCCCAGAATCAGTTTCACAGACATAATAGCAAGAGTGAGAAAAGTTCTTATAAGGTTTTAAAAACTAACTCAAAGCATAGTTTCTCCAAAAAGTGCTGGTCAAGAAGAAACTGACACAGTTCAAGACACACTAACCCCAAATATGGCATATTGAATATTTTAAGCTGAAGGAGTCTGAGACAACAGCAGAAGCAAACCTTCTCCAGCTCCTGCCTTCTTTCCTGAAGCAGGAAATAAACAATCAAGATTTGCTGTTTCCTTGGTTTACTAAGCTTTCCTCATACTCTTTGATCCATCATATTTCTCTACATCTGTCCACTCTTCATTAAACCTACATAAAAATGCTAAGGTGTAAACATTTCTTTGGGCCTTCATTTCTTTACGAAGGCCCTGGTGTCACTGAATAACTATTAATGTAAAAACTTAACATTAATAAATCTGTTTGCTTTTCTCCTGCTAATCTGTCTTAGTCAGTTTAACTTTCAGATTCAGGCAAGAACCTTAAGAAGGTCAAGGAAAACTTTCCTCCATGACAAAACCTCCTGAAATTCTTAGTCCTTGGAGCCAGCTTAAGGAGCAGACTTACTCTTTGCCCTCACTTCTTTGAATTTTTCCTTAAAGATGCACATTAAGAAATGGGAAGGACAGCCAGAAACAAATAGTAGTGTTTATTACTAGTAAGGCAGATTTCCACCAAGGATAAAAATTTGTCCACGCTGATCATATAATCAAAGGATTCTTAAATGAGTTTCTTACTCGTGGTACACAAAATAAACTCAACATTTAAGGAACTCAAGAAAGTAAAATAAAAAAGCAGAGCCAGGCCCAAAGCAAGACTTATAAACTTCAGGAGAGCACCGTTTTTAAATTGAGAGCCTTAGATCCTGATGATGAAGAGGTCTCAATTAGATCTTAATGGGATTGCCAAAATTGTTCAATACTGGCTCTAAAATAGCACCAAACTAACCTGTTGATAAGGCAACACTGAATGTATTGCTTAATATGGTAAGAGAGAAAATATCTTTACAAAGTCTTAGTAGCATCTCAGAAGAGCATGGACAAAGTCAGGATATTTATGAGGCTTTTTTGAGGTCTATTTCAAAGTAGCTCTTTCAATGTGTGGGCTTGATTAGAATTGGGTAAGTATCATGACATAATAATTTAAGTTTAGCAAAGTAAAAGTTTTGAGGTGAGGGGTTTGTTGACCACAAACAAAAAGTTGGCTAGATACTCCTGCAGCAAAAAGGATTTATTTGGTTAAAAAAGAGAAAAGAATCAGTCTGTTATATTCAGCAATGGTGAGCCATGTGCAAGTCCGGCAAAACAAAAGAGAGGAAGTTTTTTGTAGACAGGAAGAGGAAGTATGTGTGTTAGGGGTAGGGCAGCTTATATAACCATAGAGTTCTCTCTGTAGGGCTTTTGTGGCCAGTATAGAGTGTGAGAGCTCCTCCTACAGGCCCTTCTGATTCCTATCTTGGTTAAAGTTTGTCATTAATTTTAACAATTTCAGAGTTTGGAGAGTAAACAGTCACTTGAAAATATCTATAGAAACCTTGAGCAGTTTGATGTTCCTTTAAATAGGTTTTCAGGAGTTCCTGAAACAAACAATAAACTTATTTTTTTTATCTTGTATCTTCCTGGTTAAAGGCTTCTCAGAATATTGATAAAAACAGTGAAAAAAAAGACAATAGCTGGTTTGGTTTTCTTTCTCAGTGGGGTGTCAATAGGTAACTGTGTGGTTGATAACAAAAGAATTATTGGTTTACATTTGTTGTTTGAAATTCCAGAGGTGAACAGTAGAGGAAGCAGGAATATAATGTAATCCCATTGAGAGAAGGAAGGAAGGAGTGCATCAGGGCTTTGAAAGAATTAAATAAATTCTCATATTTCATACCAGAAAACCAGGAATAATTTTTAAAATTGATAATTAAAAAATAGTAATATGTTTAGTGGGAGAGGCAGCACTCTTTATTTTAAGCCTTTTGATATTATTTGTAACCATGCAAATATATATTACTTTGATAATTTAAAAAAAAAGAATAAAGAAGGAAGAGCTAATTAGAAATGGAAAGTTTGGTAGAAAAACTAGGGAGTATAAGGGCTTCAATAGCGAAGGGGGCTGATAATCATCTCTCAGTTTTCTCAAGGTGTTTAGTGGGGAGGGTTAGAGAGAGCATGGGGGAGGGGAGAATGCAGAAGCTAAGGGAGTGTTCTAGAAGTGCAGGCAGCAAGGACAAAGAAATAGGATAGTCCTGTGGAGGGCACTGTGAGAGGGAAGGAGGTCTGTCAGTGACAGATGCAGAGGTGACTGGGACCTTGCTGAGTGTCCTCTTTTCTCTTCCCTGCACTCCCTCCCTCTCTTCTCCTTTTCCTCTTTCACTAGCTGTAACATAGGCTTGGAGTAGTTTTTATTACAATTTTTGGTGTATTTATTGACTATAGTTTTATGTTTCCTGTTCATAATTGAAAAAGCAGATGAGTTAAACATTTTTCGTTTCACACACACACACAAAAATATGTTAAACCAAATTGAGTTGCTTTTTATTTCTCTGTGGTCTTCAGTTGACTTCTTTCTGTGAATGAGCGGTCTTCAAAGACTCACCCCTCCTTCCTCCTCCCAGCCTACACTATTCCCTTGGGTAAATGTAATCCACCTTCTCATATGCCAGAATTTTTATTGTCTCCCTGGTGATTTATGCTCTTCTATAACACCTTTGATTATTTTAACCTACTCTAGGTTTTATCTGTGATAGCATAGCTTGATCACTTTGTAGCTTAGTATATACAAATTATTCTGAAATCATTTTTGACTTTCTCATATAGTTCTTCTCCCAAATAGTGAAGCAGGGGTTTCATGCCACTTAGAAACTCGAGTCAATTTCAATTATTTCAGTGACAATACACACCTATATTATAAGCATCAGTATGTGAAAATACTAACTAGAGGTTCACTCAGGATTAGCAAAATTATCCTGGGTAGTTATTTACTAAAATAACCCCTTGCCTTTATTAGATGAATTTAGCTCAAATCCACAATTAAAAATGACAAGAAAAGATCAAGTAGCCTGTCTTAAATTAGGAAGCTATAGGGAATAAAAGATTTTGGTGGTCATAGGAGGCCAAGGACAAAAAGATCAAGAACTGGCATCGTGGTATGGCAGCAATATTAGACTAGAACTGGAAGAATGAGGTGCAGTTATAGCCTCTGACTAGCTGTTGGACCTTAAGCAGATTGCTTAATCTCATTGAACTTTGATCTTTTTATCCATAAAATGGGGATAATGATAACATCTACATCATAAAACTGTTGTGAAGTTAATCGAAATAATAAATATGAAGTTTTTAGCATACCACTTGGCAAATAGTAAGCCCTTAAATATAAATATTAACTATTTTATCTTCATTGTTTCTATTACTATTGCTACCCCAAATTCACCATTGGGTTTCAGGCAGATGACTTTACCTAACTTATCTCTGTTTTTGCAACAGTCCAATTGGGCTTTCTTTCTCCCACCTGAGATTCATCATGGACCACCACAGCTGTGTGTTCACCTGTCCTCTTTTTCTAGATAGGTAGATAGTTGATGTCCCTTCTCAGGTTGTTATATAAGCAAATTCAATTATATTTGGGTCTTAAGCAACATCAGAGTCTAATAAAAATGAACCTAAATTCTTCTTATGATTCATAATTAGTTGCTTAAACCCAGGATCTTATCTGTTGTCTTTTCTTTTTCAAGGCTGCTCAGCCTGTTTTCTAGGGATCCTCCCCCACAATGACTGGTTACTGAATTAGCCTGCCTAGCTTCTCTTTTTTCTGCTATCCCAGAAAACAGTAAAAAAAAAAAAAAAAAAAAAAAAAAAAAAAAAAAAAAAAAAAAAAAAAAAAAAAAAAAAAAAAAAAAAAAAACCTGGTCTCTGTGGAAACACTAACCTCTGTGGAGACTGCTGAGGTTGAGGTAATTCCCAAGGTTCTAGAAATTGGATCCCAGGCTTTGTGTCACCATCCTGGATAACCATCCTGCCTCCCTTATGTTTCCTGGATCTTGACAGTATCTCTCAGTGCTCACAGTCTTCAATCTCCCATTTCCCTTTAAATTAATAGGAAACTGAGGACAGTTTGAGATTGTCCTGTGATGTAAGCAGACCTTGTTTCTGACTCCAGTGCACAAAGGGGATCATCTTGCCCTGGACTTTGGTTCCAGCCTGAATCTTATCCAAGTTTGTCTGCATGTTGGGTCAATTGGATGGGTGGTCTGTGATATCTGAATGACTCCAAGTTCCTCAGGTGGTATCAAGACACCTAAGATTTCCTGTCTAGCTCCTTTCTGGGGCTTTCCAAAGAAGCTTCTCTCTCTCTCTCTCTCTCTCTCTCTCTCTCTCTCTCTCTCTCAATCTCTCTCTCTCTCATTTCTAACATTCTCTTTTTCTGTCTTTATTCTCTTTGCTTTTTAGTTTCCAAAGATTCTACTGATATAGGCTCTAACTCAGAGATGTTTTCCCCATTCATGTCCAATTGACTAATAATTTTATCAAAGGCATTTTTCATTTCTGCTACAGTGTTGTTGTTGTTGTTGTTTTTATCTTTAGCATATCTTTTTGGTTCTTTCTTAGGATTTTCATCTCACCACTTATATTGCCTGTCTATTCTTGCATCTGTCTAGCTTATCCTTAGTATATTAATCATAGATATTTTAAATTCTCAGTCTGATATTTTAGCATCCTTGCCACGTCTTGTTCTGATGCTTGCTTTGTCTCTTTGATTAGTGGGTTTTTGTTTTTGTTTTTGTTTTGACTTTTGGTATACCTTGCAATTTTTTCTTGCTAGTTGAACTTGATGTGCTCATAAAAGGAATTGCTGTAAACAGGCCTCTAGTATTGTGGCGTGCAGTTAGGGGAAGGTAAAGCAATCTATAGTCCTATGATTACATCTCAAGTCTTTCAGTGAGCCTGTGCCTCTGGACTGTGAACTTCACAAATGTTTCTCAATTTTTTTTTCTTCCCCTTAGACGAGACAGTATGGCTAGAGTGAGCTAGAGCTGGGTATTTCCTTTCTCCCTCAGGCTCAGATAAAACCCCAGCAGGTTATGCTCTGGTTTACTAGTTTCCCCTGAGGAGAGACTTTGTTAAATATTTTTAAATAGTTCCTTCTCCCCTTCCCTTGCTGCAAGTTCAGAAAGGGGATTTTTCTCTGATATTTACTGTGGGAACCTGTTGGAGGTAATTTTGGGGTAGGGGTTCGCCATGACTGGGTCCCACTGTAGTTTTTAACTCTCAGAGTCAATTACGGTTCAAGTTTCCCTAACTGAATGCTGTCCCCTTAGCGGTTTCTGCTCCCAAGTCTCTGCTTCTGTTAATGGTGATGACCTATATGTACCTGTGTGACTCTCCAATCTTGGGGTCAGTGGCTTACACTGTGTCCTTCCCTATCTTATGGATCTGAAAAGAGTTGTTGATTTTCCAAGTCTGTTCAGCTTTTACTTTTTGTTAAGACAGGGTGGCTACTTCTGAGCTTCTTACATGTGGAACTAGAAACCAGAAATCTAATTTCTCTTTTTATTATTATTTTTTTTTATTTTAAAGTAATGCTTGAATAAATTATCCTTTGAAAAATTAATTTAGTCCAAATAAGTAGAGTCGTCTCTGTATTCCATCTATAGTTTCATTCCTCTTTCCCCTTTCCTGGAGGTCTCCGCATCACTACTCTTATCATTTTAATGTATATTCTTCGAGACTTCATATTTGCATGCATATATTGGAGACCTTTATTAATAATTTATATCTACCTAATATTTTTAGTGCTACAGTAATACAGTTTAGCCAGATTCTGCTTTATTTAACAATGTCCCTTTTGACAAACATTGAAGATACCGTTGTCTTCAAGAAATGTATTAGTGCTAAATCAAAGTCACAA
Source organism: Macroglossus sobrinus (assembly GCA_004027375.1). Lineage (NCBI taxonomy): Eukaryota > Metazoa > Chordata > Mammalia > Chiroptera > Pteropodidae > Macroglossus > Macroglossus sobrinus. The sequence goes on along the minus strand of PVKZ01000273.1, from coordinate 160,409 downwards.
AGGATCACATATTATATGATTCTATTTATATGAAATATCCAGAATAGGCAAATCTATAGAGACAGGAAGTAGATTCATGGTGTCTTGAGCTAAGGATGGGAGAGGAGAGTAGTGTTGAGGGGTGATGACTGAGGGATACAGGACTTCTTTTTACAGTAAGAAAATATTCTAAAATTGATTGTGGTGATAGATGCACAACTCTATTAATATATTAAAAGCCATTGAATTGTACACATTAATTGATGAATTGTACGGTATATGAACTATGTCTCAATAAAGCTCTATAAAAGAAAAACAAATATCTCATTATATTTGATTCATCAGGACTAATTATATTAGAGGCCTCTCTGGGGACTGCTTAATAGCACTGATGTTTTTTAACCTCAGCTCCTCATCTACAGGGGTAGCATATTCTGTGACAATTCCATCTCTTTAGCAGGTGAGTTTGCTGACTCTATGGGGCCTAATAGTAAATGCTGCTGTTATATTTAAAAAAAAAAAAATAGCGACAAATAATCACCATTTGCTGAATGCCTTGTATATACCACTTGCACTAATAAATCCTTACCAGAACTCCCATGAAAAAGGAATCATCTCCTTTTAGTGTTGAGGAAAATAAGGTTAAGTGACTAGCCCAAGGTCATGCAGATCTGTTGCCTCCAAGCCAGTGCCCTTTCTATTATATCATACTGGTTTCTATGTATTTTAGTTTTGAATATCATGCTAAGAACCTGAGAGCTCTTTGCGGTCAGAGGCCTTCCTCATTAATCTCTGTCTTGTTTGCCACCCCTAGCAGGGTGCTCCGCACACAGTTGGTTCTTAGTACAAGTTAGTAGAAATGCATTCTTAGAACTCTCTGCTTTACTTCATCTGTACTGGTCTTTCCTGATCCTGGCCATGTACCACCTGAGGTGTCTGAGCTCCCTAAGGCAGTTCACACAGGAGGCCATGTGGAGCCACTGACTAATTCCACAATGGGGATTTTCTTTTTAAAAAGAGGATGTTAGGAATAGTCTAAAGGGAAATGTTAGGAAATTAAAGTCAGTAGAATCAGCATGAAGGCTACTTATGGATTACATTAGTCATGGAAGGTGAATTCACTTTTAAGAAAGCAGAAAAGTGGAGAGATGGGGAGGATTCAGTTGGCAGGATGCAAATGACAGATACGAGAGTTAACAAAGTACCTTCAAAGGGAAGAAGCCCAACCTCAGTCATCCCTAATACACATGAACATTAGATTCAAATTAGAAAGGAGAGAAAATTAAAGCAGAAAGATGCACATTTGATATGGTTGCATGTTCATAGAAACATAAAACTGACCTCAGGAATACATAGATGCTATTCAAGACAAAAAAGAAATCATCAACTATAGCATCTCACTACAATGGAAGGCACACACTATGTTTAGAAAGCAGTTTTGTTTTGAAATTAGAGGTAAGGCAGGATAGGAATGGAAAAGAAATAGAAGAATCTTCTTCCTCTGGGTTAGAACTGCGGGACATAGAGCCCTGTGTAGACAGATAAAAGTCCTCAAGAGATGGACAGCTATGATAATAGGCTATGAAAATAACCCAGCTGCCAGTGCCTGAAATTAATCATGCTATGCCTAAAGACTTCCTTTGCCCAGTAATTATTTTGTGTAAGATTTGTATGGAACTTTGTTTTGGAGGCATCTTGAATGCCCTCTATTCTATTCGCTATGTCTTCATCTCATGAAATGAGAAAGCAGTCCATGGACTCCAATTTTGAAGTCCAGTCTCTGAAGTAGGTCAATCCTGAATTCAGTCCTAGGTCAGCTATGGACGTGTGAGGAGGTATGAGTCAGTTACTTATTTTTCTGATCTTCAATTTCTCTTTTTGTAACAAAGATAGCATATTTTTATTGGTCAGTTACCTCAAGGTAAATACTTTTTAAAAATTTTAAATTATTTTACTCCTTTGAACCCCATTCAACATCATTCATTAACTATGAGCCTCCTTTGTGTAAGGTGCAGGGCTAGAGCCTGTGCAACATGATCCCTAGGCTTAATCCACAGGATTATTGTACCAGGCAACAAATGGACCAAGCACTGACATGCATGAGGTCTTTTCTGCTTTCTTTTCTAGAAATATCTCTCCTGGAATCCAACTCTGGAATTTTCTGACTTTTCCAAGTTTAGATAATAAATCTTCCATTGCACTAGTCTAAATTAATGCCTTTATTTGCCTGAATTATATTTTTAAAAAGAAAGTTGTGCAACCCCACTGCCCTCAGTGAGGCCACAACAAGCATATTTCATTAAATTTATACACTTGAGCTTTTACACTGTACAGTACTAAGAACTTTAAACATACAATAATTAACACTATACAGTTGAAAACTGAATCTGAGAAGAAACAATTTTTTTAAATTGGACACAATAGATTATTTCAAGCCTCAAACTTAGAGTGAGAAGATGCAAGGTGCAGTTTGAAAGAAGGGACTCAAGTTGACTTACCCTAGTTAGGTGTCTACCCCTGAACCCGTCATATGTGGCAACAGGGTCACATTGCACAAAGGGCTGCTTCTGTGGTAGCAGCTGATGACTCTGCTTTACATGAAAACATTAAGGGTTCAGTAAATGAGAGCTAAGCAGGCAAAACAATGAATCCAACTACCAGGTCACCAGTAACTTTTTCTATTCTAATGACCAGGTCAAAAAAAGGAAAGAAATAGATCCCATAGTGCCTAGCATATGGACAATTAAGAGTTCATTAAATAATAGTTTACTATTAAAAACAAAACAAACTTCTTCATAGACCAAAGGAAGAGCCCTGAAGCCGTCAGCAGATTCTTAAAGAGGAAAAGTTAAGCCAGCACATGAATTCATTTGAGTACGTGCTGCAAAAAAGCAATAGAAGCCATGCCATGTAGATTTTAACCAGTAAGGGCAAAAGAATGGACCATAAACTAAACTAAGGAAGATCAGGTAGCTATGGAATAGGCTCCTTAGGGGAAGACTGCTTTCAAGGAAAGGAAGATTCAGATCAGGCTTTGGAAAGATGTGAGGGATGAGGGAGGAGTGGCTTGAGAAGAGGATTCCACCTGCCAAGAAAAACTCCTGCAGAGACAGCAAGTAGGCCTGTTGGCAAGTGGTAGGAGATGCCAGTGAGATATAAAACAGCTAGTCCAAAAAAAGGCCTCTTCACACTTAGATGGACAGACTCAATAAACAGTTGGGATCATGCTGGGTTCTTAATTAGGAGAGGAAAGTAAATGAAACTGCTATATGAGGAAGTTTCTTTTGTGACAAATTTTTGGGAGTCATTGAAAGGGGATTCAGGAGACAGGAAGGTCTTCTGGACGTCAGTCCTGATCTGAATCAGAGATTAGGAAGCCCTCCTGGAAGAGGTGAATCAGAGAGACTTTGGGGTAGAAGAATGCCCAGTGGTAGTCCTGTAAATACCCTCCCTCGCCTCCCCATCTCTGCACCCTAGAGCCTGGTTCCATGAAGAACAGACAGGAGTAACTAAGTACAGTTTTAATAGATGATTTGCTAGCGAGGACCAGGAAAGGCTTCATGGGATAAATCTGGAAAGATGAATTGAATTTTGATTGGTAGAGTGGTACTTAATGAGGACAGAGAGAGAATGAGAAGGAATATAGTTTTCCAATATTGATATTTAATCTTGATTTATAATGTTATATGGTATGCTATGGCTCTTTATAGTTTAATTGAATTTATATTTTATAATTTAAATTTGTAATGTAAATTTATAATTAAATTAAAATTTATATTTCAATTTAAACTAGAGAAGGACAGAAGAATGGAAAGCTAACTAGTCTGACCTATTTTATTTATAACAGCTTTATTGAGATATAACTTGCATATAAAATTCACTCATTTAAACTCTACAATTCAGTGGTTTTTATTATATTCACATAGTTGTACAGCCATCACCACTCTCTAATTTTAGAACATTTTCATCACCACCAGAAGAAACCAATTTTTAATTTAGAACTCACAAACACAATGAAAATGGAGACTCTGATTGCCAAGAAGTCTCTGTCGTAGCTGGGTAGAAACCTTGAATAACTCTCATTAATCTCCCTGTGTCACTGCTGTCCTACGAAAAACCATCTTGATGTAACTAGGCTGCAGGGGGTAGAGAGGAAAGGTCCTGGAGCCAAGAAAGGAAGGCTTTATAAGAGCCTATCTAGAGACAGAATGGGAGCTGTTGGGGCTCCAAAGGAAACAGAAGCCAACCAAGCTCAGGGTTGTGAGTAGGTAAGAAGGCAGCACTTCTCACGGCAGCCCAGGAATATGTGAACCTTACAGGACAATTGTGCAACCGCTGTATCTCCACAGACCTTCTGGGCCTTGACCCAGCAGCAATTATTTCCCTTTTCTTTCTAGCTGAGCATGTTCATCTCTGCTTTTCTGCCATGATGCTGCTAAGTGCCACACCCTGAGCTAGGGGATTTCTCTGTTATCTCACAGGAGTAATTTAGTCCCTACAACAACCCTATAAGGTAGATATGGCTATCACTCTTTTTTTTTTTTTTTAAGAGATTAACAAACTCTGAAGCCTATAGAATTAAAGTAACTTGTTCAGGATCATAAAGCTCATAAGTGCCAGAGTTGATTTCAAACCCAAGACTTTAACCAGGACTCCTCTAGATCTTTATTGTCACTGCCTTGGTAGGATCAACATTTTTCTGCATCCCTCTTGACACCCAGGACAGAGAATCAAGGCATAAAAAAAAGTGTACTACCTAAGCCTGATAAAAGCATTCTGGTGACCAAGGTTATACAAACCTTTGAATTGTTCACTAATGTTTTTGAGAGTAATGTGGTCTTCCCAGCAGTGTCTTTTCTGTGTTAGCCCTTAGCACATCTGGCACACTAGATCCCAGATGTACGAATTTCATCCTCTGCAGTGGGGCCACGGTACTGGGGATCCTGCGGTTCAGCTGTGCTCAAGAAGGCCTGCTTCTTTGACAGGGCCTGCAGGAGGTGGCTAGTGGTGGTTTTGTAGCCCCTGATTTATTACTGTCTCCAGCCAGAGACAAGTGCTACTCAATTTTGTACACACACACACACACACACACACACACACACACACACACACACACCATCCATTTGGAGAAGAACACGAAGAAGGAAATATTCACAAGGCATCACCATTGATTTCTCTTTTCTCCCAGATCAACTCATCTGACTTCTCCCTGTTGCCTCCTTTGCCTGTGGTCTGTCAGCTGTAGGTGATGACAAGGAATATTTCAGACTCTTTCCCCATCTGCTCCAAACACCAGGAAGCTGAAGGCTTGCTTCCCTCCAGGCCAGCTTAGAAATCCTGGTGTCAGGATAGAGCAGGCTTCCAAAAGCCAACCGCAGAACATTTAATACCTGTGCAAACCCCAAGTAGAATTCATATGCCATAGGGTCATGGCTTTATGAGTGTTTCTATGACATGGTATTATTACACCCCAGATCTCTCACCTCATATGTCACTCAAGCATTCTCTGTCAGGAAACCAAGGAATAAACATCCAAAAAGAAGATTAATATTAGAGAGACTAAAGAGTAAAGTTCACGCAAACCATATGGTACAGCTCAGAAGGAATGTGTCAGCCCTTCTCTCTATCCCTTTACCTTGCCTCCTACCTCATCTTGTCTCACACTCCAAACAGGAATCCCTTTACAGCAATGTTGCTTGGACTACCTGTATCAGAGTCAGCAAGGAAACTTGTTAAAAATGTGGATTCCTGGGACCAGCATTTTTGGGACATGACCTAGGAATCTGTGTTTCATGAGCTCACCAAAAGGTGTTTGTGAACAGCAGACTCACTTGTGATCCCATCTCCCCCACAAGAAGCAAATCATCCAACCCTGTTTGAGTACATTTTTGTCATGTTGAACCCACTGCTTCCTTGGACAGCTAAGTCTAGTATATGGTGATTGTAATATGGGAAAAGATCTCTTTAATTGGGCTGAATTTGACCTTCTATAATTCCCATCCACTTTTCTCCCCATTTTTCCTCTTCCTTCTGGAGCTACAGGAACTAAATCATCTCTCTTCCATTGGAGAGCCTCTAGCTCAGATCCTTTTGTATCCCACCTCAGGAAACAGAGAACTGAATCCACCCATTGAACTGATATAGCTAGTCAGGGTGGGGCACTGAAGCAAAAAGTTTTGACTTGCAAGGGTCTGGCAAAAAGCCTGCTGCTGAGCATCTTGGTTGAAAGCCCAACCTCTGGACTTCTATTGGAGGTAGGTCCTGGCTATGTAATACCCTTAGGCAAGATGCTCCCTATCTCTGTGACCCATTTCTTCATCTACAAAACAAGGATGATGATGATGATGATGATGGTGATGATGATGATAATGATGATAATGGTAGTATAAGGTTTTTGAAGATTTCTGCCTTTTTTTGGGGGTTTGTTTTCATTCCACAAATTGACAAAAATAAATAAAAGCTTAATGATATAAAGTTGTTACACAGACCATGAGAACCCGTTGTACTTCTCCACTAAATACCATGTGGACTGATGTGGGCAGCACTCATAACAGGAAGAATTGCCATTAGTAGGGTGACTGTATATCCCAGCAGTTAGCCCAGAATTGCCCCCATTTTGTTCCTGTGGTAATCATTAATACTCTTAAAAATGTCCCAGTTTGGATAATAAAATGTTGAGTTGCCCCAGATACTACATTTTCAGAAGACTTTCAATGTGTGTTGGAAGCATTAAGACAGGTTACTAAGAAAGCTTGTGAAATCTTTTCTTTGGAAATATTTAAAACATGTCCATCTGGCTGGGATGATTTAGAACAACTGCAAATAAGTACTCATTTATAAGCCCCTAAAATGCTTTTGTTTGGTTTGGTTTAACTAAACTGCCTTGCCCTGTTTCCAGGAGGTACGTAGGTAGTAAAATTAATGGAAACAACATTCTTTACTATTCAATTTGCCAAACAAAAATTGTTTTGTGCTGTGGGCTAGTAGATGTGGATGAGCAACCATTTTGAGTTTAGAGCCAGTAACTTTCTGCCTCAGATTGTAGAAAAAAGATACTGTAGGTTTGGAAGTTAACAGATTCTCAGGCAACTAAAAGTTTAAAATAAGAGTAGATGACTACTTAGGAAGGAGTATTATAATAATAGTTAACAATGTGCCAGGTACTGTACAGATATTAACACTTTTCATCCTCAAAAAACCCTATGAATTTAATACTATTATACATATTTACAGATGAGAAAATGTGAGTCACAGAGAATTAAGTAACATGCTCAAATTAATGACAGGGTCATGGTTTGTCCCCAGGCGATTTGGATCCAGAACCCATACTCCCCACCACTATGCTTCATGGTCCCCAGGAAGAGAGGACACTTTAAGTGAAGCAGGGACAACAGCACCAGCTGGTTTTTAGTCCATCTGAGCTGGCCACTGATGGGAGCAGACTGCCTCCCAACTGAGGAAAACAAACTGGTCCTCAGTGAGGAATAAATGCAGAAAAATAGTATTTATAGAATTTTACATTTAATCATCATGACACCTATGGAAAGTAGGAATTATTATTTCTACTTTATAGTTAAGGAAAGTAAGGGATTTGAAATGTTAAGGAATTTGCCCAGGCCTCATTATCAGTCAGGGGCAGAAGCAAGATTCTGACTCAAGAATTCTGTCTGACCCTGGAACTCCTGCCCTTAGCACCTGTGGAAAGCACCTGTGATCACTCTTAAGCCAAACATGCAGGCCACGAATGTGAGTGTGTGTGTGTGTGTGTGTACATATGAAAAGGTTAAGAAGGAAGTTTAGCAAAAATGTCAGCGGTGGTATCCTGGGTAGTAGAATAATGGATAAGTTGTTTTCTTCTATAATCATTTCTATATTTTTGTTTTGCTTAATGAACATGTATTTTTATAACCGCTTTATTGAGATCTACTTTACATGTCATACACTTTACCCATTTAAAGTATAAAATTTAATTTCACAAGAGTTGTGCAACCATCATCATGATCACTTTTAGAATATTTTTATCACCTGAAAAAGAAACCTGCAATCATTAACAGATACTCCCTGTTCACCCCAACCCTTCCAGCCTTAAGTAACCATTAATCTGTCTCTATAGAATTACCTATTCTGGACATTTCATATCAATTGGATCATACAGATAATAGTCTTTTGTTAATTGCTTCTTTCCTTTAACATAATATTTTCAAGTTTCATCCATCTTGTAACATTTATTTGCACTTAATTTCTTTCTATTGCTAAATAATATTACATGGGTATACCACATTTTATTTATCTACCCATCAGTTGTTGAACATTTGAGTTGTGTCTATTTTTGGCTATTATGTGCAAGTTTTTGTGTGCACATATGTTTTCATTTCTCTGGATATATATCTATGAGTAGAATTGCTGGGTTATATGATAACTCTATGTGTAACCTTTTGAGGAACATGCGTATCTTTTTTTATATATTTTTTTTAAACCAGGGCCCCAGGAACCACTTATATGATAGTTTGGAGTAAGGAAGATTATTTTAAAATTATATTATCCATGTCAAGCCTATTCTAAAATCAAATCATCCAAATAACAAAGAGAAAAGTATTAAAAAATAAGAAATTAATCCTCAAGAGAGATTGATATGTCCATTGAATCATTTGTTCTTGCTACAAATATTTTTTGAGTATCTATTATATACAAGAAATGACCAATATATTTGAAGTCAGAAGACATAACCACTACCTTTCCAGGCTCTCTAGAAGGGTGCCTTTGAGGCTCCAGGGGGATCAAGTATTTCATACACTGTAATTTTTAATTATGAATGAGTTGTAGTAAGAGTGATCTCAGAGATAAAAGTCCTCCTGAAATAAACCAAGAAAATACACTCAGTAGAGAAGAAAAGGCCTGAGAGGCAAAGAAAAAGATGAGGCCCACATGGTGACAGAACCAGACTTTTGACTCAGGCTTCTCAGGGTTCATCAGTAGACCACAAAGGAAGGGGTAAGGCCCAGGATCATTCATAAGGGCCCATGCATCTCAGGGCAGAGACAAGTCCTGTGTGGCTTTGTCCTTTCTTCCACCTGCTCTTTGTCTCAATAAAATCTGGTTGGGAGAAGAAAGAAGCACATACACTCACACTTTAAGGAGACTGCAGGCTCACTAGCAAAGGAATTAGGGAGAAAGAAGTAGATTGCAACCGTCATTCCTAATACCTGAGATTGCTGTGGTGGTTGGGCAGGAGATTGCATCCTCAAATCTTTTTCAAGATTTGAGGATGCAATTGGCAGTAGTGATAAGTAGAGCTTAAGGAGAAGGCCAGGGGATTCAGAGTGTGTGAAAGGTGACATAGATGAATGGCTTCTTTATAACCCCAGCTCTGAACTCCATTTTCCAAAACCTTTCAATAGTCTCTACTACCTATGAAATGAAGTCCATAGTGAGGCATCCATGACCCTCCATGGTCTGACCCCAGCTTAATTTTCCAGCCTTAACTTCCCACTGCCCCCCTTCAGTACATCCAGCTACACTAAAGTATTTACTCTCTCCCAAATGAAACCAGAATATGGCCTTTATCTGGAATTACCTTCTTCACTATGTTTGTATACAAATGACTGCCAGTTCTTCAAAGCCAAACTCACAAATCACTTCTTCCGCAAGGACTCTCCAGAACCTCCCATTCCCTCCTTCCCAGGCAGAATTAATCTCAGACTTGCCAGGATACATATAATCCTTTACCTGTATAACAACTCTCACAAGCTGTCTTTACTTTTCTCAGAAGGTAGGCTTCTCAAGAGCAAGACTGTCCCTTAATTCACCTGCCCTGGCATATAGTCTGGTATATAACAGGTATTCAATAAATGTTTGTTGAACTGTGGGTGGATGAATTAACGAAACACAGATGTGGATGGGGGAGAGAGGGTGGGGCTTGGGAGATGTGAGGATAGACATAATCAGGTAAGTGCCAGTGCAGGTCAGGAGAGAAAGCTTCCAGGTAAGATGATTAAAGATTTGCTAAGGTACAATCAGATGAGAGTGCAGATTTGTGATGGGGAGCAAAAGTTGGCAGAGGGGAAGGGAATATGCAGGCAAAGAGTAAGCTCTATTCTGGAAACTCATACTTGAGCTAAAGAATCAATAGACAGATGCCTACAGAGAGGGACTAGACAGGGAGCATCAGTGAGTGAAGTAAAAAGGAAGTAATGCGTGGATTACTCCCAGTAGATTCTTGGGCTCAGCCACCACAGACAGATCTTGAAATGTTTTCAAGAGAATCCAGAAATATGTATTTTTTGGTGAAATCTTCCATTTATGAAATATTAGAAACTAATTAGTTTTTTAAACTTTGTATTGAAATAATATAAATATATATGTAAATATATATGTAAATATATATATACACATACACACACAGAAATATATATCCTAAGTGAATTTTCAATGAATTTTCACAAACTGAACACATCCATGTAACTAGTACCTTGATCAAATATCAAAATATTATCAGTAATTCAGAAGCACCCCCTTTTATGCTCCCTTCCAGTTCTTACTGTTTCAGTATAACCAGTATTTTGATTTCTAATGTCATAGAATAATTTTGCCAGTTTTATAGTCTATATAAATGGAATCATGTAGTATTTAATTTTTGTTTGTAATTTTTTTTCACTTGACATTATGCTTGGTGAGAAATATACATATTATTGGATGTAGTCATGGATTGTTCATTCTCATTGCTGTATATATCCCACTGTGTGAATATACCATAATTTATATGTCCATTCTACTGCTGAAGAACATTTAGTTTTGGTGTTTTAATGTTTAACTATCACACATAGTACTTCTAGGAACATCTAATAGATGTCTCTTGGTGAACGTATATGTGCACATTTCTGCTAGATACTTAGGAATGAATTAACAGGATAATAAAAATATGTATCTGTTCAGTTTTAATAGATACTGCCGGTGTGTTTGTACAGATTTACATTCTCACCAATGGTATAATGAAAGTTCCAGTTTCTCTGCAACCTTGTCAACACTGATTTTTTTTTTTCATCTTAGCCATTCTCATGGATGTGTAGTGGAATCTCATTGTGGTTTTGATTTATATTGCCCTGATGAATAATGAAGTTGTTCATTGGCCTATGTTCATTGGTCATTTAAATAGTCTCTCATATGAGGCAAATGAGTTATTTTCTTATTTTCCTATGGCATTGTCTATCCTTTCTTTATGTATTCTGGACATGATTCCTTTGACAGATACACATACTATAAATATTTTCTTCTACTCAGTCACCTATCTTTTATGGTGTCTTTTGATAAACACAAGTTCTTAACTTTAACATTGTCCAATTTATCAATTTTCTCTTTATGATCAGTATTCTTTGTGTCGTGTTTAAGAAATATTTGCATACTCCATTGTCACAAAGATGTTCTCCTATGTTTCCTCTAAAAACTTTATTGTTTTACCTTTTATATTTTGCTCTGAAATTCATCTGGAATTATTTTATTGTATCGTATAAGGTAGGGTCAATAAACATTTTTCCATATGGACATCCAATCGTCTCAACACCATTTATTGAAAAAGATCATCCTTGCCCTAATGCTCTGTAATGTTGCCTTTGTCATAAATCTGGTTATTGTATATCTAAGGATCTGTTTCTGGACTCTGAATTGTATTTCATTTGTTAGTTCGTCTATTCTTGCACCAAAATCTCAGTGTCTTAATTACTATAGCTTTCTAATAAGTCTTTATATCTAGTTGTATACATCTTTTCCAGCTTTGTTTTTCTTCTTTGTGATTACATTGGATATTTTTGGCGTTTTGTATTTCCATATGAATTTTAGAACCAGCTTAATAATCTCTGCAAAAAATACCTGCTGAAATTTTGATAGAGATTGCATTAAATCTGTACTTTAAGTTAGGGAGCATTTGCATCTTTCTAAAATGAGCCTTCCACTGCATGAATATAGTAAATCTCTTCATTTATTTCGATTTCTCAGTTTCTACAACTAATGTCCCCTTTACATTTTTTAAAAATAAAATTTTAGTTCTTGTTATAAACTTTATACATTCTCATTGCAGAAAGTACAGAAAATAAATGGAAATACACAGAAGGATCATTAATAGAATAGTATGGACTTATTTGCCTGAGGCAAAAGCAACAAAGACTTTAGTATAACTGCAAGCAGGAGGTGTTAATGGACAAAAGAATCCCTTAGAGAGCCAGACTGTGCCAAAATATACAGCCCTCAAAGGGGAGTTTAGTTAGACAAGTCCACAAGACAAGCCGAGTGTGCAAACATAAACAGCCCTCAGAGGGGAGATCTGGGCAGCAAATACAGACACGGCCCTGCAGGAAAGCAGAGGCTGCAGAAAAGGCAAAATGTGCAAACAGCACCACTCAGAGGGGAGGCATAAAGAGGGTGGAATCCCAGGCATTAGAGGTGCTAGAAGGCTTATTAAGTTACACTTCATTCCCTGGGGCTAAAGTTGAATCATTTCCAGTTAAAGATTCATTTAATGCATTTTGCTAAATGGCCCAAGAGGAGACATGACTTCCCCAGAGAAGACAGAGCTGTTACTGCTAGAAGAAACCTTAGAGAGAGTCTAGGCCAGTACCTTTCAAAGCATGGTCCATGTGCCACTACTGGTTTTAATGGTTAACAGATTTTAATGGTTAACAGATTTTTTTATTATCATAATTACATATATTTTATTTTGTTAGAAAAAATTATAGCTAACACACAAACCACAATTTCACAGATATACTTATTTAAGATAAGGCTAAAGTTGGTAATGTTAAGCTTAGGTTGATTTAAAGAAAATTATTAAGCAAATAAAGCATAACTATTGTTCAGATATTGTAAAAATCAAGAATATTTGAGAAATACTGATCCAGAGTGCCCACTCATCTCATCTATGAGGAAACTAAGCCAGAGAAGAGACATGACCTATGAAAGGCAGAACCAAGATAAACACGCAAGTCTCTTAATTTCAAGACCAGTGTGTTTTCTTTTGTACCTGACAAGATTTCCTAGTTAACTTGAGATAATTCAAAATTGGAAGACTTTCTAGGTATTTAACTTACTTGTTTGTCTGTCTACTAACCTTTATGATAATTGTATAATTGCAAACATATTCTCTGCCTTCGTGTAGTAAACATTACAAACAGTTGTAGGAGGTGATGTAAGGAATACTGTGATAAGATGCGGACTTTGACCACAAAAAACTTATAATTTTATGAGAAATTAGATGTTTCAGTAAAAATAATTATTCAAGGCACAATAAAATAAATGTAGATACAATAATACAAGAAAAGAATTGTAAATGCACACCAAATAGTGCACTTAGTCATAAAGTACCTTATGTAGTTTTTCTTTATGTACCTTTTTTTATAGGTAGAGACAGAAACTTCATGAAGTGGGTGCTACCTGAGTTAGGCTTGGATAAATGAGTAGAATTTCAATGGACAAAAAAGGAGAGAGAAGGTCTCAAAAAGATATTTGTACACTCATAGCAGCATTACTCACAATAGCTAAAACATGCAGGCACCCCAAGTGTACATCCACAAGTGAATGGATGAACAAGATGTAGTATATGCGTACATGGACTATATTAACCAGCCTTTAAGAGGAAGGAAATTATGACACTTGCTACAAAATGAATATTGAGAACATTATAGTAAATAAAATAAGCCAGTCATAAAAAGACAAATACTGTATGAATACAGTAATACTGTATGAGATACTTCGAGAAGTCAAAATCTTAGAGTCAGAAAGTAGATGGTGGTTGCCAGGGGCTGGGGGAGGGGTAATGGGGAATTAATATTTAATGGGTATAGAGTTTCTATTTTGGAAAAAAAAAAGTTCTGCAGGTAGTGATGTTTACACAATAATTTGAATGTACTTAGTGTCACTGACCTGTATACTTGAAAATGGCTAAAACAGTTAATTTTATGTTATGTGTATTTTACCACAATAAAAATAATAAGAGGGAAAAAAAAAAGAAAGGAAGTAAGAACATTTCAGGGTCAGGTGAACAGAAAGAATAAAATTGAGAGATGCCTGAGTACATTGCAAGTTTGGATAATGGTGAATAGTCTGATCTGGCTGGAGGCCTATATTTCCATTTACTTAACCATAAGAATACTCAAAGTACCCTGAATCCTTGGCGAGGTTTGAGGAGGTGAGATCACTAATGAATAAGATTATGATGCCAGATTGTACTATAAAAATAAACAGGGGCTAGAGATGAAAAGCAACTCCCAAAAAGCACAGGAAGAACCAAAGAAAAGAGAGAAACAAAATAGCAATCATTGGTGAGGACAGTCAAGTTCCTCTTTATTATTGTGACACTGGAGAGTCTTCAGCAACCGATGGCCTTGGGAAAGAAGGAAAGCTAATGACTTCATGTTATCAGAGAATCCAGAAGGTAAGAGGTAAAATCAGGGCTTGAGTGATGTGATGGCACGGCTAGTTGTGGAGAGAAAGATGGTAGAAAGATCAGCTGGGACAAACCAAGAGAATTACCTGACTATTGTCAAGGCTTCAGGTATCCTCTGTGCAGAGAGTAGGCTTTGGGAAGAGGTGAACCCTTTACTTCAACAAGAATGCATGTCTGAGCCTTGGAGACCCTGGGAGATTGAATGCACAGTTAAGGGTCACCCAAAATCCCATCTGTCAGCAGACAAAGGAGTAAAGTTTCATTAACAGGTATAAAGAACAGACAGTGCACACTGACAAAACTCAGAAAAAATAATTATATAGTTAATAATTATGTGTGTGAACACTGTTCTCTGTTCTCAGTGTAACTTTTTGGTAAGATTTCTGGTCCTATCTTTTAAATATTCCCAGGAATGACAGGAATATATTTTCTTGAAATAGTTCATGTAATCAACTACCTGTGGAATTCATGTGATGAATTATTTGAATCAAGTGTAATGTTAGCAATCTGAAAACAATTATGTGTTTATGCATATCAAATTAACTAAGGGATAAGAACAGTGATGAGGCTAATAGCAAAATATCAGAAGTTCTAAAAATAATTGATATCCTGATTTAGAATTCAGTTCAATACAAGCAATTTTTATGGATGTCTTTCTGTAGGCAGAACTGTTCAATGTGTCCTTAGAGAAATAAAGAGGAGAATCAAAGGCTTTCTTGGTCTTGGGGACCTTATAGTCTAGTAGTTGACAGACATAACTAATATAGGCTGGCTAAAATAGATGTTACAGGGGAAACTCATCTGGGGTATGTCTTAGAAGTTCAAAGAAGAGAGATCACACTTTTCATATCTCATTAAATTTAATGTTCTGTCAATTGAAAGACACACCTTTATTTTATGCATCACTAAGAAATAAAGGGACTCTAATAAACTATGACACATTGATTGTAAAGGGCATATATTTTCTATAGGTGTTAAAAATATAAAAAAAATCATCTAGAGCTTGGAGAGAGGGTAATAAGGAATAGAATTGGAGTGAAGAGGAAAGGACGAATAAAGGACCCCTGGAGAACCCCTACTAGGCCAAATACAACAAACAAAAGTTTTCTGCTATTCCAGTGATAACTTACAGAACCAAGTAGCCAACTAGGTAAGAAAAAGATGAAGCCCTCATGGCCCAAAAGCAGAAAAGAAGGTCCCAGGCAAGTGCCATAAATGCCTTGGGAATAAATTTGCCCCAGAAGTACAAGGCACACACACTGGATTCATGGAATAAATAGGAGCTCCTGGTCATAATGAGAACTATGATCTCCCTGCTTTACATATGGCTGTATTCCCAGAGCTTCCATTTCCATGTGGCACATCTCTGTGCTCACTTTGGGTACCCCAGTGCCCAACAGTGGCCAGAGATACCTGAACGAAGAGATGGCAATGCATTGGTTTAGATGAGCCTCCCAGTATAACTCCCCACCCCCATCCTTTAACCTTGCAGTAGGAAAACTGAAAAACGTGATTGACTCCATGGAAGTAGGGAATCTAGAGCTGCTCCTTAATGTTACAGCAAGACAGGGGTTCCAAGAAGCCCAGGAACTTCTGGAGAATGTTATTTGGACTAAAAACAAGCCCTTGCCAACTAAAACACTGAGTTTTTATAAACCAAAATGTGTATCCTGAATACTCTTCCTGGAACACAAGATGTTTTATTCTCAATTGTCCAAAGTATTGTCCTTGCAATATTTTGTGGACTTTTAATGGAATCTGCTTTTAGTAATAATTTTATATGCTGCTGTATCATCAGTTTGCTGTTCAAAATCTTTTAAGCGAGGTGTTGCTTATATGTTTGCCTGGGATCCAAGTTTGACCTCTTCTGGATAGAGGAGTAATTTATTTGAATCTCATTACTGCTCACTTCAATTAATTTCAAGTCAGTGAGCATTATACAAAGTTGTGGGAGCAAAAGGAAGAAACCTGTCACACCAGAAATTTGGCTTCTTTGATGTGTTAGTTGGCACCCACAGATCCACTGAAGGAGCAAAAGTCATCATTAGCTTAATCTATGACATGTGATGTTCTGCTTAAAATAAACTTGTTTTCATGTCTCTTTTAAAAAAATTATCTAGAATTGAAATGTAATTGAAGAATTTTGACAGGTTGAACTAAGAGAAAAAGCCTACCAAGCAGGGGTCTTTCTGTTTTTTTTATATGCTACATACTTTCTTTTATTATTCATATGACTTCAGTCACTCCCTCTAGGATCATAACTCATAGATCTTCATCTCCTGACAGAATTTCTTCTCTTAAATGTAGACCCTTGTATCAACTTTATTTCATTTATTTATTTAACACTGAACAAACTTGTCATGTGCCCGGCCACATTCTAAGTGTTGTATGTTAAGTTTCATAAAAACCCTATGAATAAGTGTTATTATTATTATTATCATCATCATCTATACTGTTATATAGAGATCAAGTAACTTACCCAAGGTAAGTAGCAGAACTAGAAAAGTTGGGCATGAGATATTGCAAATCTACAGAACTTGAATCTACAATACTTGTCAACTGAATGGGGTTGGAAGCTGAGAGAGAAGGAAAGTTTTAAAAGACAGGAAGAATCACTATCTTAATGCAAGCTGCTATAACAAAATACCACAGACTGGGTGGTGTAAACAAAAGAAAATTTATTTCTTACAGTTCTGGAAGCTGAGAAGTTCAGTCAAGGTGCCAGTAGATTTGGTTCCTCGTGAGTGCCCTCTTCCTGGCTTATAGATGGCTGCCTTCTCACTGAGTCTTCACATAGTGAAGAAAGAGCTCTGATCTTTCTTTCTCTTCTTATAAGGACACTAACTGAATCATAAGGCCCCACCCTCATGACCTCATCTAAACTTAATTACCTCCCAAGGGCCCCACCTTCAAATACCATCACATTGAGAGAGAGGAATAGGACTTAAACATATTAATTTGAGGGGACAAAAACATTGAGTCTATAACAAACACCAACAGAGATAAGGAAGTCAAATAAGAAAATTTTTCTTTGGAAGGAAGCCATTTAAATTTGAACAAGTTGAGTTTTTAAGTGCTACAAAAAATGCAGGTGCAAATGTCTTGTACTCAGTTGGAAACACTAGTGTACAGATTTGCCAGATACCAGGCCAGGCATATTGATTTGAGAATCAGATCAAGAGGTGAACTATGGAAGTAGATAATATTGCTGAGGAAGAGATCTGGTAGAAGTAAGCTAAGAACAACTTGAGAAAAACCCACGTTTAATAGAGATAGATGAGAAGGTGCAGTCTGAGGGAGGAAGACTCAAATTTTGGAGGATCACAGAAGGCAAAGAAGAGAGTTTCAAGAAGGCTGTTGTTGGTAAGTATTAAATTGCCAATGTTAAATGTAGAGGTGAAGAATAAAGACTAAATAAAGCCATCATATTCGGTAATGAGAAGCTCACTGGTGCTGAGAAAGAACACTTGCATCAGATAAATTAGAAGGAAACTAGTAGGTAGGTGATCTGAGGAGAAGGGAGTTGCAGATGTTTTCTCAAGATAGTCCATGCTGTAAGGGAGAGTCACAGTACTGTAGCAAAAATGAGGTAATAGATTGTTTTTAATGGAATTTTGAAGTGGCAAGAGTATCTATTTAATGGAAATAAGGCAAGATATAAAATGTAGATAATTAAAGGAGTCGACTTCTGAAACAAGCCAGAGGAAAGAGAAATCCTTAACAGGTAGGACACTTCATTCTCTGCAAAGGAGGAATAATAATAATAATAATAATAATAATAATAATAATAATAATATAATTTGGGTTTTTTTGCTAAGTTTCAGGAACTATTCTAAATAGTTTATAAGTAGTTAATCTTATCAAAAATTCTATAAGTACTATTATTTTTCTCATTTTACAAATGAAGAATGAGCCTCAGAGGTTTAAACAGCTTATCTGATGTCTCAAAGCCAGTAAGTTGTATAAGCAAGATTTAATTCCAAGTAACTCTATTCTAAACCTGTACAGTGTAAGATTATAAAGATTTTCTGGTTGCTAGAATGGGAGATACTTGTTCAAGATACTTGTGTCAGATGACCTAAAACTTTGCAGGTAAACAGAATCTTCTGCAAGTGGGCAAAAGAAGGTGAGGTTGGGGGCTCTCAGGGAACAGAATGATTTGAGAATCTACTGTAAGAAATTCAGTAGAGATCTAGTAAGAGGTAAATTGAAAGACTCATATTCTTCTTACTTGCCATAATGAGAGAAATATGAGTATCACAGTAATATTAATTGTGTGCTTATTTTTCTTGACGCTTACAAGCTGCATCCAGATGCTGAACACTTAATTACAGAGTTAAGGATGGGGAAAGGGGCCTGACATCTCAGCTTCTCAGTGTGCTAAACTGGATTCCCACAATAGTATGCCCGTGTCAGTATTCAAGGAAGCTCTGTGATCCCTCACCTGAGGGTTAAAAAGATTAAGTATCTATCTCTGAATCTCTGAAATTATACAGGAAGCTAGAGGGGAAAGGGAATTTGGCCACCCATTGTCAACAATATATTTTTTTGTCAATATCATTCATTCACTAACTCATCAGAGAATCAAGATTATAGGCAAAGTTTTATAAGAGCTATTAGATGTGAGTAATACATCTTCTTTGTGGCCTTAATGCTTTGTCCTCTTATGAAATATATGACTTTCAGTATATTATAGTTATTTGTGGGCATTTTTTGTCCCCCTATGAGACTATAAGCTTGAAAGGCAGGTTCTATATCTATATTTCCAGTACCTGAAATCTCATGAGTACATATAAGTCTATAAATTGAATTATTGTAGGGGAGAAAAACCTCTTTCCCAACTTCTTGCAAATTATGTTTAGCTCAAATAATTCTGAATTTAAATGAATTCTCAGACATGGATAAGTCATTTTCAATATCTTCATTTTACTTTTTATTTTAGTAATTTGTTGAGACAGTTGCAATGTTTCAATAAATAAAATGCTTATGTATGGCCAAGAATTTGATGTATGCATTACATTTCAGAGGAATAAAGTTCAACTTTGAAAAATTGAATTTAAAAAATTAAACCCTGATGTAGCAATCTGAGGATAAGCTAACATTTAAAGCCTTTTTAATTATAATTTAAAAATAGAAAACTATTTTTCCATCTACAATAACTCTAAACATTTATTCTACACTAAATTATTACATTAAAATCCTATTTTTAAAATTATATAAAGGGAATTAATTTAAAAATTCTGTATTTAATGAGCCATCTTAATTCTAAATAAAGATTATTCCTAAAAGAATAGCTGTTCCTCTTTTTTATATTGTTCTTGCTTCTCCTTTATAATTTGATATAATTTATATTATAGTTCTTAAATCTACACAGCCTTAAATTTAATTATCCTTATATTTCCTTTTTACATCTAGAATCCCATTATATCACAGTGGATGCATTTAAAATGGCTATGCATTTCAAACATGCTGTTTCCTAACTGGATTATAAGTCTTAATGTGCTATGATTTAGTTTCTTTTGCTTATTTAATTTTCTTGCTGTTTAACTTTCTCTCAACATTTTTCAGAGAGCAAATATTATCTATTTAAGTTATTTACATGATTTTGAAGGAGTTTATGTTTTATGTCTTTGCTTTATTACTCCAGGATCCTGTGGACTCTATTCTCTATGCATGTAGCCTATTTTTTTTAATGATTTTTTTGCTTTCTTCATATGCACTTGATTTTCTAAAAAATGTGTTTAAGACACACTTTTAAATTGTTTTAGAGAATAGTCAAGCCAACCATAATTGCATTTGGCTTCATGGTCTGATGGTCAAGGTCACAAGCCCTTTACCACATGGGTCAGTTTATGTTGCATCATTTGCAGATCACAGACCTTGCTCATGACCTTATTCAAAATTCACACAAATGTATATTTTTAGGCACAAGAGAAACTAAGGGAAAACATATGTACAAATAAATCCAAATCCAACTGCAGTGCTAAAAAAAAGTCGTTCAGTGCATGTGCTCTACCATGGACGGCTATTGAAGCAACATTTTTTCAACAAAAAAAAATTATTGACACTTTTCTATGTTTCATGTACTTTTTTAGTTGCTGGATATACATAGAGAACAAGAAAGACTATTCTAGGCCTCATGGAGTTCTCATTATTATAGACCCCCACCCCATCATTGATAGTAAACATGATAACTGAATAAGATAGAATTACATAGAAATAAATGCCAAGGATTATTTTAAAAAGCAAGTAAGGTGGTTAGGAAATATTAGAGAGGAAAGTAAATCTTTAAATAAAGTGGCATCTCTAGGAATATTTATTGAGCACCTGCTGTGTTCCATACATATGGTGAAAAGGCAGATACAGTTCCTGCTTTCAAGAAGCTCACAGTTCAGTAGGTAAGACAGATATCAAACAGGCATTTACGAGTGCAATGAGCATACTAAAAAGATAAGAGTAAAGTATAGCCAGGTATTATAAGGGGTACCAATCTGAGGGTCATGGAAAATATCCTTGAAGAAATGGTATTTAATCTGTGATCGTATGATGACAGGTTAGCTAGGTAACAATGAAGGGTAGCATTTCAGGTGAATCAGTTGGGTCACCTTGAGAAGCCCAGTCAAAGTTATGGAATCACAGAATTCAGGAGGCTCTTAGCCATCACTCTTTCCAAATTCCCCATATCACATTTGGGAAAACTAAGCTCCAGGAAGATCAAATAATTTACTCAAGTTACACAATGAGTTAGGGACAAGATTAAGACTAGAACCCACAACCCTCAGAATGAAAGCTCTACAAGAAAGGGATTTTCATCTGTTTTCTTCATTACTGGATTCCCAGCGCCTAGAACAGTAAACATTTATTGAATCAGAAAATGAATGAAGTGCCTGTCTGGCTCTTCAGTTCTTTTTTTCACTCTATCATAAAGCTCATAGATAATACTCTACATGGCCCATAGGACTCAGTGTGATATGTGAAGTGAAACAGACACATTCCCTGCCCTCCAGTAGCTTGTCATAGTAGACCAGTGGGTCTCAATCTTTTGGTCTCAGATCCCCTGTACACTCTTAGAAATTATTGAAGAACTCAAAGATATGTGGGTTATATCTATCAATATTTACATTACAGAAGTTAAAACAAAAAAATTTAAATATTTATGTATTAATTCACTAAAAAATAACAATAAATTCCATTATATGTTCATATTAATCCCATTATATGTTAATATAAATAACAATAAATCCCATTACATGTTAATATAAATATCCTATCTTATAAAAATAGCCCATTTTTACAAAATAAGAAAGTAATTAATGAAAAGAGTAGCATTGTTTTAGCGTTTTGCAAATCTCTTTCATATCTGATTTAATAGAATATAGCTGAATTTTCATCTGCTTCTACATTCAATTTGTTGCTATATATTATTTTGGTTGAACTATATGAAGGAAACCTGTACTTACAAAGATATGTAGTTGAAAAAAGAATGGGCCTTTTCAGATAAGTCAGACACTCCTCTTTGATACTGCACCAAAACTTAATTTGTAGTGATTTTTCAAAAGTTAATTGCAATGTTGAATCTAACACTCTACTAATGAATTTTTCACACTCTGTCACATTAAAATCCATTGATATTTCTTGTAACTTGAATATCTTTTACTCATGTATGATTTTATAATACTGTTCATTGGTCATTTAGGAAATATTGGTCATTTAGGAAATATTCGCTGAGCTTAATGGGTCTTCCAAATGTTATAGAATTTCATTATACAATACCAAAAACCAGTTTATTGATATTACTACCAATATCATCAGAAAGTCATTAATTATTGGGAAGCTGTTCATTGAAGGAAAATCCAAATTTTCCAATATTCTAGTTTTCACTTGAAAGCTTTACTTTTTATTGTTGGCAACAAATATTGTCATTTTCCTTAAACTGACAGGTTCAATTAATTCATTTTGGAGAAAATACCTGCCCAAATTTTTTTAAGTCTTAATAATCACGGTTTGTCTGTTAATCATTCATTTAAGCAAAAATTATATTACATGAATAAGCAGTTTGGCTCACAACTCAATTACCCAGGTGCTTCTCATTGAGATTATTATTATACTTTGGTATGTAGTAGAAGTGCTTTATGTATGTTTCCTATTTCGTCTCATGAAATATTAAAAAGATGTAGTCAAGGATTAAAAATTAATAATAATTATTTCTTGCTTCATCGAGAACATTTTTCAGTAAAACAGGTTTTGTTGTTACTGTTTACTGCAAGTGTGTGGTAGCGAATAATATAACTTGTAGTAGTTTGGAGGCCCTTTCTTGATCTGTGCCAAGGCTCCCACAGTTTTACCTTTGTTGCTTCTGCATCACCAGTTCAAATATTAAAACAGTGACTGAGGCAAATAATGTGTTAACATTGTGAAGATAGTTTTGTCTTCACAGACCTTCTAAAAGAGTCTCAGGGATCCCCCTGGGGTTTGCGGACCATCCTTTGGAAGCTGCCGAATTGGACAATCCCTAACAGTTCTTTCAGGGCCTCTACATCAGTAGTTCTATAAAACTGAAGTTCTGGTTTTCTTCAACATTTTCATCTTTTTATTCATGTTAACATTTCTGATTGGCACTGAGATAAGTGCTTTACCTTCTCTCACAGAAATTTTCCATGCACACATCTATACTCCTTCCTGTGTGCGGTTTGCCTCTTGAATGTCATTATCAATGTGATTAAATTAAAAGTGACCTCCAGGCAATCCTTTTATATTCCTTTTCAACTGCATCATTAGTGCTATTTGCTCATTCCCATTTGTTTTCACCGGAGTCTTAAAAACCCAGAACCTTGAAACTATGAAATTGAAAAGTTTCTCCAAAGCAGAGCAGACTTGATATACACAAAAGAAGATGGAACAGAATTTTGGAGGTGAGAGCAGAATTTTGGAGGTCATACCTGTTGCCAGGTCCACTTTAGCAAAGAAAGTGGACCTGGCAATAGTTCCATCAGCACATATTCTGATTTCACTGATCTGGAATGGGACTCTGACAGTGGAATTTTATGAAAAGCTTTCCAGATGATTCTACCCTATGCAGTCAGGATTGAGAACCATTGATCCACACCAACTTTATTTTCAGATGAGGAAACTGAGGCTTATCAGTATTTAAATGGCTTATTCCATGTAATGCAACTGTCAGGGTGGAGCCCAAAATCCAGGTTTTATATTTCTCCAACTCAAGAGCTTTTCTCCCAAACACCTTCTCCTAAAGATGTAGGAATACTGTTTGAGGGTGCAGGAGAATTGTAGAAGACAGAACTAAAAGAGATGTGTTTAACAATGGGTAAAACCTGGAATGAATGTAGATGTTAAAAGAGAAAAAAGAGAGAGACAAAGAGCTTAGGGCAGGTTGTCAAGAACTGAAAGAGGCAGCTGTATGGGAGACAAGAGAAGGAAAAAGAAGGAGGTAAAGAGTGAAGAGGTGGGTTATAGGGACAGAGAGAGCCAGGAACAAAGAAAGAAAGAGATATAGAGGTGGCAAGAAAGAGGTAGGTAAGAAGCTGCTGAAGTAGAATGACACCCACATTCTTCCAAAAATATGAGTAAAATGTTTTAAATAAAATTACAAATAACTTTCTTAACATGCTTTTTAAGGAAGGATAAACATCATGTCTTATAGTTACCAAATGGTTTGATACTGTAGAGTTGATCTGTGGATAAAATGGTTTAACAAGAGAGGGCCAAAACAGATTTCAATCTCTTCACCACTTTCCTGAGCCTAATATTAGGCAATCATCTCTTGCTTTCCCCATGCAATGGGTCAGTAATTCTGGAGAATGGTATTCTGGTTCTGTCTTTGGTGCTACTATAGAAGCCAGCCTATGTAGTTGCCTAACTATGGACAATTCAGACAAGGTATGTCAAAATACTTGACAATACATAAGAAACCATCTGCTCTGACCTCACTATTGTCTTCACTGTCTTCATAAATGGGCATACTAACTTCATTCACTTGCATTCCTAAAGATCCTGCTCAAACCTCTCACTTCTTCCATTAAGCTAAACCAAGTCATTCTCCGGAAATGAATGTATATCCTTTTTTAGGAAATACTAATGCAAGATCAGAAGCCATCTTAATTAAGGTAAATTGTTCTCAATCTTGGCTACACATTTAGGATCACCTGGGGAGTTTTTAAAATTTTTCAATTCTTAAGCAACATTCTAGACTGATTGATTAAAACAAAGCATTGTATTTTTGTTTTGGGGTTTTTTTTTTGGAGGGGAGAAGCAGGGCCCATTTGTCAATACTTTTTAAAGCTCCCCAGATGATTCAAATATAGAGCTAAGGTTCAAAACAATTGACCTTGGCCTTCTTAATGAAATACACTGGGGGGGGCATTACAGAGACCTAGAGAATAAATAATCTCCCTTGCTCATTCCCAGCTGCCTCAAGAAACTAATGTAAAATAGTCATAAATACATTACCAAACCTACTGGTAAGGTTGGGTAAACCAGGTTTCAGGAAGGTTCATAACTGTCAGGACCACAAGATCAGGGAAGCCCAGTGGAGGAAGAGGTTTATAAATGCTCAACTTTGAGACACCATTTTTTTCTTGCTTCTTGTCTACCTCTCTGGCTATACTTCATTTCTCTTTACAAGCTCTTCTTGTTCTACCCATACTATGAATATAAATATTCTTCAGGGTTCTATCCTAGGATTACTTCTTTTCTTATTCTACATATAACCTATAAAACTCATCTACTCACATAGCTCCAATTATCATCTGTTCATCCGTCTTTTATAAATACATATCTAGCCCATTTCCCTCTTCTGACTTTGAGCTTCCTAATGGATATATCTGACTGGGTGTTTCACAGGCATGTCTAAATGTAAATTCAGCATCTCAATTCCCCTACGCCTCTACTCCCTTGCCATAAGTTTGATTGTCTTCTTGTGCCATATTTAAATGAATGGCACCACCATCTACCAATTGCCTGAGCTACAAACCTTGACTTATCCCTTCACCTCATTCCCCATCTCTTTAATTTGTGTCTGCCTTTCTTCCATATTTCTCTTCAAACTATTTTCTATACTACAGCCAAAGTGATTTTCTAAAACACAATGCATATTAACACCTGTTTAAAACCCTTTAATTCATTGCTACTGGAATAAAATTTAGATTCATTAAAATGGTGCACAGGGTGCATAATTTGGTCTCTGCCTACATCTTCTGCCCTGTCTTCTTAAGCTCTGTTCTCTAGCAAAATTGCATTTCTTTTAGTTTTTTGAAAGTGGTTTCTTTCTTTCTCATCTCTGGGTAAACTATATTGTGTTCATTGCTGCAATCCTTGTCCCTTCCACAGTACCTGGTACAGAGTAAGGACCCAAGAAGCACTTGCGGTCTGTGAGTATGCAAGCACAAGAGACCGAATATGTTTTTAGGCACTTAAAGCCTTAAATGTTCTCCTCCCTCATAAAGAGCTAATTCACCAGCACTAACATACTGATTCAGAATAATCATCTTTCTCTTGCCCTACCTGACTCTAATCTCTGCTTTTCTTGGCCTTGGCTTAGCAAACCTGACCCTTGCCTCTTATGTTCTTGACCTCACTTTCTAATGTTTCACCACCACCACTGCCCTTCCCCGTTTTTCTCCCTCTCTGGTAAACATATCCATCTCCACTTAACTCTACCTTAATCAGTAGGAAGGTTATCACTATTACTGTTACCATCAGAAGCACTCTCTCTTTTTCACATCATCTCAAAGATTTCCACCAGACCTGCTTCTTTAGCAGTTTTGTCTGGGTTCTCCACCAACCCAAAATAAAGCAATAAAGAAATAGCTACATGTGAAATGATTTTTTTCTAATGATAAACTGAGAATATCCTTTTAGCTCTGCCTTGACTTCAATTCTCACTGAGCCTTTGCCTTTGTAACAAATTGGACTTTTCTTTGTCCATTTCAAGTGAGGCCCCAAAGTTGAGGTCAATGGGTATAAAGTGCCATACATCTATAGAGGTTAGAGCTAGACCATCCATGTAGGACTTCCCAAAACAATTCTGGACCTAAACCAAATGAGATCTACTGCGCATTTCTTGCCTACATATAAGAAGGACTAGGAGTTTGATCAAAGAGAAGATTGTGTTTGTATATGAAGAGAGTTATATCAGCCGCGCAGTAGTGATAGGAATAAGGTTCTTCCTCTTTTCCCCAAGTTGTTTTACAAATTTACTAGTGCTTAAAATTTAGAGCCTAAGAACCACAGCCTAGATAAAGGCCTACCTTCTGTGTTGCATTTTTCACAATGTTTAATTATTTCTAGATTATGTCCCCAAACAAGTTATGTAGCAGGATAAAGTAAGTCTTAATTTATATTAACCCAACATAAAAATGGCCTTAATTTTAAGCA
This sequence comes from Macroglossus sobrinus, assembly GCA_004027375.1. Taxonomy (NCBI): domain Eukaryota; kingdom Metazoa; phylum Chordata; class Mammalia; order Chiroptera; family Pteropodidae; genus Macroglossus; species Macroglossus sobrinus. The sequence goes on along the minus strand of PVKZ01000273.1, from coordinate 133,606 downwards.
CCAAAGAAATATATTTTCAGTCAACACCATGATTTTATCATCTTTTATTAAAACTTTATTATTACCTATAAGGTACTGATTTAAAAGTATAATGTCACTTCTGATATCATTGCTGTTCTAGGAATATCCTATTGTCACATTTGTGAGCATTATTGGTACAGTGCTGAAACAAAGAAGGCTAGGTCCAAGCAGGCCACATTTCTGGCTCAGGGTTTTAATGACATCATAGGTGGCTGCCCATCTCATCATACCTTTAGCCCATTTACCTTTATAAATTATACCATAGAACTTTAAACATTTATATACACATAAACCAAGAAGAAATATGTATTAGAAGAAAGCATTTTAGTGTGCTTCATGTGTTAAAAACAACTCCATATTTAATCATTATTTTTATATCATTAGCTAGCTACCTTTGAGAAAGAAAAGGGACATATACAGGTACATACTGGGACATCCTTTTAGAAAACATTAAAGAGAGCTTTGCAGACTTCATTGTGTCCTCCCATAAGTAAATCATTTAATCTCCACCCTCTCAAAGTGTTTTTAAAAAGAGAAGGAGAGTAGCTGGTCATGACTTTTTAAAGTATGTATTAGAGAAAATACAAAAATCATCATCATTAGCATTTTGAACCAGATAAAATTGCTTAGCCTTATGTCTGACTCTATGATTTTGTGATTTACTATAATGGTGTTCCTTCCTATTAAGCTCTTTTTGCTAATGTTAGTTTCATATCCATTTGATGCAAGCATTTATATGAAACTTTAAAATAATTCCTGGCAGTATCCAGAATATATGTCAGGAACTCCTGAAAGCAACTTTTGCTTTACTCGTAATTATGACAACATTTACCTTTATTAGTAACTATTAAACCAACAACTCTAGATTTTGGAGATGGATGTGTGCCTCACAGTGAACATGCACAGGCTGCAGCATCTGGCCAAGTTACTCAATGCAGTTATCTATGCTTAGTTTCTCCTGGTTTTCTTCAGATAGCTCACGTGGACTTGCTGAAACTCGTGATTATTTCAAAATACATCCAGGAAGGCAAGATTGAGATTATGGAGCTCATAAGACAACGAACCATGTATCTGTTAATTTAGGATTGCAAGCCCTCTCTTAATTGCTGACTTCACAAACATCTCCAGTGCTTCAGCGCCAGAAGCTTCTTATACTACAGGAATATAAGAAAAGTTCTTAGGAGGGCTTGACATTTATTGCACAAGAGAAGGGTTCATGATTTGGGCACCTCCCTCAGAGGCTGCACCAAACTAGATTATAATAATACCAGTCAACAAGGCATTTTGCCCCCATTTACCTTCCTTTTTCCCCTCTACACCTTCAGGAATTGGTGGAGAAGAGAATTAAATAGAAAACAGGCAAACAAAAATATGTATCCCCTTTCTTCACGAGTTTTCTAATTCTAACGTCAAGCTGAAATTGGTCAAGATATGAATAGAATTGGATGAAAAACTAAAGTTTTGATATAAGATTGTGCCACACTTTTTAATACCTGAAAATGAAATGGTCCATTCATATCCAAAAGCTAAGAAATCAGCTTTGAGATGACATTCAGGGAAAGGAAAGTGGGTATGAAAGGCAGTAGTTAAAAAAAAAAAGTGTGAAGTTGTTTTCTATGGATTCCCCACCAGGCTGAACCCTTTCAATGAACCATTACACTTTTATTCCTAACATCTAGTAGGGTGGGTGTGGGGCAAGGAACTGCTTCACATGCAAAGTAAGCTTAGGATATAACATGCTAACTTTTTATCAAACTTGCTAAAACTTATATACCCAAATGAAGAGAGTTCTCTTCAATAACAGTCACTTCTCAAGGTTCTGCAGTTCTTTTACTGATATTGCCTTTGCTCAGAATATCTGTGAAATATCTCTTTAGGAATTGCTTTATGAGTTTGTAGCACAGCCTTTGATATCTATGACTAATCTTTATCCTTCAATAGTGGGTTTGATTTTCTGAAATCACTAACTTATTTTGAGCCAAACTAATGAATAGAGTGGATAACTTAACTGAGAAATATCACTTGGGGTAAAAAAAAAAAAAAAAAAAAGCCCAGTTTATGACTATGAAGTAGATTTCTTCCATGACTTTTACTGGCTCAAAAGTCAATACAATTTAAATATCCAAATGGTTGTGAGTCATGGCAGAGTTATTTGAAGCACCATGTGACCAAGTTGGTGTCCAGCTTTATGAATCAATTTGTCCTCAATCTCTTGGTAGAACAAAACAGGTGGTAGTTGTTAGATCTTCAGAGCAGATGCCACCCATCCCTCAGTATCATGGTTTTTGCCAGTTCTTCTTCTTCCTTTTTTTTTTTTTTTTTGCATTTGTGATGTCCTGGTATTTAAACCCTTATATCTAACCCTTATTTCTGTACTTTTTAAACTATAAATTTCTTCTTGTCCTGAAAAGCTGTCATCTCCCAGCCTCCTTTTCTTCAGACAAAACAACAAGCACAGTTGTTGGACACCAACAAAAAATCTGGTTAATTGCTCTCTGAGGACTGAGTGAAACTGCTTCACATCATTAGAAAAAAATGAAAATGGTCATTTTGAAATTCAGAATAACTATTAATGACCAACAAAATCAGTATGTTCTCCATCTGCATTTAAAGTCCCCGTGAAAGACTTCTCACATTGGCTTTCATTGTTCTGTCCAATTTAAAAATTTCCAGACCCTAGCAAAGTCTGCCGGACAGCTTCCTAATTCCCTCCATTCCTCAGAGGAAGCCGTATTTCTTGAGCTATCCCAGGACTTCATGCTCTGCTTCAGGAAGCACCTTTTCGATTCCTCTACTGACCCTGTTGCTGGAGCAATCTAAGGATTTCTCCCCATCTTGAATACCAATCAGAACTACCTCTGAAAAAAATCAGACCCTAATTTCATCAAAGAGTTAACTGGTGTTTGGAACCATACAGGTCTATTCAGTATAAAAAACATATGTTTAAAATTGACATTTGGACCAATTTTTGCATCCATTAGATCCCAGATTTAGAAGAATTGCATGTGATTAACATTACGAAACATAAACACTGTGTTCCAGTGACTCAAAAGAAAGCCAGGAAATTTTGTATTAAGGCATTATTATATCTTCAAAATGTCCCCTTGTGACTCATATAAATACCTCCCAAAACCTACCTTCTATAAAATTCTGCTTTACGCTGTTTGAGCCTCAAATTGTGGCATTGCTTCTTGACATCACAGCTGCTTCATTTGCAGTCTAGCCCATTGGCTGAAATCTCTGTTGCCTATACCCCTGAATGCATCCAGCTTTGTAGCAGTCAGGGCCAAACATCCATGGGAAAAGGTACCTGGAGAGATCTACAGACTCATAGAACACTGGAATTAGAAGGGGCCTTAGCATTCATTAAGTCCCTACAACTGAGAATATTAAGGCTCCACAAAAGGACATACCTGGTCTCAGGCCCTCAGTTGATATCAAGATACCAAAGAATCAGAGTAAGTCCAGAGCATCTGCAGAAATGAGAATGGACCCAGACCCATGAAATAAAGAACAGGTCAGCCTTTGTCCCTGAAAACCAGTAAGGTCAGAAGAAATCAAGGTCAAAACAGAAAAACAAAGGGAAGCTTCTCCAAAGTCTACAGTCTGTTCTCTGAATCCCAAAGAGAGAAGGCTGTCATTCCAACCTCTGAAAGGTAAAATGATAGGCTAAAATCAGCTGTTTAAACTTAGGAAGAATTTCCAAAGCACAAATTGCTGGGAGCTTATTAGGCTGTGAAATCAAGGCATTACACTGAGTGCTAAAAAAGGATTGGTGCTTTCCTGTATGACCTCATGATACATGCCTCAGGATCCCTGTGCATGGAGAAAGAAGAGCCAGGTGTACTCAGCTAAAGCAGTGATTCTCAGCATAAAGTCTCCAGAGCATCAGCACCACCTGAGAACTTGTTAGAAATGCAAAATCCCCTGCCCACTCCAGTCTTACTGAATCAGAATCTTCAGGGCTGGAGCCCGGAAATCTGGGTTCTCACCAGGCCTCCAAGCAATTCTTTATGCACGTTAATGTTTGACAACCACTGAGGATTTAAAGGCCTCCAAGTGAGGAATGGAACACACAAGTGAACTGAAGTCTGGCTGGGCTTAGAACCTTTGAGCAGAAGAGTGCAAATACCTCACCCTACCACATACATCACTCTAATATGTTTGTCTATAAATACAAATGAAGCAGGCAGAAGGAGCCAGTGGGCAACAATGGAGTTTGCAGGGTTTTAAAGTCAGATGAAGCCCTGGCAGTTGGTGGGGATCAAGGAAATCTGACCCAGAGAAATCAGGGATGACTCTAATCACCTAAGCACTTTATAAAACTAAAGGCAACTCCATCTTATTACTGTTAACAAAGGAGCAATGGGAGTGTTGCCTGGTTCATGGTTTTCAAATCATAAAACGTTATAAAAAGGTTAAATTTACCCTGGAAGATTAATATTCCTAGCTTCCCATATTGAACTTGTTGAAGCTCAAAGTCTTCTTTCTATAACACCCTAGTTCCTGTCCAGTTAAATGCAAGCTACTTGCTCTGTATACAAGACCCTCCCTGATCTGGTTACAAATCCATGTTTTCTGTCACATTGAACACAGTTATTTGTAGCCACCTTGAGTTAATTTTTTGGAACAAAGTGGAGCAGGTCTCCATAAATTAATAAAAATGGTTACTTGCACATGTGTCCATTACCCTGGTAGCTTCTAGCAATCAGGGCCTAGTAACCCTTAGATCAGGAACACAGTATTTTGCTGTTTTTGTTAATTAGTACACGTTTGCATTTTAACTGTTAAAAAGGTTTTTAATTATAAAAGTAACACATAATTATGGTAAGAAATTCAAGCTGTATGGGAGGACATAAAGGATGCCCTCTTAACAGAAGTATCAGCTTCTCATGTAACAATTTCTCAAGTTAATTTCGGAAAATTTGCATGCATATGCAATAATAAATTCATATGTGGCATAAATCTTTAAATACCATATCTTTTAGTTTGCTTTTTTCACTTATTATACCTTGGACAACTTTCTATCTCTGTGCAAATTGTTCTACATATTAGTATTCTAAGAATACACCATCATTTATATAATCTTTCACGTGTTAATAGGCATTTAAGTTGTTTACATTTTTACTATTATAACTGCTATAACTAATATTCTTGTATTCACTCATGTACTCAAATATTCATCAATATTTACTGATCTCTCTATGTGTGACATACTCTGGGGAAGGCTAGGTATACATATCTGAATAATATCTCTTCCCTTATAGAACTTACAATCTAGTAGCAGATATACATAGAATAAATGAGGAAGTAAATATATAATTACAAGTTGTGATAAATGCTATAGGGGAAATAAAGTATGCTAATGTAAAGTTAGCTGGGAACACTTACCTCAACAGCAGAGCCAGGGAAGGTCTTTTTGAGAAGATGACATTTAAATTGGGACCCAGAGGTAGTAGAACATTTCAGGCATAGGGAAGAGCCCTACAAAGTCTTAGATGGAAAGGAACTTGGCATTTTCAAGGAACTGAAAAGAAGCCAATGTAGCTAAAAGATGACAGAAGAGAGAGTGGCATGAAATAACACTGGCGAGGTAGGCAGGGACCTATCTTGTAAGCCATGTTGAAAAGTTTGGATTTCATCTGGTGTTGTGTGAAGCCACTGGAGAATTTTATTCAGGGGAGTAATGTGATTAGATATAGGTATAGGTATAGGTATAGGTATAGGTATAGGTATAGATATATAAAAGACTACTAAAATACTCTGTGGAGAATAAGTTGTAATGGGATAAGGGTGAAGCAGGGAAAGAAACTATTTCAGTACAGGCAAAACAATGATGGATAATGTCGACCAGGCTAGTGGCTACAGAGCTAGACAAATTCAAGATATATTTAAAAAGTAGAACTCAACAGAATGATTGTGCGAATTGAAGAAGAAAAACCTAGTCAACTAATGAATGGTGGAGCCATTCACTGCATGAGGAAGACTAGGGGAAGAATAAGTTTGTAGGGAAAGGATAAATCAAGGGTCCACTTTGAATGTGTTAAGTTTGAGATGCTTGTAACACATCCAAGTGGAGTATCAAGTATGCAGATTAATCACAAGTCTAGAGCTCAGAGGAGTTGTTTGGATTGAAGATATAAATTTGTCAGTATATTTAAAACCAGGTGAGAGAAGAAGGATTGACAATGCAAGAGAGAAACAGGATGAGAGATAAAAGAGACTAACCACCTTTAGGTGATGCAGCATTTCCAACTTATACAAGAAGAGTAGGGCACAGAGACAACCATGCGTAGGTTGGTTGATGGGAAGAAAAGGAGCTCCCAAATCATGGTTTTCTGTATTGCTTAAAGCATAGGGCAAGGTCATTGGTTGAGAGGAAGGGAAGTGAATGGAGAAGAGGATTTGAGCAGAAAGGAAATCCATGGAAGTCACCTCAGAGAATAGAAAAACGAGTTTGACAAAGAAGATAGAGACACATCTCAGATCACTGGTAGCACAAAGAACACATCTGAGGTATGGGATCACATTTAAAATGAAACCTGTCTGCCTGATGCTATGCTTTTCTCCAGCTACATTCAGCTGTTTGGGTACAAAAATGGAGAAGATGAGTGGTTATGGATGTCTTTGTGTATTATTGTAAGTCTGTAGTAAAAATACCAAGAAATAAAACTAGGGTATGTGCATACCAAATGTCGATAGATATCACTATTGCTGATTTAGCTGGAAATCTTTGAAAACACTTTTAACTCCCATTTGTCTCTTTTAACACAACAAAAACAAAAGCACTAGCTGGATAATAGTATTATTAAGACCAACCAATAACTCAGAAGTTTTTAAACAGACAAAAGTTTTATACAATTTAAGGAGAAAAACAAAGCATTTACTTACATAATTCATCTTGTGCATATGAGGTTGTTGCTGCATGTGTATTGGTTGAGTAAGGTTGTGTGTGTGTGTGTGTGTGTGTGTGTGTGTGTGTGTGTGTGTGTGTGTGTGTGTTTGAAAAATGGAAGGTGACCTACCTTGCCCTGAATGGACCCAACGACATCGTAACTGAGACCAGAGTGTACCATAAGTGGTCTGTGGTTATTAACACTGATTTTTCACAGTATCTTCCCACTGTGCAAGTCTCTGTCAGGAAACAGAGTGGTTTGGCTAGAGATGATTGGGATTTGCTATGAGTAGGATAGAGCTGCCAGATTTATATGGCTTTTTCTCTTAAAAATATATGGCCTTCCTTTTTCATTTACAGTAACTGTAAAGCTCATTGGGGGCCCAATCTCTTGGCTCTTCAAGTTCTAATGAATACACAGAGCATCGCTCAGAGGGCCTACACTTCCAGCTAACACATCAGATGGGAAAATCAGAATGGTTTGGTCCCAGAATTCCTCCTGGGCATCCACGTTTCCATAGTTCTCTCTTTCCACTTACCAGTCAAAGGTTATTATAACTAATTGGGTGTCTGTCCTCCACTGGCTCTCACGATCTGATCTGCACACACTTGGCTCCACTGATGGAATCACCATGTGGCCTGGGGGATGAGTGTCGATCAAAGTACAGTTCTTCCTCTTGCTCTCTGACTTTTTTTTTTAATTCCAGCTCCGCCTCTGGAAGTGCCCTCTAAAAGTTGCATCACATGCTTTTTTGATAAAATGACATGACTCAGAGAATGTATCTAGAATTGTATCTCATAAGCTCAGCTTTCAAAACTTGTGTGTTGAATTGAAGCCAGTCAAATGAACTAAAGCTGGCTAGGGGAAGACAAACACAGAGAGTGATGAGTGACTCTGGGCTGAACAGAGGAATGCCTGCTGTGAGGCTGTCAGAGATGAGGAACCATTTAATTGTTGTCTCTCTCTTCATCATTGTTGATCTATTAGAAGGCAGATGTTAAAGCCACCTTAAGGAGAATGTAGGTGATACTAAATTTAGAGGCATTCTCCAAGGAATAGAAAATGTAGGTGGAAAGTACACAAAAGAAAAAAAAAGTGATTTTGCCAAAGCTACCACTGCTGTAATAAAAGATTCAGAGGGTCAGAGATCACCTAACCACAGACAAAACTCACCTGTCCCACCCCTGAAGGGTTTCAGATAGCAACTTGGGAGCTAGAAAATATGGTTAATTTTACTGTCCGGGCACATTAATCAGCTCTGTGGTTGCAGATGCCTTCCCTGGGAATGATCATAGAGGATTCAGAGGTCTAGTTTTAAAAAATGCTGGGCACCACAGTGGCCTGTGCAGGAGACAAGTTTAGTTATTCAGTACATACTTACCGAGCACCAGCCTTGTACTAACACTGTGCTAGATTCTGGGAATGTGGCTCTGGCCTCTTTCTCTCAAGAAGCTCAGAGTCTATCTAGGGGAGAGACAAATAATAAGTAACCTGATAAATAAGATAATTACTATAGATTGTGAGAAATGCATTAAAATTTTGGAGAAATATGGGGAAGGAGACCCGAAAGGTCTGAGAATGAAATGGCCTCAAGAAGAGCTGGGGGAAGCACTTTTGTACAGCGGTCTTAGAAGGGAGAGGGTCTATAAGATTCTTAGAACAGAGAAGAAAGCTACGTGTAGTGAGGTCGGAGAAGAGCAGTATGAAATGAGGCTGGATTGCTAATCAGGAGCCAGATCATGCAGAGCACAAGCATCACTATAAAGAGTTTGGATTTTAGTCTAAGTGTGATGAGCAGCTAGTAAAGATATTTAACAAGGAACTGATATGATCTGACTTAAGTTTTAGAAGGATGACTTTAACTGCTCTGTGGAAAATGGATTGTAAAAAGTGGAGGCAGGGAGCCCAGAAAGAAAGCTGTTGCAGACCAGATGAGAAACTGATAATTCAGCCTAAGGTAACGGCACTGAAGAGGGCAGAGGGGACAGATGAGAGATATAGTGGGAGGTAGAAACAAGAGAACATCTGGGTGGATTGGATGGGAGGGAGTAAGTGTAAAAAAGGAATCATGTTTTACATTCTACCTCCATTTATGCAAACCCTATAATAGTATTATCCTAAATCACAACGCTGTACGAATTCCCAAGTGGGTCTGAGCTCTCCTGAAAACAAGTTTCCACCCCTTCCCAAGAAAGGGTGGACTGGCTGAAAACCTTTCCAGGAGACTTGAATTGATAATAGCACAGTTGTACGCTGGCTCCTCTTCCAGAGTGCTAGGCCCCAGAAATTTCTACCAACTCCATCTCCCCCATCCCAATAAGGCCTGATCCTAATCTAGCCATAACTACAGAAAGGCAGTCCTTCACCATCATTTACGTTTATGGTTAAGATTTTCTCTCCAGGCCTCTACCCAGCATTTATTCCCATTTGGAATTCCTAACCCACCCTTCTTCCCATTAGTGTCATCTGTAAACTTAATGATGACCATGTTCTGTATTTCAGCCTCCAGGTCCTTTAGAAACAATGTTCTCTGTATTTATTTTTGAAGCCATGAGCAGATGGCCATGCTGCATGAGCACAGGCACTGAAATTTGAACCAAAGAAATGTGATTTTGGAATAAGACTGGTTCCCCATGACTAGTGCTAAACTTTATACTATAGAGTTTAATTTCATGTGGAGTTAGTGTTGTAATCAAACATCAGAGTCGATCTGATACATCCGACACATGTGATTGTTATTATGCTGCAAGAAAAATGACATTTGTGGAAATGACTTATACATGCTTCTATTTCACAGCCATACCAAAGCTGTAGTTTCCTTTATAAGAATTATCAATAATTTTCTCTCTCACCCATACAAATACTTAACTCACAGTAAAAGACAATATTTTATCTAGACCTTACTTCTAATCATTGTATTCATAGAGCTGGCATTTTCCTTGTTGTACCCAGTCTTCTCCTATACCTTCCCTCCTCCCACCCCTAGGTCCCAAAGTAGCACTGATAACTGTTTTCCACATCTAAGCATACTAGAAGACTAGAAATAACCGAAACTCTAGCTTCTGGACTTTTTGCCTGAGGTATGATTGCAATCATATCCCTTTTCTGTGAGGTGACAACTCTTCATAAATTTTGCTTTGCACTCCTGGGGGCATCTAACCTACAGTATAAGTACTCTTACTGGAGGGTTACATCAAAAATTTTAAGTTGAAACATTCATAGTCAGTGTTAAAAACTGCCAACACAACTTTCTGCATGCTGCCAAATTCCCAAATTCTTTTATGGAGGTAAAATATTAAAGAATCTTTCTACCAGTCTCGCCCTTCTGAGTCATATTCCCCAGCCCAACCCACCCATGTTTTATTTCCTGCCCTTCTGAGCTCCAGAGGCCACAGAAGTAGATGTAAGTCACTATAGCAGCCACTGGCCAGCTTTGCTCTCTTTGAACGTACGGGTCTTATCCATCAAACTCAATTTTCACCAGAGGAAATTTTCTTAATTAGCAGCTGCCATCTTTCTTCCTCCTACTATGGCTTTTCTTTTGATAGTCAAAAAGCCCCTTTGGATCTCCCTTAGGTCTATCTTCCCAGCAAGTCTCTCTTGTGTTTTTTTTTGGATTCCTACCCTATTTCATAGTATATGCCTATGAAATATGGAAGAAGAAGAGGCTATTGCATAATTTGCAGGACTGCATACAAAATGAAAATATGAGACCTCAAATTTTAAAAAGTGGCATTAAAGGTATTAAAGTAATGTTTTTTCCTTTCTGCTAGTCTCTCTTCTGACTTATGGTATTTTTTATTTGCTATTTAATGTTGTCCTCTAACCCTTATAAATAATGAGCATAAATTTTGTCATCTATCTTTATATTGTATATGAGACTTAAATGCTAATATCAGTATTTAAGTTGTATGCAAATTACCAAAATTATAGAATTTGTATTTCATAGCCTGTATATACATATGAATTTTGTTCTTATCAGAACGATGGAAACATTGCACAAAACTAACTCAACTATTTTTTTATTTCACTTCTTGATATACACATATTCTACCAAAACTCTCCAGTTATTGTGTTATTGATAAGTAAGGAGGGACTGAAAGAAAAAGGAACTATGGATTGCCCTATCTTTCCCTTTCCTCCTGTTATCATCTTCAGCAAAAGTGGCTGGCTTATCCAGGGAAGTAATATGAGCAAGAAAGAACATGATAAGGTTCTTTTATATTTCTTAGAAAGCTATTGCCTTCTTCCTGTGTTCAAAACAAGTTCTGGTGTGACCTGAAAGTACGGCCTCTCAAGTCTGTCAACCTCCCCACTCCCCACTTACACACACTCACCTTGCACTCACTTTGAGTCTCATTGAAGTCCCATGCATTATGGATCCACCAGAATTCTGTGCTCATGGGGCACTGCAAACACTGTATGTTAATTGGATAACAAAGAACTGCACACATGTATATAGTGCATATATCCTCTATTCAGTGCAGGCTCCATTGTCTCTTTAGACTTCATTTATAAAAGTTAGTAAACAAAATTATTAAGAATTTCAAGATGACAACAGATCATTAAGCCAAGTCCAGGGCTCTTTTGAGCACAGTCTCATTCTGATCGTGGGGTCTTCTGCACTTGCACAGCTTGCATGCTCATGAAGCTGGCCCCAGCACTGAAAAAGGGTTATAGGATTGGGTAGTTGGGAGAAAGCAGGTGGAACAGAGCCTTGACTCTGCCAAAAGAAATCCCTTATTATATTATGAAAGGCCCCTAACCTGTCAGACTTTCTGGCCCAGTTTCTGTCACGAATATCTGAAAATTTTGTTTACATCTTTGGCTAAGGGGATAGAGAAGATAGAAAGGAGCTCTGCCAGCTTTTCATTCTGGTTGATAAGGAACTTCACTAAGGTAGGAGGGGCCAGGTAGTGAACCTACACAACAGATTTTAATTTCTAATCATATAGGAAATTTTTTATGCATTTCTAGTGTCCCACTTATACTTTTAAAGCAATCGCTGTCACTTAAAACTAAGGAATGGTGATCAGAGCAAAATGAGGATACAATTTTCTATCCAGTTTATTTTGTGTGGAGAATTTGACTTTGTGTAACTCAAAACGTAATGTCCATGCATTTTTGCAAATGTCATAATTATCACATTATGTAATGAGATTTATAATAATGTCTCCATTCATGGTTCAATAGCTATTTTCCAGCTGACAATTTTCTGGAATTGAATTTTCCTTTGAACTTTGAAAATTTTGTACATTTCAAAGAGTCCATATTCTATTTCATAGTGGATTTCTGTGCCAAAATTGCTGTTCTTTCTAGCTTCTCCATCAACTAATATTTTTTTATGCAAAGTCTGTAAAACCCATAAATGAAGCTGTTCAGGTGTGTCATGATTGATTTCCAATATGTGAGAGTTGTGTGTGAAAGTATCAGAGGTATTTCTGAGTTGGTACTGTGGATTCCCATTTGCACCACTTAAGAATAATAATATATATTGGCAAAGTACCTGCTTCAAAGTGTTCCTGTCACTAACCTGCAATTATTGATGAATAATAAGGACAAAGTCATAGCTGAAAAAAACCTTTTCCAATGTTTTCATGCCATGCCCACCCAAGAGAACTATGTGTTGTCCCTGGTCATAGAACTGCATCTATATAGGAAAAATTGAGTCACGATCCAGAAAAATCCTGCTGTAAGGATGGACGGCCACTTTGATTAATTTAGTTTTTACTGTAATTTCTGTCATCAGTTTGGCAGTGTGAGTTTGCCAGTGAATTATCAATCTTCTTACACTTGGTGTCAACAAAAATGGTCACCATAATGAGATTTATACTAAAGGCACAGGATACATGCAGATCTTCTGCCTTTTCTCTCTACTGCTTGTCTACTCCTCTCAAGAGTCTCTGATAGAAATGGGCTTTATTCCAGAAGACCTATTTTCTCACATCCTGGAAGTGTCTCACACGCATCATACCCTTCCTTGCTTTTTCATAAACAGCAGAGTACCTATCATCTTCCTTTATAGCATACAAAGGAGATGGAAGATTCTCTGTCACTTTCCAGTTTGTCTCTATCTTATTCATATTCCTACACACATGTCCTGGCTTTGGGATGCAGTAAATTCACTCTGGTAATTGCAAAGTTAACCATTCTTTAAAAATCACATAATGTCTGATAGCAATGAAAATATCCTAAAAGCCATTTTATATATATATAATGGCTTGAGTATGGGCCTTATAGAATAGGGTCTGGAGTCCAGACCACCTTAATGGACCCCATAAAAGCACAAACAGCATATTCCATATTCTACACTTAAAAAAGTAAAATATGAGGTTTTAGGGGACTATTTCCTGAAAATTAGTTTTTAAAGTTTTTTTGTATATGGTCCTAGAGTCTATAAGTTGTGGCCTGCACAGCAATTTAAGTATTGCTCAGGAGCAAGGAGAGAGATGGTGAGAAGAACCTAGTTATCTGCAGCCTGCATTTCTTTTCCTCAGGAAAGATTCTGAACTTAGAAGTGCCTCAAGCACAGAAAACCCTTTTCCAGTGTTCCTGAAAACTAAAGGGAGCTAGCCTCTTCTACTAATCCCAGCTGAGTTCTGGGCATATTTGTCCTGCAGAGGCTGAGTTGATAGACAAAACTACTTTGGTCATGCTTTCCCACCAGTTACACATTGTAGCCATTTCAGGTTCAGCCATGCATGCCCAATTGAATTAAATGCTTTTTAGAAAGCCTCCAAAGCAGGAAAACATCTTTCTCCGACTGGTACTTTTTTTTATTTTTTTTTTTTACATATTTGTTAATGAGTGTCTGCACAATAAAGATGTGGTCTGTAGCTTGTTTTCCAAGGAGAAATCCAATTTGGCTCTCATGGATGTTGCCGCTACTCAGATAGAGTTTAATTCTTTAATTGAAGCAGTTGCAAAATAGCTTGTGGGCAATACAGTGTTCCACAGGCTTTCCTGGAGCTGTCTGGGTAGAGACCACCTTCACTTTTGTGTTCTGAATCCTCCAAGCTCATCAGAGATACTGTAAAGAAAGTGTCTCCTCTGGGGCTGGTTGACTCTGCTGTTGGCCTGTTAAAGCTCTGTGGCTGACTTCACAGACTCAATTCTACTCTTTGTAGTCAGAAAGGTACCAGCATTATGCCACCCTCTTTAAAGGAATGAATCAATTTCTCTCCAAATGCCCTTCCAGAAATCTCTCCACTATTTCGACTTCTGTAGCCTGCCCAGAAATGCATTATTATAAAGCCTCTTCTCTAAGCACCTCACATGCACTTAATTTTCACAACCTGTACAAACACTTTTGATATAGAAAACCTTTGGTGGCAAAAGAGGGAAAGTTTGGGGAGGAAAAGGATTTGCAGAAACCTGTAGGGGCTTGTACTTCTCTGCCTGCTAACACCCAAAGAATGATTCAATTAAAAAAGGAGAGGTGGGGCCTCAGAGTTAGCTCAGAACCTCTACTGAGAGGCCATGCTGACTTTCATCCAACTAAACTACAAGCTCTTCAAAGTCGAGACTATGTCTTAGTTATTTCTGTTAGTGCATCACTGGTGCTCAGCAAATGATGACTGATGTTGATGATGATGATATGTAGACAAAAAGGCCTCTACTAGCTATTCATTTATTTCCAGTGAAGACAGGACCTTCTCTGTCTCTGTTTCTGGCCTAATTCCCTAAGACTTTGTTGCACACAGGTAACTGTCCCCAGCTTTTACATAAAAGTACAACTATTCACTTTTAACTTTCATCTTTTTTTGCCTACTTTTTCTTTCTATCTTGTTCCTGCATTTTTCTCTCACATATGCTTTATCCTCTGCTTGTTCTTTTTTGATTGGTTAGTTGTTTGAGTTCTGTCTTATCTACCTTAGATCTTGCTTTCCTCATCATTCATCCTTTTTGAATATATTCAAATACATTACATATAAGCACAGGCATTTATAGAAGATGATTATCAATAGTAAAATTGCTAATATTTCTCAGTGTCCACTACTCACCAGGCACTAGCTGATCCCTTCCCTTCATTATCTTATTAACCCTCACAACAACCTCATGAGGTAGGCACAAGTGTTATCCTATTTTATCAATGACCGTCCTGAGGCTTAGAGGGACAGTAACTTGCCTGAGATGGTAGTTTCACCCAGGAAGTAGTGAAGTTTAACTGGAACCCAAGTCTAACTTTAGTTATTACCACCCAAGCTTGTACAATAGCATTGAAGAGGTCTTCTGAGTGAGATAAAACCTCTGTGCCAGCAGCTCTGTTTCTGTTCCCCTGTGAGGGCCCTCCCTGGCAAAACTCTACCCACTCAAGCCCAGTCTTCACTTACTGCCTCGCAATTGCTTCTGACCTCTTGCCAAACTCTAGGTCAGTGGTTCACCAAATGAGGAGAGGTGATTTTGACTCCTGGGGAAGATTTGGCAATGTCTGGAGACTGTTTGGCTCTGATACTATCTACCTGGTGTTAGCGTCAGATCCCACAACTTAAGGGCTCAGTCCCAAAAGACTACTCACACTTCAAATGCCAATCACAAGTCTTAGGTTGTCCCTGGTACTTCTGACTAACAACCTGCTATAAATCAGGAGTCACATGACTCCTTAGGGTTAATAATTTGCTAGAACAGCTCACATAACTGAGGGAAACACTTAACTTCAGTCTACAGTTTTATTATATAATAAAGGATATGATAAAAGATTCAGATGTACAGCCATATGAAGAGACACATAGGGCGAGAGCCAGACGAGTCCTAAGAGAAGGCACTTCTGTCCCAGTGGACTTGGGTGCTCTGCCCTCCTGGCACATGGGCGTGTTCACTAACTCAGAGGCTCTTCGAACCCTATACTTTGTGATTTTTGTGGAGGCTACATCATGTAGGCATGATCAATTATTAACTGAATTTCCAGCCCCTCTCCATTCTTCAGAGAATGGAGGATGGGGGTGTGAGAGCAGGAGCTGAAAGTTCCAAGCTTCTAACCATGCTTGGTCTTTCTGGTGACCAGGCCACATCCAGAAGCCCAATGCGAGTAGGCTCGTTAGAACAAAAGATGCTCCTGTCACCCAGGAAATCCCAAGGGATTTAGGAGCTCTGTCAGGAGCTGGGGTCAAAGACCAAACAGTATCAGGAACTGAGGGTAGAAACTGGGTGTAGGCTATTATTTCACAGAATTTCTCAAGAGAATTGAGGAGAATCCAGTGAATTTCTTCTTTTCGCTTACATTTCTGTTTGCTGAATCCCAACTTAAAACTGAGATTTTGGCAGCCTGTTACTTTTCTTTTCACTGCAGTGCTCAATTGATTATTACATTTGTCTCAACTTAGTTCATATTCCAGGCCCTTTCTAACAGTGTGATCACAACAGCAGCTCAGGCTTTGCTCAGTTCTTCAAAGTTCAGCAAAGAGGGATACAGGGTATCTTGGGGGCAGATCAGGCAGAAAGAAGCACATTTACCTCTTGCCTGTCCCTGTGCCTAATTCAGCCACTGAAGTATGGCCTCTTACATTAATTCTCACAGAAGCATTCAGAGGAGGAGAGAGGATAGGGCTGATTTTTATCTCTAGGCAGCAGTGGCTCTGAATTTTTACAGGAGCTTCACAGTGAATCCATTAATCAGTGAGATAAGATGCTCCGCTCCCCACCTTGGCTGCATATTGAAATATTACTCGTTTGATCAGGCTGGCACTTTTAATTCTAAAAACACTTTTAAATTATAGATTTGGAGAACTGCAATAATGAGATTTATCTACATAATTTTATTTCATTAATTTAACAAATATTTATTAAGCAGCTACTGTGTACCTAGGCACTGTGCTGGAGCTACAATTCTGTCACTTAGGAATACTGCTTTATATCTCTAAGCCTCAGTATTCTCGCCTGCAAAAAGGGAAAATAATAGTTCTTCCTCATAGGATTGTTTCATGAATTCAGTGGGATATACATGTGAGCACATATTAAGCACTCAAAAAGTGCCCAGTGACATTGTTATGAACAAATGTGGGCCCTGATCCCACTGAAGAGTCTAGTGGAGAATACATACAAGTAAATAGGCAATTAGTATGAAAACCACTATGAAGGGAGAACTGCAGGGTCCACAATATCACATACAAGAGAAACCCTAACCCGGACTTGAGACTTCAGGAGGCTTCCTAAATGAAGTGTCACCGAAGCAGAAACCCGAAATGAGAGTCAGCCAGCCAAGCATGGTGGAAGAAGAACTCCAGACAAGGAAAACAGCGTTTCCAAAGGCCCAGGGGAATGGGAGAATGGGCCTTTCAGGTACTAGAAGGAGAACAGTACTACTCAAAGAGAACTGCTTTTTAATCATAGACTGTTTTCATTTGCATGTATATCCTTCAAATTTAACTGCATAGGGAGACACTTATTTCCCCTGAAAAATGAGATCATTCTATTTTAGAGGCTGCTCTTTTCCTATACCCTATAACATCTTTTGACATCATTAAATATTCTCAAATAGAATTTTTAGTGACTGCAAAATCTCCATTGTTGTATCTACCGTAATTTGTTTTTTCATTAATATGTTTAATGAACATTGGTTGTTTTCAGGGTTTTTTTTCCCCACTAAAAATAATGCTATGATGACTGTCAAACCAATTAAAATTCTTTGGTCATAAGGAAAAAAAAAAAGAGAGTGGGGAAGGAATCTGAGGAAGTTAAGTAGAGAAGAAATGGGGTAGTCTAAAGCTGAAGCACCCAGCTTCGAAAGGACAGGACCCAGGGCAACATGGAATTCAGGTGGCAGCACCAGTAGACTCAGTCTTTCTAAGGTGCTACTCCACAAAATAAATCCACTCCAGCTACTCTTGGCGGGCTTGGCCACACTGTTCATTTTCCAGTTTCTCCAGAAAGAAATCCCAGTTGGCCTAAGAGAATCACTCCCTCTTCTCATGGGAGCTCAGGGAACCTTGATAAACAGAAAACAATCATGGCTGAATTATTTCCCAAAAGAAAATCCAGATGCTGTAATCAGAAGGAAAAGGAATTGATATTGGAGAACAAAACCAACAATGACCATTACAACTATCTTAGAGATAAATCTTTGCATATATCTATGCTTACTTCTTTGGAATAAATTATGAATTGGAATTGTTGGGTCAAAAAGTATGCAGCAATTTAAGGATTTTGATGAATATTGCCAAGTTATTCTCAAGAAAGGTTATTTCATTTTTTTATTGTGGTAAAACATATGTAACTTAAAATGCGCTAATTTAACCATTTTAAGTGTACAATTCAGTGCCATTATATACATCATAATGTTGTGAAACCATCTTCACTATCTATTTCCAAAATTTTTTGTCACTTCCAATAGAAACTGCATTAAGCAATAACTGTCTCCTGACCTCTGATACCCTCTATTCTACTTTCAGTCTTTATGAATTTGCTTATTCTAAATATTTCATGACGTAAAATCATACAATATTTACCCTTTTATGTCTAGTTTATGTCACTGATCATAATGTATGTAATGTTCTAGCATGTATCTTCATTCTTTTAATGGCTGAATAATATTTCATTGTATATACAGACCACACTTTATTTATTCATTCATCTGTTGATGGGCACTTGGGTAGTTTCCACCTTTTGGCTATTGTGTTTAATGTTGTAATGTTGTTTGAGTCCCTGTTTTCAGTTCTTTAGGATGGAGTTCCAGGAGTGGAATTCCTGAGTCGTATGGCACTTTTGTGTTTAACTTTTTGAGGAACTGTCTAACTTTTCCACCGTAACTGCACCATTTAGCAATTCATTCTTGATGATAAACACTGGAAAACAATTTCATTGGCACTCTAGACCTTCATGATCTAACTATACAAGTTGTTGAAACAATAATTGTTTAAATGCATTTTTTTCCAAAAAATAACTCTCAAAATCAGATAGTTTGGCTTTTTTTTTTTTTTTTACAACAGATTTATCAGTTCTGGCCCTATCATTTGAATCCCAACATCACCTACTTGGTCCCAGTGAATAGATGAAGTCAAGCCTTTATAAATTCTTTGTGCAAGCTTGTGATTGCTTTCATTTGCAGTACACCTGGAATTCTGACTTCATACACCAGTGTTTCTGGTGCGCTCTTTGTGATGATCTTTTGGCCTACATTTCTAGGTTGGAGGCTTCCTGGGCTGTGATCCCACTCAGTTCTCTGTTTGGGCATTATCCCCATTGTACTGGGCTAGAAGTTTCTCACTGCTGCCACTGGCTGCTCCATAGACCCCCAGCTAAGCCAGTGCTCCCTCCATCCTTCCTGAGGTCTGGGATAGATGGGGCTGAGTGCAAAAATCTTCTGTAATTTTGTATTAAGTAGATTACCTAAAGTTCAGCTATAGATATGACTGGGTGAGAGAACAAAGGGCAGGGGGCCAGGCCAAAGGAAAAACAGGTGCTCCATTAGGCTATGGAAATACAGCTATGAGAAAATACAGTTCCATCATCATGGATTCATAATCTAGAAGGGAAGGGACAGATGAATCATAAAATAAATGTGCAAATACAAACTGAATCAAGTGTCCTAAGAGAAAGAAATGTCCTAAGAGGTGTGATTTAGCTCACGCAGGGGATGGGGGTGGTTCAGGAGGCCTTCTCTGGGAAAGAGACCCTAACGCTAACATCTGAGTTAAGAGTTAACAATGTGTTTGTGTTTGCGAGCAAGCACATGTCAGAGAGAGGTGTGTGGGTTGGGAGTGGGAGGTAATTACAGAAACAAGAAGGCCCTCCCCATGATGGGAGAGGAAAAAAACAAAGTTCTCGAGCATGAAGGTGAAGCGGTAAGGGCCTAATTTGTGTTAAAAACCACTGGTCTCCATCTCTAGCCTGTAAGCATTGGGAAGCCATTTGATAGTTTTAAGTAAGATGGTCAACAATGGATTGGAGGGGATCTCATTACCCCTGGAGAGGGCAGCGGGGAAAGTGTAGCTTTTAGTATTTCCAAAGATGCTAGAGTCACTTGGAAACTTTCTGGAACTGCCTTGCAACTCCCTCTCTGCGGAAGCAGTCAGAGCAGTGAGCTCATCCCTTCCACTGAGCTCTGGGAAGCGCCACGTCTGGGGCAGGAATCCACCATCATTTTCCATTTCATTTCTCCTTGGCTCTCCAAGGTCAGATGCCTAGATAAAGAGTGGCTACTGGAGTAGCATTTGTGCCACTAGAGTTAATTAGGTTTTTGTAACTTCAGAAGCCAGACAAGAGGCTCAATGAAGGGAAAATATTTGTCTTTTTGCTATCACACTTCAGTGCATGTATACTTCCCAGAGGCAGAAAATACTGAGATTAAACAAGTTTAGGCACCTGTGGTAAGGCCTATCAGTGCTCAGGAAAACCATGACCTTCAAAACTAGCAAAGTTATTGTTTCACTCCCATTCAGTTCTGGCACCCTCCCATCAGTTTCAGGAGGTTAATCTTTATTTGATCATTCATTCAATCAAAGGACATTTGTTAAGTACCAAAATCCTTATTCAGAGGCACTGGAGATGCAAAGGTAAGCCCTGATCTTAAAGAGCTTCCTTCCACCATCTTTAACCTTTCCCATAAATGCCTACATACAAACACACACACACACACACACACACACACACACACACACACATCAGTTACCAGTTATGTTTGTTTTGGGGCCACTTAGAGCATAACTGCATACATACTATAACTATTTCCATGAAGCTAAAAACAATCTTCCAAGGAATAAAGAGAGGAATAAGCAATATTTATTAAATACTTTTATATATCAAGCACTATGATAGATATTTCCAGTTGTATTATCTCATCAAACCTCTATGAAGAAACTGAGTTTTGGATATAATAAAAAAAAACTTTCCAGGTTCTAGTATGTCCTCAGAAAATACTTGTAGAATGAAAGAATGTATTTACAGCTCTGTTAGTCAGTACCTCAGGCCACAGCCCAGCACTCTCTTCCCATCCCTAGTTCTATAGTGTATCATCGAGGGTCTCATAATCACCCAGTGTAGACAACCTACTTGACAAGACCTGCTCACACCTCTGTAAGTAGCTGCCCCTTTGCACCTTTCCAGCCCAGTGTTGCATACTTCAGAGCTATAGTCCACTCTCAGAAAGCCAGACTCTTGGTTGAGGTACACACAGGTCTTGCCAACAAGTTAAGGACTACCTGAACAGAGAATTCTGGAATCATGGGGACTCAGAACATGATCTACAAAGAGGCATGAGCCCTTGGCTGTATGGGCTTCTTGCACCATGGAGAGTGGTACAGCTGAAGGTAGGCCAAAGGTTGGCTCCCAGCTCTAGATTAGTGGAAATAATAAATATGAGAAATGAGTGAAATAAGTGGATAAAGACAAAACATTTCAAATATATACAATAGATTTATATGTACTTACAATGACAAAAAGAAACTTTAGAACTAAATTTCAGGAACGCATTGGGAAAGACTTAACCAATACACATTTGTTAGTTATTACTATTACTCTGTTTGATTTTGTTTCTTTTAGGTATGTTCTTGACTTATCCCTGGCAGAAGTTGATCTCACTAAGCTTTTGTGGTCTGGGATTGGGTTAGGAGGAGGTGATGTTGAGGACAGAAGGGAAATACGGTTCTTGTCGCTGTGCTGCCAGGAGCCATCCCGTCCTCTGGAATTAAGATTTGAGCATTTAAAAAGCTATGAATCCTGTTTAATGGTAATTCTCTATATCCATTCACTATGTCCAATCAATTTTATTTTATAAATATCTCTTAAATCCCTGTTCTCTCTAGTTTAATTTCCTCACCTTAATCAAACTATTATCATCTTTCTTCCAAGCTCAGCTTCTAAATGGTTTTCTCCAATCCATTTTTGCACAACTGTGAAAGTCAACTTGCTAAATGTAAATTGAATAATGTCATTTTCTCTCTTAAAATTCAGCAGTGGCTCCTCTTTTTTTTTTTTAACAGTTTCTAAAATCCTGAGGTCTGCATGAACTGGACCTAGCATCCTCATCTTGTATTCACTCGCTGAGCTCCAAGCTGAATTGGTCTGTTTTCAGATTCTCAAACATTCCATACTCCCTCCCATCTCAGAGCGTTTGCATAAGCTCGCTCTCTTGCCCAGGACATTTTCTATCCTTTCTTCTCTTTTTCTCAGATCTTAAATGTCACTCCATGAGAGAGTCCTTCCCTGACTGCCCCTACCCTCAGACTGGGTCACACCTTCTGTTGGGTTTCATAGATTCCTCCATTACCATTAGTAGTATCAAAATTAATTAATTGCCTAACTCATTGCCTAACTCATCTTTCTTGCTAAATTATAAACTTCATCATAGCAGGAACTGTATTTGTTTTATTCACCACTGTATCTTTAATGCCAAGCTCAGAGCCTTAAACATGGTACACATTTCATAACTAAATTCTAGCACCTTCTGCAAGCCTGGCACTCCTAGGCGTAGGCTGTAGGAATGGATAAGTAATCTTAGACCTCAAGGAGCACATGGTTCAGCGATTAATCCAGCAAATTCTGCAACCCTCTGTCAGTTTCTTTCTCTTTTTCCATTTATTTTGGTTCAGCTAACTCCATATACTGCATTGTCTAGCTTTCAGACAATTGACTTTTTGACAAATACTAAAGAAAAAGAAAAGATTTAAAACCTCTGTCTTTTTAGTGTCATCTGTTATTAGTTTTCTCTCTTGAGCTAATAAATGGACACTATTTTTCTTCAACCTCTTTTCACATCTGATACACTTAAAGAATGTATGGCTGTGTCTCTCTTTGTCCCTTGAAAATTGCAATGCATTCCTTGCCTTGAATTTTTTTTATTATTGATATAAAAAGCCATTATGTTTGCCTTCCTTCTTGATGACTCTTATTGTCTGAAAACTTCTCAATATATTCCATCTTTCATACAATGTCCTTTTTTGTTATTGTTAGAGATGCATGTGCATTCTGTTTTCTTTTGTTTTGGTTTTATGCATAAAATAATTTTTTCTGCTTTTTTATTCATTTTCTTAAGAAATGTTTAGACATAATTTTATTTGTTTAATTCTATTTATTATTATATAAGTGACAGATTCATAGAAAAATAAAACAAAGAGTGAGAAAGAGGAGGAAAGGAGGGAGGGACAGAAATAGGGAGAGAGGAGGGCAGGAAGTATAATTTCAGTCAACTAAGAGCTGGTTTACAAGAGAGAAAAGAAAAGACAATGAGAGCAGGAGGGTGGAGTTTTAAAAAAGAGGTATAAATAGGGAACCGAGTGAAGAACAGGTGAGAGAGGAATCTAAAAATGGTGCCTGAAGCTAAGTAAAGGTGAAAATTTCACTTCACCTTGGTTTTTATCTACCATCAATTGACTTACCAACCTAAATCCTCTGTTCCCCTGCAGGAAGAGGCGATACACTAAGAGCGAGTCATCATAAACCCATCTCTCTTTGGGTAATACAAATGCCAGCTTATGGGTAGATCAATGATGGTATCTTCAGAAAGGAAGCGCTGATAAACAAATGCAGACATAATTATTTTTTATTATCTTTTAAATAGATTATGTGACATTCAAAAGATTATCTATGCCTATGTGTTACTTTTAAAAAATAATACAATCAGCACCTGTGAATCCACCACCCAACCCCAAAACTAAAACATTGCTGATAATTCCTATAAACCTGCAAGTCCTCTTATATTCCATTCCCTTGATTCTTCTCACTTAAGGTAACCATTATTCTAAATTTTATGTTTATCAACCTATTGTTTGTATGCCTATATGCACAATTGTATTACAAATGTATGTGTGCTTAATATATATATGACCTAAATGTAAATAGATATTTTTAAACAACAAAAAGCAATCATTTGCTACAGCATATGAGAAGCATACAACTATTGCCTAGATCACATGCTTTACCTGGGCACACTATCCTCGAATTCTGGGGGTGGGGTGGGGTGGGGAAATTAAGGCTATTTATCCATTCATGTACACTTTGGGAAGTGGAAGTGAAGAGATTAATTACAAATAGTTTTCATACAACACCAAGAGGATAGGCAAGGAGAAACGGACTGTAGAAGCACTCTGAAAGCGCTTTGGAATAGAAAATCAGTGAATCTGCCAACAGAGCAAATTTGGAGCTTAACACTGGATTCTCCTTATTGCTACAGTTATTATTAAATGGTGAATAGAAAATTTCTAAAAATAAAAATGTTTTCTGTTTTTAGTCTTTGAATTGAAAATAATTGTTTTCTTCTCCTTTCAAGATTTATTTTCATTATAAATGATCTGGTATACTTTCTTTATAGAAAAATATTACATGATTATGAACTTTTAAAGGAAGGAAAGGAAAAAAAGAGGTAGGCATGGAGGGAAGGAAGGTGGGAGGAAAGGAGGAAAGAAGATTTCTGACTGGAAAGAGTTTACTTTTCAGTTCCTTTTATATTTATTTATAATAAGACTCAATATCATGAAAATGTAAATTCTCTTCATTTGATCTGTAAATTCAATGAGATTCCAAAGTAGCAGTAGATTTTGTTTAAATACTTGATCCTGAAATGTTTATGACTGAGTAAATGCCCAAGATTAGCAAAACCATTTCTGAAGAATAAGACAGGACTTATCTCTTCCAGAGTTCAAGACACATATGAAACAATGGTATTAACATAGTGTGGTATTGGTATAAGACAGAAAAATGGGACATAATAGAGAATCCAGAAACAAACCCATGATTACATGGAAGTTTGATACATGATGCAGAGGGCACTGCAGATCACTACAGAAAGGAGAGACTGCTTAATAAATGATGGTGGTATAATTGACTATTTGGAAAATATGAGATTAGATATGGAAAAATGTGAGATTAGATACTTATACCTCAGATCAATCCTAGATTGATTAAAGACTTAACTGAAAAAAATTAAAAGTTTTAAAAGAAAATATGAAATATCTTGAAATGGACGTGAGGAAAGACTTCTTAACATACAAAAAAGAGCTAGATATTGTATGCCCACTAGATTGGAAAAAATTAAGAAGTGTGAAAGTAACAAGTGTAGCCAATGATATGGATCAAAGGGAATGTATACAGTCACTGCTTGAAGGAAGTATAAGTTGTTGCAATAATTGGAATCACTTTGGAAAACAATGGCATTATCCTATAAAGTTGAATATTTGTATACCTGTTAGGACACAGCAATTCCACTCTTAGATATCACTCTAGAATTGTGTTTTTCTAACTTTACTGAGCTGCAGCATCAGGTAGAGATCCATGCAATTTGGCTTCCACCTCTGGAGATTCTGGTTTAAGAGGTCTGTGATAAAGTCTGTAAATTTGCATTTTTAAGAAGTACACAAATGATGAGACTGCTGCTGGTTTCCAGTCAGTTGCAGTAGTGCTTCTCCAGATTTCTTCACCTGTGTCTTGGGAAACAGGAATGAAAATGTTGAAAGCCGTATTGTTCATAATAGCAAAAATCTGGACACAACCCAGATATCCATCAGCAGAAGAATGGATAAATCATAGTATGTTCACACAATGAAGTATACGACATTGAAATAAATAAACTATAATAAGTATGTGTAACAACCTGGTTGAATCCTAGAAGCATAATATTAAGTAAAAAATGAAAGTCACAGAAAATTACATATAGCATGACACAACTTTTTAAAAGCTAAAAAATTAAATAATAAATTGCTTAGGAAAAAATTAAATATAAAGCAAGACAATGAAAAGCACTAAAATGAGATAAGGAAGAATCACATAGGTAGATGCAATTGTGTGAGTATTATGGTAGCTTTTAAGGTGGATGATGGTTTTTCATATGCTTCAGTATTATCATAAGTTACATATATTTTCCTGTATATGTAGTACACTTAAAAAGGAAAAATAGTTAAATGAGTACCAAGCAGGTACACTAAATGAAACAGAAAAAAATTAGAAGGACACTAAAATCGTAATAACTAAAATACTCTTTGGACATAGTAAATGACAGAAATGATCCTGGAGAAAATTGACATGCACTGTGCAGGACAAACTAGAGACATCCTCTTGCAGAGATAAAACAAACAAACAAAAAGATTAAAAAACCATGAAAAAAGAGATGATACATGTGAAGAATTGAGGATGGAGATCTAAGAGTCTTCTGAAACAGAGATTGGAGCAAACAAAGAAATAAGATTAAAGTTATATTTAAAGAACATTCTCACAGGTGGAAGAAAGGTTTTAGTATTTCTTAGCAAAAGCACTCCCAAATGCTAGCAAATTAATGCAGAAGCCCACATTGACGCATTCCTGGTAAAAGTTCAAATATCAAGGATAAAACATGAGTCTTACAAGCATCCTGCCAGAATACAAAAGATAGAAAATAAACAGACAAAGCAAACATAGAGTAAAATTCATGCTAGCCTCAAACTTCTCTGGAAAAACAAACACTACAAAAAGAGTGATTTCAAAGTTTATTTGGGAAAATGAATGAATATGACTATAGAAACTTTGAACAAAGAAAGAAAAATTGTATTGAAATAGATTTGAACCCATAGATAGTAAAATGTAAATTATAATCATTAAAATGATGTGAAACTGATAAAAGAGAATAGTAAATCTAGACACAGAATTATATATAATGTTTCTTATCAATATATCATGACACACATGTCATAAAATAGATACAATATATTCATATATTTATATATGCTTAATATGTATTATATATTATATGATTTATATTTGATATAATGTATATATAAATATATTAAATAAAATCTATGATATGCAATTATATAATATTAATATATAATTCTAGATAACATATAATGTATCATACCATTTATATTTATATATTTATATATATATAAAACTTAATATGTGATAAAGATTAGCCTAGGAGCAGGTTATTCACTATATGATAGTACAACAACCAGTAAATTATTTAGAAAATAATAAAGCTGGTATCATAAACCAAAATATTTTTCAGTAAACTAAAGAGTTAAGTTTTTAAATGATAATATAAAAAGAACTAGAAAAATATAAGTGAAGATTTATCTGAACCTGTGCAAGGAAATACTTTCTGAGAATGAAAGAAGAGAAAGAAATCAAGAGGAAAAGATTGACATATTTTTCTATAAAATTTTTTTTAATTCTCCATGTCAAAAAAAATTATAAAAAGCAATAAAAGGCAAACTACAAATTTGGACAGAATATTTGCTCCATATAAATTCTAACGATTCTTACCATTAATACTAAAACATATGTTACAGTAAGAAATGTTACTTAAAGAAATCAGTAAGAAAAAGGAGGACATCCCATTGGAAATATGGGTGATTGTGATAAACACTTCACAAAGTAATTATTCAAAGTCACAGAAATTGTAATAAATAAAAGAAAATTCAATCAATGAAATTTTTTTCATCTATTCGATTGAGAATGATGAAATATTTTCCATTTTAAATATCATAAGACCGTATTTAACAGCCATCTTCTAAGGCCACTTAAAGTTAATTTAGGTAAATGATCTAGCAAGGTTTAGAGCTCATGTCTCAGGGCAGATGTGGAGCTATTCTGGTGACAAAAGGGCTTTGAGACTTTGTCCTGATTTATGCAATTCGCCAGGCATTTTTAAGCAGTTGATATTACAGATGGCCACATAAGAAAAAAACAGCGATTACTAAGAGGCTTCTGCCTGGAAACATGAAGGCTGAGAAGACATAGCTGATGCCCTTAAGACCTTGAATAGCAGGCGCCGAATAGTAATTCCAAAACTGGAGATGGTGGGGTTCCTAGACAAACTAGGAAGCCCTGTGTTACATAGTGTTATAAACACTGAAGATGTTACCCTATAATAGTTGATAAGAGCTTACTCTATACAAATGCAAATTTTATTTTGCATCACAGACAAAATATGATAATAGCAAATACAATACAAATTAAGGTGATGGTGAATAGCCTTTCGTAAGTCCAAATACATATTAGGTTATGGACTAAATGTTATTCAGCTTCAAATTGCCCATTAAATAGTTAAATGCATCACATTCTTTATAGTTTAGAGTTATTCTTTTTCTTTTAGAATTATTGAGGATGACCCAGAATTAGCACCATGGTTTGAAAACATTCTTTTGTTTGCGTTTCTGACTCTGGAATCAAGGACTTCAGTCTCCTGCCTCTAGAAACTTTATCTCCCTCACACTAGTTGTCTTCAGTGACATCATTTGGAGGATGACAGTTTGGATTCTAATATTGATGGCAATCCTAAAGACTAGAAACTTTCCATTTTACAAGTAAACAGAAGCCATAAACCAGTATGAAATAACAGTCATAGAAAAAGAAAGTTAAAAATGTAAGGCCCAACTGGTTGTTATTTCGTATGTAAAAAGCTTTCATTCATTCGTTTGTATGCCTTTCTGGGTCTGCCCACTTAACTCTGGTCAGTTGAAAAGGCCACTGTAGACAGTGCTGACTTCACTATCAACCCATGGTGAACACTTCATTGGGGCGAGCATGCTTACTAGGTTAGAGTCACATTGGTCCAGATTCACTGTATTTCTGCTAAGAAATACTTTCTGGCCTGTGTGTTTGTCATGTGTACTCAGAACACCTGAACGTGAGTCTTTCCCTGACCTTGCCTCTTTGTTCTCCTCAGGACTACTGGCTCTCTCTCCTTTACAAGCGCCTGGTCGGCCCCAAAGTCTTGGCTGTGCACGTGGCTGGGCTCCAGCGGAAGCCTCGGCCAGGCCGAGTGATCCGGGACAAACTAAGGATTTATGCTCACTGCACAAGCCACCGCAAGTAAGTCTTCACAGAGATGGCCCAGAAAGCCACACTATGGGCTTCAGGCTTTCTGCCCCTCTTAGAATTCCATTTCTTTAGGTCGTTTGGGACCCCTTCAAGACTTACTGAAAACTGCCTCTGGAATCACTCACTCTACCTATTCTTCTCAGATTTCAAATACTCTCTGATAAATAGCTTTTTCTCCAAGTAAACCCCTTTTACACACTTAGAGGATTTATTCACAAAAGGTTAATTAAAATACATGCCATTTGTTCATTTACTTCTTTAGTCAACAAGTTTTTATTGAGTATTTTCTCTGTGCCAGTTGATATAATGCCCAAGAAGCCTTTTTGTGTGACTCTGGCTGAACCAAGGCAAGAGATATAAAATCTATTTCTATGATCCACCGGCGGAGCCCAAGGAAATAAGTCAGCATTTCCAAGACACATGCTGGAGAGCTATACCACTAGGAACTTAGCCCCAAAGCAGTGTGTCCCAAACTAAGATGAAAGGAGTGCCCAAAGATAGTCACGCCAGCTTTGGAGACATTTTCAATATTTCAAAAAAATTTTTTAGCTATTTTCAGGGTTAAGAAAAATAAAATGTAGGCTTCCTGTTTTAGAAAGCTAGACCTTCAAAAACTCAGCATGGTAATGTGTGGTTATCCTTCTCTTTTTGATCTGAAGCACTGGTTGTCATTAGAGTTGTCTTTAAAACAAACAGGAAAAATAATTATCAGTGAATAAAGTTTAGCAGATAAACATTTTAAAACATGAGGATCATAAGGTAGAAACTTGAAACTAAGCCTAAAGCAAAATCCCTCGGACCATAGATGGCCTTCTTACATCATTTCCTGTTTAAGGAGCAGAGTATGCAGCCCTGGGGGACAGGATGGGGGCGGATTTTTGCTCTTAATGTAAAAAAACGGGGGGTGGGAGAATGAGGGGTCAGCAAGTGCCTCCAGCCAGACCTTCATTCCAGCTATCACGGCTGATCACGAACAGTGGATAGCACAAAGAGCCCCAGTGGTCAAGTTACAACAGACTCTCCTTCCCCTTCCTTGATGAGAGAGGAGCCAAGCCAGTTAATTTATCATGATAAGATTTTTCAAAGAATCACTCTGAGAATAGGGGGTCAGGGGCCAGTTGTCTTGTCTGTAGATACAAGTACCTATTGTGGACGAGAGGAGGCTGGTTTGGGCAGAGGCCAGAGGTTTTCAACGTCCCTTTTGCTCAACAGGAAGCTCAATCCAATACCTGACAGAGAGTGACTCTTTACAGCCTTGGCCTGGAGTTATCTGATCGCCATACAAGGAAACATTGTAATCCTTGTCTCTGCCCTGGCCCTGAGGTAACCACCCAAAAGGTGGACTCCTAGCTATAAGAGAGAAAAATTATTCTTGGCACCTTTTGTCTCCTTTGGGAGGCATATCAGTTTGTGGCCTTTATAGTATCCATGTGAGGACTCAGAAAAAATGTCAGATTCAACATTTTCTCTACATCACCACTCTGTTTTCTGTTGGTATCACTCCAGAACCTCTATGGAGATATGGTGCCACTGTGCTTCTATCAGTACTGCTTCTCCTTCTCCCCATTAGAAGAAAAAAAAAGGACTTTACTAAACCCATTCCACATATGGATGGCCCTAGTGATAATTATTGGGGTGAAGATCTTTGCTCCTATTAGAAAAGAAGCCCTCAATAGGTGCACTGCAGTGGCTGAGATTGCAGGTTTCCTCCATGTCAGTGGGTGTCAGGTACCCCAGACAGGTAGGCACAAGGAGAGTACTGTCTCCTCTCTATCTCTCTGGCAAGCCATGTGCCCTGTCTGTGCCCCTTCATCCAACAGTCATGAGGAAGCATTATTGATTCACTTAATTTATTTGTGGCTAATGAGGCCAAGGTCACAGAACTATCCCAGGTTGGTATGTTGGCTTAATACTATTCAGTGTTGACCAATACTCCAAAAATATATACTCTTGATCAAATCACAGATTAGGTGAGAAAATATAAACTTATCAGTAGAACAACCCAAAGAAAGTGTTGGTTAACATGACTCCTGCACTCCAGCTTGTATGGAACACTTGCTGGGTGCCAAGCATCTTATCAGTCATTTGCATTTATGTTGTTATATTGAATTCTAAAGGTTCTATCGTATCACCTCAATATGCAAATAACACCATTAATAATGCAAAGTTTTACATTTGGAAAGAAACCTTAGAGATCTTTTGGCCTAGTATCCTATGCAACACAGAAATTCCTTCTACAATGTCCTTGACAGTTTTGTAATCTCTACTTGAATACCTCATAGCAGTCTCTTGCATTGTGGACCATTTCCGACCAAGGAAAGCATTTTCTTTTATGATTGATTTAGGAGAAAAGTTAGATGCTCATACCAACACGAGCAGGTGCTTTTCTGCTTTCTGTTCTACAGTTAACAAATTAGGACACTGGTCTTCTTGTTCAAGAACAAATACGTTTTGACTGGGGAAAAACCTTCTTCTTCTAAACCATTCTGCTGAGACAATGTATGTTTCTGGGGAGGAGCTGACATCCTTAGCCAAGTTCAGAACCAGTTGGAACCTGGTGGATATTGAAGCAAAATTGAGCCTTTTGGGGTTCAAGTTCATTTATTACTGGCAAAACATGACTTCCTGTTTTTCAGAAGAAGTTTTTTTAAAGACTCATAAAAAAGGTTCCTGAGGCTTCTTGGACATCAAATGGCTCTTACAAAACAATATTTTGATGAGTTAAGTGTAAATGAATCAGAAACATGTGGATTAAATTTCCCTTAAAATACACAGGGGCTTTTAAATTAGGGGAAAATATGTTTGGCAAAACAGGGTCTGACTTTTGCCGAACCAAAAAACTTTGAATTAGATTTGGAAACAATGGACCAACCCAGTTTTCATAAGCACATTGACTTTCACTGAGAATGACCGTGGATTCCAAAGCATCATCCTCCCTTCCCTTTCTTAGTCTCCCGGATTCACTAGAGACATTTTTAGAACAGTGACTGTTTTTTATCTGGAAGTCAAGATGCACCTCCCCATATGACATTCTCCACCTCTTACATCCCAATATTACAATTCCAGCCTCCCTTTCCTGACTCACTTCCTCCTCCTCCATGGCAACACTGAGAAGATGTCAGGCAGCAAAAGAACCAGAAAGATGAACTCCAGATACATGGATTCTCTGCGGGTGAAAAAGTCTCACCACGAGTCAGACATGGAGCAAGACAGACATTCTACCAGACTAAAAGGGACATTCACTAAGAGAACCAAAATGCACCAGTACTAATTGTCTGCAGGCCATGCCTTCAGTCATCCCTCATCTTCTTAGGGAAAGAATACTCCTCCAAGATTAGTTTTCTGTGGGCAGAGAATATACATTCTTCAGGAATCTGGATTCTCAACACAGCACTTTCAGGTTGGTGCTGCACTCCCCAACCATGAAGGTGTCTTCACTCTACTTAATGCCCTTGCTCATCAGCCAAGCAAGGAAAGGGGTGGCTGGGGCAATCGTCAGTGCCAGTTCATACCCGTTCCAGGAGTTTCGTGACAGTTTTGCGTGCTGGTCTCTGGACCAGCTCTCAGTACTGGTTTATCTCCCCCAGGGGAACTGTGTAAATGGAAATCAGACCATTGCCAAACAGCTTGAAGACAGCCTTCCCTGCAGCAATGCTGTAAATTCACGTCTCCCTCCCATTACCACTTCCCCACTTCCCACCCTTCTCCTTTGCAGTCTCTGAGGCCTCATTCTGCCCCAGCTCTGCAGAGGAGAAACTCATTAATGAAACACACGGCTTATTCTCCCCACTGCTGGCCTTTGAGAAGGTTGTTTGATGGCAGTTAACAAAAGGACTTACCACAGTTGGCAAGATAGATACCCATGCATACCTACCTTTGTTCACACTCTGAAGCCCAGAGTACCTGTAGTTAATGGTGTCTTCCTCAATTCTGCACACAACTAAACTAAGCTTAAAGCCCACTGATGGAATATAGTTGGTGTTCTTTAATGATGGTAAACACTGACACAGGCTAGCAGTATCCTTATTCAGAGCTCTGGTGATACAAGTCTGCTCAAATAAATTGGCGTTTTCTTCTAACCTAATTTATTTGGCTGTAAAAGCTAGTTCACATGCTTCAGGGGATTGAGAAAAAGGACTGGAGGACAAGGGACCAGATAAAAGAGTCATTTAATAAATTATCAGAATTTCAAAGCAGACATCTAAAAAGCCTTGAACACAGTAATATACCCTCCTACACATGCAAGGAAAATCATCTGACACACAGCCAGTGGGATATACTTTGGTAATTCTTCTCATAATCTTAATGGATTGCTTTGGACAAGTGGTTCCCAAACCCAACACATCTGCCAAATATCCCAGAAATTTTTTTTTAAAAAAATACAGATCTCCAGGCCCAAATTACAAATGGATTGAATCAAAATCTCCAGAGATGAGCCCTGGAAACTTTATTATTAAAAACAAGCAAACAATCCAAGTTATACTGACCTGCCCTTGATCACTCAGCTCTTAATTAGCACCTTTAGAAGCAGAGATGAGTGACCCGGAGGCTGAGGGATGCTGTTTCTGCAAGGAATGATATTTTCCTCTGGGCAAAGTTGATGTAGAGTTTTTCTGAACTCCCCTTTGAAGGCAGGACCAGGTCATTTTTTCTGTTTCCTCTCATTAACCCATCCAGATGGGGCCCTAAGGGACCCCTTAGAAACAGTCTTTTTTCCTACAAGAGAGAAGGAAATCATTATAGTTTTGTTGATTACATGCTAAAAGGCCATGTAGGCATATAGTTCTCCCAGGCTTCTGAATATCCTGTACTGGTTTAAAAGGATTCCAAAATGGTGAATAGTTTTATAACCTTGGGGTAGATAAACAGCTAAAGCAAAAATCAAAAAGATTAGTAAATTTAACTACATAATAGTTTTAACTTTTATTCATTAAATACAATGTAAACAAACTGAATCAGTCAATGAACACTAGGGGAAATTTTGCAAAATACATGCAAAATACATACACTGTCTTTCATACATAAATAGTTTTCATAAATCAATAGAAAAATAGGAAAAAGACATGAACAGTCAGTCCACAAAGGAAGAAATAAAATGGCAAACAGGCAAATGAAAAAAATGCTGCCTCTTGGTATGAATTTTTTAAAAAATACAAATTAATACAACATTGAAATCCTATCATCATCTGTCAAGTGGAGGAAGTTTAATATCTAGTGTTCTTAAGACTATAAGGAATGGGTGCTCTCATACATAACTAATTAGAGCAAATTGGTACAAGTTTTCTAAAGAGTTAACATCAATATTATCAAAATGTGTGTATCAGTCAGGAAGCATAAGGCTATGCTATGATAATGAAGGACCTCCAGATCTTCGTGGCTATTAATAAGAAAACATATGTCTCATTCACACTCCTCACCGCCATGGCTCAGCGGGAGCTCTGCTCTATGTTATCTTCATTCCAGGATGCAGGTTAGTAGAGCAGCTCCTGTAATAGGGCAGAAGAAAAGAGTCATGGCAAAACGTAGACTGGCTCTTAAAGCTTCTGCCCAGAGGTTTTAACATGTCCACCTGCATTTCATTGGCCAAAGCCAATCATGTGATCACTCTAGGGTTCAGTAAAACAGGGACACAAAATCTACCACAGGGCACTACTGGGAATGAATTAGGTTTGGTGAGGAATCATACAGTGATTCCTGACCTAATGTTTCTAATTCAAGGACTTTATCCATCAGAAATAATCACGATGTGTAAAAAGTTTATGTATGAAGTCCTCCATCTCATCATTTATAATGGCAAAAAATTGAAAACAACATAAGTTCCTAAAAGCAGGGCATTAGTTAAATAAATTGTTACATTTCTATGATTGAAGAATTCTAACAAGTAGAAGAATACATAATAACATAATAACATGGGAACATGTTTAAGATGTTCATAAACTGAGAAAAAACTGTGACAGTGTGATCCCAATTATGTAAAAACTGGGAAATATATATATGTGTCATATACTCAGTAAATATATGTCAAGTTAATAAACTAAAATATACTAGAAGGATGCCCACTAAAATATTATTATATTTCAAGATACTTGGATTATGGAAATTTTGTTTTTCTTCTTAGTGTTTCTCTACATTATTTCTTTCTCTTTTTTCTTTTCTTTCTTTTGTTTTTGCAACTGTGTATTTTACTTCCCTACTCAGAAAAAATAATAATATTTTGTTTTCTCAAATAATTGCAATATATTTTAAACAAAAACAAAAGGAGTGTGGTGGGAAGTGGGCATCTTCTTTGCAGGAAACCACAGAAACAAGGTCTTCCTGTCTTTGAAGGTCTAGGGAGGCCAAGAACCATAAAATGAGTGCCCTTTCCATGGGTAGTTCTGTTTCATGGGGTCTATGAATTATTTAGAAGAGTATTAACTGACTACTTTGTTTCCATCTTTCACTCCTCTCTCTCTCTGGACCTCAGCCACAACTATGTTCGAGGATCCATTACACTTTTTATCATCAACCTGCACCGATCAAGAAAGAAAATCAAATTGGCTGGGACTCTCAGAGACAAGCTTGTGCACCAGTACCTGCTGCAACCCTATGGACAGGAGGGTCTGAAGTCCAAGTAAGTGCTGATTTGGAAATAGCTTAGGTGCAAGAGCAGCAAGATGTGGGTGGGAGGGAGCTGGAGTCGCCCCTTTGCAGAAGGCACCTACAGTGCTGCTGATTTACTCAGGGGATCAGTGGAATAGAGTTGGGTGACTGATGACTCCTTTTAGGACCCTGGTCAAGTACCTTCCCATCTCTAGGCTGAATTCCTCAATCATGAAGTCAAAGGGTGGACAAAGTATTTTTCAACAAGGGCACTCCTGGATCTGGGCAAGACAATTTTCATTATGCAGAATGAGCACATTTCAACCTATTTAGCATCCTTAGCCCCTGCCTACTAAATACCCTACTCATTTGACAACCCAAAACACTAATAGTGGAGAACCATGTCCCTTTTAGCTGTTTGTCATTATCTACAAACCTCATGGTGCTTAGAGGAAGAAGCACTGAACAAAAGGTCAGAAGTTCAGAGATCAAGAGTCAGTTCTGCCCATAACTTTATATTTTAATTTCCTTATCTGAACACCAGAAGAGAAATTATATTTGGGGGGCTTTGTGGTCCCTTCAAACTCTATAAATATATGACTCCATGATACTGCCTACCTCCTTCAGTCTCTCCTAGAGACTGTTGACAACACTGACCTTGACCAACAGAAAGCAGCTCCAGGCCTTGGTGAGAAGGGCCTGGTCAAGGGTAAAACCACTCCAGCTTCCCACGTAAGGCCTCCCAGGAAGGGTATAGGATGTCGTACAGACTGGGAGCATTCCCATTCCACTTTTAATGTTTACCAAGTTTAACAAAGCTGTAAACTTGGAGCAGGTGGCTTGCACTCCCACAGCTGCCCACAACTATTTGTGCTGTAATTGCTCACTGTTGCACTGCAACCTTGGTGGCTTGCATTTGGCTTCCAACTGCATGTGCAATGGGAACAAAACACAATCTGGGAAGTCACTTACTGAGTTTTTTTAGCCCACCCTAGATCTGTAGTTCAGTCTTGGTTCACATTCTGGCTCTGTTTTCTGGCTGCATGTATATTCTACTTTTCTTTCCTCTCAATCCTACCTATATCAGCAGAACTCTCTTGAGTGTTTTATCCCCACTCTCTCAACTTCCCAGTAGTTTGTAACTGGTGTGCTGAATTTCTGGTCTTCATCCTAGACAGGAGACTCTGTTCTGGTTTACTAAATACTCATATAACCTGGGCAAATCCTTTAATCCTAATCCCTGGGCCTTCATTTCCTTATCTACAAAATTTAAGAGTTGCTGTATATTTGGTAAGGTCCTTTCCAGATCTAAAATTCTCATCTTGGGTCTGATTTTCTGAGGACCATGAGTATGTTTCAGTCTCCCACTGCCATTCAATAATGACCTGCAAAGTCATGTCTGGCACAGGGGCTGACTCTTGAGCAGTGATTGTGACAGGTCAGGGTCTCTGGACCCAAGGAGATCAGGAGCTGAGTCTTCTCAGTGTTAGGAAGACCATGTGTGCTATGTGGAAGGAACTAATTAAATGCCGAGTCTAACAAGCAGAGGTAACAATCCCTGCTCTGCCACTTGCTGGCTGTGTGTCTTTAGGCAAGTTATATAATCTCTATGAGCCTCAGTTTCCTCATCTGTAAAACCTCTCATGGGGAAAAGAGTAAATGAGGTTATCTATGTAAAGTTCCTGACACACAGTAAATACTCAGTAAATGCCTCTTGCCTTCCTTTTCCTCAATTCCAGCCAGTTGGGGAAGAGGGGAACAACTATTCTAAGAATATTTTTCAAAAGCAGAGTCTTCTCAGATTTTTTAGATAATGTGTTGATAGGACATCTGTTAAGATTATGATAAAAAGATATACAAATTGCATAAAAGCAAACCCCTGAAACAAGGATATAACCTGGGCAAATCATGGTAGTCAGAAGGTGGCATCATTTTATGAGCTTTTTTCTCCACCAACCAAGAGCACAGGCCTCTAGCCCTGCTTACCCCATTCTACATCTGTACCCCCAGGATTAGTCCCTGATGTTTAAACCTGGCCACACTGTGGCCCCTGTTCTACCTATACCTGTCCTTAAGGGTAACTGAAGTGACTGTCACTGACTACTGATATACTGTATTTCCCCATCTTATACCTCACCTTGTCACTGCGCTGGTGAGGAGTTGTGTTACGGCTTTGTTGAGAATGTCAGAGAGGGAGAGGGAAAAAGAGAATTTCATTCCACAGGGGCCTTGAACTGTGGGTTGGTAATACCCACTCAGATCAGATAACAATGTCACACAATTGGAAGAAGAGGGAGCTGCAATCAGAAAGCCTGGACATGAATCTAGTTGCTACCATTTACCTGTGTGATCAAACCTCAGCCCCCTCACCTGTCAGATGGGGTGATTCTGAGAATCAAATTAGAGCATATGAATGAAATGAAGCCCACTACAAATGAAAATTTCACATGCCCATGCATACACATACACATATAAGTATAAATATAGACGCCACATATGATTGTACATATATTGTATTAAAGAGAGTTTGGGATGGAAGTCCACAGATTGGATTATAGTTCTAACCCTGCAACTACTTCATTGTGTAATTTGGGGCCCTTCTCTCACTTTTCTAAACCTGTTCCTCTCCTGTAAACTACTGCTAATATAACACCTCTTTGATTCTAGACCTTGGTGGCTCTGACCATGTACTGTGCCATCTTGGACTATGAGCTGCCAGACAGCAACTGTCATGTACGTGTTCAGTGCCACATCGAGCTCTCTGCTCAGTAAATACTAATGAAAGCAAGAGCCCTCAGTGGTTGTGGGATGGGGGTCTCACAGGAAGGGTGTGGTTTCAGTGCAGCAGACTCTGCAGGAAAAGATGAAAGGAAATGCTAGGAAGTGATTTCAGCCTTTGGTGTCTCCTTCTCTCTTTTATAAGCCTCTGAGGCCAAACTCTGTGCTCTGTGTCTGCTAATTCCTAGCTGCAGCCTGAAACCATATTAGCTCAGAGGAGGATGAAAAGCTCTGGGAGCAGGGGAACCTATAATTGCTCCTGTTGGGAGAAAGCGAGAGGAGGATACAGAACAAATCAGTGTGCCATTCAAGCCACAAGTTGGGCATTTTGGCCTGGAGTTTCAAGAGAAGGGAGATGTTGGCAAACGTTTTTGATTTGTAGGGAACATGGAGTAATTCTCGTTCCCTTAGAATTGCCATCAGGGCTGGAAATATTTGAAATCTCTGAAAAAGTATCTCCATGTGAACTCGGGGCTCGGGTATATCAGGTACTGCACAGGAGGCAACTTTGAGGACACTAATCAAGCATAGCCCAGGCTCCCAGGTCCACCATGAAGGTTCCTGTTTCTCACCTCAATGAGTGAACCAGTCATAAGACCAACCACTCAGGTATCAACTCTTCATATAAGAGAGTTCTCCTTCCAGGAACCAGATGAAAGGTGGGTGCCTTTTACCCTCCAAGATAGGAGAAGAGAAACTTTTAGAAAACTGCAGAGTGTGTAAGAGTATTCTGTGTCTGGAATACTTTTTTCAAGGTTGGTTGAAGGAAATGGGGAGATTTAATTCAGAGAAGAAAAATAAGTCATAAGGACTTTCTTCTGATATTCAGAGGACTAAGTGAAAGAAAACAGATTTGGCCTAGAATCCTCTAAAATGACAGAAAACCAGGAAGTACAATTTAAAAGAGAATGATTTCACCACAAAATGAGTTCATTTTCCAAAGGCTTTTCTGGTCTGACCAAGGACAGGATAGTCTTTCTCAGGAGATAGCCTATTAATCAGAGAGTGAGCAGCCAT
The DNA here is from genome assembly GCA_004027375.1 of Macroglossus sobrinus. NCBI lineage: Eukaryota > Metazoa > Chordata > Mammalia > Chiroptera > Pteropodidae > Macroglossus > Macroglossus sobrinus. The sequence continues at coordinate 94,589 of PVKZ01000273.1, read as the reverse complement.
GGCCATCTCTGAGGTGCTCTAAGATTCCTCACTCAGTGGGAGGTTGAGGTAAAAGATTACCGCTTCCTGGCAAACTCTAAAATTCTATCATTCTCTTTCTTTCCCTCTCCCCCGCCCCAGTTCACTTGTGGAGCCTCTTGCCTCTATGCTCACCCGCAAAGTAGCTTCATCAAGCCACCGAAAGGCCACACAAAGAGACTGTGTTACAGGACAGAGTGGTGGTAATATCAGACTAGTTTTTCTCCAAAAAAATTTTAGCTGTATTTCTCTCTGTCATGTTCCCTGGTTTCTCACCTTTCTGTGAGGAAGACTGAGCATTCATACTCCAGACAATCATAGTTCCCCTTCTGGGTAGGTCAAAGAGTACCTTTGGGGGCTCCACCATCTACAAGGGAGAGAATTGCTTTGTGCTTTATATAATCACAAATCAATAAGCATTGATTTCTTCTTGGGAATCAGTTCTACCCCAGACATAAATATGTCCAATATCCTTCAAAAGAGAAGCAACGTGAAGTCAGGCCAAACAAGTCAACTTATATCAAATAGCAGGAGGACTCACTTTTGGGGGGAAAAGTCAAACCAAGAGCAGGTGTTTGGTCAGATCGCAGTGTGATTTCATATGTGTTGTGTTCAATTCCATTTGAATGGAAAACTATCCAAAAATTAGAAAAGAAGAGAAGAACTTTTATCACATTGGCTGTTCTATTCTGACACACTGACCTGGGGGAATCAGCAGATGCTAAGGATACTGGAGTAGAATGACATTTCAAGGTGATCTGCCCTCAGACTGTCTGTGGCTAGGACATCTGGACCAGAAGATGCTCTGTGTTTAAAAACCTCTGGGGATAGAGTGCCCACAATTTCAATCCTGTCTGAATTTTATAAGAACTTTAAATTTTATAAGAACACTGGGGCCTGCTGTGCCTGTGGCTGGGCCTTTATAGATAATAAAGAGCTTTAATAGCCATTATTTCATTTAACCTTCTAAACAGCACCATGAAGCAAGTAGAACAATTTCTGCCTTTCTCCCATTTTAGAGCTGAAGAAACTGAATCTTAGAGCATTAAGTGTCATACAACTAGAGTCATACAACTATTAGGTAATAGAGCTAGATAATACCAAGCATCCAGGTCTCCTGACCCTGAATTCAGTATGGTTTGTTCCACACTGTACTACCCCCCGCTCATGAGTCTGATAATATAAAATTATAATGACATAATGACAAATATGCAGTATGGATAACTGAACTCTGTCATGATACTGTCTAGGTTCATTTCATCTTAGGGTTTTTATGTAATGAATATATTTTAAAGTATTAGGTTACTCAGAAATGTTCTCTCCTTTAGATTAAACTCATTCCATTCCATTAACAAATCTTAATTTCAGATACTTCTTAAAAATTCTTCTGTGGACTGGTTCTAAGACTGCTTCCCAGTCATAGAATTTTAGTAAAAGCAGATTTTTATCTTAGCAAAATTGGAGGATTTTCTTCTGCTTCTTCTATGCTCTTCTCAGACAAAAGGATTATTAACTGCCAGGAGTGACTATACATTGGTTTATTTAAGATCTCTAAAAATAAATCTCAGTGTATTATATTTGACTCCATACACACAGACACTGCCAGCTGCCTACACCTGATGGAGCCCACCCTCAGAGGTGCATCTCTGAGGGAAAGATGCTGGCGGGGGAGGTTCTCAGGGCAGCTGGAGAGTATATATCTTCATCCATTCACCAACTCTTACTGAGATTGTACTTCGTGCCAGGAATAACTTATTCCTCTTTAGCAACTGAACCTGCAGTAGCGATTAATCTGGCTAACATGTTAAATGAATTGTGGTCCCACAACTCTAAGTAAACTCAGGAATCCCAAGTAGACAAATTAGGGAAAAAAAGCCTGAATGTAAAATTTAATATGAATGTTTCAGATCAAAATGTCTCTTGATAGACCTAATGACAGGCCATGTCAGCACCCGGCCTTCAAAAGCTGTTTAATGTGAGATGTTTGGAAGAGAAGGGGAGAAAGGATTCTGAGGTCTCTGCCCTAAAAGAGTTCATCTCTATTATTAGAAACAAACAACTAGCAGGAAGCAGCCTATGGATGGTGCCATGAATATTTCTGCCTTGGGGGTAATAGATTCCACATTAAATGTTTGAATTTCATATCTGCATGAGCCTCTCCTTCAGCTGCCATGATTTTAGCTGAAGGAATCCCAAGTCTTGTTTGGACCAAAAATCTTATTGCCTATTCTAGGAAGAAATAAATGTCTGTGTGAGTGTGTTTTTTTTTTTTTCTTTTTCTACATACTTTTTTTCCCCCATCCCTCTGGGATACAACTTTTTCTTTGATTTCACTCTCATTAAATCCTGTATCAAAGAAAAACATTGGCATTAAACTGCATGCCTTTAGAGAGGTGTCATTTTAATGTTAGCCAAATGGAATGGCTCTGAAAATACTCAAGTTAACTCCCAGGTGCTAAGACTTTAAAAATAACTTCATGTCCCTGTTGGAACAGACCACATTCTGATAACTTCATCTCCAGATTCAGGGCTTTGCTGGTGTGAAAAAGTCCTGAGGGCTGAACTGGCCACCCCCTGACCCACTATAATCTCTCCCTGATTGTAACTGGAAGCACCGCGTTTATTTTGGGACATGGACAGATCTGGCAAAAGGAGCCTTGGGAAAAACCTTAACCCTAAGAATTCTATACCAAGACTTCTTACACAATCAAAAAACATTCTGAACATTCTAAAGACCTGTTTTCTAGGACGAAAGGGCCATTACTACATTTATCTAAGCAGACTGAAAACATTTAAGTGTTTAAATTTTCTACTGCTGCTATTGGTACCTGGAGTTTTTGAACTCTGGTTGATCAGATGTATGTACTCCTTGCAGGTTTCAATTATCTCCATTTGCCTGGGATCATTTAAATTAGTTTCTTTTTTAAATATACTACTCTGAAAATTCCACACTTATTAAAAAAAATGACTTTATAGAGGAAAAAGTTGGAAGTACTCTTAAAGCTTAAGCTATTTCTTCTATAACATCCCTGACAGAAAGCCTGTCAGCTTCTGCTTGAAGAGACTGTTCATGTCATTAATTGGCCCACTCTAGGGTTAGACGGCTCTGATTGTAAGAAAGATACTCTTTATATGTGGCCAAAGCATATTCTCTTCCCACTCCTGCCCTTGTTTTAGAAAAATTAAGTAGAATAAATCTATACCTTCTTTATAACAGCTTGTCAGTATGTCATCTGTTAGGATTCTAGTCTCAAAGCTGAACGCTCTCGCTCTTTCGACCATTCCTCAAATGGCCTGATGTACAGATTGCTCGCTGTCCTGTTCACCTTGGAACCACTGAGTCTTGGAGCCTTATGTCACATGATTGGCAATTGTTTTCTCACTTCAGACAAACTGAGCAGTGGAGGTCTGAGAAGCAGTAGGAAATATGAACATTTTGTTATTACAGTTTACCTCATCAACAGAATAGTAAGATTTTTAAATCTTTGCAATTTTATAATGAAAAATAATACTCTTATTTAATTTGTATTCTTTGAGTATTAGTGTTGTTGAAAAATTTTATGTCTTATTAGTATTGTGTCACTTTTATGAATTTTCTATGACCTTTGCTTAGTTTTCTACTGGAGTATTGTTTTATTAATGATTTATAACTTTTTTTTCCTACTATAAGGCAATTTCCCCTTTACTATCTATCATATGTCTTGAAATATTTTCTCCAGTATTTTATTTGCTATTTTTCATCTATTTCATTTTTAGGGTATTATTCTGACATATAGAAATGTTCTTTTTTTACATAGTTAAATATATTTATCTTTTGCTTCATGGCTTCTTCCATTACATGTATATGTGTACGTATTTATGTTTCTGAAATCAGATAAATATGTATCTTTCTTTTCTTCTAGTTTATTTTGTTTCATTTTTTATATTTGTTTCTTTACTAAATTTGGAATTTGTTTTGCTATCCTATAAGAGGTAAAGAAGATTGATAGTTGTGCTATTCAAGCTGAGAGTGTGTGAAGAAACTCTTTAACCCACACAGGGCTTCAGGTGCTGGTTTTAAAATGTCTTTTTAAAAAATGTTTTTAAAAGATAAGGGTTAGAATAGAGGCCTCTTCTTGTCTGGAGGAAAAGGCCCTGCCAGTGCACCCACACTGTCTACAGCCCTTTCAAAAGGCCACTCAGAGCCCCTTAGGAGAAAAGATAAACTGCAGAGGCTGGAGCAGGACGTGGCAGGAAAGGAGCCTGCCAGTGGGAAGATTTCGGAGCTGCCCTGAGTGACAAAAATGCGGTGCTTTGTCTAACCAGCAACACACGAGTTAGTGTTCCAGTTCAAAAAGACTGCAAAAGACACTGCCAATCTAGAAATGTAAATATATATGAGTATGTATATTTATAAAAATACTTATACTTAAGGCTCTAAGAAGAACAAAAAAAGAGAAGTAAATGTATAGAGAAACGAACCTTACAAATCTTTAGTGAATGTAAGCTTACTGAAAATTAGAGTTAAAGGTGCTAATTTTAGGGTGTTCATGGCTCAGAAAGAGATGGTAGCTAATAACCAATGCATATAGCATTATCTAAATAAGTAATTCTATATGTATCTAGAAAATATAGTGAAGGTACTGAGCGATACATATAATCCCCTTGGTTCCTCTTGCCTAAAGAGATCTTGAATTGCTCTGTAGGGAGCTCTCTGGGACACACCTGACAGAAATCTGAATGACTTTATAGAACTTGCACTTCAAGAAAAGGACAAAGTTTTCTTTTCAGTGTTAAAGAAACACAGAGTTTCTTATTCGTATGAATGCTTCACCTGATTCGGTTCTTAACCCATTCTGTAAAGCAGCACACACACACACTTCCCTGGTACGTGTGTGCTGAGGCCTGTTCATCTCACCAAAGAACGCAACACAAGGAGAGGGAAGAAATGAAGCGGTTCTACTGAAATGGCAAACATGCTCATCTCAGACTCTTCAACTAAAAGCTTGCCTTTTAAAAGATCACATCTTCCTTTTGACTTAAAAAATGTGCCCTTCTGACATGATACTCTAAAAGAGTAAGAAAAGCTGGTTTTATTTAAAGTAAATTTAGAAGGTGGTTAGAAAGCTAATTCCTCTCCATCCCCAGCTGCAAACATATTCCCTCTTTCTTCTACCCCTGGTGCTGGGCCGCGCCTGTACTTTGAATCACCTGGAGAGTTTTAAAAACCCCAGTGCCCAAGCCTCACCCCAGACCAATTAAACTAAAATCTCTGGGTTGGGCCCAAGGCATCAATATTTTTTATCACTCTCCAGGTGATTCAAATATATGGCCAAGGTGGATAACTATTGTCCCTCTACAAAGGTGTGGAACAAGATCCTCTATGGTTTGCATCTTTGATTTCACCCAGATTCTGTTCTTCATTCAGGCACTCAGCCATTTTGCCAAAGGTGTGAACATGCCATGATCCCCCAACATGCAACTGAGTGGAAGGATGTGTACAGCTCCCCAAAGTTTTCTTGTTTTGTTTTAACTCCCAGATTAGTAATGTATAGATCACTGTGCAGATTAGAGAATTATAAAATGCTTTTATATTTTATGATGACTTGACATCTTAAACCAAGATGTTTAGGAATCCAAGGTTTTGCTGTTATTTTCTGAGAGTTTTCATGCTTTCTGCTCCAAACACATTTTCTTCCAGCTCACTCCCAGCAGCTGGAGTCTCCCCACACAGCTGTCCATCAGGGCTGCGGTCTCCCCACCCCACTGACTAAGGGAACCTCATTGCAGACAGAGATTGCCATTCTCTTCCAGGTGACTCCAGTAAAATACTGGTAAACGCGCACCTTAGGGAACAGCTAGCATGTTTCTAAGCAGCTGATTCTGAACTGAGGGGCAGGGAAGCAGAGCATGTAGGCCGTTCTGGTAGACTGAGAGGGGGCCCTTGTCTTCTCTCTCCACACCCTCTGGAGGCTGTGGTTTGAGTGATGGACAAACGCAAGCCACAGGGAACTGAAAAATCCTAATCCACCTCTTTCTCATAGCAGGGCCTGGGCCCTGCATCAGTATTTCTCTGGCTGCCAAGCATTGGGAGCCCATGGCAGGATGCAGTTCATTCCAGTCAAGGGGCTAGGGCGCCAAACTGTGCGCCACCTGCCAATCACCGGCAACCGCTTGGCAGACTCCCTCTTTCCCTATCACGTCCGCAGCAATGATTCAGTCACTGCACTCTGCAGTTGGACATCTGAGGACTGTGGACCAGAACCTATGCCACCTGGGATGTCTTATTTTTCCTTATTGAGCATATACCAGTGCCCCCTGGTATTATAGAGAACACTGTCAAAATCCAATAAAACTAAGATATTTATCCCTTTGATTTAACATATTTGAAAGACCTTGTGGAACTAAGACTATGAACCCTATATCATACTGTTACGCAAGAAAACCTATCTGTGCACTTGAGCATGTGCACACACCACACACACACACACACACACACACACACACACACACACACACACACCTGCCCTCTTCCTGACTCTTTATCTCACCTGCAGACTGCTTGCAAAGGGGATGCTCCTAACCCCTCCCTCACTGCCTCTCCCAGCTTCACACAGTTGGTGTGAGGAAACCTGGTCCCTCGCCACAGAGAATACTTTAACTGTAAGATGAGACAGAACACCAGAGGATAAATTTAGGAGAGTCAGAGCATAAAAGGAGAAATTAATTCTGACTTGGGAATCTGGAAAATCCTCAGGGCCGAGGGCCATCGAGCAGGAGCTAGAAGACCTAGTCCTATGTCTAGAAAATGCTGGAGAGAACTTGAATTTACTAAAGATTTAGGAGTACAAAAGTTCAAGGGCCATTTTCCTTGGGGGCATGGCACATCATTTCACATGACAAATATAGACACATCAAGGGATGAAGGGAAAGGCCACAAAAATATATGACGGCCAGAATGCAGAAGGACTCTAAATCCAAGCCAAGAAGTTGGTTTTCCTCCTGTCTCTCTCCTCATGTAATGTGTTAGTTATAGTGTGTCTGACCACACATTTGCATGTTTCTGTGTTTTCTATCTCAGCAGGTGAAGACTACATCTGTTAAAATTTAATCTTTACAGTACAGAGAAGAGTAAGAATATGAGTAATGTCCCTTACACATGTGAATGTCAATGATTATGGCACCAATTCTTTACAATGGGAAGGGAACAGAGTTAACCACATATTAAAGTCCCCATGAGTTTTATAGCTAGTTTCTATCATGTCTTGTGGTTTGAGTGTGATATGCCTATGACATGGAGCTTTGACATGGTCACAGAATCAAATTCTCTTCCCAAACTGCCCCCAGATGATTCCCTCATCTGTTAACAATATCAGGATAAATCTAGGTTCCTTAGCTGGGCTCTCATCTTGTCTGCCAAGTGTGCTGTTATTTTAAACCATTAGAAGCACATGGTAGAAACCCATTTATGGCTTGGACAATTATTACACAGACTTGGATAGAACACAGATCAAATCACAACCCCCAAACCTGACTGCAAACAGGAAAAGCCTATATCCCTCACAACTTGCCTATAAACCCAGCTCTGTTTGTGTAAAGGAGTCCTAGTGTTTTCTCTGCTCAGTGATACAGAAGGTCGATGGACACACTTCATTGTTTCAATATGCATTCAAAGAGTAGGATGAAGGGTGGATGATCTTATCAGCCTCCAAGTGTCTCAGTGGCCAGGAACTTCATATATGTTAATGGGCTTTTGAATGGGGTAAGGGGAACAGGAAGCTTTTACTGCATTTTCTCTCTCACTCTCTCATATGGTCTCTTCTCTTTAACAACAATAGAGAAAGGGGTTGGAGTGCCCAACCAGCCCCATGAGAACTCTAGAGAGGTTGACTGAGTGAAACTTGACAGCATTAATTTGAACTACTAGCATAGGCAAGAAGGCACTGAACGACATGGTATTGAAAATTAAGAAATGAAAACAATTCTATTTAGCAGGCAAAACAACTCCTGAACATGGATAAAATAAAGCTGAGAGGATGCATGCTAAAGGGGAGCAGCAAAGAATGTGCCTCTCTTCCAGCTGGGGCTCTCAGATAAGGCCGCAGTGGAGGAGGACACTTCCTATGGGGCCTGGAGGGAAGAGCATCATGCTTTTGACAAATTCTACCAGGTTCCAGGCAGAGCAATAAGCACACAGGAGAAATGCTGCAGGACGCACTTGGGAGGAAGTAATCCTCCCCATGACCCTGGAGGAGTAAGAGTGCCCCAGAGAGGGTCGTGACCATCCTACAGCCTTTGCTCCAGATGGACATGTGGGACCAGAACACTAGCCTGCAGCAGCCACTCCTGAGCAGTGCTCTCAGCGGGGTAGTGATTGCTCCTTAGCACTTCCTCGCTAAGCTTCCCCAGATGCACATCCTCTCCCAGAGCAGGGGAGGGGAGCCAGGCCCCTCTGTGCTCAAATCTGGCCGGGCTCCCTCTCGCCTCTAACCTGCCCCTGACCAGGAGAAGGAAAGGGCAGCTGCGCATACCAGCTTCCTAACTCAGGTAGGGGCCCTCGGGGGCACATACACGGAGCTGGAGGGTGCCAGGGAAAGGGGACTCGAGAGCCAGGTACTGAGTCTCTCGGGTGCCACCAGCCCCGCACCTACGCGGACCGCCTTTCTGCAAACTGGCCCGGAAGAGCAGGAATCGCAGCCCTGCTCCACACATTTTCTTTAATAATAGCCCTTTTCCAGGTGGACCCCCAGCTACATGGACCGCAACAAAGTTTTTATTGGGATTTAATTGATCCTATGGTTTGTTCCTCCGGGAGGCCAAGCGCAGGGCACAACTCCCGGCCTTCCCGGGACGGTGAAGCGGGCCGTGGGTGCAAACACACTTGCTTCTGCTTCCTGGGAGCCACCGCCTAGTCCGGCTCTCTGGCGCCGTTGTGTAGAACAAGAGTGACCTCTAGTGGCGCAGGGGGGAGCACATTGGAATAGAGTCGGAACTAGGAGGTGTGTGGGTTATTGAGCAAAGGGAGATGATATGGCCTAAGCAACCCCCCAACCCCAACACACACACACACTCACATTCAGATTCTCATTTGTTCTCTTTCTCCTCCCTTTCCCCCAAACCCCACTCCTTGTCCCCACTACGACCCTCTCTCTCACCATTTAGCAATCCAGAAATACACTAGAGCCAACTGGTAACATATCTAGGCCTGCACATGTCATGCTCAGAGCCCAGTCTCTGACTTTCCAGTCCAGTGTCTTTCCATATAGGTTGTAGTTCTGCCACCCACATATTTATATCCAGTCCTTCTTTTATTGAGCATCTACTGTGTGTGTTGGTGGACAGCAGAGTGCAGGATGAATAGGACAGACACATGGTCTTCTGTCTGGTGGAGAGGCTGACAAGCGATCAGCAATCCCAATACCACATGATAAGTGTTGAGACCTGGGAAGTACTGGGTAATATGGGCGTATTTTGGAGAAGCATCTAATATGGAGGACAAATAGAAGTTAGCCAGGAAAATAAAGCTGGATGGAGGAAGGAGTGTAGAGAAGGTTTTATACAGAGGGAACATATATAAAAACTCTGAGATTAGAAAGATCATGATTGGAGAAACTGCAGCACGAAGTGAAAGGAGATGGTGGGTGGCGGGGAGCTGCAATGAGTAGGAGCTAGAGTGAGCCTCCAAGGGGCTGGAGAACTACGTAAAAGGCTTTGCTTGTGGGGTCTTGTAACAACTTTGGACAACATTCTAAGATTAGCATGAAGCCACTGAATGTTTTGGTAGGTGAATGTCATGATCGGATTTCTTTTTGCGCAGGATCACTGAATTTGACATTAAAATCTGCCTCAGGCTAGCTGTTAGGTTGTGGGCCACCTGCCTGAAAATGCTTAAGTTCAAAGGAATACTAGAGTTCATCTAGTCTGTCTTACAGGATGAGAAATCTAAGCTCAGAAAAATCACTTTTTCTAGTGGCTGAGGCAGAACTGGTTATCTCTTGTCCTCTCACCTCCCACTCAAGGACCCAAATATGCCAACCAGAACCAGACACTAGATCCCAAGACTGCTCCCCAAAATACACAGCTTCCCCACATAAGTCCACCCAGGGTCAGGCCAGAGTCCAGTAAATTATCTATTTTGCAAAGAGCATCCTCACTAGACTTGCTACTGAGACCTCAAAACAGTCAAAAGCTTGCTTCAGTATCTTTCAAGAACCATGATAAGACTTGAAGACCAGAGATGATAGACAGGTGGTGGGGGAAGGAGGGTGACCTGGCCAAGGGACTCCCACAGAGACCTGAGGAGCAGAGGGCTTGATTCCAAATTGAGACATTGAATTCCATTTTGAATAGCATGCAAAATAAAGAAAACAACTTTAGGAATTTCAAAGTAACTCAGACTTTATAAAAACAGATGGTGATAAAACCCAGTTGTCCTAATATTTGGATAATTTAAATGCCCTCAGCAGCTAGGGAATTAAGAGAAATAGTTCAACACAGAATGTATCATTTAGCATTAGGTTTGAAAAGCCATGGTTGGTAAGGAGATCCCAGAATATGATGAAAATATGATGAGAAGTTTTCAAAGAAAGAAACACGATCCTGGTGAGTGCCATCTGGAATTAGGGAACAACATGAAATAGTAGAAAGAGGTGTCGGGAGGCCTGAATATGAGACCTACCTATGTGACCTTGCCCAAACCACTTAACCCCTCCGACCTCATCTCAATAGTAAAATTACAATAATACTAATACTAATTATAACCTTGCCCTGTGTACCTCACAGGGCTCTTTAGCAATCACAAGGAAGGCTAAATAGGACTATGGTGAAAGGTACAATCTAAGCTCTACCCTTTATCAGCTATGTGACTTAGGTGAGTTTTTAGATGCCTCTAAACATCAATTTCTTCATCTGTAATATAAGGATGCTAATACATCAGTTGGTAGTTGTAAGGACTAAAAGCCATAGTCAAAGTAAATCATAGCATAATGCATAGACGGTGCTTGCCGATCAGTGATTTTATCATTAACATGATTATGTTTGCAAATTTACAAATTGTTCAATGCATAAAATGGAAGCTTGTAAAATTAAGCTTGAAATGACTTTGCTCGATAACAGGATAAATACTAAAAGGGAAATATAAGCAGGAAAAAATAGAATGGAGTTAACGCACATGGTCCATCTTTATAATGAAGGGACTTTGTAGATAAGGACATCTGAGGACTTGAGGTCTCACAAAATTAACTCATATTGGCTTAGCTAAGAGATGGTCATATAGATCTTTATTTAAGAATGAAAAACACTAACAATGATCAATGGCCTCCTGTCAGGTTGGGATAAGGTGTCTAGTGAATGACTGTGAGAATCAGTGATTATTCAGGTCTCAACTAACATCTCCAGAGCCACTGAGAGCAAGAGTAATTGGTACGTTAACGAAATCTGTAAAGACACTCAGTGAGCCTCCAAGAGCTGGAGAAACTTGACTCAGCAAGACCAGAAATAATGCAAAAGAGCCTCAAAGGTCCATTCACTAGTTCAGAAAATATTTCGTCTCCAGTCTCTGCAAGTCATCTTGTTAGGCACCGAGGATTTAGGGATGAAAGACATGATCCCTTTCCACACCAAGCTCACAGTCCAGGGAGGGACAGAGTGAGTAAATCACTACAACCCCGTGAGGTGCTTACAGGTAAGTTTTGGGTTTAGGAGAGCCCAGGAGTAGGGTTCCTAACCCAGGGGTCAGAGAAGGTTCCCCACAGGGAGCAGCACCTGAGCAGGCTCTACAAGGCCTGAAGTAGTTAGTCCAGCAGAGGGAGATCCATATGCAACCTCCTGGAAGCTGAACTGCAAGTCATTTAATTTGGTCTTACTGGGGCAAGGGTGCTGGCCTCTTCAAACATGGAAGGGTTCCTTTGTAACATCAACAGACGTCATGACCCTTTCACATTGTAGTAATTATCCTTTTAAAATCCCTTTTTTGAAAAAGCACGATACCCTCATCCTCCCAAAAAAATCTTATTGGGAATTTTATTACAGTTTTAAATCAGCTTGTATCTTTTTAATCCCAACAGTGTCTATTGGTATTCACATTTGAAAAATATTTACTATACTTTTAAATAAACTTGAGTATTTTATTCCTGACAATATCTACTTACATTTTCATTTGAGAGATATCTCATCTGTATGCGAGACAACAATTTTTATTGTAAAACAGTCTTCATTCATGCATATATTGAGGAAATCTTTACAGTAACTGCCAGCTCATCCCACACCCACACCCAGAGGTCTGTGATGCACAGTAAGTTAACATTGGAGTAAGGGTCCTGGCAGGATCTGGGACTGGAGAGGTAGCTGGAGCTGGGCCTCATTGTCCATATTCAAGTGGACATGATGGGGATTTGGAGAGCCTGAAGCAGTGAGGCAACAGATTTCTCTGTCAACAATCTGGCAAGCAAGTGAGTGGGGTCTAAAATAATAGTAGTGAAAGGAGCAGATTTGAAAAATACTAAAATGTAGAATTGATTGGACTTAGTGACCTTAGATATGGGAACAGGTGGAGAAGTCTCAGATGACTCTCAACTTTCTGGCTTAGGTAATTGGACAGATGGTAGTTCCAGCACAAAGATAAAAAGGCAGAGAAAACAACAGGGTTTGAGTAGAAGATTTTGACTTTGGACATAGTGACTCCGATGTCCCTATAGAACAGCTAAGTAGGCATACATACGTGAGAAGGATCTAGGCTAGAGGCACAGGCTTGGGAAGCATCTGACATGTGGATAATCAAAGTCTCAGATGTGGGTAATATCACCCAGAAAACTACATCATGTGAGAAGAGAAGATGTCCAAGGACAAAGCACTGGGAAGCCCAGCATCTGAGAGGCAGGTAGAAGAGAACAATCCTCCTGAAATGGAAACAACATGCAGAAATGAAGGAGCAAAATTGAACTTGGGAGCCAAAGGAAGAGAGGACTTTAAGCAGAGAGGCATAAAACTTGTCAGTGCCACAGAACAGTCAAGCACAAGGATTAAAATGTTTACCCATCAAAATGGCAAAAAAAAAAAAAGACAAAAACACCATCTCCTACTTATATGGCTCATTATGTTCTCTAGCAAATTAATGGTCAGGCTCCTAGAGTTAGACACCAGTCCAGAATCTTGTCCATGCTCCTGGTTCCACACACCTGCGCTAGCTTTTTAACCAACCAAGAAGGATATCAGCATGAGGCCTGTTCCAAAATTACTACTCGTTATTAGTATAGAAATTAAAAGGCTTGCCTATCACACCTGGTTTTGCACTTCCTGGAACCCAAAGATGCCAACACTCTGGGATCATCTGAATCTAAAAGGGCATTACCTAATTCTGTGTGTAAGAGGGACCATTGAAGACTTTCAAGTAAAGAAGTGTAAATTTGAGTATGCTTTGGAAACATTCATTAGCATTACTGAAATTGCATTTGACAGTGCATAGGTCTGGTTGTTGGATAGTTACACCACCTGAAACAAAATAATGAAAATGTACTATAAAGAGAAGTCTGGGCTTTCTTTTTTTGCAAAAAAAGCCACCTTTCCTCACCACTCTAGTGAGTAATATGTCTTCACCAGAAAGGGTCGTTCAAATGTGGGGCAAAAGTTCCTTGCATATTTGATGAGGTCACACCTGGCTTCAGATCTTTCCCACCCCCACACCTCCCAGAAGCAGGCCTGGCTGTCCAGAGAGGAGTCCCCTCCTCACTCATTGGTTCCTTAGTCATACCAACAAGAGGAGGGGGCCTGCCCACTTTGGCCTGTCAGATCTGAACTAGGCCCAAACTTACTTGTGTAGTCCCAGGCCTGGAACTGCTTCTCTGCCTCAATCTCCACTGGGAGCAATTTACAACACACTTATCTCTGAGAACTCACTGCTCTATTGGGCATGGTTCTGATTATCTCTCTCTAAACCTGTCTATCACTCATGGCACAGAAAGAACACTAAACAAAGACCTCTGTATAAATTTCTAACACTTAATTCTCTTTACAGCTCAGATGATATCACTGCAATGTTATCACACTGGAGGTCAGGCACAGCCCAGAAACAGCACCATGCAATGTTGATTTTTCTGAGGGTAACTCACAGCTTTATTTCCCACTGGTGGCCTGGTTCTGGCCAATTCCACTGACCCTTAAAACTGAGCTTTGGCCTGGGTACACGGCTGTACAAGTCACTCCCCCAGTCAGGAACAGCTAGGAAGTTGCCTAGATTCTGTACCCCAGGCCAGAATCAGGACGTACCACAGGATAAGTGATCTGCTGCCCTTCGCTCTCTAAGTGCAGCATGTATGTGGCTCCCTCCTCAGGGTTGCAGATGGGTGGTACTCCAGAAGAATGAAGCAAGCAAGATGGGTGAATTGTGATGCAAATGCTCATTTTATCACCTACTTTGTTGTGTTGCTAAAATAGAAACATCCATTGAATATTAGATATGAAAACTCATTCTTAGATTAGAAAATGGAGAGTTGTTAGATATGTTTGTCCTTCAAAACATATACAAGTAATATGATGTCAATTCTTTAATCCATCAAATAAATTAAAAATATGAGTTAAGTAGATTTCTAAAATTATTTAGAAATGTGCATCATTCCACTGGTAAAAACTCTTTAAGTAGAAAGACATGCTATTGTGATTTTTAAAAAAATAGGCTTGAGACACTTTTCAGCTTCTGCATCACAGAGACCTGTCACTTGTCTAAATGATGTGTCTGTGGAACTAAACTACCTATGTTCAAAATCCTGGCTCTCATACCTACAAGCTGTATGACCTTGGGCAAATCACTTAACACCTGCAGGTAGAATGGGGATAATGACTGTTCCTTCCTCAGAGTGACACTGAGGTGTTTGAATTCATTATTAAAGTAAAGCCCCTAGGTGAGAGCCTGGGCATAGCAAGTGTCAGTAAGTGATCTCTGTGCATATATCAGACAGTCTGGCAGCAGTCGGGGGGGGCTGCCCTCGCTTTGTTGCGATGGCTCCCTTATAATGCAATGATGAGTGTCGTGCCGTTTTTTCTCACCACAGGTCAGTGCAGCTGAATGGCCAGCCTTTAGTGATGGTGGACGATGGGACTCTCCCAGAACTGAAGCCCCGCCCCCTGCGGGCCGGCAGGACATTGGTCATCCCTCCAGTCACCCTGGGCTTTTATGTGGTCAAGAATGTCAACGCTTTGGCCTGCCGCTACCGATAAACCACTCCCACACCCACAAGGTTCCCCCCGGGCCAGCTGGACTGCTTTCCACTCTTCCGCCCCAATAGTCTCCTTATTTTTCAGACATCTTCTTAGCAACAAACCAGTCCCTGCTGCCGCATGCTGCTGGAATCAACACAGACTTGCTCTCCAAAAAGACAAATGTCATAGCATGAGCTTAGCCTACGTAGGTCACATTCACCCCAAAGGAAAATGTGGACATCATCTGTATCTATATGAAGATGAAGGTATGTGTATAGAGCTGTATGCATTCTTGTGCGCGTACCATGAAAACAAGCTCACCGCACACCCCGGGACAAATGAAACAACCACCGGTGATGCCGGTCACACAGCAGGAGAACTCCACACCCTCACCTGTGGCTGCTGCCCTCAGCAGAAGATGAGCAAGAAAAAAACCCAGTGGACCTTCAAGAGCCCGATCCTCTTCCAACTCTTTCCTTTGCCTGTTCCCGCTCTTTCCCTGGGTTTCCTATCGGCTCTCTTCCCAGAAGGGGGCAAGTGGGTGAGTTAGCACTGGCCTGCTGGGTGAGCTGTTTATGTAATTTTCCAGCTGATGTATATGAGTGTATGCCTCTGGGTTTCTGACAGTGGCATCCATCACCGGCTCTGCCTCTAGGAAGCGGGTGCTTCACAAGTAAAATTGCAATCATACTCCAGATTTTGTAAGAAGGTTCTATTCCTCTGTGAATCCTGATTCCCCCAGGGTTGGAATGGGAGTCAGGTAGCAATATTCATTGAGTGGAGGGCAATGTATTAGGCAGCACAAAAAGTAATCATTATTTGTCACGTGGCTGTGAAGGAGAGACATTTAGTACAAAGAGAAAGCACACCAAACTACCATGACACATGTATAAACACACACAGACACACACAGATGCACACACCAAATGAACAAAGCCAATAATTAGACCTGCCTTAAATTTAAGAGAATATTTATTAAGGGTAAGCCCTCAGTGGTTCAGTTGACCAAAACCATTAAAAATAACAACCAAAAAAAAAAAAAGGAGTTGTAAATCACACATCCTCACTGTAAGACACAACTAACTCCAAACTTTATTCCTCTTCCCAAGTAGCTATGTGCCTCTCTATGAATTTACTAGGCAGAGATTTAATCTGGTCATTAAATTTGGCCACGTCCCTCCTGTCCCAGACCAGCTTATTTGAGCACTGAACAAAGCTTTCAGTTTGCCATTCTGGAAATAGGTCTGCTGGGGAAACCGTGGAATAGTAGGTGGGAAGTTCCCAGGGGCAAGTGGAATGAGCTGAAGTTCATGGTGAGGACCTTCTGTATGATGCAAGGGGTATGTGGGTCTTTGCGAACCATCCATGACTAAAATGACTTTCTCTACTGTGGATGTGATTTTCTTTGTCAAAATAAGTGGCATAATGATGCTTTTCAAAAGGAGGAGCTATCTGACAATATCACAGGGTTCCAACTAAGAGAGTGATACAATTTCTGCTGTTGTGAAAGGACAGGAATGGAGAGGAGGGGCAGGGTTGCTGGGGCCAGAGGCCAGGAAGACTGCCGAAGATGCCCAAGGAGTTAACGATTAGGGCCAAGTCTGCAAAGTGAATGGTAAGGGGAGAGACAGGAGGAAGTACAGCCAGGAGAAGAGGTAGAGGATTCTCAGTGTGCAGAACTGAAATTTGGAGGAGGAACATCAACAGGCTGTTTTATGTGTAAGGAAATTAGTCGACTTGGTTTTGACAGGCTTGTTATTAGGTACAGAGGAACAGCACAGAGAAGGAATGGCAAGAAAAGGGGACACTAGGGATGGGTTGGACCCCGTCAGTGGGTGGCTCAACCTGGAAGCATCTAGAAGAGGAGAGCAGACCCTGATGTGCAGCAACAAGGCTACCCAGAGAGGCCTCCTCTTCTCTGGAAACAGGCATCTCCCACTGAAGCTTCAGCTCTGAGAGGAGCAGAGAGAGGAAGCAGGGGAAGGGAGTGGCAGAGGACAGGCCAAAGTGAGAGATCAAAAAAGAGAAATGAGAGGCTAAGAGGTTGTTTCCCCAAACTTTTACATATTTGTGCAGATATCAAAATCTCTTCTGTATACTGGTGCAGGCACAGCTGCAAAGCCCCTTATAATAAATAAGAAGAGTGACCAGGGGTCACAGCAGTCACAAACTATCCCTGGGATAGTTCGCTCCACATAGGTAGAAGCCCCTGAAAGAGTTGCTGTCATTATCACCATTTTTCTGATGAGGCTTAGACATGGTCCACAGCTTGACCTGGGTCACCCAGGGCAATGGGCTGCTGAGCTCAGAATAATCCAGTCTGTTCCTTTAACCACCAGGCTCAGGGGCTGCCCGTTCACAGACTCACCCCCTCACCCTTTCAAAGGTTCTGCTAATTCAGTACAGCCAGGACCTCCAGAGCTCCATTCGGACACACTTTCTGTAAATGAGTATTGACTTCGCTAAGCCTCTACACATGCAGTATGTAGGCAGTCCCTGCTTCTGTTGTCTTTCTCTCTGTGTTAAATGCTGCTCCTAAGAGGTTTGTTTTATTTTTTAGTTAATGAAAATGGAGAAGGGAATCGCTGAAATTTACTTTTGTTGTCCTGCAGTTCTAACTTTGCAACTGTCTCGTGGAAGAAATATTTGCATTGTTCAAAGGAAACCGAGAAATTCACTAAAATGTCACATTCCATAGTGGTTTTAGTTCAGGGCATCTGTTCCAGATTTTTCATTTTTGGGTGGGCGTAATGACCAAATAAATGGGAGTGGGTTGCTCCTTATGATGGATTCCCCTACTACACACCCCCCAAAAGACAGCCTGTAGCAAAATTCAGCATCACCATCCACATGGAGAGAACAGCTTGTCAGGCTGGGCCTCGGAACAAAAGAGCTCATCCACCAGCCTCCCCAGATCAGATGTTTCACCTAAAATAAGACATGGCCAAGATAATCTAACACTTAAGAATCACTTTATTTTAAACCAAATAATAGCCTTTGGAAGTGCTTATTTGAAAGCGTGATAATGTATAATGAGAAGTCCATGCCTTTTGTTGAGATGATTTTCTGTTCCTTCTGCCTCTAGGAATGATTTTCTTTCTCCTTTCTTATCGCAAAGGCTCAGAACAAATTCTCATTGTTATGTGGAGAGAGTGCCCCAGTTCTTCTAGTGCCCTGAAAAAGCTGCAACTGTGAGATGTTGGCATTATCTCCAGCTGGAGAAAAGCTTGAAAATACCAGAGCTGGGCTACAGTGAGACAGAGGCCTGGGCCTACCAGAACCGCAATTCCTGAGGGCCTTCTACAGTCCCCAGCTCCTCCCCAGCAGTTGGCAGTCCCTGGGTAGATAGGCCTCAGGCTGGCATCTCTGACAGGGCAGAGGTTGTTGGTGGATTCTGTCCAAGAGGCCCCCACTGGTTCTCGACATCAGGGAGCCTCTGCAGCCTCCTGGGGTTGAAGGACTGAATTGCTGAGCTGCCACGTAGTCCGAGCCATGTCCAGCATCTACAGGTGTGCTCTACCACAGGCACTCAAGGCCCCTGTGTTTGGGATGGATGCAGCTGCAGGATTCACCTTGGAAATCCAATGAGACCAGCTTTATTTCTGAAAACAAAAGGGCAGTGTTTAATTTTTGCAGAAGCAAAGGTGAATCAGGTGGATCCCTCTGATAATAGTAACTCTGGACAGGGAAGGACTTTAAAAATGTGCAACATCAATAGAGCAAACAAAAATAATAAAGATATGGTTTGGAGAGGGCAGGGGAAGAAGGAGCATAAGCATTTATGTAGCATGGCTTCTCCACATCCCTCTGTCTCCAACCTCAGCACCACTGCCCCAGCCTGGACACTTTCAGTCGCTCTTTTCCACTCACTCACCAGTTCCACAGTCTCACCTCTGCCAGCCACTCTATTCCCAACCTAGAGCCCACTAAGAGGGAACTAAGTTTTGATTGTAGAAATGTTTGCTGTCTTTACTTAGGATGTACTAGAATTGAAAATAAGATAGCAAGGAGTTCTCAAAGAGAAAAAGTTATTATAAGGCACAAACAACTGGCACATTACAATCACTGCCTCCAAGTTCTACTAACAGGGACACAGCAGCTTCTGTTCCTGCCTTCCTCTCCCAGTCCTGGGTAGTAAATATTTGGGGAGGACCATGAAGTAATTTCCCCAAGAACGTCCAGATAAACAGAGTGGTAAACTGAAATTTGAATTCAGATCTGTTGGGTTCCAAATCCTGCTCTCATTGCACCATGCTCTCTCTCATTGGACTGATTATGGCCAACTTTTTCTTATCTCTGTGTTGTCCACAGCTAGCTTTCTTAACGATCTATGTGTGCCTACAGAGAACCCTAGCAGTACCTTCCCCCAGGACAGTTGGTCTCGGGTTTAAGGAAACCAAGTAGCAACTCTGATGAGCAGTGAGTGAGGCTGTGACCAGCTTTGGCTCTAGAATTTTGAATCCAGGCTCATTTTGGCCCACAAGTGGCTCTCCTGGTCTGTTCCGCTCCGTCAATGTTTTTCTGTAGAACAATTTAAAGGGCTACTCCCATCACCATCACCCACCACAGGTGATGATGACTCTTGATATTCCGTCCTGGAGGTAAGTGGGAACCACTGCAGCACCCACACAGGCACCACCTTCAGAACACTGCTCCTCTTCCCTCACCACCCTGAAGTCTAGAAGTTTCTCTTCACCTTCTCAGACTAAATAATAAGTCCAATAATTATTTGCACCACAGGTAGTATTTGCAAACATCTCTCTAAAACAAAAAAGCCAAAATACCAAAAGACAGCAAGTTAGAGCAGCCCTCGAGAGCCCTGAGTGCATTTGGGAGGAGTTGACCAAATTCCAAATGCCTGGCTGGTAAATAAATCCCATTGTTTCATGTACCTAGCAGAGAAAAGGGTGCCCCTCTTTACAGCCCAGATCATGAACATTACTCTTCTAATTATTATTCATGAACATATTCTAGGATTCGTTTTCAAGTTGTAAATGTTATGTAATAAATTATATTTTTGGAAAAAAGCAAAAAGAAACCTTCTTTTTATTCATCTGGAAGTTGGCAAAATGAGTGCAGGGACACCTCCAGGAAAAGTTTTTTCTCTGTACAGGGGATTTTAGCACGTGTTAATATTTTTTTCCAGGAAACAGATTATATTAAGGTTTATATGAGTCTGGTAATTATAGAGAGTGTGGATCCATGAGGTAGTTTATGTTTTGAGATAATGATTTGTAAGTAATAAAATGTGAATACGCTCACTTCCTGTTCTCAGAGTGTTCTGTGGGGAGAGGGAGGCCACTGTTGTCAGTGCCATACCTGATCTTAAGACCGATTGCCTGATGAACTAACACATGCTGGGGAGCTTTGATTTCATGGTGTGCTGCCCTCTCCCTCTCCTCTCTCCCCAACAAGCTTTGTTTCAAGTACTCCAAATGGAAATTAAATTTTATCAATCAAGTTAGATGTCATTGTCTATCTTAGTTAAAATAACCGTTAGCTGCAATCATGGGCAAACCTCAGAATTTTAATGGCTTAACACAACTGAAGTTTATTTCTAGCTCATAGATCACTAAAATTCAGTTGGTACGAATGGAGTAAGGTGTACAGAGGTTCTGTTCCATGTAGTTCTTTAGGGATCCAGACTAACGTGTGTTCTCTGCCATCTTCAGCACTTGGCCTCCAAGACTGCTATGGGCATCACCAAGATAGACCATATCCTAGGCCATCAATAAACTTAAAAGGATTAAGTCACACAAAGTATATTCTCTGACTAAATGGAATTGAAATAGAAATTGACAGATAACTGGAAAACTTCCAAATATTTAGAAATTAATACCATACTTCTAAATAACCCATGGATCAAAAAAAATCAAAAGAGAAATTAGAAAGCATTTTGACCTAATTGAAAATTAAAATATAACATATCAGAAGTTGTAGGTGCTGATAAAGCATCACCTTGGAGGAAATTTATATCAGTAAACTTCCTTGTTAGTAAACATAAAAGGTCTCAAAACAATGGGTCAGTTTCTACCTTAAGAAACTATAAAAGAAGAGCAAGGTAAACAGAAGAAAGGAAATAGTATATATCAGTACAGACATGGGTGGAATAAAAAACAAAAAACCTATGAAAATTGATGAAACCAAAAACTGAGAAAATTAATAAAACCCTTAATGTAACCTGAATCTTTCTAAATTTAATGAACAGAATAAAGTCCAGAAATGATCCACACATATACAGTCAATCTATTTGACACTAATGTGTCAAAGTAATGCAGTGCAGAAAGGATATTTTTCCCAACAAACGGAGTTAGAAAAGTTGGACACAGCTATGCAAAATAATGAATCCTCTGATGCCATCTCACACCAACTCAAAATGGAATATAAACATAAATGCAAAATCTAAAATTATGAAACTTCTGGAAGAAAACACAGGAGAAAAATTTTGTGATCTTGGCTCAGCAAAGACTTTTTTAGATGGTACACAAAAAAGCACAAAGATTTATGTTTTTTGAAAGTCACTGTAAAGACTGAGAAGACAAAGCCACAGACTGAAAAAAAAATGTAAAACAGGTATCTGAAAGGATTCGTATTCCAATACATAAAGAAATCCCATAAATAATAAGAAGCAAGACAATTCAATTTAAAAATGGGCAAATGATCTGAACACTTTACCAGAGAAGAGATGCAGATGGCATATGAGCACATGAAAAGAAGTTGCACATTATTGGTCATTAGGAAAATGGAAATGAAAACCACAATGAGAGATCACTCTAGTAGAAGGCACCTACTAGAATAGCTAAAGTTAAAAAAGGACAATATCAAATGCTAGTGAGGTTATAGAACAACTAAAACTCTCAGTACTGCTCGGGTTGATGTAAAATGGTGCATGCACTTCAGGAAACAGTTCACCAGCCTAATATAAACTTAAACATGCACTTCCTATACAGCCCAGCCATCCTGCTCCTAGGTATTTACCCAAGTGAAATGAAAACTTATGTTGACACAAAAATCTGGACATAATTTAAAATAGATTAGTTGGATTACAACAAAATTGAAAAGAAGACTTTTATGCTAAAAGTGATACTATTAAGTGAAAAGACAAGCCACATAATGGGAGAAAACTTTTTGCAAATCTTATATCTAATAAGGGACTTGTATCCAGAATATATAAAGAACTCTTACAACTCAATTTGCAATACAAAGATAGTTTTAAAATGAGCAAAGTAGACATCTCTCCAAAGAAGATAGAGTGGTTGCAAAACACATAAAAAAATACAGAACATCATTAGTCATTAGAGAAAGACAAATCAAAATCACAATGAGCTATCACTTCACAATCACTAGAATAGCTAAATAGACAATAACAAGTATTGATGAAAATGTGGAAAAATTGGGATTTTCATACATTGCTGGTGGGAAATGGACTCCTAGGGGCAGTAAATAAACAGCAATGTATCCATTTAATGGAATTTATTCAACTACTGAAATTCATACTTATGAAGAGTTTGACACCAGAGAAACATGGTGAGTGAAAATAACAGGATAAAGAGTGCACAGCCAGATGATCTCAACTGTGGGCTGGAGAGAGATATAGGTACCTGTGCTGGGGATATGTGCTGTAGATGGGGAATTGGAAAGTTTGGGCCCTAGGTGGGCTGCCAGGGGTAGGCAGTGAATGGGGCAAGGGGAGGGGAAGTGATGCTTTGTCTACAAGTGATGGAGGCATTAATTCTTGGTCCCTGCCTTTCCCCAGAGGGTGTTCGATTTGCTGTTCCCCAGGCAGTCCCCAAAACGCCTCCCCTACTGGGCTGCACTCAAAACTCCCAAGAGGCACCAGGTAACTGAGGGATGATTTGGGTGGGGATTTAGTTCCTTCCCTGAACACCAGCTACCCCAACACCTTCAGTCACTACAAATACACACAATTAAAGAATATCTTGCAAACACAGGTTCAAAACAAAGCCCATAATGTGTATTCCCCTCTCTGCCTAAATGGATTACGAACCCCTAAAAAGAAATTCAAAGAAATTCCAACGTAGGCACTCTATTGGAAACTGGAACTTTCAGCAGCCTATCCCCTCCCCCAGGAGGCAGGGGAACAGGCAGCTCTTGCCCCAGGACTGCAGTCAGTAAAGCCAGACGGTGGGTAATGACCTGGGTTCTTATCCTTAACTCAGCCCCTCTGTCAAGTTGTTTCTTCTCTTTGGGCCTCAATTTCCTCTTCTATAAAATGGGGCTAAATGGGGACATTTCCTGTGCCTCAGGAGGGAATCGCTTGAACTAAGGCAAGAGGAAGGGCCTAGCACAGTGCCGGACGCAGCAGGTGTCTCGGCTGGCTGTGGGTGAATCCCCCAATCCTTTCGACCTCGGCGCCCTCCTTGATGACAGGGGGAAGGTGGCCACAGGATGGCAGGAGTCAGAGCTCGCTGAGCCAGGCAGACCATCAGCCATGAGCGAAGTGCAGGGCCCGCAGCACCGAAGATAGGCAACCGAAGATAGGCAAGGCGGGGCGGGACTCGAACCTGAGGCGCAGGGTCGCGGCTTCCAGCCCCTCCCCGGGCGGGGCGGTCACGTGGGAGGTCACGCGGGCCCTCCCGGAAGCCTGTCCGTCGGCTCGGGGCAGACTGGTTGGTGTTTGCGCTACGGTCCGGTACGTGGACCTCCTGGACGGCGCGGGCCTCGGCTACCCATTCAGTGCGCGGCCAGGCTTCCTCCCGGACCCTCGCGCAGCACCCTCGGACGTGCGGGAGCGGGTCCCAGCCCCAGCCTCACTCATCCCGCTGGTGTGGCCGTGGGCGCGTCGCTTCACCCCTCAGAGCCAAAGTGTCTGCAGCTACGGAGTAGGGCAGCTGCCACAAGCCGGGCTTCCACCCCAGGGTAGCTGTGAGGTTCGGCGGTGTTTGCGGGGCGAAACTACAGCGTGGAGTGCGGGACGAACAGGAAGGCTGCCATTGGGCGGGAGCCCCGTGGCGGCCCACTACTCGCTCGCGCCCTGCGGATTCCCCTTCCTGGTCCTCCAGCCCAGCTGGGGCAAGGCCCCGGCTCCGAGGGAGCGGGGCCCAAGGCGGAGCTGCGGGGAGGCAGGAGTAGCAGCCGGCGGGAGAGGCGGTCTGCTGGGCAGGATGATGCAAATGGACCCCGGGGGTTCTCCCAGGATGGCCGGCGCCATCTAGAGCTGCATTGAATCTCGTCTTTCCTCCTGGGAGCGGGATAGACAGGAGAACAGGGAAACCGCAAATGACTCCAGCGAGGTTCTCTTTGCATCAGCCTTTTTGGAATTAAAAAAGTAGAACCTAATGTCCACTAAAAAGCATCCCCGTCTTTATGGGAAGATGACTTTAAGGCCAGTCATGCGGGCGTTGTATGAAGTCTCAGTTATGTTGCAAAACATGCTGATACTCTGACAGACTTTTCTTGCCTGTAATTTTCTTACAATGTTTAGTTTCCTAATTAAGCTGAAGCTTTATATTGTTCCTGTCTTTTAATCATCAAAATGTGAAAGCTCTGGAAACAGTTTAGTTCTTCCTGTTATTTGACCAAGGGTAACTGGGAAATAAGAATAAAGACACCCTCAGCCCTGCTCTATGTTAAGAAAATAAGAGTTTGCTAAGGGCGGTCTTCCTACTTACACTCACGATTACCCATAGGAAGGTGTAGCAGGGGATTTTTCCCCGATTTCACAGCAGGAGTTTGAGGCTCAGAGAGGTTTAAGTTCCTTGGCAAAGTCGAAACTAGAACCAGGTCTCAGGTTTCTTTTGTGTTGGTTTACTGCCATTAATCACATCGCCCCAGCACAACACCTCTCCTGCTGGGACTGCTTCCCTACCCACCCCCAGTTGTGCTATGCTGTCTAGGGTCAGTTATAGCACACTCCTTAGGACTGCTCAGGGCGGGATTGCTGAATGCACCGTGGCTCTGAGCGACCCACAGTGAAATAGGAGTGCTTGGAAGAAAACCATAGAAATTGTTTGTGGGCATCTGTTGTGTCCGAAGGACTATGCTGTCTGAGTGCCTGTTCTCTAGTCTGGGAGAGATACAGGGCACTCAGACGCCTCCTGGCCATCGAGAGAATATTCTGAGCAGACTGCCTCATGGCCAGAAAGAGACTCTTAAACACTCCATCCTTCACTACCTTGTCCACTCCCGGAAACAGGCAACAGTCAGAACGAGGACCTGTGCTTGCCCTCATGACCTCTCTGTTTTAAGCATTTGCAGGACCTAGGATGCTGTGCTGTTCTTCATGAGCTGGTCACCGAGTCTGGGTACTGCAGCCCTTTCTGAACCTCTGGCTTGCTAGAAGCTCTGCTCTGCTCGTTGCCAAGGTAGATGATCCTGCCCAACCTGGAACAGACAGAGGCAGGCAGCACCCACTCTGAGTCTACTGTGGGGCTGTGGGAGACAGACAGAATGAGGCGAGCAGTACAGAGCTCTCTCCTCCCTACCCCCTGCCCAGCTCTGTATCCTGATGTCAACATTGCCTGTTCTGTCCTTCCTCCCTTGCATCCAGGTGGTCATCAAGGCCTGCTATGTCTCTAAGCTACACCTCTTGAATCTGCTTGCTCTTTTCCTGGCCTCCACCAAGGAGTCGGCCCTCATTACCCCACACCAGGATGACTGGCCTCCACAACCTTAACCTCACCCATCTATGACCAGCACATCACTTGCCACACTCTTAGCCTATAGGGGCTTTTTGCTGTGACTTCAGCCTCCACTCCATAGCCCACCATTCCCCAACCTTTACTTTCCCTTTCCACTGGGCTGGTCCCTCGAGTCCTCAATTTTGTCACACACACCTTGGCGTTCCAGGTGAGCCTCTTCCAGGTCATCCTAACCTGAATCAGCAACCTCTTCATAGTCTGTTGCTTTCTCAGTCTCTGCCTTGTGTTTAACAATTCCATGGCAGTAGGCTCCATTCTCTCTTTCACTGTGCCAGAAACACCTTGAGGCCATGTGCTGTAAGTTGGAATTAATAAACCAACCAGAGATTTGAGGGGAATGCAGTAAGTACCACTAAGCTGGTCACGTAGAATATCTGAAAGAGTGTAACCAAGTCCAAGACCTCAAGGTGCTATGGTTCTGTTGAGGAAACTGGACCTCTGCTTATGAAAGTCAGAGCAGAGCTTCCTAAGCATTGTCACGTCTTAGCACATGTACATGATCATGTCTGTGTGGCACACTGAGGTACACGATGAGGTGTGTACCTCATCCTGCCTTGGGTTCTCTTAGCTGCAAGTAGCTGGTCTCAGAGCTCTGGCCTCACCAGGCTTGGGCAGACTGCCCCACTGCTGAGAGGATCGCTGACTTCCTACACCCTAGGGCAACAAGGCACAGTGGCAGAAGCTCTGGCTTAAGAATCTACTAGTTGGTGATTAATAGAATTCATTTTGTATAATCAAGCATTACAATGCTTTGCACAGAGGATACCCGAGTGGGTGCTGGCAAGGGAGGTTGGGAAGGACCAGAGATACTGTGGTTGTGGCTGAGGACACAACAGCTAAGCAGGTGTGAAAATGGATGTGGACAAGGTCAGACAGCCTCTGTTTCTACCTAGAGCAGGAGGAACTTTTGAATGAAATTCCTGTAATACTGAATCTACTCCTTGTGGGCTTTGACTTGAGAAACACACTTCTGGACTACCCAGAGGGAGATACACTAGCTGCCCTCCATTGAGACCAGGCTCTCACTGGTGCTACAAGTCTGCCTCCCTGTGCAGTTGACTCCATGTCCAGCTCGAGAGCTGGGTCTTTTCTTATGTTTGATTCCAGTAGGGCTGTGATGGGTCTGATGCTATGGTGAGGGAAGCTGGATAACACAGGAAAGAGCCCCAGTCTTGACATCAGACAGACCTTGGTCGTGATCCCAGCTCTGCCGCTTCAAGCTGCATCACATCCTACTCTATAAAACAGGAGGAGCTGAAGGTTCCTACTTTATCAAGTCACTGTGAGGGTGCAGTGAAGTAACACCAGGA
Organism: Macroglossus sobrinus; assembly: GCA_004027375.1. Taxonomy (NCBI): domain Eukaryota; kingdom Metazoa; phylum Chordata; class Mammalia; order Chiroptera; family Pteropodidae; genus Macroglossus; species Macroglossus sobrinus. The sequence goes on along the minus strand of PVKZ01000273.1, from coordinate 67,429 downwards.
AGGGCCTGGTGCACAGTAAGGGCTCAATAGGTGTTTGCTGGTATTATGATCCTCTTCCTTGCTCTGGCCCAGCTTAGGGATGTGGGGACTGGGAGGTGACCTAGACCTTGCCTCCTCCTGGCAGATGAAGTGCATCTTGGTGGCCACAGAGGGTGCAGAGGTCCTCTTCTACTGGACAGATGAAGAGTTTGAAGAGAGTCTGCGACTGAAGTTTGGGCCGTCAGAGAATGGGGGAGAAGAGGTGAGTGCAGGACAGGAGGAATGGGTGGGAGGGGGCAGCACAAAACTACCAGAAGGTCAGGAGGCAAGAGAACCTGGCCATCCACCCTGGCCCAGCCCAGCATCCCTCACACACTGCCCACATCCTCAGAGTACAGCCTCTTGATGCTCTTGAGTGCAGTGACTATACCCCGTACCCCTGCCCAGAGCTCACTAGGCTAAATGAGGGCCGGAAGAGGTAAAACATTAGTCCCACAGCAGAAACTTAATGTCACCAGTTTCTCTACCTAAAAAGTTTAGCATAAGCTGAGCACATTAATTTTTATAACAGCTATTTTAAGGTATAATTGACACACTTTAACATGAACATACTCAAAATGTACAATTTGACATACTTTAATAATACATATACTTGCGAGCTTATTATAGTCAATAAAATGAACATATCCACTATCCCAAAAGTTTGTGATCCTCCTTCACCCCCAACCCCCACTCAGGCAACCACAGATCTGCTTTTTGGCACAATAGACAAGTTTGTTTTTTACAGACTTTTATATGATGCAATCATATAGTAGATATTTAGATTGGTGTTAGTTTTAGTTTGGTCTAGCTTCTTTCACTCAGCCTAATTATTTTGAGATTCATTCCTGTTGTAGCGTGTACTGGCAGTCCATTCCTTTTCATTGCTGAGCAGTTGTTAGGTCAGTACCCCATAGTTTGTTTATCCATTTTTCTGTTGATGATAACATCTGTGTTTTCCAGTTTTCACTCTTACACAGAAAGCAGCTGCAAATACTCAGGTACGGGTCTTTCTTTAGACATCGGCTTTCACTTTTCATAGGTAACTCCCTAGAGTAGCATGGCTGGATCAGGTTGCTGTATGTTAAACTTTTTAAGAAACTGCCCAACTTTTACAAAGAGGTTGTATCGTTTTATATTTCACTAGTAGTGTGTGAGAGTTCTGTTTCCTCCATGTCCTCGATAATACTTGCCACAGTCGATCTTTTTAAATTTAGTTATTCTAATAGGTATCTAATAGAAAGTGACTTTTCTATTAATATAATTTGTTCATGACAGACTCTCATTGTGTTTTCATTTTCATTTTCATTTTCATTTTGAGCATCTTGTCATGTATTTATTTGCCATCCTTATATCTTCATTAATGATTTGGTCAGATCTTTTGCCCATTTTTATTGAGTTGATTGTTTCTTGTTTTTGTTGAGTTTTGAGAGATTCTTATGTATTTTAGATATGTCGTTTAGTAGATATGTTTTGTAGATATTTTCTTCCAATCTTTGTCTTGTCTTTGCATCCATTTAACAGTGTCTTCCAAAGAGACGTTTTTAATTTTGAGAACTACAATTTATCTTTTTTTTTTTTTTTTTTTTTTTTGCTGTCATGCTTTTGGTGCCATATCAAAGGAATTTTTGCCCAACTCAATATCACAAAGAATTTTTTCTATATTTTCTTCTGTAAGTTTTAAGTTTATAGTTTTAAGTTTTATATTAGGTCTAATGATCCATCTTGACTTTTTAAATATGGCGTAAGGTATGGATTAACTTTTTTTTTTTGGCATTTGGACATTCAGTTTCTTAATATTATAACTCAGAGATAGTGGTCATTTTCACTTATATAATTTCCACTCTACATTTTAAAGGAGGCATTTATTTTGACTGAATTAAAAATTCTTCCAGATCAGTTTTGGATTAAAAAAATCTCTATTGTGGATGCAGTAGAGGAGTTCTTGCATTTTGGCAGCAACACAGACCAGTTGCCTCTCAAGGTCCTTCCTGCTCTAACGGACCTACCCATTAATAACATTCTCGTCACAGTCTTTAGGAATAAAACAAGATAGCCGAGATTGTGGACATTTAAGTGCTTTAATTGAAACTGAAAACAGATCTACCTGTTAGACTCTTTTACTTTTTAGCAGTCAACACATATCATTTTAAATTAAGAATTTTTAAGTATTTCGGTTCTTAAGCTATCATTTCAACTAGTTTTTTGATAACGTTTCTCTTCCTCTTTAATAAAAACGTGGTAAAGGAACTAACTAATAAACTGACTTTTTAGTTTCTTAATGATTAGTACAAAGAAAAGAGTCTTTAAAGTTTCATTTTCTATGTATACAATACAATTTTTTCTTGATCTTATGAATAATATGAATTAATTGTGGGAAATTTGGAAACACAGAGAAATAGTTTCTAAAAGATCCATAATTTTACTACCCATAGCTATAAGCTCTTTAATATATTCTCTTTGGGTCTTTAACTTTTATACCTAGTTGGGATCATGCCACATTTACAGTTTTGTTTCCTGTTTTTCTCATTTGCCATTATATCTAAAGTGTTATTCTATTTTGTTAAGTATTCTCAAAAGCATAAGTCTTGGTGGAAACATATTTTATTGCATGAATAAATGCATCATCATTTATTTAACCATGTCCATGTTACTGGACATGCATAATGCTTCTAGTTTGTAGTAACTATTACTGTAGGGAACATTTGTGCTTGAATTTTATCCCACATCTTATTATTTATTTCATATAAATTCCCCAAAATAAAAACATTGCTTCCAAAGCCATTTAAAGATATTGTACCACTTTATAACTCCACCAACTAATAAAGGAAAATATACTTTTACACTCTGCCTACCCCAATATTTTCATCTCCCCCACCAAAAAAAAAATTCTTGCTGCACCTGCAGAAAAAGCTACTACTTTTAAGATAAGTTGCTGTATACAATCTAGATTTTTAAGTTCCTTTTCTATTAATATAATTTGTTCATGACAGTTCAAGAAAATTGTGGTATGTGAATAATTCAATGAACATTTGCCTCTCTGGAGGAATATTCAGTCAACAAACATTAATTGAGACCCTACTATGTGCCAGTCTCTGGGAGTGAAGCAGTGAACACAGCAATATGCCCCTGCTCCCATGTAATTAGGGCTTAATGAGGAACGGCATACAAGGAACTAAGTAAACACCATGAGTTCAGGGAGTGATAAATGGTCTGAAGAAGTTAGACCTGATATAGGATGGGGAGTTACTGGGGCACAGTGACCTGAGAGTGGTCAGAAGAGGAGCCTTCTAAGCTGAGACCTAAATGATGAAAAGGAACCATTGTTCAAGCTTGACACAAGTAGCAGCTGGACACAGACCTCCTGACTGCAGAGAATGTTGGAAGAAAATACATTGCACAGTGATGTGTCCTGCTCATATTTCAAATGCTTACATTGCCCCTGGCCAGGTGCCTATTTTGTTTTTCAAAGCAAGGTCTTACTCAGCTCCTTCTAGATGTCACCAGCTCAGAGTTAGGACTCTGCTTTCCCCATATTTCAGTCAAGGTTCCCGAATCAGCTTGGGGAAGATCAGTTGTTTTTCTCCTTTCTTTATGTTCCAGAATTGCAAATTTGAGCTATTTTCATTCCACTAATTCCACTAGCTTTATCCCATTTTATTTGAAGATTTTCAACACACTTACCCAATTTCTTTTTGGTTTGTTTTGTTCTTTATTTTGGAGGGCAGAGAGAATAGATCGGGGAAGAGTTTATAAAAAGTAAAAGTATGCTTTATACAGAAATAGGGAAAGTACAGAAACATAAAAAGTAGAGGGAGGAAATTACTTATAATCCCTCCATCTAAAAGTTATGACTTTAACAGTATTGATTTTCTTAATATTTTTTCAGTACTTTGTTTTTTCTGTGCATTTTTAAATGCAGAGTATGCACAACTATTTTTTAACATGTAACATTGTATCAGAGGAATTTTCCAAGCCATTGAAATACTCCATTATTTTAAGTGGCTGTCTATTCTTCTATCATTTAGATGTACTGTTAATTATTTAACTGGTGCTGGACGTTTACATTTTGCCAGTTGTTTGCTGTTGTAAATGATGCTGTAGTGAACATTGTGCATGTGTCATTGCCCCCTCTCTCATCGTTTTCCTTAGGCCACATTTCCCACAGTAGACTTTCTACAGCAAAGGGCATGGACTTGGGTACATGTAATAAACTTTCTTAGAGTGGGCCAGTTCTCCATTAAATACCAAAGGCATTCCGCTGTGGAAATATAGCCTAATCCTGTAACATTTTCTTCTAAGTTCAGAGCCTGAACAGCACAATTAGTTAGCTGGCTCTTCCCAGCCTCCTTACTACCATCCAAAGTTTAGGGGCAGTGTCTTTTTGCCCCACTTCATGTCAGGACAGTTATACCCTTGCAGGTGGGTCTAAAACTATGGAGACCCTTGGTGGCTAGGCGTGGGGTTTTGCCCATTCCTTTGTCTCCAGTGTCTGGCACATTAAGCAGTGTTATTTTTGTCCCCTCCTGCAGCTTCCTGCCCTGGAGGACCAGCTCAGCACCCTCCTAGCCCCAGTCATCATCTCTTCCATGACAATGTTGGAGAAGCTCTCGGACACATACACCTGCTTCTCAACAGAAAATGGGAACTACCTTTATGTCCTTCACCTGGTAAGTGTGAGTCCTGGGGCCTGTGTTCCTCTTCCCTTGGCTCCGTGGACAGTCCACAAGCTTCTGCCTGATCTTGAACTTTAGACTCCTTTAGAAGGCAGAAACTGTGTCTTACCAAATCCCCTGGAACCTGAGCCTCCCCCAGTGTTCCCAGGGATCAGGGCAGGTGAAGAGAGTCCCCTGGGACTGGCTAACATAAGCCTGCTGTGCCTACAGTTTGGAGAATGCCTATTCATTGCCATCAACGGAGACCACACGGAGGACGAGGGGGACCTGCGGCAGAAGCTGCGTGTGCTCAAGTACCTATTCGAAGTGCACTTTGGGCTGGTCACTGTGGACGGCCAGCTTATCCGAAAGGAGTGAGTCCTTGTGGCTAGTTCCCTGTTCATCTTTTGCTAAACACCTTCTTGAGGCCAGGCAGTTTATGTCCAGCCTTTTTGAAGCTGCCCATTCAAGTTCTGCCCCGGCTCCTTCTTGGCACTTTCCTGGGTCTCTCCAGCTGGCTTTGTGTTATTTATCTGTGTGAAAGAGACTGAGAAGAGCAGCTATTTGCTCAGACATCTGGCTTCTGGTTCTTTGCCCACCACTCCACTCCACAGCTAGGTCACGGCCCTCTCTGCTCTCTGGGCTCTCCCTGTTATTTGGTTGTATCATGTGAGCTCACCCTTCACTGATGGTGAAGTAGGACTGTGCTCCTTTGGTTGAGGTTGAGGACAACCACCTTTTTCTTGGGTCCTTCCCACTCTACTCCCCAGGCTGCGGCCCCCAGACCTGGAGCAGCGTGTCCAGGTGTGGGAGCACTTCCAGAGTCTGCTGAGGACCTACAGCCGCCTGCGGGAGCAGGAGCAGTGTTTCGCTGTGGAGGTGACTATTGGGTCGGGGTACCTCAGGCCGTTGAAGTGTCAGGTCAGCAGGGGTGTGCAGCTCTAAGACCATGTTTTGACCCTGACTCTTTCCCACCCAATGAGTGAAGGCACAGATAGACCCTCGGACTCATGCATTAGAAGGTCGTTCTTTCTGGCCACATGGTGGGTTATACTCTGATGGACCTTTCTACAATAAAGCAGCTGGGAACTATACTTTGTAAGCCCTAGAGGACAGAGTAAGAGCAAACAAATAGGAGTTCACAATTAAAAAAGCCACCATGAATGAGAGGGTAATCAATTACCAAGAGATTTAGAGTTCAAGGAGCTTGATATACTAGAATCATTAGGTATAGAATATAAAACAAATATGAAATATTAAAAGACATGAAAGCTTAAAAAAGAACCCATGTAGATATTTTAGAAGTAAAAACATAATTGTTAAAATGAAAACTTCAAGGGGTGGATGAAATAATGGATGAGACATAGCTAGAAAGAGAATTCATGAACTGAAAAATAGATCTGAAGGAACTCATTTTCATGTCCTATTCTCTCATTCTTCCAAAAAACATATAGTATGTACTCTATGCCAAAAGGTGTGTCTGACCCTGGAATACCAAGATAAGTAAAGACATAGACCCTGCCCTTAGAGGAAATCAGCTCTACATTTATACTAACAAATACAATAAAATATGCTAGGTGCTGCACTATTAGGTTTCTCATCAAAGTTTATAGTGGTACAACTCTTGTTGGCACTGTCAACTCTCTAAGACATCAGGAAGGGCTTCTTGTAGGAGGTAATCTAATGTAATTAGTATAAAATTCAAACTCCTCAAGACTACCACACCTTGTATGATCTGCCACTGCCTGTCTCACCGTAGCCTCATCTCTTGCCTCTCTTGTCATTCCTCACTGTGTACTGGCCACCTGGGACTTCCTTCCATTTCAGGAGCGCTCTGTGTTTAACTCTGCCCAATGTGGTAGTCATTTGCTACACGTGGCTGTTGAACATTTGAAACATAGATAGTCTAAGTTGAGTTATGCAGTATATGTAAAATATGCACCGGATTTTGAGGATTTAGCACAAAAAAGGAATGTCAAACCTCCCATTAATAATGATTTTATAATATATGTTGAAATGATAATGTTTAGATATATTGGATAAAATAAATTATTAAAAGTAATTTCATCTGTTTCTTTTTACTTTTTAATGTAGTTTCTAGAAGTGCATAGGACAAGTCTTATATATCATTTGGACAGCACTGCTACAAACTCTCTCCCCACCTCATGGCCTTTGCATATGCTCTTTCCTATGCTTACAGCATTCCCTCCACACCCCTTCCTCTGACAGGATTTCTTGTTCTTTAGCTATCAGTTTAAGGGTCACCTCCTCAGGGACATTTTCTTTGTCTACCTTACCCAAGTAGGTCTATGCTACTTTCTCTAGTCCTGTATATTTCCTGCACAGTACTTATTAAAGTGGGCACTTATTTTGCCCGTTTCTTTGCATATGGTCTGAATCATCCGCTAGAGTCTAATGACCAGACTGTAAGCTTCAGGAAGGCAGAGACCATGCTGGTCTGAGTCTCTCCATTCCCAAGTTTCTGGCACATGACATGCTCAGTAGAATGTACCCACCAGCCAGGGCATGGAGCAAGAGAGGGCGGTGGGTGATGTGGCTTCCTCTCCCTGCCCACCTGTGGTCAGGCTGTGGAGCGACTGATCCACCCTCAGCTCTGTGAGCTGTGCATAGAGGCGCTGGAGCGACACGTCATCCAGGCTGTCAACTCCAGCCCTGCACGGGCTGGCGAAGAGGCCCTGCACGCCTTCCTGCTCGTGCACTCCAAGTTGCTGGCTTTCTACTCCAGGTGAGCCTGAGACCTCCTGGCCCCTCACACTCACCCTTCTGAAAAGCACCACTTCCCTGGCCAAGAAAACCCTCCAGACCCATCTCTTCTGTGAAGCCTCAGATTCTCCCATTCTTCAACCCTGCTTAGCTCACTCCCTTCTCTGAATTATTTCTTCATGTAACACTTTCTCAGTGTCTGAATTTAGAACTCCAATAGGAAGATAGGTCTCTTGGTGGTTTCCGTTTGGTGATTTTTCTTAATATAACTTTTATTTTAAAAATTGATGAGTTCATTTTATTTATACTTTGCCTTCCTCCAAAAAGGATGAAGTCAACTGGCACATTCATAAACTCCTTAAGGGCCAAGACCGTACTGGAGACTCCCTTAGCTGACCTGTCCCTGTCCACTGCCACCTGTGGGGCACCAGGGACACCAGGCATGTGCTGACCAGCTGCCTGTTCTCTCTGCAGCCACAGTGCCAGCTCCCTGCGCCCAGCTGACCTCCTTGCCCTCATTCTCCTGGTTCAGGACCTCTACCCCAGTGAGAGCACAGAAGAGGATGACGACACTCAGGTCTTGGGCAGCGGGAGGACATCAGGGAGATGGCCCAGAAAACCAGTTTGGAGGGTGCTGGGCAGGCTGCTGGGAGGCTGTGGTTCCCGAGTCACAGTTCTGGGCATGTGGTTGGGCATGGTGTTTTTTCTGCTGCTTTCACATATAAGGAGAATTCTGGAATGTGTGTGCTGTGGTGGGTTAAAAGTGCAGATTTTTGGAGTCAGATAGTTTTAGCTTCACCAGTTAGCTATGTGAGCTGGGCAGGTACTTGCCCCATCTGAACCTCAATTCCCTTATCTGTGCATTGGGGTGGCGATGGCATCTACCTCTCCAGGTTGTTTTGAGGAATAAAAGAGACAGTTTACCCAGAGCCCTACAGTGCCTGAGGCATAGAGAACAAACACTCAGTAAGTGCAAGCCACCACAGTCACCATCCTCATTATCATTGGTGGTGGTGACAGTTGTTTTGGATGCAAGTGTGATGGAATTCCAGTGGTCCTGCAGTAAGGACACACACCTAGTAAGTGGTGTGGGACTGTGCTCTGAAGGCTGTGCTGTGAAGTGCCAGGGGTGGGGGACCGGAGGGGAGGAGCCTGTCAGACACACACTAACCAGCATCTCCTGTGCGTGTGCAGCCTTCCCTGCAGAGGCCCCGGAGCAGCCAGCATATCCCTTTGCAGCAGCCCCGGAGCCCTCGTTCCTCAGGCCCCGCCAGGATTTCTGCAGGGACTGTATGTTCTGTGCACTCTTGGGGAAGGAAGGGATGGGGAGGGTCTGCCCCTCTTGGGAGAGCTGGGACCAGGGTCCCTCAGGCCGAGCTGCCTGCCTCCTTCTCCTCCCAGGAGACAGACAGCTTCTCCCTCCCTGAGGAGTACTTCACGCCAGCTCCTTCCCCGGGAGAGCAGAGTTCAGGTTCAGGTGAGATGTGGGGGGGTGGGGAGGGGGAGGAAGAGGCAGATGCAATTGGCAGCCTTGGGGAGTCTGAGGATTCTGTGAAGTCACTGCCTTGTAAGTGTCCCGGTTTAGACACCCAGATTCTGGAGCACAGGACGCTGTCCACAGCGACCCCTCCATCTACCCTGCCAGCTCCAGCTTGAATTCAGGGACTGTGAAGGCCACTCAAATGATTGCTAAAACTTACTACGACAAGTTGATTTGAGTTTAAAATTAATCTCTTATATGTGTATTCTCTTTTTTGTAATTAATAAGTAATCAACTAATTAAATTAAAAATTTGATTTCAAGTATAGTGATTTAAAATGTAAATATTCAGTCTCTATAGTTTATATCTTACCTGTTTTCTCAAAGTATAAAAGTAAGCAATAGAAAGAAACTAAAAATATTCAAAATGCTATCAACAAAATAAAAAAGATAACATTACTTAGAGAAATAGATGAGCCCAAATCAAGACTGCTGGAGTCACTGAGTGTGCATCACTGAAGTTCTCAGGGAAAGGGGACATGCACACATCTGATAGGAGAAAGAAGCCTAGGGTTGCAGGAGGAGAAACTCCTCAGGGACTGAGTTTTGAAAGGAATTTACTGTGTGGCCCCTTTAGACCAGTGATTCTCACCTCTGGCTGTACAGCAGAATGACATGGGCAGCTTCAGCCAGACTAATGAAGCCATAGTCCAAGAGCTGAGGCCCAGGTAAATACTAGAAGTTTCCCAGGGAGACCAGCGAGCCTCAGGGTGGGAACCGCTGCTGTGCACAGATTTAGGTTAGAGCAGTGGTTCTGGCTGCACAGTGGGCTCACCTGATTTTTTTTAAAAACTACTGAAACTATGCCTATGTCAGAGATGCTGACTTAATTGGTTGGGATATGGCATCAGGATTTTTAAAAGGTCTCATGTGCAGCCACAGTTGAAAACCACTGGGTTTGAAGTTCTTTAGGTCCCAGGCAAGGAGCCTGGGACCCCCTGAGGTCATGTGCCAATTCATATATACTTGTACATTTCTCTAGGGCCAGGGTCTGTAACTGTCCTCAGTTCTCTAAGCTTCTCCATGAACCCAAAACATATAGAGAAGCACAGCTTTAGGGTGATCGCTGAAGTTCCCTTTTCTTCTTACTGTTCCCTTCCCTCATTCATCACGATCTTCCTTTTCACCCGCTTCTCTGAGTGGTTGGTTCTTTTGCCTCAGAGCTGTAAATAATGCCATTCCACAGTGTACAGAACTCACAGCTAAAAAATGGCTTGAGTTGCGCTCATCCATTTGTAAATCAGGTTTTGAAACATAGGGACAGGTTTCCCCACAGAAACATGGTTATAAATGATAATTATTTGCAATAAACCATGAGAGAACACTATTATTACAAACATATTTCTAATATATACTGGGTTCAGTAGGTTTTTGTGAGCTATACTAGGAAAGGAAGTCTAGCTCAATTCCTAGCACATAGTAGGTGCTCAGTAAGCTTGCTTATTGACTAAATTACGGGAACTGTAGATGTGTGTGCTGACTCCTAGTGAAGAGGCTGTTATAGCCAGAGAGGGACCTGGAGGAGTAGAGAGGGAAGAAACAAGAAAAGAGTTAAAGGATTGGAGGAGGGAACTGAGGAGCATGCCCTCCACACCCCACATTGTGAGGTACACCCTCAGTCACTTGCTTCCAGCAGCCTACTCTTCCCAGCCCAGGCTGCTTTAGCCCTGGTACCACAGCGTCCTCCTGTACTTGCTGGCTAGGGTTGAGATGAGAAGGGCAGTGCTGCTCCAGCCCATACTAAGTGCCCTTGTCCCTGCCAGGTGCTCCAAGCTGCTGGTGGGCGGGCCCGTCTCTACTCCACCCTCCCTTCTGACATGCCGTTGGGCCATTTTTTACATTTTCCAATTATGTATGTTGTTATTTTGTTACCTGTGTCCTGCAGGTAGCACCGTCTGGCTGGATGGGGGCACCCCACCCACTGATGCTCCCCAGGTTCAGGTGAGTTTCTCCTGGGAGAGGGGAGTGTGCCAGGGCACCAGCTGATCTGAGATGCTGCAGTGAGTACTGGGGACTCTGGGGTTTCTCTGCCACTTCAGGGCTGGCCAGTATAGGGGACAGACAGAGCTCAGCCCAGAAGCAGGGGCCGGGGGTGCGGGGAGTGAAACGTAATTTTGTCTACTGAGAAGTCCCCACCTTCCTCGCTATTCTTGGATGTGAAAATATATTTTTTTTTAATTAGAAAGTAAATATATTCATTGTAAAAAAATTGGGAACTACAAAAGTAAAGTATGAAAAAGAAATCAGAATCACTCTCAATCTCACCCTCAGATGTTAACTATTAAGAGTTTTTGGTATTTCGTTTTAATCTTTCCTGTAAATGAATACACACACACACACACACACACACACACATACACACTCACACACTCACATATACATGTAAATGACATGTTTTTTCAAATTTGAATTCCAATGTACTTTATACTTTTTTTCTTTAAGCATTGCTATGGTTAGCTGTTCGAGTCCATCACATACATGTTATTACTTATTTAGCAAATCCCCAGAACAATCAGTGCATTATCTCCAGTTTTTTGCTGTTAATCATAAGATTGTAGTGACATTCCTATAGAGAAGTTTTGGTGGCATTTCTAATGATGTCCTTAATGCTCTGCTTTTGCCCACTAAAGGCTTTCTTAGAGCTTTTGGTAAGGCTGCAGTCTTGCTCACTGAGTCATTTTTTGCCTCAGTTTCCCCCATTGGAAAGGCAGTCAGGATGTTCTGAGAGTGGTTGAAATGACAGAATGTTATTGAGCTTTCAACGCCTTCATCTACGTGACCGCATGGGAAAGGAGCCTCTCCCCATCACTCCATCTTTGTCTGTTTTTCCTGTGTTTTTTGTCTCTTCTTTGCCACCCACCATCCCTACTTGGCATCCAGTCCTGATTCTGGGCAGAAAGGCCCAGAATAAGCTGAAAGAGAGACAGACATTGGAACTAGAGCTGCTAGGGCGGTTTCAATAGAGGGCAGAGATTTAAGAGCTGAGATTTCTTGGAGCTAAAATGTTTGCTGCCTATGATTCAAAGGGAGGATGGCGAGTAGGCAGCTGTGGGTGGATCTGACATGGGGAAGAGGCCAGACGGGACCCCACCCCTTCCCATGATAGCTCTTCTTCCTCCACAGATAGCGGAAGACACCCTCCAAACGCTGATCCCTGGCTCCCCAGCACCTTCCAATCCCAGAAGGATTTTCCTGGATGCCAGTGTGAAAGAGAGCTACTGCCCCATGGTGCCTCACACCATGTACTGCCTGCCCCTGTGGCCAGGCATCAACATGGTGCTCCTGACCAAGGTACAAGTGAGTGCCCTCTGCTTGCTCCAGTGACACGCGGCCTGGACCCCTTTCACACAGCTGCCTGTTCCCGTTCCACTTCTTCCCTCAGAGCCCCAGCACGCACCTGGCCCTGGTCCTGTTCCAGCTGCTGGATGGGTTCTCTCTGCTGGAGAAGACACTGAAGGAGGGACAGGAGGCCGGAAGCTCTCTGAGGGCCCACCCATTCATGGGGGACCTGCGCCACAGGATGGACAAGTTTGTCAAACATCGCGGGGGGCAAGAGATTCAGGTGAGACTCCGTGCCGAGTGTGCCCACCTCAGGGAGAGGAGGCAGGGCGTGATCCTTGTTTCCCAGTTAGGAAATGATAACAAAATGGACATTTTTCAGAACATTTTTATGTGAGTTTGGCAGGACACTAATTATAGTTCCCATGTGTTATATGTGGAGACTGGAGCTTAGATTGTAGCTTGGCCCAGATTACTCGGCTGGTGAGTGGCAGAACTAGAACCTAACCCAAGGACTCAGTGAAGGCCTGCGGTCTACCGCGGAAGCCTCACAGCATGGCAGGCTGTGTCACACAGAAGTGCGGGATACAGCCCACTCCTACCCCCGGGGGGCGTAGAGTCCAGGCGGGAGATAAGGCCAAGACATAAAGGACAGTGCGTAAGCAGTGGAAAGTTGGCACGGTCTAGTCAGGCACCTAGAAGGAAGTTCAAGGGGGTCAATCACTTGAATTAAGTAGCCAGTGCTGCTTAGGTCTCTGTGAGGATCTGAGATGCTCTGTGGCTGAAGGGACATTGATCGGATTGGAGGAGGCAGAGCAGCCACTGAAACCCCAGGCCCAGGTAGACCCAGATTCTTCACTCAGAGCAGTCAGAAGGCTGCTCAGCATCTCGCAGTGCTTCAGGCATCTCAGTGGCACTGTGTTAGGAGATGGCCCAGCTTCTGCCCCTTTGTCCACCCTCCCTCGAGTCACTTACCGCTCACTCTGACAGCATTACTTTACGTGTCTGTGCCAGCCAGGCAGTGAGCCCAGTACTTGGCACACAGAAGCTGCTCTTTAAATAAATGTCTGCCAAGTAAGTAGACCATGTACAGTGGGGTGCAGAGAGCTGGTGGGGGACCTGGGAGAGGCCCAGCTTTGGCTGTGCGAAGCCAGATGTGTGCTGGGCCTAAAGAAGCCATCAGGAGGCACGATGCCCTCTCAGAGCCTGATGTAAGAAAGGTCTCTGCTGGACTACACTGTGGGAGCATCAGTACGCTGACCTGTCCCCTGCCCTCCTGCAGAGCACCTGGCTGGAGTTCAAGTCCAAGGCCTTCTCCAGAAGTGAACCCGGATCATCCCGGGAGTGAGTTGTGGGCTCTGAGGACAAGGGGGCCAATTAGGGCACAGGGCAAGTCTCCCCCAGGCCAAGAGGGAAAGAGTGCTCAGGAAGGTGTTTCTGAGGGCAGAAGGGTCCTGGGAGAGTGGGGTGCAGCCCACGGGTGCCAGCGGGAGATTGGCAAGCAGAGAGGCTAGAGGCTGAGGAGCAGGGCTGTGAGGATCCAGCACTGGGGTGAAAGGCCTGGGTTCCAGCCTGGCTCAGCACTAATTCACTGCAACCTCAAGCATATCACTTCCTCTCGCTTACTGGTAAAGTAAACCATGAGGTTAGATGAGATTCCATGAATTTCATCCCAAGAATTTGGAATGCTACATTTGAGAAAAACTGGGATGCTGCCTCCTGGATCAGTGATGGGGAGGGTACACTTCAGCATCTTTGTCTGTCATCAGTGCAGGGTGACCACACGGGGGGACACACTCTTCTAGGGCCCTTTCCACTGTGACGCGTTCATCTCTCGGTGCCCAGACTGCTCCAGGTGTGCGGGAAGATGAAGCGGCAGCTTTGTGCCATCTACCGTCTTAGCTTCCTGACCACCGCTCCAGGCCGGGGAGGCCCACAGCTGCCCCAGCACCTGCAGGACCAGGTCCAGACACTCATGCAGTAAGTGTGGGTGTGGCCCCGTAATAGCCAGGACAGGAGGAGGGGCACACCTCACTCCCCCACCCCCTTCCCCTGCTTCCCCTGCAGAGAGAAGCTGATGGACTGGAAGGACTTCCTGCTGGTGAAGAGCAGGAGGAACGTCACCATGGTGTCATATCCCAATGTCTGAGCCCCAAGCCCTTCCAGAAAAGCCCCTCATGTCTGCCTGTGTCCTCCAACTGCTCACTCTGAAGGACCATGGCTTCAGGATGGGAGACTGTATATTCCACCTTTTCTTCTTTGGTCTGAAGGAAAATAATAGGAGAGAGTGTCTTGGGTGCCTCTCTGTAGCAACGCCCCAAGGCTGAAATTTCAGAAACCCCTGGTGTCTCAAAGTTACTTCATGAAAGCTTTGGAATTCGTAGGTGTTGTCCAGCCAGCAAAGTGGTGATGGATATTCCACAAGGGGTGGGGTCCTGGGTCTGGTTGGTTTGAGAGCCATAGCCTCCCCCTTAAAGGTCACAGTTCACAGCAGAATGTGAAGGCTTGGAGAAGACCGGCAGGAAATAAGTTTATTCCAGTTAGAAAAAAATGTCCAAGACTTACTTGACCCATTATAGCATACTAGTTTATTGAACTTTATACTAGTTTTTCTGGAACTTTATCTAAAACACCTTTTCCTATATTAATATCTCTAAAGGGTCTGGTTTCCAGTCCCTGAAACTTCTGTCTTTAGTATGTAGATAAAAGGGATGACAGCCTCGTTAGCCACCAGTCACTGCCCTTCCCTGGGTGTATGTTCCCCTCTCAAATTGGAACTGCCAGCCTCTTGAGGTAAAGCATAGAGATTAACAAAATCACGGTGAGGTGTGTGGATTGGGCGGTCAGCTAGGCTCACTCATTAGCTATATAGCTCTGTCCTCAACGCTGGCCTCACTGTGTGTACAATTTAAACCCATCCCTCAAGAAAACCGTAAAATATGAGCATATCACATTCCTGTTGGGTCTAGAACTCCTTCTGTTAAATGTTCTAGGGTCAAGGATCCCTTGCACTAGCATCTCAGAACTTCTCAGGTTTGGTGTTTGGATGTAGGGAGAGATCTGGGAGAGGAGAGAGTAGAGAGTCGGCTGGAGTGGAAACCTTTGGGGGGTGGGCGTGGCAGGCCTGGCCTCAGACTCCACTGCTTTATCTGGCTGGAAGCCTGGGTTAGGGACAGAGAAGCGCCCTTCTCGTTTCCTGGCTTACAAGCACCTTAACTCAGACCTTCACCTACCTAGAGGACTTCCCAGGCTTGGTGCACTTCATCTACATAGACCGCACGACTGGCCAGATGGTAGCCCCATCCCTCAGCAGCGGTGAAAGGACTTCAGCAGAGCTGGGCAAGGGGCCCATGGCCGCCTTCATCAGAACCAAGGTAACCACTGCCCAGCCCAGGCACTCTTCACTGCTTGTCGGACGGGGTGTGCCAGCCTGACTGCCCAGGAAGGACCAGTCCCCCTGCCCTCAGGGCTCCCGTGAGGCCTGAATCACACCCCACCTTCACCCCTGTTCTTCTTCTGTGGCAGCATCCACTCCCAGCTCCGCAAGCTTCTAAGGATAGTGGCTTGTCTCTCTCACCCAAGGGCCCTGGTCAGCACCCAGGGCCATATGGGCCTCAGTTGGTGCTAGGGGGATGTTTGCTAATGTCCTGGATTAGCAGAGTCTGGACAGCAAGGTCAGAGGAGGAAATGGCCAGGGCCTATCAAAGTGCTTGGCATAAACAAATGTCTACTACGTATTGTCCTATTAACTAAAACAGAAGAAACATAGCTTATTCAATTTGACTATCAGAGCTTTAAACTAGGAGGTTTCTACTAGGGAAGCATTTTCTGGGGATTCTTTTATTTTCTTTGACTTCTTTATGGCAAACTAGTATTTTTGGCAGGGAGGAGAGAGGATCTCTGCCACTTTCTGAAAAACTAGATGTATATACATACACATACTTTTTACATCCAAAATATATATATCATTATAGTTCAAATAAGATGAATGGCAGAAGGCCTGTGTTGGAAAGCCAACTCTGGCTCTCACTCACTATGTGGCTGGAGTGTTACTTAGTCTAAGCTCAGTTTCCTCATCTGTAAAAGAGAATAATTACTGGTGTCATGGAATTATTGCAAAGGTTACAGATGCATGTAAGATATTTAGCACAGTATATGGCATAACATTGAGGTACCAGCATTTGCTGGAACCATCAGCAGCAGCAGCATCTTCATCTCTCTTTCTGGAGGTAGTCGGGTTCTCTTGGTACATTTTCTTCATTATTCTTCTGTGCTGTTTGTTATAGTTGAGCTTTTTCTGACTATGCAATTGTTTACCACATTTTCACTTTACTTTATATCAGATGCATTTCCTCATGTCATTAATTCTTTATAAACATGATTTTTAACAGCCCCACAACAGTCCATCATATGAGTGTAACATAATTTACTTAGCCATTTCCCCAGTGTTGAACATTTAGATTGTTTCCAGGCTTTCGCTGTTATAAATAATTCCATAGCACACACCTTTGTGCATTTGTCTTCGTCCTCATCTCTGATTATTTTCTCAGTATGGGTTCCCAGAAATGGAATTGCTAAGTCAAATGGAAGGAATGTTTTTAAGGTTATTGATACATATTGTCAGATTGCATTCCTGAATATATAGCAAATATCTATGTATTTGTTTGCAGATTTAATTAGACATTACGTTGTGGTCAGGTTTGGAGTAAATCATGTGTGCCTCCGCTCCTGCTTTTGGTGAGAGTGCTCACCGGCCTTTCCCCAGCCTGGGAGGTTGGGGAGCCAGCTGTCCCTGCTGCTTCCCTCATGCAGTTCACAGGCAGCATCAGGAAGTCCTCAGATTAGGCAAAAGAACATGGCAGAGGGTCTCTAAGGCACCGTGTTTCCATCAGACCCCTTGGTGAACCCTGGTTTGGCTCTCACTCCTGAAGCAGAGGATGTGCCTGGATCAGAGCGCTATACGTGTTCAAATCCCTTCCCAGCATTAGAAACTGTGCCCAAGACAGCAAGGAGGGGTTTGCAAGTGGCCACCCCTTCATTTCCCACTGTCTTAATTGTCTTTAGCTGTTTTCTAGTTCGAATGATGAGTTTACTAATTCTTGTCTGGCATGTATAGTAAAGTTATATAAAGTATTTTTACCTATATTTTATCATCACAGTAACTGCAGGAGTAGTCCACCATCCATCCAACATGGACTTATCATGCAGCTCCTGCTCTGAGCCAAGGCCATGCCCCGGCACTAAGGAAGCAGAGCAGGAGAGGGCCCTGGCCTTCAAGGAGCTGCTATTCTGAGTACTTTTCTTTCATCGAAGGCGGGAACTTGAGCTCTGTCCCTGCCATGGGGAGAAGGCCAACCCACAGGCTGTGGCCATCAGGGCAGCCACGGATGCTCTCCACTTCTTTCCCCAGGTCTGGTCTCTGATCCGACTGGCGCGCAGATACCTGCAGAAGGGTTACACCACACTGCTGTTCCAGGATGGGGACTTCCACTGCTCCTACTTCCTGTGGTTTGAGAACGAGATGGTGGGTGTGGCCAGGTCCTGGGGCAGCACAGTACAGAAACGCTTCCCTTTCTTGTAACACTTCAATTCCTCTCTTCTGGACTGTGTTCATTCTGTCTCTTCTCATCCCTGCTGGAGCTGACAGATATGTACAACTGGTTGAGTCCCAGAACTCAGAGGTCCCATTTTTGAGCAGACTTTGTGACCCCTCCACCCATTTGTCTGAAAAGTTCATACTGTCGTTCAAGGCAATGGCCAGGTAATGTGTAAACAGACAGATGAATGCCCTTCTGTGTGAAAAAGGCTGCTCACACATGCTTCCTCAGTGCCTCAGTGTCACCCACTCTGTTTATAAAGCATGGCATACTGTCGTTCCCATGCTTATAAAGCATGGCACACTGTTGAGATGGGCAAGCTGAGGCTCAGAGCAATTCACTCACCTGCCCTAGGTGAGACCGATAGTATGGTCAGGTCTCTGGCCTCCTGGCCTGTTTGCTGGAGCTCACTGTTAACACAGTGCACGCACAGGGCCAGGGAGATTATCATCTCTGTCTCCCCTGGGTCCTTCTCTCTCCTGTCTCACTGTTTCACTTTCTCTCTCTCTTTCTCTTTCTTCTTTTCTTTCCTATTTTTTAGTTTTCTTCTCATTTGTCACTATTATTCATTATTCCAGCTCTTTAAGGATCATTCCTTCTACCCCTCAGATGCCTTTGGTCCCAGTTCTCCTGTCTCCTCCCCTCCTGAAACCCTACCCTCTCTCTGCTCTTGGTAAGAGGTGACCTTGAGGTGATGGCCCTGCCTTTCCACAGTGAAGTGCAGTTATTAGGGTCTCTCACTGCTGTTCTCATAGTCCCACATCCACACTGGCCCATACAGTGACCCCATTTTACAGATGCCCTGGAGATCGAACGCCGTGGCCGGGGCCACTGATGTCATAGGTGATGAAGCCAGAACCCAGGCACAGCTTTTTTGACCTGCAGGCTCCCATCTTTGCTCTGTGCCTTCATAAGTGCCCAGTGTATATTTGACCTTGCCCTTGGCTTTTAGGGCAAAACGACTTTGTGTGTCTGGTTGGCCCCACTGGGTTGACAGGCTAAGGTGGAGCTGTGGGGTAGGGAGAGACAGCGTGAGGTCTGGCTGCAGCTGTGCATGGGTGGCCACTTGCCACTGCCAAGTCCACCCCCTCACCTGCAGGGTGCACCCCACAGTGCCCTCGTGAGCATGTGGAGGTGCTCTGTGACTGTGCCTGGTGCACAGCAGGTGCCCAGTGAATCTTGATTCCCTTCTCTAGGGCCTACCCTATGAATTCCCATTGTTTTTAAAGAGAGAGTTGGGCCTTTTGATAACGCTTTGCTCTTAGCAAGATCGCCCTAGGTCACCCTCCTGGCAGTCTTCCTGAACATGTGCTGGTTGCTGACCCTGTTCATGAATGAGAGCTACCATGTACCCAACACAGCACTCAGAACTTCATACACCTTGTTTCTAATGTCCATTGGGGATTACTGTCATTTCCCCCCATCCCCAGCCCCCTTCACAGATGAGAAAACAAGGTAAAGAGGCCCAGGCATTTTCCCAGCAGCAGGCACGTACCAGGCAGGGCGGAGCCAGGCAATGAACCTGGTGTGTCTGACTCAAGCCCACCCTCTTCTCACCACACCCACTGCCTCCCCAGTCAAGACCCTCTTCCTCCTTCCTCAGGGGTACAAACTGCAGATAATCGAGGTGCCTCTCCTTTCTGATGACTCTGCTTCTGTGGGCATGCTGGGCGGAGACTACTACAGGTAACACCGATTCAGAACGCTGTTGAGGACCATGCATACTCAGATGTTGGGTGATAAGCACCAGCTCCCCTATGGGGAGCAGCTTCTCCTTCAGGAATGTCCCTCAAGAAGCTAGGAAAAAAAACCCTTGTGAAAAGCTCCTCACAGCCTGACCTGGCATCCGGAGGGAGTGAATGGAAAGCACGTGTGCATTGCTGCCTGTCTTGCTGTTGGCACCCATTTGGCAGCATTTGTAAATGTATCCTCTGGGGCCCCGAACTTCCCTGATGGTTCTGTGGCATCCTTAGGGTGCTGCTGCCTGCAGACGCCACATAGGAGTAAGAACCCAAAGGTGGGAGGACCGTGGTGGCCTGTGGCTGAGGCTTGTACAGTTAGGCCAGCAAGGGGCGGGGAAGGCCCCGCTGGCCTGGGTGCTGGGGCCTCGTGACGTGACGGTACCTCCACGGTGCTGGGAGAGGCCACTGGTGTTGAGGGGAATGCCATGGCCCTGTCCCTGAATCTCGTCCTCCCTTTTCCTCCCCTAGGAAGCTCCTGCGCTATTACAGCAAGGGCCACCCAGCTGAGTCTGTCAAGTGCCACGAGCTACTGGCCCTCCACCTGTCTGTCATCCCCAGAGACGTGCTGGTGCAGCAGGCTGGCGAGCTGGCCCGGCGCCTGTGGGAGGCATCCCGCGTCCCCCTGCCCTAGGCCGGGGCGGATGGCCCCAGCACGGTCTGCATATGCACCCATTTCTGCAGTCCTCACCCCCACTTGCAAGAGCCTCCTCTCCTCCGGAGCAGCCACCTGAGAATGGGACAGTCCCCTGGGCAGCCCTGGGATTTCTTAAACTTCACTTAAAGCAGCTTCCATTCCAGGCAATGGCCAAACCCCCAAATTCTTCCCTCTGAAGGAGGAGGAAGGCCAGGGGATTCCTTTGGTCTCCTTGAAACAACAGTGGCCTTTTACAGAGCTGTATCTCCATTTATCCCCAGGAGATAGGAAGTCTGCAGTACCTGCTGGTGTCTGAAGATACCCTCCTTCCACTGTCCTTGGAGAGGAGGAGGAAGTTCCTCAGGAAGCTGGTTTCTTCCCCAAATGAAAGGCACTCCCTTGGCCAGCACTGCCATTTTCTCTCTGCAGCTCTGGGTGGGTTTCTTAAACTAGACCTCTCTCCCTGCTTGTGGGGTGACGGCACCTCCCTCTCTGGGTGCTGGTTAGGGCTGCTAAACACGCAGCAGGTGCTCAATAAACACTGGTTTCAGTTATTGATATTATTCAAGCTAACTGTGCCTGGGCCCCTAGACCTTGCTTGGTGCTGAGAGCCCTGGTGAGTCAGCCTTTTGGTGCCCCTTGCGGTTCTCGGGTCCTGCCCTGACCCCACCCGAGATTCATGTCCTCGGTCCCCTGGATCCCAGGCTGTGACTGGCAATCCTGGCATGCCCTAGATTGAGAACCACTGCCTCTCTCCAACCTAGAAGCTCTCACCCCAGAGCAGACATAAGGGCAAGAGACCAAATAGAGCAGGGACAAGCGGCATGGCAGAAGTCAGGGCCCAGCAGAGAAGAGCTGAGGGTTCGTTCATGGCATACGACAGCAGCCAGGCTTTCTGTCTTCAGTCTGGAGCCAGAATTCGTGCCAAGACTGTTCTTGCCCATTAAGGAAACAGCCTAAAGTTTTCAGGTACTGAAGGAACTAGAACTACACCGTGGGCTAAAGTCGTCAGAAGGTGGCAGTGACAGACAGTCACCTGAGACTTTCTTAATACCATGATTTTATGGACAGAAATTTAAAATATCAGCTTTGGAAAATACAGAAGAGCACAAAGGGGAAAGACAGTCTGGAAGCCCGCCACTGCTTAGGGTTCCAACTTTTGTCACTTAATATTTTTCCTTAATTTTTAGCAGCTGCATGATGTGACATGTGTAGTTTGACCAATACCCCAAGTTTTTCAATATAACACCAGAGTAAGTATGCTGACAGGGATATTAGCAAAGACTTGCAGATGGTGTGGCCCTTCCGTGGTGTGTGGAGGGCGTCTGAGTTGAGAGAAGGGTCCCCAGGAAACCCTCTCACTCAGAAACACCTTTTCCACATTTTCTCCCAGTTTTGAGATGTGTTTCTAACAGCAGGTTTCTAGGACACTGACAGATGTCAGAGCAGTACAGACACTCCCAACTCCCGGGGTGCATTTTTCCTACAAGGGGAATGGCCTGGAAACTAATAGACAGAAAACAAAGAAGTTCCTAATTCAAGACAGGCCAGAGGACAGAAGAAAGCACTTTATCTGAAGATATTTTCAGATCTTTAATCCTTAAAGAAACTTGGAAAACAGGAAAGGTGCCAAAGGACAGAAGAGAAATGTCTAGGCCTTCACAAGAAAAAGGTGAACCTCAAGAATTACAGAGAAGCAAACTGGCCTCCCAGCCCTTCTAGCTAGTACAGCGACCTCATAAGCTCACAGCATTTAAGCATTAGAGAGTGAATGCATGGCTCTCTGGAGTCCAAGGACAGATGTGGGACTCTCCAGTTTTTCTGAGGCACTGGTCACAGTGATGCTAAAGAGGGTTCTCAGCCAGCAGACTCCCTGTGCCCGCTGTGGGTATAGAACAGTGCAGCGCTGTATCAGCCAGCAGTACCGGGAGTGGGGCAGTAGGGCCCAGATATCTCTTTATTCGGAAGCCGCACTCCCACACATGGCGGACGTGTGATTCCTTAGTGAGAAGCAGAGCAGCACAGGGAGAAGAGGGCCTTTGGCACCCTGTTTCGGCTTCACCAGAGCGTTTGCTGCTCGCACTCACTTCCTCCTAGCCTCACCGGCCCTGTCTGTACAGTGGGAATTCTGGGGCTGCACAGCTCCTGACACGCGGGGTCAGAGAATTATTAGCCTGGAGATGAGTATCCAAAGGCCTGGAGGCAACAACTTCAGCTGGGTTAATAGGCAACCTCCCTCAACCCTGCCCTGTGGGGAGTCCAGTGGCGGGTGGTGGAGTGTGCAGCTCAGTGTCCTCTATTTAGTGTGGCCTAAGGCCAAGTAAGGCAGCTGGACTGCAGCTCCTCCTCCCTTCCTGCTTTCTCCCTGCTCCTCCCCCTGCTTGAGGACACACAAAAAGCTGATTGCAGGCAAATTCCTGGCCTAGCACTGGGCAGAAATGGCTGCAAGTGGCCGAGGTCTCAGCAGGGCCATGAGCACCTCTTCCTGCCCTGGCTGGAGACGAACTCACTGGGAAGCCAAGGGTCGCCTGAAGCCTGAGTACGATGCGGTGGTAATAGGAGCAGGTAAGTCAGGCTGAGCCAGAGCTGTGGGCTGGGAGGGCAGCCCTGCCCAGATGCCTGGAGGGACGCCTTCCTAAACCCCTCCCATCCCTCTTCTCTTGGCACAAGATGGCCAGGAGTTGGGGCAAGAGCAGGCACTGTGGTGGAAAGGCCATCAGTCTGCAAATAGGCGCTGGAGTTCTGGGGATGGCTCTGTCGTCACCTTGCTGTGTGGTCTGGGGCAGCTTCCTGCCCTCTCTGGGCTTGGGTCTTCCCATCTAAAATGACCAGGGAGGACTAAGTGAGCTCAGGGTTTCCATGTATCTCCTGTGAAATTAGCTGGTTGCCAGCACATTCATAAGGGTTGAAAAGAAAGAGCCCTGGAACAACAGACTTATGAAATCCAGGCACCCCAAGTTCCCTGATTTCTGGTCACCACCTCTTCTACACTGAGGTCACCCACTCCCAAAGGAAACAAATCATTTCATAAAGGGGAGTTAGACAAAAGTAAAAATGAGTCCCAGAGATCGTAGTGCATGTCTGCAGAGGGTGACAGTTCCCACTGCCCAGCACATCTGCTACACTTTGCTGCCCCCCAGGGTGACTGTGAGGCTGCCTTCCCTCAGGGCCTTCCAGTCACACTCACAAGAGCCCAAAGCTCAGCTCTTGACATTATTTCCAACTGGGTTTATACAGAGAGACAACAGCAGGACCCAAAGAAGAACATGCTGATCATACAGCTTTAAAGGTGCATCGTGTTTTGGCATTTCTTTGTTTTTCTCCTCTGTTTTTGTGCCAATAAATATTCACATCACCCTTCTAGGGGAAAATGTGTGCATATATACACATGTACATTGATTTATTAGAAATGCTGAAATAAAAGAAGTGTAGTGCACAATTTTACAGATAAAATAACAATACTCTAAATTCCGAGTAGTTGATTCTCACCAAATTTCTGCTTTTCGTCAAACTCAATAGCCAACCTATGTATGGTTGCAATTGACAAATGAGGCTGGTTCCCAAAAGAATGTTGTTTGAGATGTTCATTTACTTTAAAGAGTAGAATGAAAGTGTCACAATGTAGCAGCTACAGACACAACACACTGTTGAGTTTAGCATTTTCTCTGTCACTCTCAAGTATAACAATCAACAATAATAAATCAAGCCCTGATGTGTAATGCTGATTTCCATGGTGTAAATACTCCTGCCATAACATCACTGAATATGAATCTGGAAGAGAGACAGCAGTGCATCATTACATAGGACGGCACCTGTAAGGTTACATAGAGGAAAATAACCGCCAGATAATAGTAAGATGGAGTAAAATAATTAGCAAGTTATGAGTATTTATTACCTTTGTTTTTAATATAATTTATTTCATTGTAAGTTTATACACTTTAATTTTTAACAATGGTTGTGTTTAACAGCAGCTTGCACGTGACCTGGGCTGGGGAAGCCTGCTCCAGCCCCCCTGACAGCTCAGTAAATGGGAGCACCCAGCCCTCTCAGCCTCATAGAGCCCCCCACCCACAATTTTCTTGGAACAGCTCACCCCTACTGTCTTCTGGCAGGGAGATTGACTCTTGGTCTTGTCTCTGTAT
Source organism: Macroglossus sobrinus (assembly GCA_004027375.1). Lineage (NCBI taxonomy): Eukaryota > Metazoa > Chordata > Mammalia > Chiroptera > Pteropodidae > Macroglossus > Macroglossus sobrinus. The sequence goes on along the minus strand of PVKZ01000273.1, from coordinate 43,099 downwards.
CCCTGAAATAACAAAAGATGACCCTGATTTAGTTACCTGACTCAGTGTACCTAAGAATGACCCAGGAGCTCATTCAAATACACTTCCTAGTGATTCAGATTCTGAGGATTGAAGGTGACTCTGGAGATCAGCACATCTAACCAACACTCTGAGTGGATCCAATGCAGGAGGCTGCAGCCCACAATCAAGATGCCACATTCAGAGCAGTTTTTCTGCAAAGCCCGGTGTGCCAGCTCCCTAAGGATCTCAGGAGTCAGGTCTGGAGATTAGCTTAAGGTCCCTTCAAGGGGCAAAGGGAGGTCACCAGAAGCCACAGAAGGGCTCAGCCAGGACTAGGGGTGGGGGAGGAGGGTCCTGGGATATTGGATCCTCGACCTTTGTCATTTAAGATGTGTTTATGCATGTGTGGGCTTATGTGTGATAATTGAACTGGAACCCAGTTGCCTGGAAGCCGTTATTAGTTTTTCAAGATTTATAATCAGCACTAATTAAAGGACAAATAGCTACCATTTATTCAGTGTCTGCTAAGGGTCAGGGCTTTACATATATTATCGGTCATTCTCTCTGCAACACTGAGAGGCCCCAGAATCCTCTCTGTTTTACATATGAGGAAACTTGGGGCTCTTGGCTGGTTTAAGTGACTCTCTCAGGGTCATGCCTGGTAAATAGCAGAAGCTAAGTTGAGCCCAAGATGGTGGGCCTTTAAGTCGTTGAATGTATTTGAGAGCAGGGCTTTTCAAACAGCAGATTGCAATCCATCCATGAGTCCCACCCAGGAATATTTTTAAAACTTTCCTTAAGATAATTTTCAAAAATATGTAAAAAGAATATACCCACCAGGATTTTTAATTAAAATGAAGTATAATCAAATAGATTATCATCTGATTATCACATGATAAGGGTTAATATTCATGAAATTTTTGTGTCTGTGAACTATACTTTTATGAGGGGGGTGTGCCGGGTCACAGTGTAAAATACATTTTTTTCCCTTTGGATCATGGTGACAGAGCTTTGAAAACCTCGTGGTAGAGAGTCTTTTAATGGATGAGAAATCGACTCAGTCATCTCTAAAATCCTGGCGGTTTCTATGTGGAAATTTTAAAACAAAATCAGTTCAGCTGTGAAGAAATTCATTATGTGGGTCACCACTGCTTCCCTATTTATAAATGTTTGTAAAATTATCGCTGAGCATTTTATTTGAGTCAACACTGGATTCAGGTTGCTGCTCAGAAAACATAGTCATCTTCTGACATCATTGAAGACACAGAGCAACCTTCTATCACCACGTGGTCTAGACAAGGCTGGACTCCCCTCCCTGAAAATGATCGGGGCATGGTCTCTGCCCAAGGAGACTCTCCATCAGCACCTTCTCCTGAGAGTAAGGAAAGAGGAGGCCGCTTAGCCCCAGCGCCCGTGTGCACCATGTGTGTGTCTGAGACCACCTGCATCAGAATGACCCAGTTACTTGTGAGAAACCGCATTCTAGGCCCTGCTCCCAGCCCGCTGAGTAGTCTCTGGGGAGGGGTCTGGGAATCCGGGCATTTACGTGAGTTCTCAGGTGATCCTGAAGCTTCTCAAAGCTGGAGAGGCACTCACTTACTACCAGTGGGCTTGGCATGGAACATGGGATCCCAAGCCAAGTTCAGGGCTTTTTGCCCAGGGGCAGCCCTCCTAAGATTTTTGGAAAGAAATTTTATATGTAAAATAGCTAAGTTGGCCCAATCAGCTAGTACCCCTGAAGCATACTAGCTACTCTAACACACATGGAAGCTGTATATGTTCAATTACTTCATTTTGAACTGTTTCTATTTTATTTGGAGAATACTGGAGATTGACAAAAACGAACCCATGTGTCTAAAGCCTTCTGTGGCTCTACTATGAACCACATTTGGCAAAACAAGCCAGGCTTAACAGCGACTGTCCACACCACCAGCACTCACCTAGGTGGCCAGTGATTTCATGCTAGACATCAGCACACCAGCTCTCCTGGTACTTCAGCATACCAGCCATGCTTTCCTTCTCCTCCTTGCCAAGTAAACTGACTCTTCCTCTGACAGTCAGTCACCTGCTCATTCCTGAGTGACAAACTTCAGCAATACGAGGCTTCATGGGACGGCTTTTGTCTGATGACCATGGATTTTTTCCTTGCCCCTCACTCTAGCATGGAGCCTCTGACCAAGTCAGGATGACAGGACACTTTTCATGACAGGGTAAGAACCAAGGTTTTCTGACTCTACACAGACCAGGTATTTTATAACATCGAGCTACATGCTGTTTTAACATCCAGGTCCCCCAAGTTTCTGCTACCTCTCCAAGATCTTCACAGGCCTGGTGACAATAATTGGTGGCAATAGTCCTCAAGAAATAAGTCTGTCTTTCCACTGACGAGTGTTACTTTCCTTCTCTCTCCTCTGTCTCGTTGCAGGTCACAACGGGCTGGTGGCTGTGAGTACCTCCCCGCTGCCCCACTTCACTGGTCCCGGGTATGTGGTTCTCAGGAGCCACAGGAAAGAAGGAAAGTCGGGCTAGTCCCTTCTCTCTGGTGCTGACGAGTGGCTGGGTCAAATGAACATTAGCAGTAGTTAAGGAGAATGTTCTTAATGCACATGGACTTCCCTCGTGACCTTGAGAGAGTCAGGAAACTTTCAGAGGTGGGATGATAAAAAGGTGGGGAAGCATATAACTGGCATAGCCTGGGAGACGTGTTGGAGCCTGGGGATCAGGTAACTGGAGCTGGGCGGGGCCCTATGATCCCAGATTACAGGCGATGCATGTGTGTAGAGCCTGGTGCTCCCAGATGGGTCTAGGCCATATGCTAACATGGAGAGCACAGCAGCTACACTGTCCCCAGTGTACCCTGGAGACAGCGAGGAAGCCAGTCCAGCAGAGGAGATCTGAATCTGAGCTGGGCCAGGTTACCCCAAGGCTGTATTTCTCAAACCCGAGTCTCTGTACCCCCAGGAGGCCATAGGGCATGCTAGAGGGTGTTCAGACCACAAGACGAACACAGAACATCTTCCTGCAGCAGTGGCAGCTCTAGAATATCAATATAGGGGGCTTAGCAATGTCAGGGAGCTATGAGATAGATGTGTTAAATCTGAATACTTTCCCTGACTTACTAATTTTTCTTGAACATTTTACAAGGAGATACTCAGTAACTCAACCCATTGGTAATTGAAACATCAATTTTATATTAATGTAAACCTGGGTTTATCTCCCAGCTCTGTCTGTGAAGGGTAAGGCAAGTCACTTAGACTAAAGACGCCCATCCTCAGAGTTGTTGGAAAGGGAACAGGTGATGTGCATTGTGGTTCTGGCACATGCAGCATCACACCAATGGGGACTCATCACACAAATAAGGCACCCCCCCCCCAATCAATTTGGGTGGTGGCTCCTTGCAACAAAGAGAATGCACACCACGGGAACCGTGGGGTGGTTCAGTGAGAGGCTGTGAGGAGGAACCAATTCTCAGATTTTCGCTTTGGTTGGATAATTTGAGGGAGAGTCTGAGAAAGTAGGTAGGGTATGCTCTGGACTGGACACTGTCAGGAAGTGGCACAACCCCGTGGCTGGGCATCTTGATAAATCTCTATAGGGAAGCGGGGCTGGTGTGAGAAGAGTGGCAGCTGGTGAAGAAGAAGGAGTCACTCAGCCCAGAGGAGGAGCGTTTGGTATTTTGCTGGTGGTCCAAAGACCCTGTTTTTATTTGTGCTCAGACAGAATTGTGAAGGAGGCTTGCTCTGTCCCAGTCTGGATGTTCTCAGACACCCTGGTCCGAGGTGCTCGTTCTGACAGAACAACACAGCTCACCTCCGAGGGCCTCGCCAGCTTCCCAGTGTCGGGGTTGCTCATTTTCCTTTCTCATCAAGATATGTCAGGAGTATAGATTCTGGGTTCAGACCATCTGGATTCAATTTCCAACACCTCTACTCATCAGCTCTGTGTGTCTGAGGAGACTGTTTACCTCACTGAGCCTCAGTTTCCTCATCTGTGAAATGGGAAGAATTATAGTGCCCACCTCAAGGGTGCTGGGGTCAATTAAATGAGATGATCCACTCTGCTGTCTGGCACATAGTAGTTGCCATGTAAACTTTTTTAAAAGTCTGAGTTCTGAACTGCACCATCCCCATTGTCACCTTGGTGGTGGTTATGGTGGGGTACCAGCATTTTAGATCTGTAGACTCAAGACTAGTTTAATTCAAGTAATATTTATTGATTTTCCACTAAGTGCTAGAGAAAAAAAAAAAAACATAGTAAAACTCCTGCATCATTTGTTCCCCCAAATAAAACTGTGTTATAACCATAGCTTCATTTACTGAGCATGTTCAGTGTGCCGGAGAACCAGCTCACAGCAGCCCTGCAAAGCAGACAAAGTGGGTATTATTATCATCAGCCCTATTTTCGCACATGGGGAAATGAAGTTCAGGTGGAGCAGGTGCCAAGGTGGAGAAAGAAAAGTAGAAGCTGGCAGTCTAGCTCAGTGCGCACAGGCAAGCTCATTGTGCTCCTCTCCGGGCTTGTGAGAAGGATTGAGGCTCACCCCCGCCTGGAGGAGATGGGCCTGAGTTCACAGAGTCACCTGGGCCTGGCAGGAAGGATGGTCACCTTCAGCTGGGAAGTGGAAGGGCAGGAACAGTCATGTTCAATCTCAGAAGATGGGAAAGTGTGGCTTTAGGAGGCAAGGACAACAGCATTCCCAGAGCAGGGAACAGCAGGAGCCGAGGTGTGGCATGCTGGTCCTGTAGCGAGGATCCCGAGACTGCAGGTTGACCTCCAGGGATAAAAGGAGAGCCCCATGTGCCCCTCCCCGCCACAGGCCGCCTACCTGCAGAGACTGGGGGTGAACACAGCCGTCTTTGAGAGACGCCATGTGATCGGGGGTGCAGCTGTCACTGAGGAGATCATCCCAGGTGAGCCCTGAGTGGTGGTGTGGGGGTGGCAGAGGGTGACCACTGGTGACTATCCTCATCTTATTCGGTTTCAGGGTTTAAGTTTTCCCGAGCATCTTACCTTCTCAGCCTGCTGAGGCCACAGATTTACACCGACCTGGAGCTGAAGGTAGAGCTCTCCTGCCCTGTGGCCTGAAGGTGTTGGGTGGGGGCAGTTCCATCTTCCCGCCCAGGGGTGAAGCCTCCTACTATGTGTGTGTCTGTGGTCTCTCTTCCGTCCGAGGGTTTGTCTGTCTCAAGCGGTCTCCATGGTACATTCCCACACATGGGATTTTTCTAGCCCACCTTTGTGTCTTAAAAATTGGGAAAATTCACATAAAAATTGGATTTCTTTTGATGGACAAGCTTTGTCAGCATCAGGCCCATGTTCCTACATGCAGCACGATCTGATACCCTACATGGGACGGGAGTCCCACTGCTGTCCCGTCACTTCCTGGTGTCCTATCTGGCCATGGCAGGGAAACTGCCTGAATCCTTGTGCCTCTGAGTTTACAAAGCTGCCTTAGGACGTGAGTCCGATTAAACTTTAGATCCTGTTACCATTCTTGGCAGCCTCAGCAGAAAGTTGAAGAGACTTTCACCTTTTCTGGCTCCTGGGCTGTTTTAAGGGGATCCTGAGAACATTCTGTCTGCCCTGTTAACTTCTCTTAGTGACCTTAACCTTGGTCCACAAGCTTGCCAAACTCTTCTCCCCACCCTTTCAGATTCCTTTCACCCCTTACTGCTTCCTTTGTAAACCCGGTCACCACATTCCTGGAGCCCACTTATTTCTACCTGCTTGTTGTCTCTGTCACTCACCACCCAGAGAAAAGGGTCCTCTGTGCCATCTGTAGATGAAGCTGCTGTACACTTTAGCACCAACTTTAAATTGAAAGTTTGAAATTAATAAGATGTTGAGCCACTGTTCACAGCTCTTTGGCCACTGGTTCATGTAGATGAGTTCTCTGAACCAGATAATTACAGAAACACACTAAAGAAATTATTCTTTGAGCCCTAAGTCAGTGGCTCAAAGAATAGACAAAGAGAGACAAAGATAGAGACAGAGAGAAGAGAGGAAGAGCCTATCACCAAGGAGGCTTGGGAATGGGTCTCTGGTTTTTAGTCTGCATCAGACTATAGATGAAGGCAGTTTGCAAAGGCACCAGATATGAGCAGTGGCAGAATGTAGAGGGGAGGGGGAAGGGCGTAGACCCTCCTTTTGAAAAACCTAGTTTCTGAAAACTAAGAATCACAGAATACAAATTTTCACATGATTATTCTCTTAAAAAAAAAAAAACAAAAAAGAAAGAGATATACTCTTGGCAAGTTCTGTATACTACTCAAATATTTGTAAATCAAATTATATTTTAAATGCATCAAAGGAGCTTCCATTTAAGGTGACCCTGGAGTAAATGAGCCTACAAAGTAAATAAAAAGTTTTGATGTGAATAATTTTTCTACATTGCAAGTATGGATTTTGACATAACCATTGCTTTATTGCATCTTTCCAAATTTTAATTACTGATTTCTGGAGTGGAGGCAGTTATAGACCAGTGCTGAGAGCCTGGGCTTTGGTGTCACATATATGTGGTTTTGAAACTCAGATCCACCTCCCAATGTGACTTTGGACAAGTTATTTAACTTCTCTGAGCTTCTGTTATTGTATTTGTGCCATGAGGATGATATATGTATAGAGTTGTGAAATAACCACGGTAAACCCTCGTGCAGTTCCTGGCACAGAGCAGAGTGGTGTGGTGTAGCCTGCTGTGGTATAACGTGGTGTGGCATGGCATGGTGCTGTGTGGTGTGGTGTGGCGTGGTGGGGTGTGGCAAGGGGTAGTATTCTTGTGGCACAGCATGGTTTGGTGTGATGTGGTATGGCAAGGTGTGGTATGCTGTGGTATGGCAAGGTGTGGTGTGGTGTGGTATGGCACAGTATAGCATGGTGTGGTGTGGCATGGTATCACAGTGTGGCATGGTGAGGCATGGTGTAGTTTGGTATGGCAAGGCATGACACAGCTTGGCATGGTATAGTGTGGTGTGGTGTGATATGATCTGTCATAGAGTGCTGGGGGGAAAGAGCTTTTTATACACTTATATTAAAAAATAAAAATCGGGGATTTGGTAACCTGTATACAGGTGCCTAAACAGTCAAAAATGCAATCATAGAGGGGCCAAGGGCAGAGGCCACAGATCTCTTCAATTGTTGCTAGTGCTGTCTGTGTTCTGCAGAAACATGGGCTGAGGCTTCATCTTCGAAACCCCTACTCCTTCACCCCCATGCTGGAAGAAGGCACAGGGAACAAAGTGCCCAGGTCCCTTCTCTTAGGCACAGACATGGCGGAAAACCAGAAGCAGATTGCCCAGTTCTCACGGACAGATGCTCAGGTAGGGAAACTGACCAGCAACTGATCTTCTTCTGGAGGAGGCTCTTGAAGGGAAATGGGCCTGGTTGGCATTGTCCTAGAGCATGTGTCTGAAGGCCACAGAGGCTTGGACAGGTCACCCCGCTCCCTGACCTAGGAGGGCTCCTACCTGTGCTAACTTTTGATCTCGGGCATTGTGAAGAGAAGATGGAAGGCAGTGATTAAGACCAGCAGACACCAGAAACCCTCAAACCTGTGTGTGTTCAATATGAGGCCACTGTTTGGGTGACCGCTTACTGAATATCAAAAGGGAATCCATTGGTATGTACTTATACTCTCTGTACTTTCTCTCTCTCCTGCTTTCGGACAGAACTCTAAGTGGTTGTCAATATTAAAGTATGTAAAGGCCAAAAAGAAGGATAAAAGGTGGATCAGAGATGATTAAGGATAGAATGAACTGGATCAGGAATTTAGGACAAGAGAGTCGTAATAAATATTCTTTCAATCTGGCATCAATTTCCCTGACAGCCTAAGGAAAGAGATTGTCCATGGTGGCATGCTGGACTCGTGAAAGAAAGTACCCACATCTGATGGAGATGCACATTTTTTTTTTTCTTGAGATTGCATTCTAAGTGATTTGTTGGGTAGCTTTACATGTTATTGAGTGCCATGAGCCTGGTGTGACTGGTTTTGCAGATATGAAAGGTTTCTTTTTGTACTATGCCTACATAAGCTGAAGGCATAGCATTAACTTGTATCTCAGTGGAGACATTTTTATAAGAAGAACTTAATATAATTAGTGTGTTTTGCTTTTTTGTTGTATTTATCTAGTGTTGGATAAGACCAAAAGAACCACAGATACACAGTATTTCTCTTCAACTAGCAGTATTCAAACCTGGCTGACAGTCAGAATCACCTTGAGAGCTTTGCTTTTTTAAAAAAGTGATTCTTTTGTTGGGAACCACTGCTTACACCTTCTTCTCCAAACTCTGCCTATCTTAGATGCACTAGAGAAGATTCAGGACAAGGCTGGGTCCCTGGTCCTATAAGACAGTGGCTCTAGCCTGGAATGCTAGTAACCACAGGAACAGGAGGCAGAGGCCACATCCCATTGTGTAAAGAACATGAATTCTGTTTTTGTCTTTACATGTTGTCATATTAAAGGCCTGCTGCAGAGAAACCTGTTTAACTTCATTTTTATCAAGACTTCTCAAATGTACTTCGGCACAGAACTTTTATGTAACAGTTATTAAAATTCCATGGGTATATCCATGAGTCTAGATGAACCAAAAATGTAAAACTCTGGGCTGAAAATCAAAATAAGGCCTCCCGTAGCACAGGCATTCATCCCTGCTCCTGTCACCCATCCAGTGAAGGAGGGGTGGGTGTCCTAACCAGGCTGTCAAAATGAATTCTGTCATGGGAGCTTGTGGGGTGAAGAATGCAGGCTTCAGTTTCTACTTATGATAAGAGGATGGGAGATTTGAAGACCAGGGAAGAATAGTCAGCATGCTGAAATACAAGGAAACAGATCTTTCTTTTATCAGTAATATGTAGACAGACAGGACAGAAAGAAGAAACTCGTAAATGGTTTTTGGTTTATCATAGCACATCCTAGGACACTTGCCAATTTTCCGTGGCTGACTACTGTTCTTGGCCAGCATCAACCAGTTTTCCCTGCTACCACCCGGTGGCTCTTCCACTGCACAGGCTCTCTCTGACCTCCCCTAGTGCTGACAGCACACAGACCTAGGACTGAGAGTAACTCAGCACAGCCACACCAAGCCATGGCCGGGCATGAGTCCTGAGGAACCATGGAGCCTCAGCTGAGATGCAGCAGGCCATGTGGAGTGGCATGGAGGGCCAAGCAGGGGGCAACGTCTTCGTGGGGTCTAGGCAATGGGGCCTTGACTTGGTGCTCTGTTCCAGGCCTTTCCCAAATATGAGGCCTTCATGAATCGCTTGGCATTAGCCATTAACCCTCTGCTGGATGCAGCCCCTGTGGACATGGAAGCCTTAAGGCAGGGCTCCCTGCTGCAAAGGCTCAAGTCACTCTCCACCCTCACACCCTTGCTGCAGGCAGGTAAGTCCAAAGTGTTGGCCTCAGGGCCAACAGAGCTGAGCCTATTTTCTCAATGACTGAGCATAGCCTGACCTTCTGAGGTGGCCTGCCAACTGCTGTCCATTGATAGGGGCTGCCTGGAGCATGGTCAAGAGAAGCACTTAGCCTGGCATGCCCTAAAACCAGAGCCTGACACAAACAAACACTTATGTGCAAGAAGTTCATTTGGAAAGGTGGCCCAGGGAAAGGAGGAGTGAAACTGCAAAGAAGGAACGTTGATACCAAGGTGTCCTGCTGTGCTGGCCACTACACAGGTGACAAAGTGCTGAGCCTGTGAGGACCCTGTGGAAGCATTAAGAAGTGCACATGAGGACCATCCCCAAGAGAGGAAAGGGGGAACATTTACCCATCGCGTTCTGTCCTCCCCTGGTCAAAGCTTGCCCCATGACATATTAAATCCCATATGGGGCTGTGTATCCATAGGTGCCAGGTGGTTTTTGTGGGTGTCCTGTCACAGTGCCAGAGAAGCCCCAGGGCAGAAATAAAGAGGCACATCTTACAAGTGTGAGGGGAGATGTCAGGTTCACTGTGTGAAGCTGATTAGAGCCTACGTGGAGCTCGTCACCATAGGCACAGCTAGAAGAAGAGATAGGTACCAAGAGAATTTGAAGAGGTGCCCCATATGAAAAGGATACTAAATCTGAACTCAGCAAGAAAAAATTCTGTGATCAGTTTTGGATTTCTACCATAGGTATGAGAAAGGCAGTTTCCCTAAGTATGCTCTTCTTTTCTACCACTCCTCTAGGGTGTAAAGACCAGTTTACCCTCTATGTTCTAGACAAATACTGAACCAGTTAGCTATGGTCACAAAATCGCTGCATAATAACAAAACAACAATAAAACTCCAGTGGCATGTAAAAATAAAAATGTATTCCTCATGAATCTGCGTGGTCCAGCTGATCCCAGCTGAGCTCAGCCGACCCGGTCTGGTCTCATGCACATGTTTGTGGCTGGGGCTCATCGGCTAGGGCAGCCCTGCTCCAGGTGTGTCTCATCCTCCTCCTGGCTTCAGGCTAGTCCAGGCATGGCCTTCTGACATCAATGGCATCAGCACAGTGGGCAAGCCCAGATGTGCAGGCCAGTTTCAAGCCTCTGTTTGCATCATGTCTGCAAACATTCCACTGGCCAAGCAAATCATGTGAATGAGTTCAGAATTAAGGAGCAGGGCAGGTCAACCCCACTAAGGTGGGTGGCACTGCAGTTACATGGTAAAGTGTGTAGATATGGGGAAGGGCAAAGGACTGGAGCAAGTAGAATCTATCACACATGCCAGAAGTGGACAGTGGCTCTCAGATTACCCGTCCAAAGAGCCTTGTGCAGTAAACATTCATGCACATTTATGGAGGACCTGCTATGTGCCAGACACTAAGCTAGGCACTGGGGCCATAATGGCTAGAGATCACAGCCCTCGCCCCCAACGTGTTACTGCCTGGTTCCTGTCTGAGATGGTCTGAGTCAGTATCAGAGGAGTGGACTAACCAAGCCAGCTACTTCCCAGGTCACAAGCTTTACAGAGTTTAAAGTAAAGGGCTATGGAACAAATTAATTTTTTTTTCCAAAAATAATGCTAAGAACTAAAATGTGTCAAGTCCTAGGAACTTGCAAATGCTTTACATACCTCATTCAATCCTCACAATAGCTCTTGGAGGTATGAAATATTATTCCCATTTTATAGATAAAGAAACATATATGCAGAGATGCTACATTACAGATCAGAGCTTTTCCTTCTTGCCTGTCTCAGTTTACGTTTTATGAGTCTTCTCTTTCAGGTCGCATCCTGGGAGCCCAGCTGCCCCAGTATTACCAGGTCCTCACTGCTCCAATAACCAAGGTAAGGGGTTCCCCAGCCTCAGGCTGGGCCTCACAGTGAGCGGGGCGGTCTCTCTTCACAAGGCCCCTAAGCCCTTCTCCCTGCCATTTCGCTGTCCCAGGTGCTGGATCAGTGGTTCGAGTCTGAACCTCTAAAAGCCACTTTAGCAACAGATGCGGTGATTGGAGCCATGACAAGTCCCCACACTCCAGGGAGTGGGTGAGTTGGGAGGCAAAGTGGGGTGGCAGGAGTGGAGAGAACTCCCCAACGAGAGCAATAACAGCTGTCATTCACTGAGCACACCCAGCCAGCCAGGCACGAAGCCGAGAACTTCCTGCATGACTCATATACTCCTCAAGGTAATGTCTGAGATCCATGGGTCAGAAAAGGGAAGTATCTTGCCCAAAGTCACACAGCTAGTAATTGGAAGAGCTGATTTGCAATCCAAGTTGTTTGACCACCATTCCCCGCAAAAAATCTTCTTTTGTAGCCACTAGCCTCTACTACTTCAAAGACTCTCTCCCACCTCCCACTGTGAGATCTCAACATGAAGATCTTTATCCTACTCTCTTTCTCCTCTTCTCTTTCTGGCTCACTTCTCTTCCTGTCTCTTCCCCTCCCAGGAAGCCCCATGGCCCCTCCTTTTCCCACTGATCCTTTCCCTGCGTTCCAGAACACCCTTCCTCAGAGACACCTTTGTGAGGGTGGAAAGCTGCCTTCCCCTTTGTGAGAGGGGGTGTGCTGACAGCCTGATCCGGGAGGGGGCAGTCAGACACAGTGAAGTCTGTAGTTGTGGTATGGCTCAGTGAGCCCCTGTAGGAGCAAGAATAAAGGGCGCGTGTATGTGTGTGTGCGTGCGCATGCATGTGTTGGGATAGAGAATGCTGCCAAGTGCTGGGCCATGTCCAATGCTCCAGAAGAAGCAGCTAAAAGCTGTCAGAGTGGCTTTTCTCTCAAGAGATGAGAACACCCCTTGGAAGAGGTTTTCAACACACATTAAACCAGCCCCAAATTCCCCAGGGCCATGGAAAAGGGGGTTTGGCAGCAGTTGCCACAACTCTGCCAAGCTCTGTGATCAAACGGCCAATTTGGATCTTCCAGCTGGGGCCTCCTATTCTTTTCTCTGTGGGTCTCCAGGAGGCTTAGCTAATGCCCAGGTTGTAAAATGTGCCTTTAAGTAATGTATTTCTTCATTAATTCTCTCAAAAATATTGATGGAGCACTTGCCCATGCTAGGTACTGGGGCTGAAATCCTGTGGGAGAGGTCGATACAGAACAAGCAATGAGAGTGGAGTGCCATGAGTTATGATCAGGGACATACAGCAGGGAAACAACGTGGTTTCAGGTCAGAGGACCCTCCATGAGGAAGAGATGTTTAATCTGAGATTGAGGACAGGAGGAAGTAGCTAAGCAGGAGGAAGAGGGTTCCAGGCTGCTGAAACGACATGTGCAAATGCCAGGAGTTGAGAAATCACATGGCCCATTCAAAGAACTGAAAGAGGTTAGCTTTGGTAGGAGTGTTGGGTACCAGTGGGAGCTCAGTGAGGGACAAGGCTGACGAGCAGGCAGGAGCTCTGGAGGCCATTTCCGGAGACTGGCCATTTCCCCCAAGAGCAACAATGAGCCAGCGAAGGCTTGAAAGAAGAGAAGCAACAGGAACATAGCCAGAGATCAGGCTCCAGGTTCTGCATGGAGAAAGGTCTTCAGGGAAGAAAGACTGGAAGAAGGTGATCCAGTTAGGAAGATGTTACTGCAGCTGTTCAAGGAAGAAAAGAGAGTGGCCTGAACCAGGGAAGAGGCAGCAGGGAGCAAGGGAGTTGGAAAGTTCTTTAGGAGGCACAGTTGACAGCACTTGATTGGTTGTAGGTGGTGAGCAACTACTAGGAGGCAAGATTGACTCCCAGGTTTCTGTTGGAAATTGAAGGTGCCACTTACTGGGCTGGGGAAGACTGAAGGAGAAATAGGTTGGGGAATAGGGAAAAGGAAGGCGTTTAAGATGCTTGTCAAGAAACCATCCAAATGGAGGTATCTGTGGGTAGCAGGCATACAGGCTGGAGTTCAGGAGAGAGCTGGAACTGTGGTTTTGGACATCACCATCATGTTGTCGCTAGCAGACATGTTTGCACAGGGAGAGAATATAGGTTGGGGAAGCAAAGGACTCTTACAAAAGCCTAGAGCTCATTTAAAGGCTAGTATAAAAGGGCTGGAAGGGCAGGGAGAGGCAAAAGATATAAGATGGGATGAAACATTTGCATGTAGACCTCTGGGGAGATTAAATTTCACTGATTAAATTCCAGCTACTGATTCTGATGGTCTGTCCTCAGGTATGTGCTGCTACATCACGTGATGGGGGGCCTGGAGGAAATGCAGGGGGCCTGGGGCTACGTCCGGGGTGGCATGGGTGCCCTCTCTGATGCCATTGCAAGCTCAGCCACTGCACATGGAGCAAGTATCTTCACCAAAAAGGTGAATGGCCCCTGTACTCCCTACCCTGATTATTGGCGAAGATCCCAGAATAGAACAAAATTTCAGATTTGGAAGGTCTTTTGTTTTGCTGATGGATAAGGTGGAGCTCGAAGTCAAGGGGCTTAGGTTATGCAGCCTGTTTGTGGCTGAACAGCTGTCAATCAGGTCCCCATTTTTCTGTGGACTCGGGTCTCCTTTGAATTCACCACCATTAACTCACATTTGGGCTGAGCCTTCCCACTGGTGGGAGTGGGCTGAGGCTTCACCCAGGAGCTGCAAAGCTTGGCAGGGTGGATTTGGGATGAGGAAGCTGTGAGTAGTGCAGAGCAATGCAGACAGTGGAACTCCCCAAGACCCACCTGCATTTTCCTTCCTGGTGTTTCTGGGGCCTCATTCCCATGGGCTCTAGACAGTGGCTAAGGTACAGGTGAGCAGTGGAGGACGAGTTCAAGGAGTCGTGCTGCAAGATGGTACAGAGGTGAGGAGCAAAGTGGTGCTGTCCAATGCGTCACCGCAGATCACCTTCCTGACGCTGACACCACAGGTGAGGCCTTGGGGCTGGAGGTTAAGATGTCTGCTGAGACTGGGGCTGGAAAATGGGGGTGATCAATAGAGGCAGGACTGCATCAGGATGGGAGATGAAAGTGCCTAGTCTCCCTACGTTGGGGGAAGCCAGTCCTTCTCCTTCTTACCTAACAGGCAGATAGCAAACAGGGAAGAAGCCGCACAGGTGAGGAGAAAGGTCTAGATTGGGTAGATGCCCTAGGCCATGCAGCTGGCAATCGGCAGAACCAGAGCTGGAACCCAGGTCTGACTTTCAATCCAGAGTTATTTATACAACTCTCCTGCTATCCTGATTTCTCCCTTTTAACCAACTCTAACTCCAGTGTCTATGACAATTATCTATTTCTATAAGAATTCTGCGTAACAAACAACCACGCGACTTCTGGGTACATAACAGGAGATACTAATTCAGCACACAGGTCTGGAGAATTCAGTTGATCTTGGCTGAGATCAGCTGATCAGGGCTCACTCATGCATTGGCCACCAGCTTGAGTCAACTCCTGGGTCCTGCTGCTCTTGGCTGGGTTCTATCATGTGCCAGGGGCCAGCAGGCTGTGGCTAGTCTGGGACAGTTTCTGCAGGAACAACCAGGGTGACTCATCTCTGTTTCATGTGTCTTTCATCTTCTAGTACATTCTCAACATCTGGCAGAGGGCAAAAGCAAGCAAGCTCAATCACCCAAATACTTTTCAAGCTTCTATTTACATCCTGTTTACTAACATTGGTCTTGTCTCATGGCCAAGCCCAGAGTTAGAGGGCATGAAAGGGGCATGTATACAGGGAGGGGCAGAATTTGGGGCAATTTTTTGCAATTGACCACAACTTCCCTGTCTCCCAAAAGATATGATAATATGTGAATGAACATGGAGTTCCCAGTTATTCTTGGAACTATTCTTGGGTACAAGCATCACTTTTCTGAGTGATTCCACTAATAAAATTTAACACAAATCAGTTCAAACACATCTTGTTGAGGCAATTCTGAGATCATCAAAATTTCCAAGAGCTGACAGACCAGAGTAGAAAAAAAAGGACTGCAGACCACTGTCCATATCTCATGGAGGAGCTGGTGTGGGCCATTTATAGTCAGGACTTCTGCTGACAGAGTGCAGAAGAAGTGGCTGGAATAGAGCAGGAGGGGGTCCAGGAGGGCTTCACAGAGGAGGTGGTTTGGCTGAGCTCTGAAGGATGGAGATGATTTCTGGAAGTAGAGGTCAAAGGACCAGTTTAAGCAAAGGAAGAAAGCAGCCCCTTGGGGGCCTTGGCCATCCTCGGGGCTTTCATGGAAACTTCTCCTTCCAGAAGTGGCTTCCTAAAGAGTTCACAGAGAGAATCTCTCAGCTGGACACTCGGTCACCCGTCACCAAGATCAATGGTAAGTGACATCACCTGAGTGAGCAATCTCCAGGTCTGGGGAAAACTGACCTATATCATCATCTCTATCCCCAATCTCCAGCCTGCCCCCCAGTTTGAAGGTGAAACACTTTTTCATGTTTTCTCTTCCCAGTCCACCACTTGGGTGAGCAGGGTGATGGTAGAGAAGGAGAACTCCTGGGTGGGAGAGGGCTGAGGACACAGGCCTTGGGGCCCTGACCCTCCCCTTTGGTCACTCAGTGGCTGTTGACAGGCTTCCTGACTTCCGGGCGGCCCCCAGTGCTCCCAAAGGCCAGCCGCTGCCCCATCACCAGTGTTCCATTCACCTGAACTGTGAAGACACCAACCTCCTCCATCAGGCTTTTGAAGATGCCATGGATGGCCAGCCTTCCCACAGGTGGGTGGACCCTGAGCTTTGCATCCCCTGGAATATTCCTACACACGGTCCTGGGGAGAAGGGGGTGACTGTCCAGACACAGCAGGGATCGCCTCTTCCTCCTGGTCAAACATTTATGATGTTGATATCTGCCTAAATCCATGCTTAGGATTTAAGGTGAGGAAATGCATCTCAGACAAGAAAGAAATCTCTGGGCCAGGGAAGGTTAAGGGGTGAAGAGTAGGACATGTTCAGCCGAGTGTCACAGATTAGCAGAAGGGGCAAAGAACTTCAGAGAGAATAGTGCTGGCATTTGGGAAGAACTGGAGGAAAAGCTTTCTGAAAGAGAAAGAGAGATTATCTGATTCGGCAGCTTGTCAGAGGCACATACTCACCTGATTCTACAGTCTCACTCATCTCTGAGCAGCTGCGTTCATGCAAAACTTCTAAAAGCATTTTCCACCTCCAGGTGCAGCTGCATCCCTATCCTGTGGGAATAGGCAGGAGCGAGCTTCTTTCCATACTGTCAATTGTCCACCAAAACTTGTTGAAAACCTATTCTGTGCCAGGCTCTGTATAGGTACAGATTAGGGGAATTGGGAACCAGACATGAAACAGACAGAGTTTATCTTAAGATATGCACACAAATGTTCACAGCATGAGGTAAAGAAGATGTATGCCCTGAAAGAAGGGTAAAGGGCAAAGTTCACTTATTCATTCATAAATATTTTGGGGCCCCTATTCTAATTCAGGGACCTGGTCACAAAGCATCAAGCAGAGTCAATACAGCCTCTGCCATCAGATCACTGACCTTCTTTGGTGGGAGACAAAACAGTCGACAAACATGCACTGATGATATGGAGAAAAATAGGTCAGGGGAAGGGAGGGTTTGCTAGTCTTTATAAGGAGGTCAGGAAAGCCTTCTCTGATAACATGATGTTTGAGCAGAGCCTGAAGGAAGTGAGAATACAGGTCTTATGGATATCTGAGGAAGAACATTCAGACAGAGGGAAAGTCGGGTGCAGAGGCCCTGGGGTAGGAGTGTGCTGCTGTGTTGGAGGCACAGGGATGAGGCCAGAGTGGTTGGAGAAAGAGAACCTAGAAGTGAAGAGCGAGAGTGGGGTCTGAGCTACAGCCACCACATCCTGCAGGGCCTTGTCAGTCACCCTTGGCTTTTACTCCAGGGAAGTTTGTGCAAAGCCCGACTTATACTTTAACAAGATAACTCCAGCCACGGTGTGAAGAAAAAGTGCCACTGTTGCAATCGGTTACTACTTCAGAACCCAAGGGAGAGGGAACGGTGGCTTGGACCATGGTGGCAGCAGAAATGACGGGTATCTAAAGGCAAAACTGACAGGATTGCTGTTTGATAGGGAGTGGGATGTGAGTAAAAAAGAGGAGCCACCAGATGATGGCATTTTTCTTATTGAAAAGAGGAAGATGGTGCATGTAGGAGCGGTAGGAAGGAGCGGGTTTTGGGGGAAATGAGGAGTTTGGGTTTGGACAAGTTACTTTGATGATGCCTAGTGGACATCCAAGCTCAGAGGAAGCATTGCACATGTGGGATGCAGGGAGAAGGGGCATTTCACGTGGCCTTGAAGGATGGCTGTATTTGAAGATCAGAGGCAGAACGTGCTCCAAGTAGAACAGGTGTTGTAAATAAGGGAGGGACAGGAGGCAGTTCCTAGTTCTGTCGGGTGTCAGGCAGCCCCGGGAGCTCTGTTTTACCCTGCTTGCTCAGGAAAGGTAATCAGGCAGGGGTAGGCTTCGCTGAAATCTGGCCACCTGAGCACTTACTGTCTTAGCCTGGCTCCTTTACTCATTCAGGCTATCTGGACCCTGGTTAGGGCATGGGGGAGGGAGGCAGTGAATGGCCACACATTCAGAGGGAAGATGGGCAGAACCAGAGATGCTGGGGCCTGGGGTTGGCGGAGCTTCTCAGGAGTAACCTGGACTGTCCTGGTGATTGCAGAACCCATGCAGGTGAACAACCCTCATGGCTTTACAGCGATAATCGGCCCGGCCTTCTCATCATCATCTTGTCTTAGGCCTTCATTTTGTCCTCATCATCTCAGAGTAGCCCCTGCCCCTTCCCTTGGGGCAGCTACTGTTCTTCAGATCTGACTCTCTCTCCTCCCCCATCACAAAGGCCTATGATTGAGCTCTGCATCCCTTCCTCACTGGACCCCACCCTGGCGCCTCCCGGCTGTCACGTGGTCTCCCTCTTCACTCAGTACACTCCCTACACACTGGCTGGAGGCAAGGTCTGGGATGATCAGGAGAGAAACACTTATGCAGACAAAGGTAAGGCGGGCTAGACTGTCCTGTCTCCAGTGACAGGTGGCCATGTGGCCTGGATGAACCCCTCTCCTAACCGCCCCATTCAGAATAAATGCCTTCAGATTCTGTCCCAAGTGGAGAGAAGTACCCAAAGGAACCTAAGTCTACAAAGTGAATGCCTGCTGGGTTCAGGCACTGGGCTAAAGAAGTAAAAAAGACACAGTTCTTGCCCTCAAGTTGCTGATAGTCTAGTGGTTAAGTCATAAAGAAACCAACCTTAAGTACAAACTACTATGTGAACCAAAGGAGGAAGCCGTGAGCTAGAGAGACAAGGAAAGCTTTTCAAAGGAGGGGACATTTGAGCTGGGTTTTAAAGGATGAATAGGAGTTGGCCAGGCAACAAAGGGAATTCTAAGCAAAGCAACAGCTTGAGCAAAGCAGAGAGGTGGAGAAAGCTTCTCATAGTCAAGGGAAGACAAGTAACTGTGCATTTAGGGTTGGGGTAAGGAGTTGGGAATGAGTGGGGAGCTGGACTATCCTAAGATCCATAGACCTGAAGTATTTATTTGCCTGTGGACCATTTTTGTGTTTTGCTAATTGAGATATAATTTGTATATGCTAAAATGAACCCATTTTAAGTATATGGTTTAATAAATTTTAGTCAACTTGCCAAGTTATGCAACCATAATACCTCCTTTCTCCTAATGCCATCCCGTTTTCCTGCTGTCTGGCACCCAGTGTTTGATTGCATCGAGGCCTATGCCCCTGGCTTCAAGGGCTCCGTGGTGGGCAGGGACATTCTCGTACCACCAGATTTGGAGAGAATCTTTGGGCTTCCTGGAGGGGTGAGTATAAGCCTGGGCTCCCTTCTTCTCTAAGCACCCCCTACCTGGCATGCCTTCCACACCCAGCCTTCATTGAAAGAGAGGGCAGTGGCAGAGACCACAGGAGAGAGGAGACAGAGAAGTGATCAGATCTAGGGTATGGGGGAGGAGTCAGGCGATACAGACAGAGGAGGCTGTGCCACCGGTATTGTGGCCCTTCTGCGTGGATGTCCATGTTAGCCCCTGCCATCTGACTTTCTTCAGGGGGAGCTTCCATCCTAAGGTTGCATGTCCTCAGACTTCTATTCAATGTTTCAAAAACTCACTGAGACCAGAGACACAAGAGACTGGTTAGGAGGCCAATTCCAATACAGCAGCCACAAGCCTCTTGTAGACATCAATCACTTGAACGTGTCTAGGCCAGAATGAGATGTGCTGCAAGTGTAAGATGCATACAGACTGCAAAGACTCAGCACAAAAAAATGGAAAATGTCTCATTAATAATCTTCACATTAACATGTTGAAATGATAATGTTTCAGATCTACCGTGTTATGTGAAATATATTGACACTAATTTCACTAGTCTCTTTAAATTTCAATGTGGCTACTAGAAAATAAGAATTATATATGTGGCTCATGTTATCTTTTTAATGGACCTCACAGGCCCAGATATAGAGTAAAGGAGGGATGAATGTGAAAGGCCTGGGATGGGCAGAAGTGACGAGTCTTGGTAGCACTGAATGTAGAGGCCAGGGTGGGAATGATGTGAAGGATCCAGCCTGGAGGCCGAGGAGAGGAAGATGGAGTCATTTACTGAGTCAGGGAAGGAGAGAGAGAGCAGACACAAGGGATGAGGATGAGCTCAGTTTTCGGACATGCTGAGAGGTTTGGCTGCAAGTACATCTCCATGGTGACGTCCCGCAGATGCTGGTCCTCTGCCCCATGTCCACACTGCCTCCCTTCTTGGCTGATCTGACCCAGGCCCATGGAGCAGAACTGGGCTCAGATCCCAGTGCCCTTTGTCTGCCATTTACTGTGATTCTGCTGGAGCTTGGACCCATGGGGCCCAGGCGCACATGGGTGTCTTGGCCAAAGAAACATGTGCCAGCAGCCAAAATGAGTCAGATTCCTCTATCACTTAAATAGAGTGAATGGAATTTATGGCCCACAGCAACACCTTTAAAATCTCTCTTTTCTTTCCCATTCAGTCTCCTCACACTTTGAACATACTCGCTACCTTTCTTTCTTTCTTTCTGAAAAAATGCGTCTGGAAAACTTCACCCCTAGCCCTAGCGTGTGGGTCTATTCTCTCTCTTCTCCTACCCTTTCTGCATCATGAGAATAAGAAAACATCCCGGAAGGAGAAGACCCTTCCTCAGAAAACAGGGGACGGGGAGAAGGCCACGGAGGTGGTAAAGACCATAACACTGCCATGTTAACAGCCTTGGCCCTGCCTCCCACAGAACATATTCCATTGCGCCATGACCCTGGACCAGCTCTACTTTGCCCGCCCTGTGCCCCTGCACTCCGGCTACCGCAGCCCTCTCCGGGGCCTGTATCTCTGTGGAAGTGGGGCCCATCCTGGTGAGTGACCCTCGGTCTCACAGCCTTATAGGGCCAGTGAGGGCTGGCATGACATCGGAGGCTTGCAGACAGGGAAACAGGATCAACAATGAGGAAGGTGGGGAAGGAGGGAGAGGAGCATGGAACTCCTGTGAGAACAAGCCATGCCCCATATTCAGAATTCTCAGCACTTGGGGAAACAAACAGTGGCCGCAGCCCACAGGTTAGCTCCTGCCACCTCCTCATGAGGTTCGATGATATGTCCCAGAGACATCTCTCCAACTTCTACTTTGGGGTTGTGAGACCCATGGCTCTGAATCCCCCCACTCCATATTTTAGACCAACAAGAATCAGTAAAGTTACTCAATTTAAAAATCTCTCCCTGCACCTATCCCAAGACTAACTGACCTTGCAAGGCTGCCATTTCATTTGGACACTTTCTCAGAGCTGTGTGGCCCTCCGCTTCCCAGAAAGACTCTGTATTTCCATATCTTTCCCCTCAAGCCCTCAGTCTCATGTCTTAGTTTCATGTGCTGAGCATCTTGCCATCTAGCTCATCAGCTCAGACTGAGAGGGGGCATTTGCTGAACTGTGTGCTCCTGCAAGAGCTCTGAGGCAGGAAGCCTGGAGCGGAGCTCACATTTGTCTTCATAGTGGACCCAGGTGGCTCTGAGCACCTCCCTCGAGCATTCTATTCTGCTTTGTCACTGGCCCCTCTGTCAGTCCTGCCCTTGCCTATTCCCTGGGGGCTATTGAGCTCAGCTTTGGTTCACCGGAGATTCCCTTCCAGGAGGAGGTGTCATGGGAGCCGCTGGACGCAATGCAGCCCACGTGGTCTTCAGGGACCTCAAGAGCATGTGACCCTGAACCAACTCTGACCCAGGAAGAGGAATCCACCCTTGAACTTTTAAGACCCCATTGGATCATATTCCCAGGCTATGGCTTGAGGCAGACCAGTCCTCAAGACTGAAGCGACTATTTTAGAATAAATGGACAAGTTATATGTGGTACTGGTTGACTTAATGAATGATCTGGTTTTGTTTTATTAAAAATAATGTTTTATACAGAGTTTACATTTTTCTATATATTAGTAGAACAAGGAATAAGTAATAATTATGTAATGACATGTCTATATGATAATAGGTGAGCTATACTTGTTTGAAATACTCAGTATCCTCACAACATCAGCTCCAAACAATGCATTTGACCAACAAGCATTTCTGTCTCACTGCTGGGCCCCCTCCACCAGCAATTTGGAGGACTACCCCAGTGATGTCCAACCTACTGCTGCCATGTTCCAGGCAAACTGTAGGAAAGGACCCAATTTCCCAGGGACCCACCAAGTCATAGACAGGGGCCATCGGCCTGAACAATGTTTGGCATCTCAAGCCATGAAAGTCACCAGAGGCAGGGGAACAGCGTCAAGGGTGAGTGCAAGGTGGACACAGCTGAGGGCCACCTGGGAACCCACATTCCTGATTCTGGAACATTCAACCTCTTGCTTCCCATAAGTGACATACCTGTCGTATCACTAAAATCTCTCCATATAAACCTACATGATTAAAGTGAGTGGGTTGCTTTCTTGGTCAGTAATACATCTCTCCCAGGCAGCACAGTAGGTCATATTTTAGTCCAGCATCTGGCACACAACAGTCAGTACATGGTGGTGGTCTTGCTGCTAATACTGTTGGTGAAGATGTTACTGTCATTCTTATTTTCTGTGGAAAAAAGGAAAAAAAGGAAGGAAGGAAGGAAGGAAGGAAGGAAGGAAGGAAGGAAGGAAGGAAGGAGGGAAGGAGGAAGGAAGAAAGGAAGGGAAAGAAGAAGCATGTAGCTGAGAGTGAGTGCTGACTAATATTTGTAGTAAGATGTGTCTTACTATATTCTCTGTGAAGGCAACTGTCTTGTTCCTTATCACCCATGCATGGACTTACAGCTCACCCCTTCCAAATTCACACACAAGAAGAGCAGAGATGAATGACAAATAAGAACTTGTGAAATCTCCAGATGCCTGGGCAGTGATATCACATCAGACTTGGTCTTTCAAAATATTAATGATTTTTTTTTTTTTGGTAAATAAAAGTCACAGATGCTTAATTTAGAATATTTTAAAGATACAATGAGAAAGAACATAAAACTCAAACATAATCTAACCTGCAGAGATCATCATGGTTACCATTTTATAATATTTTTAGCTAGTCTTTTTACATAATTTATATTCTATATATGAGCTTTATACCTTTCTTTTACTTCAAGTCATGAGCTTTTTCCAACTTTATAAAAAGTCTTTGAAAACATCTTTTTAATAGTCACCTAATATTCTCTTATAAGACTATACTATGGGATCTTGAGTTCAGCCTTAGCCTTGATTGCTAATTAGCACCAGCTGAAGGCCAGAAAGCTACTCCTGCTTGATTGACTCACCGTTGTGTCTCTCAGGATTCAGCTGCTGTGGAGGCAAACAGCAGGAGGAGGCCAGGGATTGGCAAAAGAGCAGTTTTAGCACTGAGAGGAAGTATTTCCCACTGTTTGGTGACTTCTTGTCTCTGTCTCACAGCTCTGGAAGATACATTTGGTTCGGACTGAGACACACGATCCGGCCTCGGCCCTGTGGGGTGCCTTGCCTCCTGCAGGTCCCAGCACATGCAGTCCGGCTGAGCAAGGGGGATTGAGCTTCCCCAAAGTGACGACTCTGCAAACTGGTCATGGATGGGGCAATAGGTCCCTTGCTGACTATAGAATGTTAACCTCTTACAAGGATAAATAAGTTAACACCATATTGCTACCTGATTTACAGTTACCTATTTCCCCGAAGCAGTAGGAAACACTTCCTCTGAGGTACAATCGTATAAAAACATGAAGTGTACATGAACTTCACCTGGTTAAGTCGTTAGGTAATGCAGCCAGCCCTGTCTGCCCCAAGGGCTTGTGGGCCATGATGTCCAGAGTCTGGGTGACATGTGAGATTTACAACTCTGGGAGGAATTTGGGCATCCTAGCTGGAAGAATGACAAATGTGGCCAGCCAAGCCACCTGCGGGCCTTGTGAGTGTGCATTTTCCTGATGCATGTTCTGTTTACAAGGCATTTGACAATGCTGAGTTCTTCTGTGGAACACTGATATTACTCCCATGGTAAAAGCAGAGAAGCAGTGGGAACAGAGACTTGTCCAGGCATGGCATGGAATTCTGTGGGGAGGGGGAAAACATGTAAAATAAGAAGTAACACAAAATGCAAAAAAAAAGAAACACAAATGGACAACAAACCTAAAACAAAAAATATTTACTCTCACCAGGAATCAATTACATGCAGTTAAACCAAACTATCATATTTTACCCATAAAACTGAGAAAAAAAAATATTTGTAATAGAAAGTTACCAGAGTGGGCATAAAAAAACATTCTCATACAGAAAATGTTGGCAGCTGCATAAATTTGTATTTGATAAAGAGACTCAAAAGACAACATCTAAAAGCCAACCCATTTGGTGGGTTATTCAACATCTTGTCATTTAGCCTAAGGAAAATATCAGAGCTGTCCTCAAGGATTTAGGTACAAGCATATTCATTCAGTATTATTTGCAATGACAAAGTATTAAAAACAGCTTAAATGTCCCAAAATAGAGAATTAATTATTAATCACATGGTAGACTATCAAATGGCAATTTAAAAAAAAATCACTTTGGAAATTACTTTTTTTAATCACATGGAAAAATGCTAATAAAAAGTAAGCTACAGTGGGATCTCAATGTTGTTTATAGCGATAAACAATAAGCTATCTGTCTGTCTCTAATACATATGTACTTATATATTTCATACATATACATACATACAGACACACACACACACACACTCACACACACACACACAGAGAGAGAGAGAGAGAGAGAGAGAGAGAGAGAGAGAAACGGAGATGGAGAATTAAGAGAGACAAATGGGAATGAAGCAAGTACACCCAAAGGTTAGCAGTAGCCTGAAGTCTTTCTTGCCACTTGATGGTAGTTTGGAAAATGTCCCTTACTACCTTCATATAACTTATCTTAGTTTAAGAACAAGCCCAAAGTAAATGAATGGGGCTTTGAAACTTTGTTTAAAATGATCATTTAGGTCTGGTCCAAATGATTTGTGAATTACTTGTGCATTAATGTATCGATTACAAAATAGGATTTCAGATATGGTTTGGTCTTAGATTTCTTTGATGGAGGGGTGGGGATCTCTATCACCTGAAGTTCCCTTGACACCACAAAAGACAAGGAGAGTGTGTGGTCAGTGTTTCAACAGCCCTACAGAAAGCTTGTGTTCTAGTAGGGAGGCTACAGAGGTGGACCCAAACCTGGACTTTCTTTGGTTTAACCTGAAATTGCAACAATTCAGATCAACAACTCTACATCTAGTTAGATATGTCTTTGGCTAATAAAGAAATTGGAAAATGAATTAAATGACCCCGAGCAAACAATATAGCTTGGTATGCAGAAATCTTCCAAAACAATGGGTCTCTTAAGAAAAATTAAAACAGAGAGTTGGCAATAGTGAAAAAGCATTAAAGCTGGTCTTACACTCTTTGCTTTGCCAGTTTGCCTTTCTTCCTGTTTGCTCTTTCAGGACCAATGGAGGAAGTGTAGGTCTGGCTCCAAAACTGCCATGCATCCAAAAGTTGATGATGCCTTCCTCACAGAGGGAAATGTGAGAATTATATCTTTAAACATAGCTCACCAAAATGTGCATACCCTACAGCCCAGTAATTCCACTCCAGGTGTATACCCAGCGGAAGTGCTTATGTGTGTTCACCAAAAGACATACAACACTGCTCTTAGTAGGACTATTTGTAATACCTCCAAACTGGAAACTACCAAAAATGATCATCAGCAGTAGACTATATAAGTACATTGTGATATAGTTACACATGGAATCTTATTCAGTAATGAGAATAAACAATTTAGAACCACAGGCCACAATAGTATGTTGAGTCAAGAAAGATGGGTACAAAATAATATAGGCCAGGGGATTCCACTTAAAAAATGTAAAATGCATGTGAAAGTTATCAAAACTGTTAGAGATTCACCTTGAGTGTGTTAGGGACTAGGAGGAAGCCTGAGAAAATAATTGAGGTGCTGGTAACATCCTGAAGTTCGATCTGTGCAATGGTTCACAAGTACGTTCAGTCTCTGAAAAATTCATCCAGCTCTAAACTTACAATGATGCTATGTCTGTAATGTATATTACACTTCAATAGAAAGCTAAAAAGAAAATTAATTTGGTACCTGGAACAAAGTGATATGACTTGTGAACATCATTACTGTAAAGCTCTTATTTACTAGCAAAACCCTAGGACTGAGTCTAGACTAGGACGGGAAAATGAAGGCAGAAGGTAGAAAAGGAAAGGTAAGACAGAAAGGCCAAGAGGAATGTGGTAGATAAATGTTCAAGGTGCCCTGTGCCCATGACCCATGCATTATGGCATTCATACCCTCTTATGACCCCTTCCCCCTGGTTGTGGACAGGAGCTGTGACTTGCTTCTAACCAATCGAATATGACAAAGGTGACAATGTATATGTGATTATGTCACAAAAGATGACAGTGCCCATCTTGCAGGATTCTCTCTCTCCCTGGCTGGGTGTGAGCAAGCAGCTGGCCACACTGGGAATCCCCGTGTGGCAAGTAACTATGGCAGCCTCCAGGACCTGAGAGCATCTTCCAACCAACAGTTCTACAGCCTCCAGGACCTAAATGCTGCCAATAACCGTGTGAGCAGGGAACAGGTCCTTTCTGGTTGGGCATCCAGGTAAGAGTGCAGCCCTAGCCAGTGCCTCAAGAGCAGCCTTGTGAGATCCTAAGCAGAAGCTTCAGCTAAACCTGCCAGGACTCCTGTCTCATGGAAACTATGAGATAATAAATGTGTGTTGTTTTAAGCTGCTAAATTTGTGGTAAGTTGTTACACAGCAATAAGAAATAACAAGGAAGGCCAAACAGACATGAGCATGGTGGGTACAAGATATATCTGATGATTTAAATTGAAATTGTGCCTCTAAATCCAATCATTTCCATTTAAAATGACCCTGTGATCTGGATGTCACTCCCATTACGACTGGCCATCTCTCTCCCAGCAGGGCTAAGCGTGAAGTCAGCCATCATGAAGGTCATCAGTCAGACACACTGGAGTTGGATCTTGGCCCTGCTGTCAGTGGACCTGTGAACGTTCCCTAACTCTTCTCAGTAACAGTTGTTTTTGACTAATGGGGATAGTGATGTTTTGCCTGGTATGAGGCACACAACAAAGACAAATTTTCTTCGTTTCTTACAAAGTAACAAGTTACTGCATTCAGAAACAAAGGGTCCAGACAGGGTGAGAGGCACTCTGGAACATTCTGAGCCCACATGAAGCAGAGAAATGGAATTCGAGCTACCACACAAAGAAATGAAGCAAGATTCCCTTCAGTTTCAGGTTTGGATGATCCCTCAGAGAGAGGGCCCCCAAGCAAGGAAATTCCATTCTGAGACAGCTACACCCCCTGACACACACCTCTACAATCAACTACGCCAACGCCCCCATACAGAGATCAAAAATATATCAGGGCAAGAGAGAAGGAAGTGGGCAGGGCAGTTTGCCAAAGGCAGAATCTGTGTGCGGGCTGGTGAGCTGTATTTCTGGTCCAGTAAATCAATCTATTTTGAACCAGCTCCTCCAACTCCATGACTGTAATTGGAGTTCCTTCCTCAGTGACTGTTTGTTACGTTCAAGGTCAGGTGACAAGCACAGGTTTTCAGGGTTGTGCACAGTTGCTCTCCACCTGCCTCTGGACAAAGCTCCGAAATATCTGGAGAATCTGCTAAAAACTAGGCTGTCTGTGGGCTGTTGAAAAGGTGAGAGAAATAGGATTGGGTTCAGCTCCGATAGCTCTCCTTGTTGGAGTTCCATAACTCACTTTAACGTTCTCTCTAGGGCACCTCCCCTAGAACCATCTGCATTAATTTGCTATTTGTTGAGTCTTACTATAGCAGAGGTACCTGGGCACTGGCCCAAAAAAGAATCAGATAATAATAACAACAGCTGCTATTTATTGAGTTCTGACTTGGTGCCAAGCATTGCATCAACCAAGCATTTCACTGCATTACTTCACTTAAATCCACAACAAAACCAGGAGCCACCTACACTGTCTGTTTTCACAGATGAGGAAACAAGTCCTACAAGGTTAAATAGCTTGCCTAAGGCACAGAGCTGAGAGTTGACACAGTCAGGATTTGGACTGAGGTCTTTCTGACACCAAAAGTCATGTTTCAAGCAAGAAGCTACACTCTAGATCCAACTAGTTGACAACTGGTTGTATCACCACAAGACTCACTAATTATTGCCCTACTTATGTGTAAGACTATACACGAATGTAAAGCAATGGTCCATAGTCTTAACACATCTACAGTCTAGTGGGGGATGGGGAGGGACAAAAACATGCATATAAGGATTATTAACAACTCTAATGCCATATGAATCTGTACAGAGCACACTAGCAAAATTTGATGGAGAGATGAGCTATCCCAGAATGGGTAGAATCAGGGAGTAGTTCTTCCAAGCAGAGGGGACATGAGCTAGCGTATGATCACTCCAGACTCAACGAGAGAAAACACCTGATGAGGAGGGTGTTTTGTTTCCTCCAGGGAGTCACGTGGCACAGGCAGGGAGGTGGGAGTGGGCAGGAAGTTCAGAAGCACTCCGTTGCATAGGAAGAGGATTTGTGAAAAGCAATGATGTGAAATGGGCAGAACAAAAGGCTCATGCTACTAAGAACCCTAATATCTGGCTAAAGGCAGGCTTCATTCTACAGCCAATGTGGAGTTTGTTTGAGAACATGTTGGGGATTTTACTAAGTTAGAGAGTGTCTAGCCCCTTAAGTTCTTTAAGTGGTCAATGCACAGTGCTGGAAGAGGCAAGCTTTTGAGCTGTCCTCAGCCCCTCTTGGCCTCTTGGCTCTCTCCCAAGACACCCAAACAAGCTGTTCAGAGATGGAAGTGAGTAAAGAATGGGATGTTGTCTCCAGGAGGCTAGAACCAGATTTTAGAGTGTCACGCTCCACTGTCTGCCCCAACCAAGAGCTCAACATGGGGGTATCAGCAGCAGGCTAGAGTGGCTCCTTCTAGTCTCTGTAGAAGAGCCCTGCCACCAGCAACCTTGATGTCAACAGATCCTTGTTCACCCCACCACAAGAAAAGGAGAGAGACCCTGGCCATAGGGCCTGGATTTGGGAAGCTTAAGTTGGCAGACCCTGCTTTTTGTTAGAGATGTTTGTAAAGCCTTATAAATAATGGCCCCGAGAGCCTTTTTTTCCAAGAGCAGCTCAGACACCTCTTCCGTGAGCGGCTGCTTTGGGACTGTTTCATCAAGGATGGAGACAGGTGAGAACCCAGGAGCTGGGTTTCCGCCAGAGAAGCCAGCAACTCATCCATATGCTGTAAAAACTGGAGCAACCCACATTTGGAGTTGGGAAGAAGTTTAATAATAGTAAACAAACTTCCTTGGGAAAGTTTGGCCTAAAGGGGAACTTGTTATTAGGAGAGGAAAAAAAAACAAAAACAAAAACAAAACACTACCATGGCTTTTATAGTAACCCTGCTCAGTCTGTAACGAGAAAACCTCTTCTCTGTATAAACCACCTCCTAATGTGAGTCACCCAAGCTCCAGCTCCCAACCCGTAGCCCAGGAAGCAGGAACTTTATAGAGCAGTCAGGTGTAAATTACAGGAGCCCATCAGGCAGGAAGCAAGGAGAGTTATAATAGCGGAGTAAATTAATTTCCCGTAAATGGGATTAGTAGTAAGATAAATAGCAGTCCCCCAGCTAACCCTGTCTGTAATGCTGAGAGTCTGTCCCCTGCCAAGGGGACAAAAAAACCTTATGACTGAGCGGGAATCAGGTCATCACATGGTCACCTGCCTGGTTTTAAGGACAACTTCTATGGAAATATAAGGCAGAAAAATGTTTATCTTTACCCACTCAGACCTCAAAAGGAAATTATATGTGGGAGGAAAGCTGCCTCCCATTGATGGTTCAGCCACCTTTTACAATGCCCATAAACCAGTGGAGCCCTAAACGCAACCTGAACAGTGGGGGAGAGGTGGCCCAGGATTTGGGGTAAATTGGGGGCAATGAGTTCTAAGGATGGAGCCATCAGGAGCTTCCATTCTAGGCTGAGTACATGTTGGTTTTATTTTTAAATTGTCAACCTCTTGTTTGTTTGTTTGAGGTTTCCAAGGTTTCTGTCCCTTTTGCAATTTGAAAAGCACCTCTGTTCAGGTGAGGGGAGTGCTGGGTTTTTTGGGACTTCAGAGGCTGAGGGGTGTGGTGGGGAGACCAGGATTTGAGCCAAGTCAGGCCAAGGCAAGCTTCATTGCAACTCAGGTTCCCGATGTACAAAGTGGAGTTAGTCATACTTCATAGAGTTGTTGTGAGGACTAAACTAAATTAGTTCAAAAGCAAAAAGCCCCTAGTCTGGGTTCTCACATACTGAAGATGAACACACGAGTAAATGAAAGCTCTCTTGCCTCCCCCACCCCGCCCCGCCCACCCCGACTTCCTGTAAAACAGTGGAGCCAAATAAGGGAATCCATACTGGATACCATCCAAAGGAGGCTCTAGCAATATCAAAATCTTCCTAAGGTCGGGAGAATTACTTACCATTTAGATAATTCCCAGTGAGGACCTCCAGGACACTTCATAAGGCTGTGATTCCCAGTCTGCATTTGTGTAGAATCTTGAGCTAAGTCAAGGTGGACTTGCGACCACAGGCCTCAGCGGAGGAGGTGGGGGTAGCAACATGCTTATGAGTTTTTTAACCATGGATTTCTAAACTTTTTGACCATACCTACTTGGGTAGGGCCAAAGAACACCAACATCCAGTCTATTCCATGTCTCTACTGAGGCTGGTAATTTGGGGGTTAGGAGAAGGAGGTCAGAATTGCACAGGAACCAAACAAATATGTAGCATTGAACTTGTTGAATGTGCAACATATGGGACTCACTTCCTGTTTATGTTAAAAGAGAAGAACCTCACAATATACACCTGATTTTACATTGTAAAAAGCACCTTATGGTCTCAAAAATAACCCTACTAATTTTATTATACTAACCTAGATTGTAAGATGAAAGTTATTAGAATAGCACACATCAACAGGCAAGCAAACCACCAACAACGTGTCCCTAAATAGTGGGTTGACCAACTGGGCCAGGTTGTCCAGGATTTTCCCAGTTTTAGTGCTGAAAATTTCACATTCTGGCAAACCTCTGTCCTGGGCAAACTGGAACAGCCGGTCACTCTACCATACAAGCAAACTATAAGAAATTATGTCTATGTCAGTTTTAGCAATAAGAAGGTACAAGTTTTACTTATTGAACTGCAATCCATTTATGTACAATGTGTAGATAGTAGACAATTTCATAGGCCAAAAATACTCTTCTTGGGACAAACCAAAATCTCTCATCAGACTAAAATGGATAATGAGGGCACAAAACCAATAGTAATTTATAAATAAAAAGTATGAATAACAGCAGTTGAACACCACGATAGTTCACAACAACTGCCAAAGAACTAAAAAAATCCTTCTAAAAACTGGAGAAATCCTGCCTATGTAAAGTAGGTGTGGAATAACAAAATCGAGTCCTTAGGAAACTATGTGGGCACTAATTTTAGTTTATGAATACCACATTTTTGTGGGCTAAACAAGCAGCTTTTAATTGTGCTTGAGGAGGGAAGTCCATGGAATGTGTGTGTGTCGCTGCAGGAACTAAGGGAAAGATTTGCGTTCCTCTGTCAGTTTGTAGTCATCAGTGTCACAGTTCCCACCAGCATGTCAAGGCCAACACCGTGAAAGTCACTGCTTTAGCTCATTTAATAAATGAGAAAACCAGGGCCCAGAGAGGTGAAACAGCTTTAACCAAGCTATAGTTGTCATGGAGACCCCAAAAGGGATTTTCCGAGTATTATAAAGGTGTGTTAGGAGGCAGAGTTTTAGGATTTTCAGATATATAGTCTGTTCTATTTAGTCACTCCCTTCAGATACATCTGAAATAGTGGAATAAGGTTAATTCAGTTGCCTCCCAAAAGATATGCTGAAATTCCTGACCCCAGTAACCTTGAATGTGACCTTACTGGGACATAGGGGTCTTTGCAGATATAATCAAATTAAAATGAGGTCAGTAGGGTGGGTCTTAATCCAATGCCTGGTGTCTTTATAAAAAGTAGAAAGTTCTCTCTTTCTCACTCTCTCTCTCTCTCTCTCTCTCTCTCTCTCTCTCTCTCACACACACACACACACACACACACACACACACACACAAGAATGTCATGTGAAGACAGATACAGAGGGAACATGGCCTTGTGAAGATGAAGGTGTAGGTCTGAGTTATATAGCCATAAATCTAAGAACCCCGGGGGCTACGAGACTGGAAGAAACATGGAAGGAACATCCCTTACAGCCTTTAAAGGGAGCACAGTCCTATGCACACCTTGATTTCAGACTTCTAGCTCCCAGAACTGTGAGGGAATAGATTTCTGTTGTTTTAAGCCACCCAGTTTGTGGTACTTAGTTGGAGAAGCCCTGGGAAACTAATGCAGGACCCCTGAGTGGCCCATAAGCCCCAGGAGTCAGCTATCTTCCCTCTCACAGCTCTTCTTGAAGCTGGCTGGGAACAAAAGAGAAAGGGCAGCTTCTTTTCAGTTTCTTCACTGTGTCTTTCTGTCTCTGTGATAGTAACATCAGGGAGCTTTGAGGTCTGCCTCCCCTGGGGGCAGCACACAACTCAGGCATGGAGAAGGTGAAGTAATGTCAATGCCCACGTCTGGGCACCAGGAGGATGGGAGAGTCCTTCTCCCCAAGGGTCCTGTTCTGCTTTCAGCAGAACCACTTGACATTTTCTTGTCCATGCCCCATTTAGCAAAGGGCAAGAGATTAGATGAGCCATCCTGCCCTTCAATGTTTTTTTCTAGGACAAAAACAAAGAGCTCATCAGATCACCAGGGAAGGGCTGCCTCTGTGGAAAATTAGAAGGTTGCACATTATATTGCTTTTATGTTTAAAGTTTTCTCGTAGATGCAACATAGAGACTTGGTTGAGTTACAGACTACCCTGTGATCCAACTGCCCGTGAACTTTCACCTGGAAGAGAGGGTAGGCTTCCCCACAGCCAAGATGGCACCAGCCAGTGCAAAGTCGATGTTATAAATAGTCATCGGACACAGAGTATGATCCTAATTTTATAAAACAAATGTACTTACACATCTGTCTACATACGAAAATATCTGGAAGGAAAACACCAAAATGTTACTATTCAGGATTACAAATGTTTTTATTTTATTTTACTTTTGTTTATTTCTTTTCTAATATTGCTACATTAAACAAGAAGAAATATGTAGTAAAACTAACAAAAGAAAAATATCACCCATGATTATAGCTCTTGAGCTCAAATTCTGTTAATACTTTGATGCCTAATAGATGGAAACACTGAGAGAGCTATATGTCATAATGACATATAATACATAATTTTAACCCTTTCTTACTCCAGAAAGGCATAAAGAAGGCTTTTGCCAGTGAAACACATTTTTTTCCTAGTCATGATCATCCTAAGTACACAAAACTTTGGTTTCACTTGAAGCCGTAACAAGTATTTCCCCATGTTGCTCTAAACTCTTTTTCATAGTAATTATAATATCTAATAGGTGCAGAATAGTCCATTAGGTACATAAAACTACATTTACTTAGTCCCTATAATTAAGAATTTTGTTTTACTTCTAGCATCAAAATTCAGAGGGCTAGGTAACTTACAAGTTGAATTATCTCTTTCTTTCTTTATATGTCATCATTATGTTAGCTCATTTTCTTTAAATTATAAATTTTTAAGTTAAATTTTTAAATTTTTCTTCATACCAGCCCAGTCATGGCCAGATCTTCATGATACTGTTTTTCAGTAGGCAACGAGCCTTGTTGGGTTGAAAGCGATTTTGAATATTTATTGATATTGAGTAGAACACTATACCCACCACCAGGTCTCCAGTTTCCTAAAATACCCGTGCTGTTTTCAACTCAAATCCTGCCTTCCCTTCAGTCCATATGACACCCCTGCCTTTCTGCAGGGAAGCAAATATGTGGCATTTGCCATGCCCCTCCTCATCCCTCACCTGTGGCCAAATCACCAAAAGGTCACGCAGCATTGATTGGCATGGCACCTAAGACAGAAAACTGTGTCATCCCTGCACTCAGTAATGTTGCATGTCTCTTCTAATACTGATATTCTGTGAACCTTTATCTAACCCTTTCTATCTTCACCTTCTAAATTTAAAATCTGAATTGTGTAGAACTGCAAATGACATAAGAAGTCTCTGCAACACGCATACCCTGACACAAAGAATCCTGGTACATGGAATGAAGCCTCCCAGAAATGACCAGTGTGGGGCAGAAACAGCCCAGAAGCTGGGACAAGAGAATCCACAGCACTTAGATGATAATCCAAACCAGGTGAAAACAGGCACTTCCTGAACCACACTTGGCTCAGGATTTTTAACAATCCTTGGTGAGGAGTGATTGGATATTAATATCAGAACCCTACTGTGTATCTGTGGCTCACAATATACAATTATTCTTAAATTAACTTTACAGCCAACTGACAATAATTCTCATTCTGTAGGGCAAGTTCAGTCTCAAAAAATTCTTCTATTGTTTTTAGAAGTCCTACAGGAAAAACATTACTGGATATCATAATTATAAGTCTGTCCTGGAGGGTCCCCCCAAGTGATTGTAGCAAAGAAGATTTCTATTTCCAAAGTGAGAAGACCAGGTTAACAGAAGACTTATCAAAAATACAGCTTACTAAAACTTGGTTTGGATAGGGATACTACAGGTTACAGCAGCATCGGAGGCTCATACATGCAGGCATTCATTCATTTCACAAGCATTTATTAAGCATCTATGCTAAAGCAAGCACTGTGCTAGGTGCTAGGGGTGCAGCAGAAAATAAAAAGGAGTCCATAACCTCAGGAAGCCTTCAGGAAGTAAATAAGCAATAAAGATGTGAGTGACAATTGGATTTAAGAAGAGGAGGTCTGAAATAATCACTGAGGCCAAGGATGAGGGAGACAATGAGAAATTAGTCAAAGGACTAACGTGAGACTAAGCCCATATTGTGACAGACCAGGTCCATGGAACTCATATAAAACATTGAGAATAAAGAGATGAGAGGGCTGGTCTTTCTGTTTCATGATCCAGGGACATAAATAGCACAAGTAGTGAGATTCTGGAAGATTTGGATGATTTTGAACATCAAGACGTCAAGTGACGAGTGCCCTGTAGTGCATGCAAATGGCTAGAAGTGGGGCATGTGAGTGGGGAGAGGAATTCACATCCTCCTGGAGTAGCAGGAGATGGAGCTATTAGTGAGTGATGATTGAAATGCTTATCTTGGAGCATAGCTGCAGGAAGGATAGCCAATGAGATACAGGCTGGAGATGGAAGAGGATGTGTTTCATCAGGTTCCATGCTTGTGTGATGCCAACCCATGAAAGACAAACAAGGGAAGCTTGGAGGCAACCCAGCTTTGTTCATGCTCAGCCTCAAGGAACGTACTTGCGTTTAACAATTGGGTTCTCAGTAAAAGAGATGGAACTTAAATCGGGGCTTTTAAAATTACTCTCAGGCCATTTGGCTTAGAGATGTGTGACAGAATCTAGAGGAGCCTTATCAATCCACGATGCTTGAAGCTGAGAAGAATCTGAGAATACAAATAATTGTATCCCCCTGCTTTTTCTGCCTCCACCCACTTATCTTGAGCAGCCTGGCCTCGCTTAATTATAATGAAAATTATAATAATGCCTTCCTGTATTTGTGTGTAGCTTATGGCTTACAAACTTCTGACAATTTTTATTTCATTTGATAGAACATGGAGACAGAGAAACAGTAAACTTTATTATCCTTCCCCTCCCCTATTTTACAGCAGAACAAACTGAGGCTCAAAGAATAGATGGGTAAGAGTCTCATAGCTGGTAAATGGTGCTAGATTTCAACTCAAGTCATTTGACTATAACACCACTGCATCATAAATGGTCTTTATAAGACAGTGTGTCTACACAGTCAGTTGTAAGCTGTTGATTGGTCTTCAGCTCTATAGCTGAATCTTATAAATTTCTGGATGAGGACTAATTCCTCAGAAAGGGAGAAATGTTCCCTTTAGAGGCCAGGTGCAGAGGATGTGGGGCCCAGCTCCTATCTGCTAGAAGAAGATGTGGGTAATGATGGTGGATGTTTTAATGACATGAGTAAGATGACCTGCAGAGCCCTGCCTCAGACCTAATCCATTGAGATGGCCAGAATCTTAGTCTCCAACACCTAGAAAGTCCTGGCATTGCTCTGTGGGCACTCAGCATCTCTTTCTTCATTATTATCTAATAATATTTGGGGAGTTAGATGTCCTCCTTTGTGTGCTGTCTCTTCTCTCCTCAGGCTTAGGGGTACACATGTGGTCCCAGTATGAGCAATCAGGCTCTCTCCTGGGATGCCAATAATTGCACAGAGTGAGAGGGAAATCATTGGAGCAAATTTATTCCAGGGCAGAGCCCCAAGAAGCTATTAATTAGTTTCTCCTACCCAGACCCTAGAGCACTCCAGTTCTTGTCCTTTTCCAAGCCCTGTTCTACATTTCACTGGATTCTGAAGGCCAACTGGTGCCCTTACGACAAACCCATTGCTATCCAAGCTAGCTAAAATCAGTTTCTGTTGCTTTCAGAATATATCAACTCCATTTCTCTTCTATTCCCCATGTTCCTTTTCTCTTCTATCTTCCTCTTAGAGGATACAGAATAGCATAAAGGAAAGAGCCTTGGAATCAAAGCCAAAGACCTGAGTTTGAATCTAGTCTCTGCCAAGGCCTCAACTATGCAGAAAGTTAACGGTGAGTTACATGCGCCTAAGACATGTTTAATGGTGCTTTTATCAGTAGACCATGAGATGTCAGGTCAATTAAAGATAACTTCTTAGATAAATAAGAATAAGGAAGGAATTCATAAAGCTGAGGGTAAAGCTGTTTATTATGGGAGAAGAAGATGGAACTAGAGCAGGAGCCACAGTTTTTCCTTGATCTGTAAAGGGAGCTTTGTCCTGGATACTTTGTGAGGAAAGAGGAGAGAACAGACTCATAAATAGTCCCCACAAAGAGGAGTAAACATGCTGGCATACTGGGCACCACGCAAGACAACTGTCCCCTTTCACTTGGGGATAAAGAGGGCACTGAATCTGTGAACATGCTGAGGGTGTGTTAAGGTGAAGTCGGAAATTCCGGCTACGTCAGCCTGGCTCTGAGTCAGGTGGTGTGCTTGGGGCCCAGCAACCCTTTCCTGTTGTTCATGTCTCCTGTTTCATGCCATGTGTGGAAAGAGGGGTCATTGGAGCTGTGTGCAGCCCTCTGTGTGTTACCCAGAGGGATGGGTAGGTCCCTGAGCTGGAATTAGACTTCAGGAAGTCAACAGGCAGCTAAAAGAATCAGGGTCTGACTCAAGCTTTTGAAATGTGGAGGCGAAGATGAAGGCTGCATTGGAGTTGTTCCTGCCTGTTTCAGTTGCTGTAAGAGTTCGTGCTTCGTCTCCTTTCATCTGAGTCCCTTTCCACTGAACTTGAAAACAGCATGAAAAAGAATGTTTTTTGTCTTTGACTTGACTCCATCCAACACCCTTCAAAGCAGGAGCCTCTTGGGCCAGTATGGCAAAAATTCCATTGGGGTGACCTAACCTGCTTCTCCTTTGTTCCAAGCCAGAATTCACTTCAGATCAAGTGATTTGTGTTTACTGTTCAGATGCATGTGCCCAAGTGAGCACTGCAGTTTGGGCCACATCAACAGACTTTCTGGGATTTTATATCAGGTGAGAGCTATATGAATTAGGCCTTTTGTGTGGCCCATCTAGAGCCATGTCTTTTAACCTAGCACTTCCAAAACTGTCATGAGTTTGTGTCTGAAAGTGTGAAATG
The DNA here is from genome assembly GCA_004027375.1 of Macroglossus sobrinus. Classification (NCBI taxonomy): domain Eukaryota; kingdom Metazoa; phylum Chordata; class Mammalia; order Chiroptera; family Pteropodidae; genus Macroglossus; species Macroglossus sobrinus. The sequence continues at coordinate 5,442 of PVKZ01000273.1, read as the reverse complement.
AGTTTTGGTAACCAGTGAATCCTCAGAGAGCAAATGCTGGCATTGGACAAAGGTGAAAGAAAAGAGGTCTTCAGATGCCCTCCATTGCTGAGGCCATCAGCTCTGGGTCACTGGCTGCAAAGGACATGTTGCTTTCCCTCTTGCCTCCTTTTTCTCTTCATCTACAATGGTAGGGAATAGAGAGCCACAAGCATCAGTTGAAATCATTGCTAATGACTGATGTCTGCCCAGAAAGAGGCTGTGTCTTCTTAAGGTCAGGAGCAGGACCTACTTGATAGCTCCATTCAGATGTTTGATTTATGAAGACTTTTGTGAGGTCTCATGGTGCATTCTCACTGTGATTAATTTATATTTCTCTCAGAGGAATAGGTCCCACCAGCTTCTCAGCTGCACAGATTCGAATCTCTGGTCCAGCATTTGCTAACTGCAAGTGAATCAGTGTCTTAGAGCAATGCCTCCTCATCTTTAAATGGGGACACTGGTTCTTCAGGGAACTGTGATGACTAAATAAACTCAAAGGTAAACCCTCTAGTACAGTCCCTGACATATAGTAGGTGATTAATAAATGTTAGTTCCCTTCCTACAGTAGGTTAGTGGTAGTAACGGCCATAATTTGTTCCACACCTCCACTCCCTTTAGAAATGTCCTCACACTGGTTCTAGGCTTGGCCATGTGACTTCCTTGACCCATTGAACAGTAGAAAATGTGATACAGAGACGAAAAGTTCTCACATATCGGGGCCTGCTGTCTTGCTGTCCCTGGAACCCTGCCATTATATGAACAAACCTGTTCTAGCCTGGTGGAGGATGAGAGACTGTGAGGAGTGGAAGGGGATAGCCCCCTTGACAGCTGGCTGACCTCAGCTGATGCAGACAAAAGTCATTAGACAATTTACCTCAAACTGTCACTGATCTTTAAAACGTGCAATATTTTAGAGTCAGTCTCTTATTGGTCCCACAGCTTCACTCCACGTTAGAATCCTTTAAAAGAAAAAGGTGACTGATTTAGTATTTGGATTTTTATTCAGTTGTCTTGCATTCTGTAGATTTGCTACTCAGATGCCTAAAAATCACGGCAAAAAAAAAGTGAAGTTCTGAAGGAAAACTTTCTGGAAATAAGGCTAAATTTATTCTCCATTGGACCATGGAGAAGTGATGTCCAGTTTGCCAGGCAAACACTGTGGAGCCCAACCCAAGAGCATTAGGCTGAGCCAAAGTAGGGCAGAAGGGGAAGTCCCGGCCAGAGGGAGCTTCGGGGCACACGTTCTGGCCACTGCAGTCACCACTAGGGCTGGTAAGCCAAGGACAGGCCAGAAGCAGAGATATGGGCCATAAAGTCAGAGTCTGGAAAAATCAGGAACACTTAGAAAGTAAGAAAGTCAAATGGATCATAGTAAATGGTTTTAGGACAAGAACTATGAATACTGTGAGTGAACTGGTGGCTTCTCCAACCACATAGCCCTAGAGTAGTCATTCACTGGCTTTCAAATCACCCAAGAATCCCTCAAGGCTTGGCTGAACATGATCTCAGCAGATCAGTCAATTAGTGGTTACTAGTAAAGCACCAACTATACATCCAAGGTTGGGTTAGGCACTCTGAGGCCTACAGAATCAGACTAAAGCCCCTGCCATCAAGTGGCTTACAAGTTACTTCCTGGAAGCTATGTCAACCAGATCCAGAAAAGCAAGTTCAGAGCAGTAAGTGGAAAAACAAGTGAGAGATGAAAAGTTCTGTATAGATTTCTGGAGGAGGAAAGCTTGAGTCAGACCATTAGAAATGGCTATAACTTTAAAACAAAGGAACGTTTTGGCCTGAGCTTAAGACAGGTCAGTATGAAAGCATGCCAGGATTGATTAGCAATGTTTGCGCAACAAGTGCAAGAATGGAAGTATCCTGCCATCTATTTACTGTCTCCAGCTTAGATGATATTTAAAGTCCCTTTGATTTTTAACTCTCCTTGACTAATGACATTTGTTCTAAGACATGGCCATGGCACCCAGAATCTATATAACTTAGAGTGGTCATGGGATGGGGGGAGACCCATATTATACTTTTCTTGTCTGGATTTCTAACACAGAAACCCAAGAAACTGGTTAGTCTGGTGTAGAACATAAAATTTAGAATTTCTTTTGGAAGGAGGGAGAGGAATTTTGGGAAGTAAAGAGTACCTAAATTCCTGGGAATCATCTATTTTTTAAGCTGGCTGGTAAGTACTTGGATGTTTATTTTATTACAGTTTGTATGGATTTCATACACACTCTTTTCAATGTACTATATTTTATGCACACACACAAATGATTAGGTCAAGGAAGGGAAATAAGAGGCTGGGCACAATATCTGTCATTAACTACTTCTAAATCTAATATTTTTTCCCAGAGGCTCCTCACATCAAGTTACTAACTGGAAGATGTGTTTACAAGAGTCTATTGTTGTGTGGCGGCAACAACTCAAGACTTGGAGTTGGAAAATTTGATCTGTCACTTATTAGATATACCCAAACTTATTTATGTTATTATATTATTATATTCTCATCTGTACCATGGGGATAGTGATTGCCTGCATGTAAGTGTTGGCATGAGAGTAAAAGGTGACAATTAATGTTAACATTCCAGAAGGTTCCATCTTTATTAATGGCCACCCGCATAGACATGGCTACCATCTCTGAGACTCCATTGGTTCTTGTACCTTCTTCAGGCCTCCTAATGTGCCAGTTCACCTTAAAGTCTCTGATACTGCAGTCGTGAGAAGTATGTGCTCCTTTTCTGATCATTACAGGTTGCTGCTTTCCCAGCAAAAGCTTTGTCTTCTGCCACCCTAGCTGTCAGAGAAGGGATCTCCATCTCTGCTGATTGCCCCCACAGCCTTTGTCCTTAGGTAAATAGCCCCTAGAAACTAGGCATTCATGACTTTACTAAGTGACACACTCCCTCCCTTCAGAGCTCATGTCAGCTTCCCCTTCCCTTGGGGACACTTCTTGGGAGGTGCTCATTGCATGCTCTCTATACTTTTATGCACTCTTTCTTAGAAAAGAACATAGTGGTGTTATTTTAAGGACCACTTCTAGCTCTCCAAGAGATGCCTGGCCATCCCAGTTGACCCAACTTACTCCCATGAGGCACTGGGGCATATAATGTAAAGCCTCACTCAACCCACATGTAGTAATTATCTCTTTCTGCGTTACAAAGTACTCCAAAACTTAGTGACTTAAAATAACAACTATTTATTATCTCACAGTTTCTCTGAGTCAGGAATTCTGAAGTGGCTTAGTTAACAGTTCTGGCTCAGGGTCTCTCATGAGATTGTAGTTCAGTTGTTAGCCAGGCTGCAGTCATCAGAAGAGTTGCTCGAGGCTAGAGGATCTGCTTCTGATCTCATTCACATGGCTATTAGCAGAAGGCTTTTCTTCCTTGCTGGCTGTTGGCTGGAGGCCTCAGTTCCTTACCATGAGGGCTTCTCTTTATGACATAGCAGCTTGTTTCCCCCAGAGCAAGTAATTCAGAGAAAGAGGAAGATAAAAGTCACAGTTTCTTTAAATAATTTTTTTGGTTCCTTATTGTCTTTTATTTGGTATTTCTAAAAATTAGATGTCAAAATATTGACAAACTAGATTTTAATGTTTACTGTTATATATAGTTCAGACCAAGTGATAGAGATCTGCTGTGCTTTGCAACATGCCTTTTTAAAGTAACAGCTTTATTGAAATGTTATTCACATAGCATTTTTGACTGCAAACATATTGGCCACTATGGACAAACAAACAAACAACCAGAAACCTTAAAAAATAATAGAAAGAAAAGGAAGAGAATGAGTAACATAATATTCAGAATTACCTTTGGGAGTAAGGAGAGGAATTCCATTGGAGAGTCCAGAAAAGAGTAATAATCTGTGTTTTCAGTTGGCCTGGTAAGTACATGGGTGTATGGTATGTGAATATTTTTAGTATTAATTAATAGATATTTGGGTTGTTTTCATTTTTTGGCGATTAAGAATAATGCTGCTATGGACATTCGTGTACAAGTTATTGTATTGGCATATGTTTTTATTTCTCTCGATTATATACCTAGGAATGAAATTACTCAGTAGCATGGTAACTCTATGTTTAACATTTTGAGAAACTGCCAGAGTATTTAGCAAAGTAGCTATACCATTTTACTTTTCCACCAGCAATGTATAAGGGTTCCAATTTCTTCACATCTATTCCAACACTTGTTATTATCCATCTTTTTTATTATAGACAACCCAGTGGGTGTGAAATGGTATCTTGTGGTTTTTGTTTGCATTCCCCCATCGCCAGTGATGTCAAGCATCTGTTCATGTGTTTATTGACCGCATGTATATGTTCTTTAGAAAAATGTCTATTCAGATCTTTTTTCCAATTTTTAGTTGGGTTATTTGTCTTTCTATTATTGAGTTATAAGAGTTCTTTATATGTTTTAGATACAAGACCCTTATCAAATACAATTGGCAAAATTTTTCTCCCAAATTGTGGGTTTTCTTTTCACTTTCTTGATCAAAGACTTTCTTGATTTTAAAGCACGAGTGTTCTTAATTTTGATATCGTCCTGTTTACCTATTTTTTCTTTTGTTCCTTGCACTTTTGATATCATATCTAAAAAACCATTGCCTAATCTGAAGTCATAAAGATTTTTTACGTGTTTTCTTCTAACAGTTTTATTGGTTCTAACTCTTAGATTCGGGTCTTTGATTCATTTTGAGAAATTCTTGCATATGGTGTGAGAAAAGGACCAATTTAATTTATTTGCATATGGACACAATGTATTTTATGACCTAAACTCAGAAGTGACTTGCCATTATTTCTCTATATTCTGTTGGCCATATGGGTCAATCATGTTACAGTGTGTGAAGGGACTCCATATCCCTTTATGAAGGCCAAAATAATCACTGGACCTCATCCTGGAAACTGGTTACCACACCACAGATCTTCAATATTCACAAATCAGGAAAATTGCCTGATATTATGTTAACTGAATAACAAAAGAAGATTATAAATATTTCCTCAGCTATAAGTGATAGCTAACTTATTCCTCTATTATTGACTGACTTTCTTGTGTGTTCTGCTTATAATAAGATCTATCATTTCTTAAGTGACTACTTGGTTCATGGCACACAGCCAATCTTCCTACTCATTATTTCTAACCCTTACTTATTGAGCATTGAGTATTATACTCATGTACTGATAAAGGAACCAAAGAAGAGGTTAAATGACAAGTCCAAGGTCACCCAGCCCGGAAGTGGTAATCAAGTTCTAAAACTTTGGCTCATTGAACTTTGGGATTTTCCTTTCCCCATCTTCAGCTGCCATCCAAAAGACTCCTGGGCTTACAAATCAGGGCTGGGCCTCTTCTGCTTCTCTGCTCTCTCTATGCCACATCAGCCTGGCCATTCTTTAAATCAGCCTCCACAAAACACTCAGAAATGGAC